>JAIPUX010001232.1:123229234-123251881 GCA_020142125.1 Phrynosoma platyrhinos
TATTATTATTATTATTATTATTATTACTTGAGCCTCGAACTGCTGACCTGCCGATCTTGCAATCGACTGAGTCAGGGTCTTAATCGCTGAGCCACCATGTCCATATTAACAAGACAATTAATGTGGTTTATTATATCCTGCAGAATAGTAAATACTTTAGCAAGTTCGAGTTCTTAGTTCCAAACATATAACAATATTCAACCTCAGTTAAACCTTGCCCTTAAATCAATTTAATCAGTACACAATGATGTCCGACTGACTCTCTCCTCTGAATCCTCCAGCTATCAACTGTCAATTGACTCTTTTCAAAAATGCCTCTATTTAAATATCCCCCTCTCACAGAAGCAATGCCCTCCCAATCATTGAGTTTCCTCTGCTGGGACTGCTTGCCCTCTGTGGCTCTAAGCATTGCTTCACACCCATTCATCCCAGCGCTAATCAGTAACATATTTATGAGCTGTGTCTTCCTTGCTTCTCCTGCTACAACTTCACACACACACACCCACCACAATTTCGACCCCAGGTCTGCACTTTCAACCACACATTGCTTCCCCCCAACCCGGCAACATGGCATGCTATGGTTTGTTTTACCCCCTTCTCAGTGTGTTTGGCATATTGGTTTTTTTGCCTGTAAATCAACTTGACGTTATCTAGTGTTCAGTCTTGCATTCACAAACTTTAAAAAAAAAAAAAAAAAAGACAGTCCCACTTTTCAACCATTTCCACTTTTCGACAGTGCCCTAGTCCCTAGCCCATTGAATAAGTGGAGGATGCCACATAGATGGCCTTTTTCTGTGTCTCCAAATGGGACAAAATGGACATTATTCATTAATTCATTTATTTTATACCCTGCATTTCTCCCATATTGGACTTAATACTTTCAGGTCAGATAAGCAAAGGCATTTTTAAGATTGAGAAAGATGGTTTGTTTACTGGAGATACACTGGGCCCTTGGTATCCACTGGGGTTTGGATCCAGGAACCTCCATAGATAGATACTGAAATTCATCAAGGCCCACTTAATACAATGGTGTAGTACAATTGTGTCCCTTATATAAAAGGGGCAAAAACCAAGATTTGTTTTTTGGATTCTTTTTCTTAAATGTTTTCAAACTGTGAATGGTTGAATCAGTGAATGCAGAATTTGTGGATATGGGAGGAGTTATATTTGGTAATATTTGTTCTATGGCACTGCTATACAAGACAGAATTACAGAAGTACTCAAATATTACAGGAAAGGACACCACATCAAACCATGAGCCTAGTCTACCCTCAGAAACTCCTCATTTAACAGTGGAGCTTCTTCTACTCTTACTTCCTATATATGATTGGAGATAAGAGGCTATTTAAAGCCTGAGATGACTTTGCATGGAACAAGGGCTCCAACCTGCAGCTTGGGAAAACTGTACATCTCTAAGGCAAATTGGTAGGATTTACATCTGGTCCCATCAACATCTGTGCCTTTGGCTCCTTGCACTGCTGAAATGCAGCCCCCAAACAGTAACCTAGTGGGAATTTGGTCCCTCTGACAAAAAAAGGACTCCCATGGTAACAGCTATCCTTTAAGAGCAAGCTATCATTTCTCAATTGCTCCTATAACCATAAAACAGTTTCATCAAAATTTCAGAGACTAGTTCTAATCTTGGCAGTCTTTCAAACGCCTCCCTTCAGGTTATGTTTACCAAAGTTTTAAAATATACTTTGAATATACACTTTACAGTAAGGATGTGCATTTTTAATTGATCTGAAAAGCAAACACATACATAAAAAAGTCTGTGAGGAGGAAACTATCCACAACAGGATGACTGTTCCAGACTAGATTCCCCTGTTAAATCAAGAACACAGAAGCTTTCATCTTCATCTATTCCTTTTTGGCCCTGTATGATTTAGAACTGCAGGCGAGACTTACATAGCTAACAAGAAGAAGGAACTTTTATTTATCTGATTTCAACATATCAGACTCAAGAGGGATTTATTAATGAACAAAACTTGAGGATGAATCAAAGCAGAAAATTTCTTCCCTGTAAATATCTGTACCCAACAGACTTTTAAGCTGATTGTGAGCCTTAACACTTTGTTAACAATGCTAATTATAACATTGTTCAAAACATACTGCAGAAATAATCCAGTTTGAGACCTCTTTAACTACCTTGGCTCAGTGCTAGGGACTCCTGGGAATTGTAGATTATTGTGGCACCAGAACTTTCTGACAAGAAGGCTAAATGTCTCACAAAACTACAATTCCCAGAATTCCCTAGCATTGAGCCAGGGCAGTTAAAGCGGTCTCAAACTGGATTATTTCTGCAGTGTGTTTTGGACCTAAAACAACTTATTGCATATGGAAGGTCTAAGCCAATGGGGAAGGGGCTGCTGTGATCTTCATCTGGAATTATCCAAGATGAATGACTAAATTCTTCTAGCTTTCCGAGAACTTCAACATTCCTTTAGTTCCCAATACACTGTCTTCCTAATAGGGAATGGCTTCTTAGTTTTCCACCTTTGAAAAACACTTCCAGCAACTCGCTTATCAGAACTTTAACATGCCTCTCCCATTTTCATGCCTATCATTTCCCAATCTTAACTTCCATCCATACTTTACAGTAAAATAGTACAAGTTGGATCTCTTCTGTTCCTAGTCCTCACTGAGGATATTCTAACAAACCCTAGTACCAGGACCAGTTTGGTTTACATGGTACAAAGAATCCCCCTTTCACAATGACAATGTGACATTAAGACATTTGACTAAATATACCCTTTGATCAATATTTTGTGTTGTGGTTTTGGGTGTTGGATCTGGACTCTGGAAGACTAGGGTTCAAATACCCACTCAGATGCGGGAACCCATTTGCGTGACCTTGGCAAGGTCACACTCTCTCAGCCTCAGAGAAAGGCAATGGCTAACCTCTAAAAATATTGCAAAGAAAACAATATGTCATTGGGTCATCATAATTCAGAACTGACTTGAGGGCACATAACAATAAAAGCATGCTAACTCTCTAAGTAATCAGGGTCTATGCTGTTCACATTTTGTCCATCAAAACAGCCCCTCCACATGCTTTTTTTTTTCTCAATAGAAATGAGCACTGAAAGCCATCCTAAAACCATTCAATATATTTTCTCTGCAGGATTATATATTCATGAGAAACAAAACAAACTGGTCCTGATCACGAAGGAAACACAATAGCTTCCAAAAACTGGAACACTCCACAGATTAATAACAAGTACTACACCTTCTAGAAGTAGTTTAGAAGATTCGTTTAGAAAGGGATGAAAACATACTAGCCATATAACATAAAAAAATTGGTACCTGACAGCACAAATACAAAATTCATGTCAGAAACATGTTCATGTGCCTTCAAGTTGCCTGATGTCTTATGGCAACCTCATGAATTTCATAAAGTTTTCTTAGGCAAAGAATATTCAGAGGTGGTTTTGCCAATTCCTTCCTCTAAAATACAGTCACCCCTTCGTTCTCACGGATTTGAGATCTGCAGTTTTGAATATTAATGGTGGGGTGACCTCTGTTAAAATCAATGGGGCACACTCCATTCAAGCCTATGGGGCTTAAATATTTGTGAGTCTCTGTTTTCGCAGGGTGGGGTGGGGTCCAGAATGGATCCCCCGCAAAAACGGAGGCCAACTGTATAGCCTATAACATCTGGTATTCAATGGTGGTCTCCCATCCAAGTACTAATGAAGGCTGAATCTGCTTAGCTTCCAAAATCAGATAGGATTTGATGTCTTCAGGGTATTTAGGTATCAGAAGCATGTATCTGTTTAATATCTCAGAATCTAAGCCTCCAGGCTGGCTTTGGCCGTGAATTCTATGTTTCAAACTGTGTAACACCTTGTTGTTGTTGTTGTTGTTGTTTAGGATTTAGAAACAAAAAGCAACATTCCAGTTTAGTTCCAAAGCTCAGTATATCAATATTAATAAGATGTTTATAACAACAACTCTGTGGAATATCTAAAATTTCTACTAATGCTTACAAGCTGGTTGCACATTGACTCATAGGCAGTACATATTATCTTGATACTTGCCAAGGGAAGAAAAAAAAGTTAAGCTTAGCATCAAGACCAGATTAATGCATGGCTATTTGCAGAACTACTGTATGACCACAACAAAGACACATGAAGAAATAAGTGTCTTTTGGAAAGCCATACTGAACAACAATTTCAGCAGTATTAAATTGATACCTGTCAAGGATATAAATATTCTGAAGTGTTTGAGAATCTGCAGACCTTCTGGTTCATTAAGAAAAATGTTCCTATAGCTGTACAGAAATACAATGAGGAATGTTTACTCATAAAGCATAATCATTAGATCAAACAAGGTTGACTTGCAATTGCACTATTTCTAAAAGTAGCATGTTCTCATGTTTAATGAAAGAACAACCTGGTCAATTATATTTTTAAATTTTATCTACAACAGATTTTGAAATTGTCAAAGTCATAACAGAGAACATGCAGTTGTCAAGCACAAGTCTTAATTATGCAATTTGTTCAAGGCATGCTCTGCTGAACAACTTGTAATGGTGAGAGTTATCAAGATTTTGTTCATAACAGAATAACTGGAAAATGATGAAATCTGTCTTGTCAGCTGGGAAGGCTTTATGAAACCAACTGGCTAGGTATAATTTTTCTCTCTTTCTTAAATATCTTACCACTTCTTCATCTTCAATTTCCTCATCTAGATTAGAATGAATGGGTTTGCTTCCTCTTGGTAAAGAGATTTTCTTATTTCCAAGCACAAATCCAGGAATGTGTTAGGTGAGATGCCACCAGCTCTGACTGGAGCACTCTGTACTTCTTTGCTTGTTCCTTTTAGCAATACTTTTATGGGTGAATACGCCCATATGTCAACTGAGTGATAATCATAGCAGTCTCAAAACTGCAGCAAAAGTCAATCTAGCACTGTCACGTAAATGTCAACATGTCATGTTGTTACAACAACTTCACTGAAAAATCTCTTGGTAGTGCATGGACTTATCTTTCCCCCCTCTAAATTCTTTCAATGGGCATCTGCAGAATACTTTTCCACTTTGAATATAGACACACCTTTTGTCACTCCCCAGATGCAGCACTTTCTTTCTGACACCTCCTATAAGTAAATGTCTTCTCAACAGCCAACTCTAGGACAACTCCTTGTAAAGCTGACCTAACAAAAGCAAGAACCTGAAAGAACAGAGCTGAACTTAAAACATGCCATTTTGTTCTGCTCTCGTACAGAGGTAATTGATTTTATTCTAGCTCTGGTTTTGTTCTAGCTCTGGTACAGAAGTTACTGATTTTATGGTATTAATTACAGAATGTACTCAAAGGACTGGACGATTCATGGAAGGAAAACATCTATCAATCTCTAATAGTTATGAAGCCTATGTAAAATCCTCATTTTTCAGGATCTGTGAGCAAGGTGCAATACAAAATGCAAGGCCTTTAAAAAAAATAAACATTTATTTCAAACCTGGATGACTAGATGTCCTCCTTTTCTAGGACATGGTCTACATTTCAACATTCTGCTCAGGAGAAATTCCAAAATGTCCTCCATTTTGAGCATGACTACAAAATCGACTGAGTAATGCCATGCTTTCTGTTCCCTTTCCTCACTGCTCATATGGGTATAGGATGGATCCTTCTAAAGTTCTAGGAGTAGCAACAGCCAAGACTTGTTCCCAGAGCTCAGGGCACATTTGCTTCTCAGAGGTGAAAAGGACAGCAAAAGTGTTAGGCAATGGGCTGCCTAACTCATTGTGCCTGATGGGATACAATGCAAATGTTGAAAGGTCCGTCCCCTGTTCCCCCCTCCCGTGTTAAAATAAGCACAATGGAAAAATGAAAGGAATAATTAAAATGTGGGATCAGTCAAGGATTTGTAAAGTACCATTTAAAGTCTTTGTCTTGCTCAGAGTTATGTGAATATATTACAAGTGAACAAGGCATTTTAACCAAGATAGGTTCAACAGAAAAATAGGGTTGAGTACATAATAAAATAGAGTAAATAATCTACATGAAATGAATATATATTTATATTAGTATTTTCAGCTTTTATTATGTAATACCCTACATTTGTCTTGAATGTTCTACATTTTGCAGTGCCTTATCCTCTTTTGTGGTTATGACATCTGGTCATCCTGCTTTGAACTCCCTTTTCCTTATAATTTGGTCACACATTTGAGCTTCAGGATTAACTGGCTGAAAGGGTTAAGAATCATGATCTCAGTTCATCCATATTCCATCCCAAAAAACTAATAATGTAAACAATGCTGACTAGCTCTTCCTTACATTGAGCTGAAAGGAAGACAAAGGAAAGGTCTTCAGTTATCTCCTTGGGCCTACACCTAATATTTAAAAGAGAGAAAGAAGTTGGGGAGGAGGACTCCTAACTCATTTCTTCACTCTTTTCTATGGGTCACACCAAGATCTACAACACTGTGTATCATGGAGACATGTGCCCATTATGTGCTGAACATCTAAACTTTTAATTTCTTTTTTTCCTAGATGAAAATGTCAGTATTTCCAGAACTTTGTTTTCTGAAAATATGTAACTAGAGGAAGATATGGAGCACCCAATGCCAGACATACCAAAAAGTCTCTTGCAAATAAGCTTGGGTGGTTGAAATACATGTACTATACTTTACAGCTGAAAACTGCATGGATGCTGTTTTTTAAGCTGTTTTAGGACACAAATGGTGGAACTGCGAAGTCCTAGCATCTGCATCTTGCTTTGACTTTAGCAAGTCTTAGTTCCATCAACATGTATAACTAACAATCCACAACTCAATTTTGTGCCCATATTTCCAGCAGTAACATCTATTATGGCCTAAAAACTCTAAAGGCACTAGATCCTATTTGAACTTGGAAGCAGGGTCAACTCTGCTTAATACTTGGACAAGAGACTACCAACAAATATCAGGTGCTTAAGGCTATACTTAAGAGAGAGGAACTGGCATCCTTGTCCAAGAAAACTCTATGAAATTAATGGGATTGCCATATGTTGACATAAGCAAACATACAGAACATCAATTTGTTTTGATCACATGGAAAACTATGAACTACATCTAATATGGGCACTGAATATCTTAAGTGTGGACTGTAGGCTACATACACCCAGTCTGTTTTGAAATATTACATTAAGACATCTTGCTCCTTAGAGATTTGTAATGTCAGATTGAACACCATCTGGTGGGCATGTTTTAGGTATAGAGTATCATATCTTAGCACAAGCCATCTGGACCAGACTGGCCACTGAATCACTTGCTAAACATATAGCTCCATGGAATACTATGCAATCCCTACTGGATACCTTCTTTTACCAAATCTACTGGAAGCGTGTTTGCATTAATCTTGTACATGACTGTGTAGGATATAAACAAGTGGGAGTGGGAGTAGAAACAGAGAAATGAAATGGTGGCAGTAGGAGGGAACAGGAGGAAGCTCTGCAAGAATGAACAAAATTATTATCTTTCCTCTACCCACACAATGCTCTGCCACAAGACAGCACAATTATGCAGATACAGACTACAATAAAAGGAGTAAATCAGTCCATAACAGTCCATACCCTTTAGTATCCTGCAACCATCCAAGGTCAAATTGTTATCTGTAGTTGCCAGAATCATTACTTAACAGTCTAATGTGATGATCTCACCAACATATGTGTCAGACCATTCACCCTTCCTTGCAAACATTAATATAATATATCCACATCGTAAAAAATACACCTGTGTAAAATCAGGGCAACTCTAACATTTAATTGGGAAAAGATTTTATTATTTATTAAAGGCATGTATTGCCTCTTGATTTACCAGGGTCCCTGAAGCAATAATGCCTATTTCCATATGTTACTGTATATATATAAAAAATCCCCAACATATACTGTCTTGTTTAAAGGCACATTGTTTTGTGTAGAAGCTAAATATTGTTTTCTAGGCCTAAGAAAGTTGAAAGTGTGAGATGTCTTTTTTTTTTTCTAAATGAAGAGGAAAGTAGACACTAGGTCACACTTCCCTTTACCTGTACTGCACTAAACTCAGGGGAGAAACTACTTCTTTTCAGTGTGGAGTACAACGGTTCTCAGAAATCCTCCCACGGTTTCTCCTTTTGCTCAAGAGATATTATACATTGCTAAGCATTTAACTGATTTTATGCCCCTGCTGTGCATGATAACAGAAGTATACAAAAGCAGGGGAATGGCTGGTTAACACAAAAGGAATAAACAAACCTACACAGAAGTCTGTTAACTTGATGCAGCTGCAAGCAATCTGGCAACAGCTGGGAAACTGGTATAATATCAGGTGTGAACCAGATATGTGCACTTTAATCTGCCACAGCATTGTCCTCACTAATAGACTGGGTCTGCATATCTTTTGAATAGCAGTTGATGCCTAGCCATACCTATGTTTCATCTCCCAATCACTTTCCTAACACTACTTTCCGTCTCACACAGGGAACAGGACTTCACTTTGCTGCTCCTCTGATGACCAACAGTGCAGCCCTAATCAAAAATAAGTACAAATAAGTGTTCAACAGTGCTTAGTCCCAGGCAAAGTGTGTCAAAGATTGAAGCTTTTCTTCTAGATCCCAAGATAGGGACTGGCAGGATTATTTGGGGCAGCTGAGTCAGCTTCTTAAAATACAGTAAGACATAGATTTGTGTGAGGTTGTTTTTGTTGTGTATCTTCAAGTTGCTTCTGATTTATGGTGACCCTATGGTAAATCTATCAGAGCAATTCTTGACAAGATTTGTTCACAAGGGATTACCTGTGAGGCTAGGTATGTGTAGTTTGCCCAAGGTCACCCAATGATTCCCATGGCTGAGTAGGGATCCAAACCCTGATCTCCTGCAATCCTAGTCCAACATTCAAACCACTACACTATGCTGCCTCTCATGAACAGAACCTCCTGCCCCCAAATCTACAGTTCACCAATGCCTCAAACTGCAAGCTTGACTGCTCTAGCTCTCTTCTTCAGATGAGATGATTAAAAATAATAATAAACAGGATAGAGGAACTAAGATTCTGTCTATGTTGATTCAATTAGCATTGGTTTGCTTGCATACAATATCCACTTGTGTCCAGATTATAAATCAGATTTCGGGCTGCAGGACTATAATATGCTGAATAGTGAAGCTTTAGGTACACATGTTGGAGAGACTCAGCATCTCATTCTAATCCACCAAGTAACTGTGGCTTCATATATATTGGTGTGTGTGTGTGTGTGTGTGTGTGTGTGTGATTAGATGCTAGACCTCCTTTTAAATGCTTTTAAACTAAAGCTATTGGGTTATACAACAGGAAATTGCATGAGTACTAGACAGTTAAAAATCTATTCCATCTCCCTGATAGCATCTCCCTGACAGAAAGGATGCTTTCACCAAAAGCAAAAACAGACTCATTGAGCAGGATCACAAAGAAGTAAAACAAAACATCAATGAATAACTATTCCCCGTCAGAATAACTGCAATGTAATAGAAACATCTATTTTGCTCTTCTACTTGTCATAGTCAACATCTGATAAAGACTCTCTAGAGCACCTAACCAACAAGTATACTATGACTATATTTAAGGGACTATAGTGGGCCCTTGGTATCTGCTGGGGTTTGGTTCCAGGACTCCCCACTGATACCAAAGTCTGTGGATATTCAAGTCCCATTGAGTACAATGGCATAATAAAACCATGTGTCTTACAAAAAATGGCAAAATCAAGGTTTATTTTTTTTTGGAATGTATATATTTTTTAAATATTCTCAAGATGTGGATGGTAAAATCCATGGATAAAGAATCTGTTGGGAGGGCCCACCCATGTGGACAACTTTGGATTCTAGATAAGGGATACTTAACATATGTTAGCCATCAAGTGATGTCTATATATGTCCATGTATACATACATGGACATCACCTGATGGCCTACACAGGTTGAGTATCCCTTATCCAAAATCCGAAAATCCGAAATACTCAAAAATCTAAATTTTTTGCATAAAAATTACCTTCAGGCTACGTGTAAAAGGTGTATACGAAAGATAAATGAATTTCATGTTTCAATTTGGGTCCCATCTCCAAACTATCTTATTATGTATAAGCAAATATTCCAAGATCCATAATCCAAAATACTTCTAGTCCCCACAATTTCAGATAAAGAAGACTCAACCTGTACAGAAATAAAATAGACTACATAACTGGAAGTAGAAGATGGAAACTCAAGTCAGAAAGTGCAAAGGCAGATTTACAGTTGAAGATGAAGAAAACAAAAATAACGATTAGAGATTAATTAAGGGCCTTTACAGACTGCCAGAAATAATGCAACTTGAGGCCACTTTAACTGCCCTTGCTCAATGCTAAGGAATCATGGGAATTGTAGTTTTTTTCTGAGACATTGAGCCTTCTCTGTCAGAGCTCTGGTGCCACAATAAACTACAATTCCCATGATTCCCTAGCACTGAGCCAGGGCAGTTAAAGTGGTCTCAAGCTGCATTATTTCTGGCAGTCTGTAAAGGCCCTAAGTAACTTTAAAGTAGACAATGAAGACACTGAAATAGTTCATGATTTTCCATACTGTAGTTCAGTCATTAACCAGAAAGGAGACTGCAGTACAGAAATCAGAAGAAAATATGGACTTGGAAGGGCAGCTTTGAAGGAAGATATAAGATTGAATACTAAAGTTAGGATTGTCCATGCCATCATACTTCCAATTTCTATGTAGAAGTGTGCAGTCTGGACAGTGAAGAAAGCTGATAAGAAGAAAAACAACTAATCTGAAATGTTCTGCAGATACCATGGACTGCTAAAAAGACAAACGAATGGGTCCGGAGCAAATAAAACTTGAACACTCCTTAGAGGTCAAGATGACTACACTCAGACAGTCATACTCTGGACATATATTGAGAAGATGTGACTCACTAGAAAAGACAACAATGCTTCAGAAGGTAGTAGGAAAAGAGGAAAACTTCATTACAGTTGGATGGATTCAATCAAGGAAGCCATAGCCAAGGTCTGCTGATGAAAGAGTGAGTTGAAAGAAGCTCATTAATGGGGTTGCCATAAGTCAAAGTTGTTGACTTTTGAAGGCAGTTAACAACAACAATAATAAAAGTATGGGAACTCTAGGGGAAAGTATGCCAATACAAACAGAGAGTCAAAGCACACATCCAACAGGTTTCACTAACAATAGTGTGTTTAGCAATTTAAAAGTTAAGGACAGTCACACTACTGCAATTCATATCAGGCAATAGCTTGAGGCAATTCATGTCAGGCAAGTGCTATATGCCCTTGATGCAAGCAGGCAAGTCAATCATGACAAAGAAGTGGTGTCTGGGATGTTTATTCTCCTCCCAGAGAATGCAGACAGGTCTGGAACAAGGAACAGGAGAAAGTAGTCTGCAGCCTACAAGTCCACAGACCTCAGAGTTTTCATTGCACCATGGAAGGCATGTCAGAATGAATTATGCTTCATTAGCTTGCTGTTAGGCTGAGTAACCTTCTGTTGTTCCCTTCCCAGGCACAACTGTTTGTACAGATACAGAAACAGGCAACAGCAATCAAAAGAAAATCTTCTGAAGCTTTTGCACTACAAACTTCCTATGACTGATCATTCATTCAAAAGATCAGATGCAGAAAAGAACCAATTTACTTTGCTAATTTCCAACCATTACTGACTGGGTTTTACTTTATATAACATCCTTGCCTACAAAAAATAACCAAAACAAAACAAAAACCACCCAGCAGCAATAAATACACATGGATTGAAATCTCCACAATTAATCCACGTGGTTCTCTCTCAAAATAATGGGGAAAAGATTATCTTAGAAAGAGCAAAGAGTCCTACAAAATACTGTACTTTATACTGATTTATCATCATCATCCTAATTTTACTATTTATTTTACTATCCTGCTTCTGTCCAAATACAGGACTTAAGGTGACTTAAAACATACATTAAAATCAAATACTGTATATAGTATTTAAAATCAATCATAATAATAAAATTGTTAACAAAGCTTTAAAGTGTTAAATGAGGAATAAACATGAGGACTAAAAATGAATACAGCACACACACACTAGGGCTGAGTCCTACAGTACAACAATCCTACAGACCTGAGACTTCAGTGGCAGTGTAATCCCATCCAGCACAAGTTGGATCCCTATTCCCCGATTCACCTTTCAAATGACCAGGAATACACACACACACACAAACACAATAAAAACTTTGAGGGGTTGCAGACTGCCAGAAATAGTGCAAACCGAGTCCACTTTAAGGGTTAGGGTTAGTGCTAGGGAATCATGGTAATTTTTTTTTTCTGAGACATTGAGCCTTCTCTGTCAGAGAGCTCTGGTGCCACAATAAAATACGTTCCCATGATTCCCTAGCACTAACCCTAACCCTAAAAGTGGACTCAATTTGCACTATTTCTGGCAATCTGCAACCCCCCTTTGTCAATAACCAATTAATACCTGAAACCTTTCTAAATATAAAGGTATTTACTTATCAGTGCAAGGACAGTGAGAAAGCTAAAGCCTAGCCTCCCATGGAAGACTCCCCCAACCTAGAAGCAGCCACCAAGAAGGCCCCCTCAAAGTATCCTCAGCAAAATTGTCTTAGATGGTGGTGACACCAAGACAATATCTTCCCCCAAGGATCTCAAAACCTGGACAGGCTCATATGGGAGATACAGGGTTTTTCAATTAGTTGAGGCCCGAACCATGTAGGGCTTTATAGATCACAACCAACACTTTGAATTGTGCCTATAAACAGAATAGTAGTGTGAAACTGTTGTAACATTTAAGTTATATGTTCCCCCCAATCATCCCAGTCACCAGTCTGACTGCAGTGTTTTGTGCAAGCCCACTTACAGCTCATTACTGTAATTCAGATGTGAGGTACTCAAGGCATACCTCACTATGCCCAGATCTGATATATTTAGAAACAGGTACAATTTTACCTGTGCAGAATCACTCCTGGCCACCTGAGCTTTGGGCTTAGGGCTGAGTCCTAGAGTACAACCATGCTACAGACCTAAGACTTCAGTGGCAGTGTAATCCCATCCAGCATAGGTTAAATCCCTATTACCCAATCCACCTTTCAAATCACCAAGAATACTCTGTCTTGTCTGGATTAATCATCAGTTTTGTTCATCCAGTCCAGTGTTGATACCAGGCACTGGTTTATCCCCAAAACAGCTTCCTTGGAGCTAGATGGAAAGAGGAGACAGAGTTGGGTGTTATCAGCATACACCTGGCACTGAACTAACACACTCTGGACAACCTCTTCCAGCAGTTTGGGTTTATGTTGAATAGCACAAATGACAAAACTAAGTGTTGAGGAATCCCCACAGTCCTAAAGCCATGGTGTCAAATGGTAGCACCACTCCAAAGTAGAGCAGAATCACTAAAACAGTGACTCCATGTCCCATCACAGAAAGGATGGCCAGGAGGATACCATACTGGATAGTACTGAGAGGTCTAACAAAACCAAAAGGAACACATTCCCCTACCAAATTCCCAGAATCAGTAATCTACCGAAGTAACCAAAACAATCTGTCTCATAATCAGGGCTGAACCCAAATGGAAACACCGAGAGCAGGGAGGCCTCTAGTACATTACCCAAGAATAGGATAATCATCCAGTATGGTATGATTCAGGGAGGGCTTTTTTTTTTTTTTTTTAGTCAAGGCCTTGAACATGTGTATGTTCCTTCAAGTCCCTGACAGCCTATGGTGATGACATGAATTTCATAGGGTTTTTTTAGGCAAGGAATACTGAAGAGATGGTTTGCCAGTTCCTTCCTCTAGTCCACACCACCTGATATTCCTTGGCGGTCTCCCATCCAAGTCCTAACTAGGGTTGACCTGGTTAGCTTCCAAGATTAGAGGGCTTACCATATCTCTTAAAAGCAAAATACTCCTGTAACAAGGCACTGCCATTCACCTTCCCTACATGGCCAGTCTACCTGGCTGTTTTTCAGAGCTAGGAAGGGCACCAGCCCAATAGGCATGTGGTAGCTCTCACCTGTAGCAGGAACTGCATATTTCTAGACTCACAGATTTCAACAAGCCCATCCCTGGTCACAGGTAGTGGTATCAAAGGTAAGCAGCATATAAAAATAATTCCCTCCCTCCCCAGTTTGGAATAGCCAAGGCACACGATCTTCTCTATACCCAGTGAATGGTAAAAACACAGTAGGGTGTAGCTCTAAAATGCAGATGCAATGCCCTATCTCTATGCTAGAGAATATTTTTAAACGTATTTAGGCATTACAAAGGACCTCTTCCTTATCAGTGAGACAACCTAAGTAGTGACAGATGTGCCAAGACCACGGGTATAATTTCTAGTCAGAGACACTATCAGGAATTTAATAGGCATCAACAAAAATGTGGAGAAAACTTTGAACTGGTCTATTCCATGGTTTTCTCACTTAATGATCCATTGCTACTTGCTTTCTGACTCTGATAGGGCCTTTTTAATCCAGTTCAGTTCCCACTATTTTTCACACACTAATTGTTTTTCATGAAATTATGTTCCCATGTACATAGACCACTAAACTGGCGGGCACCACAGGGTTCCATCTTGTCACCCATACTGTTCAGATATCTATATGAAGCCAATGGGAAAGGTCATAACGAGAGTTATGGTGCACTGCCATCAGTATGTTGATGAGACCTAGCTCTAGTTCTCCTTGTTGTCAGAGTTGGTTGGGGCTGATCAATTCTTGGATGCTGTAATATGCTGGATGAGGGCCAATAAACTGAAGCTGAAACTGATGAGACAAGGGATCTGTGGATTTGTCATTCTCAAGTCCAGGAATGAGTACCTACCTTGGAGGGGGTTGCAATTCCCTGAAGAAGTAAGTGAATAGCTCTGAGGATCACAGCATCGTCAAGTTGGAAGGGGTCCATCCATTTTAGTCAATGGAGCCCAAGATGGGCTTCATGGCTCAAAGTGTTTGTGGACAGCTCAAACTGGTTCACCAGCTATGGCTAGGAATAACTTACCAAGTGACAAAAAAGACTTGGCTTGGACACCTACTATGTATAAGGGTATGTTGCCCTACATTACCATTCAGGAATAGCTTACCCACAGTAGTCCATAGAGTGGCAACTTCTCAATTAGACTACAGCAATGCACTCTGTGTGCTGTCTTGGAGCCGATCCCAAGAGAAAGGCAGGGTAAAAATTCATGAATATATAATGGGGGCTCCCCTTGAAGATGAATCTGAAACTCAGCTGGTGTAAAGTGCAGCAGATACACTGCTGACAGGAGTATCATACAAAGCCTCCCTCATATCAAATTTAAAGGAAAATTGCACTGTTTACCAATACGTTTCTGGCCTGAATTTAAAGTACCAGTAATAACAATGAAAGTCCTAAATGGCTTTGGACCTAAATCTGTATATGCAGTTACTCAAAATTTAAGATCTGTTGCAGGGGCTTACTCTGTGTCCCATCATTCAAAGCTATATGCTGTGCAAGGACCTTCTCTGCTGAGGCATTCCAGTTATGGAACACCTGCCCCTTGATGGCCCAATTGGCACCAACATTGCTGCTGTTTAGTTGCCAAATAAAAACATGGTTATTTATCAAAGTTTTTGAGTCATAATGGATTTTACAAAAACCCTTCCATGCACATGGTTTCAATCTATTTTAAACTATTTTAACCCTTCAAAACCGTCTTGTAATTTGTTAATTGTTTAACATGTTTTCAGCCTTTTAGAACTTATTTACCGTATTTACACTATTTCAGATTTGTTAGATTGACTTTATTGTACACTGCCATGAGATCTTCAGATCAATGGCAGGATATAAATATCTTAATAAATAAATAACACAAGCTCCCAAGAGCCTGGCACTGACAAAACAAACCACAGACCATACAACACACAGCTGAAACGCATGGCATTATTTTTATAGCACTGCTAATGCATAGACTGATATGAAGAAGCACTAGCCAAGACTCCCATATTCCACAAAGCAATTCTCCAGTTTGCAAGATTATTATGAACAATAATTCCTTCAATAATTTTAGGAAAACTGAGTGTTCAGTAACATTAATACAGTTAACCTTCCACATTTACAGTTTTGACTTTTGCAGATTTCATTATTTGCTAATTTGATTAATACATTCTGTCTAGGAATCTCTAGGTCTTATACCATGATGTCAGAAATTGATCAGAGTAACATTGGAGGAGCTAGAGATTCATAGAGAAAACACTAGGTTGTCCAGTGCAATTCTATGGTCTGCACAGATGTTGGCACAGATTTAAACTGGAGGACCATGCGATTCCTAGAGAGATGTTCTATCAGGTTTAAAAAAGTGGTTTTTTATTTGCATTTTTTCATTTAAATAATAAATTAGCCACTGGCTGCATCTCCACTAAAGAAATAATCCAGTTTGAGGCCCCATTAACTGCAGTGGCTCAATGCTATGGAATCCTGGGATTTGTAGTTTGCCGTGGCACTAGAGCTCTCTGACAGAGAAAGCTAAATGTCTCACATAACTACAAATCCCAGAATTCCATAGCAATGAGCCATGGCAATTAAAGCAGTGTCAAGCTGCATTATTTCTGCAGTGCAGATGGACTAGTTTACAATAAAATTTAAAAACAATTAAATTTGCCTCATAAAACACATTAAAATCATTTTTGTAACAACCAAAAGTTAAAAAGTTAAATAAAACACCCCAAATAGAAACCCTCTCTACTTATTCATTAAAAGCCTGTTTAACAGAAATATCTTTGCATGCTGGCAAAACGAAAGCAGAGAAGGAGAATCATAGAATCATCAGAGTTGGAAGAGACCACAAGATCCATCCAGTCCAACCCCCCTGCCATGCAGGAACTCTCAATCAAAGCACCCTGACAGATGGCTGTCCAGCCTCTCTTTAAAAGCCTCCAAAGAAGGAGACTCCGAGGGAGTGTGTTCCACTATCAAATGGCTCTTACTGTCAGGAAGTTCCTCCTAATGTTTAGGCGGAATCTCTTTTCCTGTAAATTGCATCTATTCTTCCGGGTCCTATTCTCCAGAGCAGCAGAAAACAAGCTTGATCCATCCTCAATATGACGTCCCTTCAAATATTTAAACAAGGCTATCATGCAGTTCCAGAGGGAGTGATAAGGCTCTCTCACCAAAAGCCCCTGTGATGATGGCGAGACCAAGAGAAAGCCTTGCCCTGAAGATCTTAAGAGGTCTGGCAGGTTCATATCAGAAAACATGGTCTTTCAGATAGTCTGGACCCAAGCCATACTAGGCTTTATTGGTCATGACCAGTACTTTGAATTGAGCCCGGAAATGAACCGGTAGCCAATGAAGTTGATTTAACAAGGGAGTTATACACTCCCTATAACCGGTCCCCTACCACTGGCCATGCTGAATCAGTCTGGTGGAAGCTGTAGGCCAAAACTCCTAGAAGGGCTTCTGGACTAGAAGATCTACAGGTGAGATTCTGAATAAGGTGGCATTTGAACTCCAGGACCAGCAGCTTCCATTGGATTACAATAGCTATCCAGAGACAATGAAGGAATTCCCCAATCTATACCTGCCTAAAGATTTCAAAAGCAAATCAACCTTTAAGATGCAGGGGAAATAGAGCAAGAAAAAAGGAGGAACCAATACAGATTTCCACATACTCTCTTTAGCTTACAATGCAATTTATAGTTCCTTCAGTGTTCAGTCACTGGTGGGAGTCTTAGCTATTATAAAAGAAAGAGGAAAACTATTCATGAACCAACCTGGGAAAATGAGTTCCATAATTTTCCCTAAGCCTATTATGCTTTGTTTCCTGTATATTATGCTACAGATATTAGTATCAGACTTTGCATCTTTGGAGGAAGCAAGTAAATCTTTGAAGTACACACAGGACCAGCAGCGCCTGGCAGAGGCATTAGTAGTCTCATTACTGCACAAGGGTTATTTACAACACTTTACCCTATTTTGACTTATTATATACTCAGCATGATGAAGTGCCACTTGCTTAAAGCCTCAGAAATGGAGTACTGCTGTGCAAGGAAAAGAAACTCAGCAGTACCCTCTGTATGACACCAACATGCCAGATGAGGCTTTTCAATCCGTTGCTCTGTGGGTTCCTCTCGCGCCCTGCATTTTGCTCACGATTACAGCAGAAGTCCGTTTCATCCTCTGTTGCTTTCAGAATTTCCAGTTTCACTTCTGCAATTCTAATATGCTTATGAAACAGTAACAAAACAAGAATTATAATGAGATCTAAAGTTACTTGTCCTGAGTTTTTATGCTACATCATTAGCACCTTGAACAAAATGGACTTTCCAAACCATTCACTCAGAAAATTCAAGTTATAGAACACGATAAAGCTTTTGACCTCACCTTACTCTCTCTAGTAAAGCAATGCAAGTTGAGCTTGGAGAACTACTATCTAAAGGAACGTTCAAGTAGTCTGAAGGCTCCAAACATAACAAGATCTTGAATGCATCGTCAGATCTACTTCTAAGGTGGAACATCAGCTTTGCATGCCTACCCAAAGTGCCTGGAAAAACTGAAGCAGCCTTGAGAGACAGGAAAAAACCTCAGGTCTATCACACAATTCACTAGTGCATTTACTCTTTTGGTGGGGGGGGGTATAATCTGACATTTATACAAAAACACGTGATACAACTACACAGTTTGACATAAGATTAAAGACTAAGGATCTTGGGAGGAGGGATGGCATTTGCAGAAGTATTCAGAGAAAAGACAATTAGAAGGCTGGCATCGAGCCAAGGGACTGGACCTAATGTTTATATTTTTTGGAAAATTGTCAGATCCTTACTTCTATTAGCAACATGGAAGGACTACCTCTGGTAACACAGAGCCCTCTACTGATGTACTAAGGTACTGGCATTAAGAGGAGGAATAGGGAAGCATTCACACCATATTAGGAATACGTTACTCACAATAATATTGTCCTTAAGCCGAGAGGATTTAGTGCTCAAGCTTGTTGTGTTTACTGAATAAGCAATTCCAGTTCATCCATGTCAGCTATCAGAATACAATAGACTTACTTGAAATAAGCCTGCCTGCGATACTATACATATTTATATGGGAGCAAATCCGATTGACATCAATGGGACTTCCTTCCAAATCAACATGAGCCACGCTGGAATGTTGTAGGTTTCTTTCTTTCTTTCTTTCTTTCTTTCTTTCTTTCTTTCTTTCTTCCTTTCTTTAAAGTCCTTCCTTATGGTAAATAAAGTCATGTTCTATGGATCAAACTAAGTAGTTTTCCAAGAAGTCTTTCCCAGAAAATCTTTCATTTTAACAACAGTATTCCAAATAAGCACAGACTTTATCTTTTTATAACCCAATTGATCAGACTATCTGTGTGCACCAGTGTGTTTAAGGCTGGCTTGAGGGGTGGCATTGGGGAAGATATTTACTAGCTAAGAGCACAAAAAAAGCCAGACTACAAGCCTTTCCTAAAGCTAGTGGGCTAAATCCAGATTTCCCCATTGAAATGAATGGGGCTTGTTACTCAACACTAACATGAGTCCCATTTATTTCAATGGATTCACTCTAGTTGGAGCTAAAATTAGATCATTCCTACAATTACAAACACACCAGCTGTAGACTCTTTTTCCTCTAAGTACTCAGAAGGTTTATTTTTAAAATCAATTTTTATTTTAGGGTGGTGGGGGAAGATGATCTCAAAATCCCCACATCGCCCATCCATGTGTTATGCTGTATTTTCCCCAAATATCAATTTTATTTAACAAGCCAGTCATGTAATTTTCATGTGAATCCTGCCAAAGGGGTGTGTGTGTGTGTGTGTGTGTGATTTCACTGCCTTGTATTCAGTCCTTCTTAAGCATGTATAAGGACAACCACAGTGCTGTAGAATCCAGAGAAATCTGAATATGCTTCGTAGAACTGCATATACAAAATTTCAGCAATATGCATTGAAAGAATCAGAGTAGACCATAAGGGCCATCCAGTCCAATCCCCTGCCATGCAGGAATACACAATCAAAGCACCCCTGACAGATAGCCATCCAGACTTTGTTTAAAATCCTCCAAAGAAGAAGACTCCACCACACTATAAGGGAGTCTGTTCCACAGGTCTTATCACCAGGAAGTTCTTCCTAATGTTTAGATGGAATCTCTTTTCCTGTAGCTTGAATCCACTGCTCCTGTTGCTAGTCTCTGGAGCAGCAGAAAACAAGCTTGCTCCATCTTCAAAATCACAGACAAGCAACACTTGATGGCAGGCAGTGAAGAATATTGTACCAAAAGTATGTACGTTGTTTCCCTACATGGGAATTTAGCCAAACATCTACCTACACTGTTGTAAAAATATTCCCAAAAGATTATCATGTTTGATATATTTCTTTAAAAAGACTTAGGGTGCAATCCCATAAGTACTGTACTTACCTGGCAGTAAAATCCAGAATACCCAATGGATCTTACCTCTGAGTAGATATGTTTAGTATTGCACTGTAAAGTCTTGGAAGATCACTCAACATGTTGTAGCCCATAAAATACACATCTTTGTGGACCACGGACCACTTCACTCATCTAGTCTACCAAAGCTTAAACCACAATAAAACTGTCAATCTTTACAGTGCTGCAAATTTCACTCTTGTTTTAATTGCAAAAATTAAAGTCAACCAACTGCCATGACCATGAGTAGAAAATCATTTTGCAACAAGGTCATATCTGGTGATATCCACAGGGTCTTTGCTTGCCTTCAACATTCAAAATCTTCCTGCTGAATGGATTTAAGTCTGCTTAGAGAGAACCAGTGTGGTGTAGTGACTTGAGTGTTGGATGGCGACTCTGGAGACCAAGGTTCAATTCCCTGCTTGGCCATGAAACACAGTGGGTGATCTTGGGCAAGTCACATACTCTCAGCCTCAGGGGAAGGCAATGGCAAACCTCCTCTGAACAAATCTTGCCAAGAAAACCCTGTAATAGGGTCACCATAAGTTTGAAACAATTTGAAGGCACACAACATGTTCTTGTTACAATATTTTCACAGTAATTTGGTGTCATTAGTCATCATACTGCACCTAAATACCCTAAAGGCACCATATCCTGTCTGATTTTGGAGGCTAAGCAGGATCGATCCTGGTTAGTACTTGGATTCAAGACTGCCACCAAATACTGGGTGCTGTAGACTATATTAGATGAAGGAACTAGCAAACCCATTCCTGAATATTCTTGTCTAAGAGAACCCTATGAAACTCATGGGGTCGCCATAAGTTGATAGGCAACCTGAAGGCATATACACACAGTATTTCAAAGATAGATTCATAGCCAGACGCAATTCTAATTTGAGGCACAAAAAGGAATTATATGTTCCTTTCAATACACCAGCCTATATCCACAGGCTTGCTCAGGAGGACCAATAGGACACTGCCTTACACCAGCCATAATATAATTAAGCCAGTTAATGACAAAAAGTCACATTGTGTTTGTTTCTTCCTTCTTCCAATCTCAGCAGTAACAGATGCTTCACACTATCAAATACCAGCTAGCACTCCTTAGAAATTTGAATGACTTATGATAAAAGTCACCCTTGCTACATATGTAAGCACTGCTGAAAAGAAAGTGTGTGTGTGGGGGGGGAGGCTAATTTAAGTTAAAACTAGCCAAAGATTGTTGACAGTGATAGGCAGTTCTTACCCAGTAGCAGAAGAGATGTCAGCTCCAGCAAAAGGCACCACATCTTTGTAAAAGAGTGTAGATCAAAGGACATCACTCTTTCTCACTTTCTCTCTTGCTTATTCTTTTATCTTCAGCTGTCAGACACCAAGTGGTTTTATATTTCCAAAAAAAAAAAGAATATTTTGATAAGAGTAGACACTCAAAGGGAAAAGTATTGGGGAAAAACCAAAACAATTTTCCTTTTTTTTAAAAAGTAAGAATAGTAGTAGTATTTGTTGTGAAGGACAGGCTTAGTGGGAGGCGTGAAAGCGCCCTCAGATACTAAATGGTTTTTCCAAGCAGACACGGTTGCATTTCCAAAGCCTGACACATCGTGCTCTGCAGTGTCTTCTTTGATTTCTTGCACTCCAGCTTCTACAGCAGTCAGGAGGGTACGGTCCCTTTCTTGATCAGCCCTCGCAGGAATTTAAAAAGGAGAAGGAAAATCCGTTCATCTGTTTCAATTTAAAAAAAACAAAAAACCACTTTGTGGCTTTAAAAAAAAGAAAAGTAAAAGAAAAACCTCAAGAGTTCCAGAGATTGTTCATGTGTCCACAATGGGCAAGGAATAAGTGTTTTTCTTGAAAATCTGAAGTGTGTCGGAAGAGCCCAAAGGATTAGAACATCTCATAAGCGAATCAGCTTTGTATGATTTCCTGGCGAGGCAGATCTGATCGCTCCTACCTTGGAGCAACTACAGCCAGGGCTCTATAGGGAAAAGATGGGTTTCCTCTGCTTGCTTCACTTCAAGGATGGGGAGAGCAAAGCAGCCAGCCAAGCTGGGTTTCCCCTTCAGCAGCTGGTTCTGTTCCACCTGGGCTCCATGGTCAGGTGCTTACAGTTCAGCTCTACCTGGGGGAGAGAAAAAAGACATCAAAACTTAGGAAACAAGGAACAAAATTCATAGGTTAAGGCTGTGAGTGCCCTCCCCTGCCCTAGGATTTCTAGGCAGAAGGAGTGGCCATATAGAGCAGGGGTAGGCAACCTAAGGCCTGGGGGCCGGATGCGGTCCCC
>JAIPUX010001232.1:123261083-123271609 GCA_020142125.1 Phrynosoma platyrhinos
AGAGGTTTCTATGCATCCACACACCCATTCCCAAGGAAGACAAGCTTCCTTTACTCATGAGGAGGCAATCACTTGGCAGGAGAAAGGATTTAAAGAGGTTTCTCTGCATCCCCACTCCCAATGAAGGCATTACTTAATCTTGGATAGCTGACAAGTAGACGGAACGGTAGTGTGATAAGATTCATAGCCAACCTGTTAATAATTCACAATTGCATGGTAATGTGAACAGAATCATTGCTGTTTTGGAGCCACAACAGCAGTGGTCCCCAACCTTTTTATTGCCGTGGACCGGTAAAAATGTTTGATAATTTTTCCATGGCCCACTGGGGGGGTTTGCGGTGTCGCATTGATTATTAAATCAAAACAATCTCAAATATAAACAATTTTAATTTAATTGTATTTAAACATGGCATCAAAATAAAATACAGTTACAACAAAATTAACTTAATTTAACATTTTCACTCTCTGGATTCTAGTGACTAGAATGCTAAATCAATGAGAACCCTGAGCTTGTTTCTCTGCAACGAGACAGTTCCATCTGGGGATAATAGGAGACAATGACACCCAAAGTGTCTTGCTTATGTCCAGTTTATTCCTTTATTTTCTTTTGGTTGCAGTCACTGCAGAAAACCCTGCTTCACAAAGATAAATCAGTGACCAGCGGGTGCTGCTGCGGGCCAACACTCCCCTGCCCATCATCCCCTGCCCATCGTCCCCTGCCCACCATCCCCTGCTGGCTCCTCTGAACAGCGTTAGGGACGTCACACATCATTCACTAAAGCCGCGCACAGAAGCCCCGCCCCCACACTGATCAGCTGGGCCGGGGCACGTCGGCAGACGCAGGAGTCCCATCCCTGCGCTTATTATCAGGACTCGCAAAAGTCACAGGACCCGCCGCCGCTGCTGCACAGAAGACGCAGTAGCAGGGCGGCCCGGTACCATTTGTTCTGCAGATCGGTACCGGGCTGCGGACCGGGGGTTGGGGACCACTGCACAACAGCATTAGGAGGAAAGCTTTGTGTGATAATCTCCTAAATCAGTGATCAAGAACAAGCAAGTAACAAAGCCAGGAAAAAAAAAACCCAAGGCTTAAACATGTTACATATTTTATACACTTATGAACCAAGATGGGACACTGTAGTCCTCCAGAATCACCTTTTGTTGCAGACTCCACTCAGAACTTGATCTTCAGTATAGGACATTGTGTGATATTGTTGATCACTCAGGTGTAAACAAGGGGCTAGATCCAGTTGTTAAACCAGCTAGACCATTGAATCAATGGAGGTTATGTATCAGTGTTCATGTAACAAGTCTTACTCTTTCAGTGAATCTACTCCATGATGGGAATCATTCACCCCTCTAGATGTTGGACTGCAACTCCCAGCATTTTTCACCATTGCTTGTTCTGGCTGAGAGTGCTGAGAATTGTTGTCCAACAATATCTGGGGGAACCACATGATTCCAATCCCACTATGCTTGTCAAAAGATCTAACCTTGTGGTGAAACTAATAGATTGATGTAGCCCAATATCCTCAAATTTTAGCCACTTGCCACATACGGTTTTCTCCTTATAAGTAAAGAAGACAACTGGATCAAAATCATGCCAAAAAATCTATTGATTTTTACATTTGGTATATTTTGTCGCTTCCACAGATGTAAAGTATTGGGACAAAAAATGTCCCATATTGTTATTATGTGAACCATGATGCAGCAGCAGCATAAATAAATAAATAAATGTTCCTTTGGTTGTCAGTAGATTGGCCCCATCTGAAGGAGAGTGAATTTTCTTCTGTAGGAGAGCCTTGAAATTGCTTAGGGTAAGGAAATACTCCCAACAAGAAGTGTATGGTTTATGTATTTTATCTGATCTTATATTATTTTCAAACCTTGCATGTTTTGGGGAACATACTGAACTCCTGAGTGGTGGGATTGTGTGCTCCTGTGATGTAAGAGGCTATGCTAATGGCTGCCATGCTCCTGCGTCTGACAGGCTTTTTTTGCTGAGGAGCCAGACAAAATGTGCCAAACACTATTGACGAGCAGTAGTAGTGCGGGATGACATTGGCAGAGGATGTCTCAGAGACAATGGCAGTGGCATCACAGCTAACTCTTGTTACTGTTTAGTAGAAGACATGGTAAACCCCTTTTGAATGTCTCTTACCACAAAAACCCTATGATGAGACAATCCAAAATGAGTAGTGCTAGAAGATGAAACCCCCAGGTCAGATGGCACTCAATGAACTACTAGGATACAGCAGAGGACAACTACAAGTAGCAATGTGAGAAGCATGAATCAGGGTAAGAGAGACATAGGACATTTTTGCAAGGGCCAAATAACACATTATCTATCCCCTTCCCCCATTCTCATGTTGATTTGTCCAGGCTGCACAGGGTACAATCCTCGAATCTGGTGTGAACTATCCTGATGATGTACAGCCAGTTCAGCATTGAACCCATGTTATACCACCTTTAAAATGGATTTAAAAACAAATTTGCTCTGGATCTTCCCAGAAAATCTGGAGCACTCTGGCACAATGTGCATCTTGCTATGCCATCTGCCATTGCTGGCTCCTTCTGAGGTCAGAACAAGATGCCCAGACTTGTGATTGACACTGGGTGCCTCATTTTCAGCCTCAGAGGGACTTACTTGCAGTACTGCCACTAATAGGTGGCACAGCAGGACACAAGTTTGAACAGCTGCCTGGTATTGTTGTAGAGTACACAAATAATGGGAGGAATTCAGGAATAACTTCAGGGTCAGAATATTCCTGTGGATGTGGCCACAGTAAAATAAGAAATAGAATGTATAAACATTGCAATTCTCGGGGGTGAGTGAGCTAAAGTGGACAGGAATGGGACATTTTGAATCAAATGCTTAGGGTTTACTCAAGAAATAAAAATATAAGCAATGGGGTGGCATTGATAATGAGGAGCGATGTAGCAAAAACAGTCAAAGGATATAATGCATTGTAAGAAATTTTGGCCTAGGATCAAGAAATAAAACAGGAGACCATATTGACTGAATTTTGTGAAGTCCTCAGTTTCTTCATTGCAAACACATTCTTCAAGCAACCAAAGGGGTGATTATATATAGATATCACCTGTGGCCAATATGGAAATCAGATAGACTACATAATTGGAAGCAGAAAATGGAGAAGCTCCATTCTCTCCTCAAAACCAAGACAAATAGCAGATTGTGGCACAGGCCATAGTATCAAAAAGCTACCGTAAGTAAAATAAGTAAAGCTAAGAAAGAACATTAAATAAACCATTGTGCTGAAGTATAACGTGAAGAATATCCTCAAAGAGTTTTAATAGGATTTAAAAAATAGATTTCAACTATTAAGCCTAATTGATCAGGAGCCAGAAAAATTCTGGACTGAAGCCAGGGACATTGTCAGGGAAGAATGAAAAAATACACCTTTAGCAGCCAAAAAGAAAGAGAAACCTCAATAGGTGACAGAAGAAATTCTTCAAGCAAAGACAGAAGAGAAACAAAAGAAAAAGTGGCAGAAATGAAGCACAAACACTGAATGCAAAATGTTCAGCAACTCAGGGACAAAGAGAACTACTATAACAGTCAATGTAGAGAAATAGAAGATGACAACAAAAAAGAAGAGACTTCTTCCACAAAGGCCAAGAAATCAATGGGAAATTTGAACCAAGAATGAAGATCTCTACAACCAGAAAGAGAACACAATTATCTGACCCAGTAGAAATAAAAAGATGAAGGAAACAATAGGATGATATATATGAAAAGAGAGAGAGAGATGAAAGGACGAAAGATTCAGTCAAGGAAGAATGATTTGAAGAGAAACTTACAATTTTAGAAAGCGGTGGAAGCTGCACTCAGAGCACATGGCAGAAATAAATTACAAGGCACAGCTTGCATACCAATAGAGCTGCTTCAGGTTTCAGAGGCAAAATTTGTTCTAGTTCTACCTAAAATCTGTCACCAAATATGGAAAACTGAACAATAGCCCACAGACTGGAAATGCTCACTATACATTCCAGTCCCCAGGAAAGGGAACAACAGGGATTGCAATAAACACAGGATCATTGCATTAATTTCTCAAAATTCTCAAAATTCCACAACAAAGTCTATTATCATATATGAAGCAAGAAATACCAGCTGTCCGAGTTGAGTTCAGAAAAGGAAGAAACACTAGAGCTGCATCCACACTGTAGAAATAATCTGGTTTGGCACTGTTTTAACTCTTTCTGCCTCCAGGCTATGAAATTCTGGGAACTGGAGTTTGTTGTGGGGCCCAGAGTGCACCAAAGGCTTTAAGAAGAAAATCACCTTCTGCTTTATAGGTTATAGTAAAGCTTTTGATTGCATAGATCATGAAAAGCCTTTGGTCATTTTTAAAGAGATGGGTGTGTCACAACATTTGATTGTCCTGATGCATAACCTGTACTCAGGACAAGAAGGTAACATCAGTACATAATACAGATCAATGGTTTCCAATTGGCAAGGAAGTAAGGCATTTTATCACATTCTGTTTAATATATTCGCTAAAGGTATCATATGTCAAGCAGGATTAGACACCAAGGAAGGAGGCTTGAAAATTGGAGGAATGAAGAGCAACAACGTACGATATGTAGATGACATCATATTACTAGCAGAAAGTAGCAAAGACCTGGAACAATTATTGAAGAAAAGAAAGAAAGTACAAAGGCAGATTTATCATTGAATATGAAGAAAAATAATGACCCTGGATGATTTACAAAACTTTAGATGAGATGATGAAGACAACGAAGTAGTTCAAGATTTTGCATACTTTAAGTTATTAATCAGAAAGGAGACTGCAATGAAGAAATCAGAAGAGTAGGACTTGGAAAAGCAGCTATTAAATAACTGGAAAGTGTAAAGCAAATCACTGAATACTAAAGTTAGGATTGTACATGCAGTCATATTTCCCATTTCCATATATGGTTGTGAAAGCTGGACAGTGAAGAAAGCTGATAGGGGGAAAAAAATCAGCTCACTTGAAATGTGGTGCTAGATGAGAGTTCTCTGTATAGCATGGACCACTAAAAAGACAAATACATGGTTCCTAGAGCCAGAGTAGCATAGTAGTTTGAGTGTAGGACTAGAACTCTGGGTTAAGTGAACATTCAATATTTTTAGCAGAGAGTAACCATAGAAATAGATATTATAAGATCTTTGAAGGAGCAGGAAGTTAACAAGTACTGCTTAATACTATCGAAGGCTCACTTAGCTTTTATATCCTTTTTAGTCTTCTTTCTGAATATTGCATTAATACATAGTAACAATAGTATACATAATGAGACTGTGGAAATGACTTTATAGCATTATAATATTAATCCCATTTCAGTAAATTAGATTATTATAATAAGCACAGTCTGCTAAAGACTTAATAGGCACCTGTGTGTTCTGTCTGGATTCTCTTAATCTTTATGCCTCTTCTCTTTCCTGAGCTTATTCATAACATAAAAATAACTGAGCTCTCCTCCTCCTCCTTTTATCTACAAAGCATTTAAAAATATTTCCTGATTTTCAAAACATTTTAAAGGCATTCCCATTGCATAGACAGGATAACTGAGATATAAGCACATTTACAAATCTTTCCACATTTACTACATAAAAGAGCTCTGTTATAATTCCAAAATCCCTCCCTCCCTCCCCACTTTTCTGCTTGACAGTCCCCTTTCCCAGCACTATTCATTGTTCTATGCCTCATCCATCAGTTTTGCATCAGACCATTTCACCCAAAATGATCATTATCCTGAACACAAGCACAAGCCTGTGCATTTTCATATGCAGTATTTTGAATCATTTTCCTTTAAAAAATAATTTTTGGTTCCGCTTTTTCACCAGTTATATTGTTAAGCACTGAAAGGCAGCATGCCATGTCCTACATGGGGGAGACTTCCTCTTTATATGAGGAAGGGGAAGAAGAGTGCCAAGATAACAAGCTCCAGATGGACCCAGAGAAGGCTGGAAGTCCCCTCTTGGCAATGGCTAAAGTCCATCCCAGGCAGCAGTTGCAGATCTGAGGAGGATACAGAGGCACTTCATCCTGAGTAGAGCATCATAGATTAAAATGAGTTGATGAGTCCAGATGCTGGCTATAAATGTGATGTAGTGGTACTACTCTGTTGACCAGGATTCAAATCACTGCTCAGCCATGGAAACCTACTGGGTGACCTTGGGCAAGTCATACACTCTCAGCCTCAGAGGAAGGCAAAGGCAAACCCCCTCAGAACAAATCTTGCCTAGAAGACCCCACCAAGGTCTCCTTAGGGTCATCATAAGTCAAAAATCACTTGAAGACACACAACACCAGCTATATATTAACTTGGCCCAATCCATTCTGTTTCTGCAGACAAGCTGCTCCCACACTTCTTTGTAAGGCATCATACATCTCACGTTTGGTGTGTACTTCAGACTAGTCTTTCTGCTAACTCCTCCCACCATTTGACTGTGTTCAGGATTCATTTTTCTATTTGGAGCTCAGCCTCCTTGGACCAGACTACTGGTTGCAGTTGTAATGCTGTGTAAGCTCTGGGGCTGGCCTGGTTTACTCTGCCATTCCTGATGACTGTGGGTGCATTCACTAAATGCTTGCCAGCCTTAAGTAAGGCATAGCTGTGCATATGCAAGCCAAACTGCCACTACTATTTTCAACAACATTTCCCCACGTTTTCCCTCCAGTGGAAGTCAGCCCCATGGTGTGTGAAGCAAAACTTAACAATAAGATACTATTTTTCCATGCTTTAGAGGATTTACAATTATTCAATACCAGATTAGAGCAAAAGATTCACCTATATATACAATGTATCTCAGTTAACAAAGTAAAAGAGTACCAGAGGGAGAAATAACATGGAAAGAATACAGATAAGTACTTATATCACATAAAAAGGAGCAGCTCAACATGTTTCAGCAAAATTTTATTCAAAACAAATAAAGATATGTGCATCTGAAATGAAACAACTATTCAGATATTCCTTTGACAAATAAACATAAACATTTTCAACCTACTAGAGACCACTTGAAAACTTCTTCCAAAATGTATCCAGGGATTTTTTTCCCCTTTCCTCAGCCTCGACTTTTCTTATGATTTCTAATCTGATAGCCAAACTTATAGAACAATGCCAAGATTGGGGTAGCTGATGAGGCAGACTAATCTTTCCATTTTTCTTTCTATTTTGCTCTTTATGCATGCTCAACAAGGGATTCTGGAGGTAGCAGCTATTTGTCTCATCTATTGTAGGTAGGCACACAAAGCTGCACTATGGTCAGTGAAATCGAATCTCATTCTCTCAAGCTCAATCTTTTTTATATTGTTTACCCCAGACATGCTGCTATAACCTGACAGCAGAAGTCTGTGTTTCTCTACCCTCCTTCCCCATACTCCCATTTCTGATGCTACTAAAAAAACTTAGCTAGCTAGAGGACAAGTCAGAAAAGGGATGGTCAGTTAGGTGTAAAAAGACTGTTAAAAAGGACCTTTTTTTTTTTTTTTTTTGGACAGAGGCTTTGTTAACCAAGGTACTGTATTTCAAATTGCTCAGGTTATTAGCAGAGTGTAGATGATTGCAGTGTTCAGAATCACTATCCAAGGAAAAACTGGTGAATGTATCCTTTTCAGAACAAGCAATTTTGTTCTATGCTAGCTGTATAGACATATGGGGCAGACGTTCTTAGATTGCTTTTTAAGAGAGAAAAAACAGTGCCAATGGAAAATAATCTTACCAAGAATACAGTGTAACCAAACTTGAAATAAATTAGCTGTAACAGTAATTGAAATGTAATTATGACCCGAGAAAAGGTGTGAGCTGAGCACACATGTGAGTAATAGTAACATCATCCAAGGAGGAAAGCTGGTGGTGATATTACTTTGCCATAAAGGGCTAATTAGCCTGTGTAAAATGCACGGTTTACTGCTTTTTCTGTAGGGCCATTGCATGCATCTTACAAAAACAAAACATTTTCTTCAAAGGCACATGTAGAAGTAAATCGGTTGTCAGTTGAGCCACAATTTTGTTTTTGGATCCTGTTGGTGAACTTTGGGAATATAGTAAAAAAGCAAAGTAGATCATGGAAACGCGAAGCCACTCTGTATTTGATTTCTAAACCAAGCTTGGTGAAGGAAAGGTGTACAGACTGGATACACTGGTGTTTTTCAAATGGCCATCTCTGAGCAGCTAAATCCAGGCCTTCTTGTGCTGGTGATTTTTGGGGGATGAGGTTTTCTTTGCTTTTAAAATACTTGAAGTTGAAGTTCTTAGAAACAAAGACTGCTCAAGACTTCACTTTAGAGTTCAGAAATTACTGTTGGTGTGTTGTGGGACCATGAGGGTGACAGGAGAAAAGTTGGCATTTATAGTCAGTCAAAGTCTGAGTTATTTATGCTTCCAGTACACTGATAGGTCAGAAAGTCAGCCTGTAGTTGCTGGCACAAAATGGGTCCCCTATGGCACTGTTGATGCTAGAGGAGTTCTTTGTACAAAGCACCATATCAACCAGAGGAGGGGGGGTGGAACTATTTAAAGATAAATCAACATGTTTCCAGATTTTCAGGGCATCTGTCACCAGGCACTACACTGCATGGTGGCTAATCCTGCAACAGATTTTCTTTTAACCATTGCTTGACATGAAAGTCTGTTACTATATCTCTAATGATCATGCATGCATGGATGCTCTCCTTGAGCTATAAATTATAATCTGTTTTGAAGGAATGATGTCATCTCAGTGGGGTAGCACTAGCAACTAAAATAAAATCCTATTGTATGGGGCAGGAGAGGAGTTCATGTTTTATTACAGGAATACACTTCAGTAAATGCTGGCAACTTGTCTAGACCAGGCAGCCACATTGAAAATGCATCATGATGTGCCTCAGGACTGTGGCTAATTTGTTTCTTTTGCTTCATGTCACAAAAAGTATTGTCTTGAATTTGAGAAATGTCAAGCCTTAGGAGTTGAAATAAGAGGTTGGGACAAAGTTACTTTTGAGAGAGACAATTTCCAGAAGCCTCCAGCTAGCATGGCTGGTGCTCATGCTGGCTGGGGGTATTGAATATTGTAATCCAAAATGTAAGGTTTGTAATGTAATGCAATCCAAAATGTAATGTAATGTTTTCAACCAAACACTGGTTGAAATTATGCTATTGATTTGAGAAGAGCTAGGGCACCACAACCTGGTGGCCTCCAGATACACTAGAGTACTTCCAAACAGGGATGGCTGAAATTACTGCGAGAAAACACATTGGTCTTCAACTAATGGGAAGGGACTCATAACTGGGCCATACCAATGGCACCACTGTGAAGTTATCTGATCAGTACTAAATTGTCTTCTTTTTAAAGGGGTTCTTGTTCGTAAAAGAAGAGGGTGAAAAGGGAGAGAGTAAGCAAAAATGGATATAAAAAAAAAAAAGGGGGGGGGGAGAAATCCAGAGAAATCGATGGTGAAACATCTTCAAGTGGTTCCTTTATATAGGTTGATGAAACTAAAAGTTGTCCCAAAGTCTGAAAAATCTGAAGGTTATTACTATAGTGCCCAGAGCTTTGAACCTGCACAGCCCTAAGGGAAAATGTAGTGGAACCTTTCTGCTATACCTACTTCAGAGGGCTGTTGTGAGAACAGACAAGATTAACCCAGAAATGTCATGTTGAGCTCCTTGTTGACCTAACCTTTATACTAAGCTGCAGCTGAATTAAATGTAGTGAGACTCCTGATATGTATTTATTTTTATGGTATGTGTTATGGTATGTGTCTCTTCTGAAATACATGGGATGTATCTGCACCACACAGTTAAATCCTTTTCTCACACTTTAATTGTGTAAGAACTTCCATAGAACTTCATCCTATGGAATCCAGGAACTTATAGCTTGGTGAGGGACTTAGAATTCTCTGTTATATAATTCTAGTCTATTTTCCTGAACTACAATTCTCGTGTAAGAATTTCCATAGAACTTCATCCTATGGAATCCAGGAATTTACACCTTGGTTACACCTTACAGAATTCTAATCTATTTCCCTGAACTACAATTCTGTTACTTTGTATGCCTGTCTGCACTACAAAATTAAACCAATTTGATTCCTAGTCCCTCTCTGCTAAAGATACCTTGAAAACTGAGGTTCATAGGAAGTGATTCCTAAGCTATTTGAAGTGATGGAACAATAATTCCCCCATGTGCCAGGGAACACTACCATATTTATACTATGTTGTTGTCGTCGTCATTAGCAAAGTTTCCAGATAAGTTGCTGCAGTTAAGCATTGGTCTGTGGACCATTACTTTGAGTTGCACTGGACTAGAGCTTACTAACCAATATTTCTAAATTCCTCACCAAAATACATATTCCAAGATTCCATAGAATGGGACCATAGTAGTTAAATTGGTATGGAATTGATATACTGTGTAGTGCAGATACACTCCAGTAGACTCAAGCTATGACTCAGTATTTCAGTACTTATCTGTCACACTAATATCCATAACTGTATTCTATCAAATCTGATTAAACAGCTAATGTCTGCAATGCTGAACAGATACTTCC
>JAIPUX010001232.1:123271773-123282996 GCA_020142125.1 Phrynosoma platyrhinos
GGCTGAATAACAAAGCTATGTATTCTGAATTATATGACCAAGGATCATCTGATCCCATGAAGAGTCAATGACAGCTATTGTATTTAGTGGTCTCAGTGTACTATTTATCTTTACTAAATAGCTGGGCATATTGCGTTGGGCTTACATTGAAATATCTGAAGATAAGGTAGAAATGATAAAGAGAAGTGAAACAGCATCTTATTCAACCTGCTTTCTTCATAACCAAAGGAAAAGGGTCTTTGTTGTTTTTAAACTGCAGCAAGAGGTGGAATCTGTACCCGCTAACAGAAATCATAGAGTCATGTGCATAGGGAACATACTTTCTTTGATCAACATTATGTTCTTCCTCTCAAACAGCATGCTCCTCATGAGGTCAGAAAGTATTTGGTTAGAGTTTTTCTCTCTTAACTGTTTCATCTTCACATTCTGTCTTTCTGTCAAAGGCAGAAAAGGAGTCAAGTGAAATTGAAGCAGGCACTTCCCTGACATGGGACCTTTCATGTTCCTGCCTTGATAGAGATTATCAGTGGAAATGGAAGCATCCAAACATCTGCTTATGACCCAGACTGACACACATGTTTCTGATTACACAGTATGGAACCTTCAATAGAGTATCTTACATGTCAAAAAAGAATTGCAAAGGTGTGACAAGGCTAATGGTAGTTGTCATGTGACATAAAACTCAAAATGCTTGTTTTTCTACAGCACAAACTTAGAATGTGTTTCCAAAACGTAGAATCAGCTGAGATAGCAGTTGCTGCTATTCCATGGAGTTTATCACATGGAGGTAAAGTCTCCAAATCTCGTGCAGAAATGGGATTTAAAACCCTGGAAAAAAACACCACAAAAGCAGGTTGATTTTCAGGTAATGAGCAATAGCACGACATTAACCTGGACAAAAAGGTGACATAACTCACTTCTTTTTACTTTCTGGGAAATCCCTAAAGTAAAAAGAAGCGTGTTTTGTCACTTTTCTGTCTGGGTTAATGTTGTGTTACTGCTCATTAACCCCAACATTGTCTGAAAATCAATTCACTTTTGCGGGTTTTTTCCACTTTCTCTGTGAATTAATCTTAGACATTGCCTGGAAAACAATCCATTTTTGCAGATTTTTTCAGTTTAAATCCCATTTTTGCACAGAATCCCATCCATGTGATAAACTTCCATCTCTCTCTCTTCCTCTCTTTTGTCCAAACATTACATCTAGCTCAGTGATAGGGAAACCTGTGGCACTCTATAAGTTAACAGAGTCTTAGAGTTGGAGAGGACTGCAAGAGTCATCTAGTCTAACTACTTATCATGTAGGAATAAGTCAGGGGTCAGCAACCTACGGCCCATGGAAGCCTTTGGACTGGCCCCTGCCCGGACTGTCCTGCCACCGCCGCTGCCTTTGGGGCCATGGGGATCCTACGGGGTGCCATTTTGGATTCCAAAATGGCACCATGGAGGACCCCCGTGGCAGTGCTGGGCCTCTCGGAGGCCCGGTGCGGTCAAGGGAAGCCTCCTGGGGGGCCTCTGCAGTGTCGCTGGGCCTCTAGGAGGCCTGGCACTGCTGAGGGAAGCCTTCTGGGGGGCCCCGTGGCAGCACTGGGCCTCTTGGAGGTCCAGCATGGCCGAGGGAGCCCTCTTGGGGGGGCGCCATCATGCGCATGCGTGCGACATGGGGGCACTGGGCGCCATTTTGTTTTTCAAAATGGCAGCATGCTCATGTGGGGGGGATAAGTGTGTGCACGCGCAAGCGCACCACCGGCCCCCAGCACCATTTCCCCCCCAGCCCGTCGGCAAAAAAAGTTGCCGACCCCTAGAATAACTGATTCAAGTACTCCTGGAAGAAACCTCAAAACTCCTGTTTAGAAACCTCAAAAGAAGGAGAGTCCAATACCTTCCAAGGTAGTCTGTTCCACTGTTGAACAACTCTTACCTTCAAGAATTTCTTCCTAATGGTTAGGAGGAATCTATTTTCTTGTACTTTGAACCCATTGGTGTGCTAGTCTCTGAAGCAGCAAAAAATGGCTACTCCACCTTCTACATGACATCCCTTTAGATTTTAAATATAAGTATCATATTAGCTTGTATATTTAACATATATGTTGAATATGTCATACATAAAGCAGGATTAGACTCAAAGGAAGGATTTGTGAAGAATGAAAGTGAATTGATCAATCAAGGAAGCCATAGCCCTAAGTTTACAAGACCTGAGCTGAGTGACATCATCATCATCATCATTATTATTATTATTATTATTATTATTATTTGTTATTATGGGGGTCTCTTATTCATAGAGTTGCCATAACTCAAAGCAGACCTGACAGCAGTTAATAACAATAACAAATCATATCACTTCTCATCTCTTCTCCAAAATAAACATACCCAATTCCCTAAGCTGTTCCTCACAAAGCCTGGTTTCCAGAGCCTTTACCATCTTGGTTACATTCCCCTGGACACATTAAAGCTTGTTAATATCCTCCTTAAATTATGGTATCCAGAACTGGACACAGAATTCCAGGTTAGGACTCACCAAAGTGAAATAGAGTGGTACTATTTCTTCCCTCAGTGTAGACACTATTGAGTTAGTGTAGTATAGTTCCCATCAACCCTGACTATTGTTGTGCTTAAGAACTGGAGTCTTAAATCTGGAGAGCCATAGGTTTCTTATATCTAGTTAGGAAAGTTTCCTATATCCAGCTTAAGATATTCCATGATATAAGACCACTAGCAGTATCACTGGCTGTTAATGACAGGAGGTGCATCAACACTATAGAAATAATGCAGTTTGATGCCACTTTAACTGCCATGGCTCCATCCTACAGAATCCTGGGATTTGTAGCTTCTGCCAATCTTCTTTGGCAGAAAAGGCTAAAGACCTTACAAAACTACAAATCCCAGGGTTACATAGGATGGAACTATAATACTTAAAGCAGTATCAAACTGCATTGTTTCTACAGTATAGATGAATCCAGGAATAGGCAGTGTTTACACATCACTGGAAACAAGATGTAACATCATACATGATGTTAAACTAGATGATCCAAGGAAGCAGTTACTAGGGATATACAAGGATATAAAGCAGCTCAGCTCCATGTTTCACTTCTAGTTCCCCCTGAGTACATATAAGTGGAATTCCATAGTTTTTCCATATCTTAAGTTCCTTGCACATTTCTGCTCATCTGCTTTAAAATTCGCATGTTGCACATGTTTTTTTGGGAATGTAATGAATTTTGCATCTGTGCCAGTTAATATGCTTCTGAAAAGTGTGCCAGAATAATACAAATTCTGCAACTACTAAAGTCTGATTTCAGCAATCAATGCACTTTAAGCAAAGTTGCATTATTCTTCTTGTTTCTCATAACTTGATTCTACTAGTTATGTAATGTAAGCTGAGGAGCTATATGGGTGTGCCTGACTCCAGGAGTCTCATTTACAAATTCTATAGCTTTTAAGGTTTCATTTTATATTCCTACACTTTTAGTAAATCAGATCAAGTCATTTTCATATGCATCTTCGCAACTATAAGGGCAAGAACTCTTCCTTCCTTTTTCTGTTTTAAATGAAGGCTGGAATTCTTTGGAAACCATATTTTGTGGCCTCATACCATATTCTGTGGTTTTCTACATATCTGTGAAATTGCAACATACAGTTGTGGGGAAATTCTATACTGTAGAAACAATGCAGTTTGATACTGCTTTAAGTATTATAGTTCCATCCTATGGAACCCTGGGATTTGTAGTTTTGTAAGGTCTTTAGCCTTTTCTGCCAAAGAAGATTGGCAGAAGCTACAAATCCCAGGATTCTGTAGGATGGAGCCATGGCAGTTAAAGTGGCATCAAACTGCATTATTTCTATAGTGTTGATGTACCTCCTGTCATTAACAGCCAGTGATACTGCTAGTGGTCTTATATCATGGAATATCTTAAGCTGAATATAGGTATATTGTGGGGAAATTGCAACATACACACAGATGTTGCTGAAGCCTACATCTTTCATTCCTCCCATTGCCAAATCTACATTAGCACTGCAGTTGGGCTTAGTGGAAGGAATTCAGGCACACTCCCCCCCACCTTAAGATGCTGAAAATTCATAGGGCCACCCTATGAACACCTATGAAAGTATGTCACCTTTCTTTCTTGGCTTCATGGTTCACCAAGAATAGTATAGAATGTTACATTGACTGAAACAAAAACAACCCGCAGTGGCAAAAAACAATGAATTTCTTGGGACCATTTTTGCCCCTGTCAGTTTGTGTCTGGAAATCCCACGCATTAAATCCGGGGACATGGTTTACAGCTATTCAGGGGATTATGTCACAAAATGCCTATCCTGTAGATATAGTTCTGTTACCATTACTCTGGGGAATGAAAATGCCCATCCTGTCACATTAGGATGAAAACAACTGCTGACTTGAACCTTTATATTAGATCCAGACCTTGGAAAAAAATTACTTTGGTATTGTAACTCCCAGCATTCCCCAGCTACCATGACCAATAAAAGTCTAAAAAAACGAGCAGCTTCAAGTTCTGTTTATGCCCCTATTGTTCTTCTTAAGTAGCTGATAGACAGATATTATACTTAAGGTATTGTTGAATGTCAGTATAACAAGTATAACATCATTATAAATGTCACCTAACATTAATGACAATGTTGAACTATTGTCTGCAGGAGGCTAAAGGACTTTCTGGGAGACTTGTTTGCTTGAGGGTCATTGTTTATGAAACTCATTGCTTTGGGGGTTTTGACAATCCTTTAATAAACCAGTGCTCTTTGGATGGGAACTTCTGCTGTTGTAGGAGAGTCTGCAATGGCTTTGAAAGGACTGGAAAAAGAAGGGAAAGTTGTTTGTTTATATTGATAATTGTCTATTTCAGTGTACATCTCAATGCCTATGGTCAGTATGGCAGATTAGAAATTTATACGTAAATACAATTAAAGTTTGAGCAGTGGAAGATTACTGAAGGAAGAGTTCTCATCCCATACCTTTTATTTATTAACAGGGCAGATAGAATGTTGCATTAGGCTTCTGAATATTGCAGTGTTCCTGACTTGGAAGGACTTGTTGAAATTGGATCAGGTAAAAAAAAAAACAGCTCTTTTTTATTATGAGTGGGAAGCCACAAGCTTTGTGCACAGGTGGCAAATATGTGGGTCTGCAGAAGTTGTTGAACTACAACTACCATCATCCATTACCACTGGTCACACTTGCTGGGGTGGATAAGAATCCACACCAGCTTCTGGAAAGTTACACATTTTCCAGCTGTACTGTTGAACATCCCAGGTTCAGTTCCTGGAGCCCTTTTACATTACGTACTTGCAGCACCATGATTCCATTTTAACTGTCATGATTCCATCCTATGGAATCCTGGGATTTGCGGTTTAGAGTTGGGTACTCAAAATTATCAGCCAAAGGGCTTTAGTATCTCACCAGACTACAAACCCAGGATTCCATAGGATGCAGCTATGGCAGTTAAAGTGAAATCATAGTGCTGTAACTGTATATCGTGAAAGGTGTCTTCATGTTGCTGTTGCTGTTAACTTATATAGGCAGGCTTGGAAAGACTTCTACTTTAAAATCTGGAGAGTTCATGTCACTGAGGGCATACTGTACAGGGCAGGATATCTCAAAGCCCTGACTCAGTATAAATTAGCATTGAATGGATATGGCTGCCATCAGCATGTGGCATAGAGTTTGACTTCTAGGAAAGATGAATGGAGCTTTCCACTACTGTACAAAATTAACCTCAATTACACTTGTTGTGAGGTGTGCAAAAAGTGTATGCATTTCTATGTCACTCTGCTAAGCTTTGCCAACATGTCTTTTGGGGACAGTTTGAAATGCAATGCCAACAAGCTGGATTCATGAAAATTAGAAAGTTGGGAGAGGTCAAAACTGCAAGAAAAAATATTAAGGAGCTCAGAAAATTGAATTGAACCCAAAGGTGATAAAAGCAGCACATCTGAAAGCTAATATAATGAACACAGTGATTATTATTAATTGCCTTCAGGGACTACAAATATCTTTAGACAGAGAATAAACATCCATAAGATTTTGTATGAAATAGCAACTCGCAAACTCCAATCCAATATAGATTTTATTATATAATGGGATATTAAATAATAATAATAATAATAATAATAATTGCCTGAGCAGTGTGCACACTTCGTTGAAATCTTAGAAAGCTTACTACAACTATGTAGCAGGATAAATTTCATCAACTTTCTTTGCTACTTCCCCCACCTGCAGTGATTTTTGGGGAGTAGTTGTAAACTATAAGCGGTTTCCCCCTCAGTCTGCTCAGCATCTCCCATTTCAGCTTTCTCATCTGTAAAATTTAAGCTTCTCATATTTATATTTTAGTATAGTATGAAGTTGTATTACATGGGTTGCAGTCACAAAATGCAAACTAGATTAGTGCCAGGTGTACATTCCATTTCTGGTTCCTGCTACATTCCTGTTCAGCAGAATTTTATTACTGGAGAGAGAGATGGAAGAGCTGAAGGTGAGGTATAAGTCTTCCAAGACAGACAGCACAGGAGCAGGAGCATGTTCTGAGCAATATGAATTACATTTATTTCTATCACAAATCATTGAGTTGAAACATAGTATTCTACACTGCAGACAGCAAAGTTTATAATGGAAATGAAAGGCCAAACTAGATGAGTCAAAGGAGATCATGTAATGAGATCATCTGTCTCTTACATTTCTTTGTAAAATGTAGCTGGACAGAGTCCAACATTCTGATCAAAATCAGGTTCCATCCCAGGTCTAATCTCATCATATAGTTAGGCAGAAGGTGGGTTTATATGAGTCTTTCCACACATTGAGAAGAGGGTTTTTGTAAAGCCAGATGGATTAGTCCCATCCTAATGGGCTAGCTCCAGGGAAGTGGGAGGTATGTTACCTTCTCCCTCCTCCGCCAAAATTTGGTTAGCACTGGTGAACTGCAATGTTAACACATTCAGCTTTATTCAGAAGTTGTTCAGGCTGGGATTCTGGCTTGGCAGCATCCCTCCCTAAATGCCAGAGTTCTCCACGTATATATCTGCATGTGTGGAAAGCACTTTCTCATAGATGTCTACGAGATTTTCATGGGGGGGGGGCATAAAGATAGCATATAGTTGTAGCAGAGTGGGCATTAGGTCTTAATGAAATGTTTTGGTATTCCCAACAATAAAACAAGTGGCTTGGGTCCAAGCTATCTCAGGGATCGCCTCCTTCCATTCAATCCTCCTTGCACTCTCCGGTCCTCTGGGAGGAATTTGCTGCAGCCTCAAAAATCTAGGCTTGTGGCGACCTCCCAGAGGGCTTTTTCTGTTGTCGCCCCCAAACTCTGGAACAGCCTGCCGAACAAGATCCATCAGTTGACATCACTGGACAGCTTTAAAAAAGCTGTCAAGATGGATCTCTTTCGGCAGGCCTTCCCAGACTAATCACCCTGGCCTTGGGTTCCTTGACTCCTGCGTTCCTCTCGTGGCCCCATCAGCTGTTGATGGATGAGGAACGCAGTAGAGGTTGATTAGGGGGTGGGTTGGTTTTTTTTTTGTGGGGATATTGTAAGCTGTTTGGATTGTAAGCTGTTTCTTTGTGGGGATATTGTAAGCTGTTTGGATTGTCTGGCAATAAGCGGGCTACAAATAAATTTTATTATTATTATTATTATTATTATTATTATTATTATTATTATGTGTGTGTTTAGCTTAAAGGTGTAAGAATCCATATAAAACTCAGCATATGGAATTATTATTATTATTGTTGTTGTTGTTATTGCCTGTTTTTTAACCAGTTTGAGACTTAAGGCAGCTTCCAGTAGTTAAAACAAACATAATTTAAAATTACAGCACAGAAAAGTTGAAGAGTAATTAAAATATTTTAAAAAACTAAAATTAAATAGTTAAAACAGAAACCACTAACAGACATCAAATAAAAATCCAACACAGTATACATGGCCCCTAGAAGAATCAATACTCAAGGGCTTGCTGGAATAAAAACTTCTCCATTTTTAAGTAAGGATAATAAGGAGGGTGCCAGCTTAAGTTCTCTGGGAAGGGAGTTCCAGAGCCTGGGAGCAGCTACTAAAAATGTTCTCTTCTATGTTCTCACTATGTTCTGCTTTCTCACCTGTGAGTGTGATGGGACAGAGAGAAAGGCATCCCAAGAAGATCTTAAAACACATACAGTTTCTTATGGGAGAATATGGTCCTTCAAATAACCCCGATTCAAGCCATATAGGGCTTTACAGGTCATCACCAGCACTTTGAATTGTGCCTAGAAATGGATCAGCAGCCAGTAGAGCCATTACAACAGGTGAGTTCTATGATCTCTATAACCAGGCCTAGTTAACAATCCAGATACACTTCTTTGGAACAGCTGAAGTTTTCAAACACTCTTCAAAGGCTGTCCCACATAGAGCATGTTGTAGTAATCCAAATGGGCTGTAACTGAAGCATTTGTCACCATGTTAGAGTCAGACAACTCAAGGAGATTATTCTGCTTTAAGTGCCATGGCAACATCCTATGGAATGCTAGGATTTGTGTTTTGGAGAGGCAATAGAGCTCTCTGCCAGAGAATTCTAAGTACCCCTCCCTTAAATTTCAAACTCCAGGATTCCATAGGATGTTGCCATGACTTTTAAAGTCGAATCACAGCATTATAATTCTATAATGTGAAAGGCCCCCAAGTTGAGGGAAAAGTAGCTCCTTGCAAAAACTTGACAAGGTGCTTTGGAAACTCAGGAGACTTTTAGAGTGCTAATACCCTAAAGCACCAGATCCTTTCTGATCTTGGAAGCTAAGCAGATTCATGCTGTTTACTACTTGGGTGGGAGACCATCAACAAATACCAGAGGAAGGTATAAGCACCTATGGCTATCCCTGGAGACTCCTCCTCTTCTGATACCAGAAATTTAATAAAACATTAATAAAACCTTTCTACAACCCCGATTATGAATGCCATGACCAGAAAGTAGTTCCCACATGTAGGCTAGCAAACAGGAGGTGCATTGGAGCCCCAGTTGATTGATCAATTCCAGACATTCTGGAAGAGGTAAGGAGGCCCCAAACTAAAGAACAAAGGGCTGAAGATATGGTAAACAAGGCTTAGGCAATCTTGCATGTTAATCCTCTCTGCCTGGAAATGCACGTCTATTGCTCTCCTTTCACACCGAAGTGTTATCACCTTAGAAAATTACTTCAAAGTGGTTCCACATATTTCAAAGTGAATCCAAACCCATTTCAAAGTATTTCAAAGAACCATTTGGTCTTTTCAACCCCCTGGAATCACCCACCAAGGCATATTTTTGGTATAAATATTGAAACCTTTCAGTAAATCCTCGGCTTGATCCAGCAGCAGGCTGAATCTCTGTTGGTTTGCCTGGCTAGCACCTATCTCTTGCCACCACCATTTGCCATGGGAGCGATTGAGTCCATTTTCTGTTCCTGGACCCACTGCATTTGGAATCAAGCTCTGCAAAGGTAATTATAGCTATTAGTGATGCCTTATATCTATTCCATCCTCCCACCTTTGATTTGTCTAGTGTCTTTGTGTGTGTGTATGGTTATTTCCTCTTTTAAATAAAACTCATTTCATTTGGAAACCTGCCTCTGGAGTTCTGTATACTTTGGGACCCTGTAAAGCTGGGATAGATCCCCCAAGACTGAGTGAGTTACCTCAGTCATTCTATATCTCTCTATTTGAGCTAAGCATAAGTTCCCCTAAATATAGTTTGGTCTTGGAGCGTCTCAGGAAGTGTCTGCATTGAAGGTAACTAAAGGAGCTGACAAAACCACTTCTGAGTATTCCTTGCTTATGAAATTCATGGGCTGCCATATGTCAACAGGAAACGTGGAGGCATATACACACATACAAGGCAGCATAAGCAGCTACTATTAGTTCAAAACAAAACCCACTGCCCAGCCTCAAAATGATGGAATCCAATACATCTGTATTGCAGTCAGGACCACCAGGATTGAATATGTGGCCATATTCAGTGGCTTACCAGCATACCTAAAATCCCATAAAGTACCAATAAATAAAATCAAAAGTTAATTTACACCATATATCATTGTATTCTGTGCATCTGAAGATATTTACATCTTTCAAATATCCCTGCAGGTCCTGACCCTCTGGTCGTTGCTGTGGATACAGCTCAAAGCCATCCTGTTAGTGGCAAGAAGTCAGCTACTTTTGCGAGGAGAAAACAACATTACTGGTTCCAATATTTTTGTGCACAAAATAATCTTTAAAAGATTTTAGATGATGGTGGGTGGATGGAGGGGAGGCATTTTTATATGTATAAGATGGAATTTTAGCTGTATGAATAAACCTCTTAACATATTTCCAGGCCACCAAGGTCATATATTTCATACTTTTTTCTGATAGCATTTGAAAGTGGATTTCTCTCTATGGAATGGTGCCTGATTTGCTTTTCTCCTAGTGTTCTCATCCGTTCCTTTCACCTATGGCCTTGGGGGTGGGGGAAGAACGTAATGTATCATTTTTCAGTGTGCTGAAAAGGAAACAGATTTTTCTTCCTTCTCACAGATCTTAGTGCCATCATGTTCTCCTTGGCACATCTTCTCTTGCTGCTTCATAGTGCGATTTCTCTTCGGTTGCCATCCTTTCACACTCTCCTGATAATAGCAAATTTTGCTGGTGAGTGTCCATAGAGTTGTTGCAAAAATTGGGCAAATATAACAATGATTTAAAAACAGGGGAAGTGAGAAACAAGAGGACATCAATATTACAGTTGCCAGATAACAGGATATGGCTCCTCTTCTCCAGTCTTTGTGCGTATCCTCATTTGTTAACCTTGATGTTTCTATTTGAATGGCTTACTTTGTGTATGCTCTGTGCATCTCTGTTGATGCTTAAGGCAGTGGCATCACTAGGGAGAGCGGGGTGACATCCTAAGTGGGGGGTTGACACCACTGCTCTTCAAACATCTGTATTTTGGCAGAAACAGGCTGTGACATTCATCTGTGTCCCTTTAAAATGCTTTAAAAGATGGTGGGAGTGGGGTGAAACTCAGTGGAAGGAGAAAGGAGAGGCCTTCCAGATTTTTAAAATTAAAATTTCAAATTTCAAATTTTATTTTTTATTTTTTTGAAATTTTGAATTTTAAAATTTCTTTTTAGATTTTCTTTTTTTAAAAATCATATTTTAACCAAATCTTCAGTATATATATAATTTTATTTTTAACCCGCCCCTCTGCTAGGCAACCGGGGTGGCGTAC
>JAIPUX010001232.1:123283096-123295920 GCA_020142125.1 Phrynosoma platyrhinos
CCCAAGCCATGTAGGGTTTTAAAGGTCAAAACCAACACCTTGTACTGTCCCGGAAACTAATTGGCAGCCAGTGGCGAAATTTCAATACTGGTGTGATGTGCTCTCTCCTAGATACACCAGTAAGTAACCTGGCTGCCATATTTTGAACCAGTTGGAGTTTCCGGGTTAGGCACAAGGGTAGCCCCATGTAGAGCGCGTTACAGAAATCCAAACATTAGGTTACCAGAGCGTGTACCACAGTTTCGAGATCCCTAGTCTCCAGGAAAGGGCGCAGTGGGTGTATCAGCCAAAGCTGATAACAAGCACTCCTGACATATATATTGTGCATATGATATTGTAATCTGAAGGTAGAATTTTAATTTTGCTAGTTGTTTATGTCACAACTACTAGCATTACATTCAGTGGTATATGGGAATTACGATTTATGAGTAATGTTAGTGCAAAAAAGCATTACTAAAGATTCTGTACAGTGTGAAATGGGAAGAGGTCAATGGGTGTGTGTGTGTGTGAGACACCATGAGTTTCTGCACCAGGTGACACCAACCCTAGGGATCGGATGCCACTGGCTTAAGGTACCAGGCTTAATGATATTCCCAGAGGCATTCTTGCTGGCCATACTTCCATAATAATTTGATTAGCAGACTGGATAAATATGGAATGGCTGGAAACACCATCAAATGGACCCATAATTGGTAAAGCCATTACTTTTCAACATTTTTATCACTGACTTAGAAGATGATACAAAACTGTGAGGGGTGGGTAACACATTGGAATATAGGAATAGAATTTAAGAGGACCTTGAGAAACTAGAAAATTGGGCAGACATTAATAAAATGAAATTCAGTAGAGACAAATGCAAAATTCTACATTCTTGGTGCTTGTGCTCTTTTCAGCATGGCTCACAAAGAAGTCTGGCTCTTCAGTTTTGAATTATGACTGGAATAACACACATCTTCCTTGTTCTGTTGTTGTTTTTCTTTACTTGTCTACCTTTCTACCATACAGAACCCCTGCTAGTCTCAAGAGGTTTTATTCTCTGCAGACTGGCTATGGACATTTATTACTGCTTTTTCCTGTGATTATTTGGAGAATAAATACTGAATAGCTTTCTAAAATGGAAATGTCCATTCTTCATTTTGCAAACCACTATATGAAATAAAACTTTTTGGAGTCTCTTCATTGTTCATTAACCTCTTGATTTGTTTTTCAGTTTTATTTTGTTTCTTCCCTTCTTTCCTTTAAAATGTTATGCAAATTTTAGCAACCATGCAACAGTACCTAAGGGGCTGGTGGGGCAGTTCTTTGCAAGAAACACAGCAATGCCATACAGAAGAATGCAATTTCCTGGAATCCCAACCTAATGTGGGTTACTATTATATCTGGAAGCAAGTTTCCATGCACTTATGCACTGCTGGGTAAGGACTTCTGTGAGCAATCTGCAATATTATTTTTTCTGCTGCAGCTACATAAACTGCATGTGGGCAGCTGGTTATAAGCGACTGGGAGTATGGATTCAGTTTTCCCCCCTCTTCCCCACTATGCAGCTGATTCGTGGGATTTAAACTGTTTTGAAAGCCCTCTGTGCATACTCCTTTAGATCAGGAGTCTTGTAGGCTTGCCATTTGTCCTGGAAAACCAGGAAAATCATGGATAAAGGGTCTAAAAGTGTTCCAGCTGGCTGGCCCAGTGAAGCAGCATATCCTGGATTCCTCCCTTATTGCTGAACATGAGTGGGAGGGAAGCCAAACTTACCCACAAGTGAAGCACAAGCACAGCCTTTCTGTGCTCACTCAGTCCTGGGACAGGCTCTCTCTTATCTGACCCTTCCCTCTGCTTAAGGATGTGAAAGTATAATATCGGGCTTCCCTTCCACTAGTCTGTCTCTCCTTGCCTACTAAGTGGAATAGTCCTGCTGTGAAAGTGAAACATTGATATTGTTGGAGTTTATCGCCCAGGGTTTTACTCCCATGCTAGCCATGGGATGTAAATGCACAGGACAGATACTAATGCACAGGTCCATTCCAGGGCAGTATTCATCCCATATGCGACCTGGGCATAACTCCCCCCCCCCCGAGAATCAGGGTTGACAATACTGAATTAGGTGGACTCAGAAGAAGGCAGGTGTCTCTGGGTGGCTCAAAGAAGAGCTCCAAGTTGCATTAGCATAGGGGATGCCAACAATCTCCCAGGCTTATTAGTATGTCTGATCTAGGGAGATACTTCTTTCTATCTTGGAATAAGTTTATCAACAAGGCCATTTCAAGTCTTCCCAAATGCAAAATCCATTTAGGCTTGGCTTCTTCTTCTTCTTCTTCTTGTTGTGTGCCTTCAACTTGTTTCTGACTTATGGTGACCCTATGGCGACCCTATCATGGGCTTTTTTGGGGTAAGTTTTTTTCAGAGGAAGTTTGCTATTGCCTTTCTCTGAGGCTGAGAGCATGTGAATTGCTCAAGGACACAGTGGGTTTCATGGCTGAGTGGGTAATTGAACCCTGGTTTCCAAAGTCACAGTCCAACACTCAAACCACTAAACCATGCTGGTTCTTTTAGGCTTGGTATTATCATAAATATTTGTCCACAGAAATGCCCATTCCCTGAGGACCAAAGGTCTTACAGTTATTGATGAAAGGAAATTAGCCCTTTTAGGGTTAATGTCCTGTTTTGTTTTGTTTTTTGTTTGTTTTCTTAAATGTATTTTGGATCCACTTTACAAAGTCTTTAATTCTGCTTCTCAACTATGCTCAAGTATCTGCATGGATTCAAGCAAATGGCTGCATAATTTTCATCAGTGGAATATGTGAATACAATATAGTATTCACCAAAATGAATATAGTTAGTTTGTTCAAAGTTTAATATATGCCAGGAAAGCATATTCTTTCAAACAGAGATGTTTGGGCATTGTTTTCAGGTGACGTCTTCCTTTTTTGCTAGAATATATGGGCCCAAAATGTACTGTTAGCTCCAGCTAGGGAAGAGCCCGCCATTGAATGAATTGGATTTCTCTAGGTGTAACTCACAGTGGATGATAGACAAAACTCTTCAAGCAGTAAAGGATAGAAAAGAGGCAATAGTTAAATGTGACAGAAATAGAACCAGAACCCTGAATGCAACTGTTCAACAACTATTGTGCATGGATCAAAAGAACTGCTATAACAATCAGTGCAAAGATAGAAGTTAAAAAAAGGGAAGAACAAGGGACCTTGTTACCCAACGTGCATTTTCCTGAATTTTAGTGTGTGTATATGAATTCCACATGACCCCAGATGTACACTGCAATGGACCCCAAATGCCACCTAGGCAATGACAGGCAGGTCATACCAAGGTCACTTGGAAGACTGGAAAATCCCCATCCCAAAAGCCAGGCAGATAGTATGGGAGTTGCAAATGGACCATCATCACCTCCATAATCAGAAGAATGGGTGATAATGGCCTAGATGTCTCACCTGAAGGGCCAGCTAATGACTTAATCCTTTCCCATTCACCTTGAATATTGCCAGACCAGATTACCTCACCCATGCAATCTCACACCTTTGCCCTGCAGCTAGTTTTAGCCCTTAAAAACTCCTGGATTTCCCCCCTCAGTGTCGCTGATTTAGAGTTCATGGGGACACTACGTCATTGTGTGCTTTAGTCTAGTTACTGGCACCTTTGTTCAAACCCATGCTCTCAGACTGGTTGTGTCTCACACCACATCACCCAAGTGGATCCCGGAGAAAGTATCAATATCTTTTCCAAGCTAACCTCTGTTTCCTGAGCCTTGAATAAGTGTGTGTGTGTGTGTATGTGAATTGCTGTGTGATTTTCACCTTTAATAAACAATACTTTAATTGGAGAATTCTGTCTCTGCATCAATTCTTAGATCTCCCAAACTCTTGGTATACACATGGGAGCCAGTCTTGCAGGGTCTTTGTATCTGACCCTTGCTCAATTTGAGCTAAATAAAATTTCCCTTAATAGATTTTGGCTACAACCTCTCCCACAAAATATGAGAAATCAAAGGGAAATTTAATCCAAGGGTGAGGATGCTCTATGAGCAGAAAGGGAACACAATATACAACCAAGATAAAATAAAAAGACAATGGAAACAATACATAGAAGAGCTATATAAAAGAGATAAAAGGATGAAAGTTTCATTTGGAGAACAACCATAGAAAGACAAACTTCATATTTTAGCAGGTGAAGTGAAAGCTGTACTCAGAGCACTTGGGAGGAATAAATCACCAGGAACAGATGACATACCAATAGAACTGCTTCAGTCTAGAGACAGAATTGACTAGTTCTAACTAAATTCTGTCAACACATATGGTAAACAAAGCATAGATTGGAAATGTTCAATATACAGTGGGCCCTTGGTATCCACTGTTGTTTGATTCCAGCCCCCCCCCCACACACACTGATATAAAAATCTATGGATACTCAAGACCCATTCTAACAATGGGATGGTAAAATGATGTCCTTGCTTTTTGGAATTTATTTTTATGGAGGAATATTATTCAGCTATGGATGGCTGAATCTGTGAATGCACAATCCATGGATACAAAGGGCCAATAGTACATTCCTATGCCAAAAGAGAGAGAGAGAGAAAACAAGCTAGCGCCCTCCTAAATATGACATTCCTTCAAACATTTAATGAGAGCTATCATATCCCCTCTTAACCATCTCTTATCCAGGCTAAACAAACCCAGTTCCTTAAGTCGTTCCTCATAGGGCATGGTTTTCAGACCCTTCACCATTTAAGGACACACTTCAGTTTTTCAACATCCTTTTTGAATTGTGGTGCCCAGAACTGGACACAGTATTCCAGGTGGGGCCTGATCAATGTAGAATACAGTGCAACTATTACTTCCCTTGATATAGATACTATACTTCTATTAATGCAGCCTAAAATTGCATTGGCCTTTTTAGCTGCTGCATCACACTGTTGACTCATGTTCAACTGGTGGTCTACTAGGACTCCTAGATCCCTTTCACACATAGTCTTGTTAAGCCAGGTGTCCCCCATCTTATATCTATGCATTTCATCCCCCCCCCCCCAAGTGCAGTTCCTTACATTTCTCTGTGTTGAAATTCATTTTGTTAGCTTTGGCCCAGCTTTCTAATCTGTTAAAGTCATTTTGAATTTTCATCCTGTCTTCTGGGGTATTAGCTATTTCTCCTAATTTGGTGTCATTTGCAAATTTGAGAAGCATGCCCCCTATTCCTTCATCCAAATCATTGATAAAGATTTGAATAGCACTGGGCCCAGGACAGAACCCTGTGGCTCCCCACTGGTTATCTCCAGGATGAAGATGAGCCATTGCTGAGCACCCTTTGGTTCGGTCAGTCAACCAGTTACTAATCCACCTAACAGTTGTATTATCTAGCCCACATTTTACTATCTTGTTTGCAAGAATATCATAGGGGACTTTGTCAAAAGCCTTACTGAAATCAAGATATGCTTTGTCTACCACATTCCCTTCATCTAGCAAGCTGGTAATTTTATATATAAAAAAAGAGATCAGGTTAATCTGGCATGACAACAGAAACACAATAGCACAGAGGTGTATGCTGGCTGTGTGCAAAGAGGCTGGGGCTGAGACCCATGTTGTTGTTGTTGTTGTTGTTGTTGTTATTATGATGATGATGATGCTTTCCTCCCAGAATAGAAACTCATAGGGACTATTTATACCTAAAATCTAGTCCCAAATGGTGGGCTATCTGGTCAGGTACAGATGTGCTTTACCAGGAATCAACAATACGATTCTGGACAAGTTGATGGCTTCAATTTTAATGTGATAAAAACAGCTATTGGATCAGGATAACCCTAGGATGGATGGACAGAGAAATTTGGCTGGGTACACAACAGGGGATAAGCAGAGAAATTGGCTTACTGCTTTGGGTGTGAGGAGATCTTTGTCTCAAGGTGCAAGAGGAAATGCAGATGACTTGGGGAAAGGAAGGAGCACTTAGCTCACTCATCTAGATTTGATTGCCCCATTACCTGGATGTGCACATGCTTTGGGACACATACCTTTTATCCTAGGAACCTGACCTAGTGTTCCTGAAAGGTCATCAATCTCTCAATATGCTATCTCTAGATATGAGATATGAAATATGCCCCCCCCCATACAGTGTGGGGTATGCAGGGTTTGCTAACAGTGTCACTGCCATTGGCTCTGATAGATCCTCCACCATTGTCTGGCTCATCAGCAAAAGCCTATTTAATAAGGGAGACCTTACCAGCAGCACTGCTACCAGCAGTGTAGCCTCTTTCCTCACAGGAGCATGCAGTCCCACCATCTCAAAAAGGTAGTGCCATTGGTGGGAGGAGTGCCTTTGGCTAGAATTCAATAGTGCTTCTTTTTAGTCATTGTTCCTGGGATCTGGAACTCTCTACTAATACCATCTCATTCATTTGTTCGTTTGCTCGTTCATTCATTCATTTCTGAATAATTTCCAGCTGAGATTCTCTTTGTGCAATGAGCTTTTTTAACAGATGCCTTTCAAAAAGTAGATGGCCAGAAGGAGGATAAAGGTAAATCTGGAATGATGGGGCAACACTTGCTATTTTCAATTGAAGAAAAGCTTCCATAACATGAAGCCCAGTTTGGAAGTAAAAGCAAGCAAGGGGGGCAAATATTCATTCTGTAATGTTGAAGAGACACTTGAAAATTGTTCAATATGCATAAGAACTTGAAGCCAACCTTTTAGTGTGCGTGCATGTGTGTTTTTAAATCTCATTGAACTGATATCATCATGCTGACTCAAAGGGAAGAGCTTCAGACAGTCTAGACATGCCTTTTCATTCACCAGGTGACTAAGTCCACTTCTAATGTTTGTGGAATCAATTGAATTCACACCAAAAGCAATGTGATCACTCATAAAGAATTCCATTCATGACCAAAAAGTTCCATGCCCACTATTTTCACAAAAGTACCTGGTGCTTCCCTGTTTTTGTGAGAATATGTCTGATGATTTTGTTCATTATTACTTTCACTCTTTTGGATTCAATATTACAAGTCCTCAAATCTTGGAGAGATGGTTTTTGTCTGCTTCCACAAAAGCACAGGTGATAATCTAGTATAAGTATTAAAACTTGGATACTACAAACTGGATTGGATACAGACTTAGTCATAGTTATAAACCAACAAACAGCTGAAACCCAGTGGAGGCCAGTGTAATCACCACTAGTTTAGGGCCTTTGCAGACTGCCAGAAATAGTGCAAATTGAGTCCACTTTAAGGGTTAGGGTTAGTGCTAGGCAATCATGCAAATTGGTTTTTTTCCTGAGACATTGAGCCTTTTCTGTCAGAGACTCTAGTGCCACAATAAAATATAGTTCCCATGATTCCCTAACCATAACCCTTAAAGTAGACTCAATTTGTACTATTTCTAGCAGTCTGCAAAGGCCCTTAATTTCTTCAAATTTCAGCGGGTCTATGACCAAGTTTAGATTCAAACTAAACTTTGTATGCTGTTGATGCTATTATAATAGCAGCATTCCTTGGTGCAGTCAGCAGTGAGGGCAATTTTTTTTAATAACCAAATAAATGTGGATTCCATTTTGTAAAAAAAAAAAAAAAAAGTATTAATTACTTTCCTCCCTCCCTCCCTCCCTCCCTCTCTCTCTCTCTCTCTTTCTCTCCAAGCACTCTTGGTAACATCATAGGAGTGCCATACATACCCTCCAGATTGGCAAGTCTGAAAAAGATGAGTATATCTTTGTTCTTAAAAATAATTCTAACTCAGCTGTTATTCTAAGCATAGTTACTAATAAAGAAATCAAGGAACCCCTCCAGATGAGAAAAAATATCTGAAATTCCCAGGTTTTGTTCCTATTAGATATTATTTTAGATATCCATGTCACATTTTCTTCATTCCAAAGTACATAGGGAACTCCCCATATTATCAAGGAGCTTTCATTTCTGTTTCCCTGCCAATTAAATTAACCCATAATTTTCCAAAATGAAAGATCTCACCTTGACAACTTGTATTATTCAGGAACTAGCTAAAATGACTGCTGCTAGTAAAACATAGCTATAGTTTCTAGGACATAGATTTTACAGAGATCAAGCAAAGGAAAGAGGAATGTCGCACTAAAACAAAATTTATTTTTATTTTTTTATTATTAAGAGTATTTATACCCTGTTTCAGCCACAAAGGCTATAACAGCAACTCAGTGATTTCTACTTTGCTAGTTTCTTCTAATGATTCTAAGGTTTAGCTACTTTAATATCACTAAAGTACTTTCGCACTTTGACTATAACTCCTAAATAATAATAAAAAGGTGTGTGGAAATTGCTGAAAATCAGTTTCTGAAATGTCTGTTTCTAGAAGTGACAAATGATCAGTTGGAAGGACAAGGAAGAAGGGGGGGAGGGAGTTTTTTTTTTAAAGATTTTGGATGAAAACTGGGGAATATGCAGGTAAAATCAAAACAAAAAGGAAAGGAAAGTGTCACTACTTCCAGATATTTTTTCTTTTCTGGATAAGACCAAGATCACTCTTTCCTGTCTCATGTGTAGTGACTGGTTTTGCATTCTGTCATATAATCCCCTCTTTTGCACTACCATGAATGATACAGGAGCCATTGACAGCACTGATGCTAAAAAATAGGGGGTCATTCACACTATGTTATAAATCAATTTGCAAACAAGTTTCAAAGAGGATTGTTGAATTGGTTTGCAAAGTGGTTTAAAGGTGAGCCGTTCACAGTTGAATTGGGTTTTTCCAATCCAAATAGAGGTGGGCCTGTATCAAATCCCCCTTACCATGGCTTTCCCGATACCTAGTTTCCCCCCATCTCTTTTCCAAAACACCAAGTTTTATAAGGGTGCTGCTAATGGGAACTTGCTCTTGATTCCCATTTGGGGCATCCTGAAGGGAGGGGATTAATGGAGGGGGCAGAGGGTCAGAACATCCCATCACAGGTCACAGAGTGAGTGGCAAGCACCATTTTTGGGCTTGCAGTAGTCGCCAGCTGAGTGATTTCAAATTTCTCATGATTAGACCCTTTAAACTACTGTTCAGCTGTTTTCCTTTTCAGTTCTTTCTCCCCAATGATGCCATTGCCAGATGGTCATACCTCTCCAAAAGCTGGGAAGGGGTGTGTGTTCTGGGGTTCTGATTTTTTGTATATTTCATTTTTTTGACAGAACGCATGAACCTTTGTGTTTGCATGGCTTGGTATTCTCTGACTGTTAAATATTTTTCTCTCTCTCTCCCCCCACTAACATATTACTCAGTTGTTTCCATTTTCTGATTGTTTGTGTTCCACAGCAATGTGTTGCCAGATGTGCCAAAGGTGGGAAAGGGTAGTCTTTTGGGGGCATGTGTATATATACTGTACAAACTGTTGCATTTGCATGACTTTCACATGGGATGATTCATTCTCTGAGTGATAATTCTTCACTCCTCCAGGCTACCATATTGTGGGTATTCTTATCTTATGCCATCCTCTCCTGTCCCACCTAAGGCAAACCTATGTATGGTGGTTTTTTTTTAAAGTTTTTATTCTGCAGGGCTTGATATCACAAATCCATGAGGTTGAGATAGTATAACTCCCACAATGGCTACACTATCACTGGGCTTTGCAAATTTTAAATTTGTGGAGCATCCACCTGCCTATGCTGAAAGGCAGTAGACAAGACCACGAAAATGTGGAGGATGTCTCACATGTGTGTCCATATGGCATGGAAAAGGACCTGAAACAAAGGATCCATGATGGGGCTGGAAGACTGTGTGGAGTAGGCATCAGACATGGTGACAGCAGATCCAAAGCGATGTCACCAACGATGACAGCAGAAGTGGAATGACATAGATGCACATCATTTGACTGACAGAACAAAAGAAAAAAGACCTGAACATGATTAAATGCAATCAATACAGAGGATCCATTTTGAATTGTTACTTTGGTCAGTATGAACCTCAAGAGGGTTAAATTGCACTGGAGAGATTCAATTGGGGTAAACATAGTGGGAACCGATTCAGGTCAGATTTGGTATTGCATTTTTGAATGCATTATCAAATCTCCCTGATCTCCCTGGCACAAAACACTAGTGTGAATGAGCCCTGGGACTGAGATGTAAAAGGAGTGAGGCTTTCTTTCTTTTCTTTTGTTTCACAAAAGTTTTTATCAACTGTAAAAAGAACTTGGCATTCCCCTCAGTTTAAATTGGTTTTATACTGTTGTAATGTAGTTACATCTGATTTATTATGTTTCATTGTGACATCACTACATTTTCTCTCATTGCCTAAGATCACCTTCTGAAGAAAAATGATTTTATAAAATGATTCAAAGCAGTTGTCAGTTGGCATTGACCATGCTAGCCGGTGAAAGAGATGCCCATGATGACCTGAAGACCAGATTGATCTTGAAAGTACATCTTTCACCATGAAAATGTGCATGACAGAACATTCAGTAAAACCCTACTGTAAAATTCCACTTTTTTGCTAATACCATACAATTATGGTTAACAGAACATAGTTGTTGCACCTCCCCTCCCCACTCCTTATAAGTAGGAAATGCCAAAATACTTGCAGACTCCTGGAAAGAAAAGGTCATGACATACACTATTAGAAAGGCAAATTCTGCTGAGTTCGGAATAATGGTTCATAATTGACACTGTGATATCAATGCCATAAGTCATTCATGAGCTCCATTCATGTAATATATTCAATGTGGAAGCAAATATATGACATGTATTTATTGCCCATGGGCATATTAATTTGTCATGATAACAGCAGTTTCAAATGTTAGCTGAGTATAACTGTTAGTCCTCTGAGGTATGGAGGTTAAGTAAACAAAGGCACTTGGATCCACTATCTTGTTCTTGGCTCCCACCCCCCCCCGAAAAATCTGAACACTTTTTCAACTGCTTAAATTTATATGCATATTGTTTGATTCAGAGGTTTAATAAAAAAAAAATACAGAAGGAAATTATGTATTAGAATAGAGCTATAAGAAATAGAAGGAATTGAGATTTTTTAAAAAAAGGATCAATGAGCTCTTCTGTTCCTAGTTTCTTGATCTGGTTCCTTAGCATCACATACTAAAAGTACACATGGCCCATTTTTGAGATTGTACTTGCAGGGGAAGTAATGTGTCTGTTTTATTTTAAGGATCTATTTGAATAATGTTTTTGCCTATTGTAGCCAATAGGTCAATTGGTCCTAGCCAGTATAGTGAGGAAAGCCAGAAGCTGAAGTTCAGACATAGCTGAACAGTCACACAATTGTTACTCTTGTTCTATAGATAGATTCAGATGTTATTACTAATGTATCATAGTTATTATTGCTGATATTACTGATGTCATTATACATGTTACATATTCATGGGAAGGAATGTTGGTCATGCAGCAAAATACAAAATCCACAAAAGAGCAATATCTTTATTTGCTAGGCAAAGTGTTATGCAAGATGTTACGCAAGCTTTCAAATCTTCACTACTGGGCAGAGTTTGGAAAAGTCACTTTTTTGGTCTATAATTCCCAGACCTGCCAGTCAGCTTGGCTGTTCTGGTTGGAACATTCTGAAAATTGTAGCCCCCCAAAAGTAACTTTTCCAAACTCTAGTCACTAGGAAGTGGAATCACCAGGAGCATGAAACTGCAATGATATAATAATAATAATAATAATAATAATAATAATAATAATAATAATAAATTTTTATCCCACCAGGGCGGCTTACAATATTAAAATATACATTACACATCCCACAATCCCACCCACCCCTTAAAATACTATTAAACAATGACAATTTAAAACACACTCAAAATGCTAATACAAACAAACAAATAAACAATAACTGCAGCAGAATCAGGGGAGCAGAATATCTAATTAGGAAAGGCCTGTTGGAAGAGATCCATCTTAGCAGCCTTTTTAAAGCTGTTCAATGTGGTAATATGACAGATCTCATCTGGCAGGCCATTCCATAATCTGGGAGCAGTTGCCAAAAAGGTCCTCTGAGCGGTTGCAGTCTAGTTTTTATAGGCTGCAGCAGATTCCTCCCAGAGGACCTCAGTGGGTGGGGTGGGTTATATGGGAGGAGGTGATCCCGAAGAAAGGTTGTACCCAAGCCATTTAGGGCTTTAAAGGTGATAACCAACATCTTGTACTGGAAATTAATGGTCAGCCAGTGAAGTGATCTTAACATTGGTGTTATATGGTCTCTTCTTGATGTTCCTGAAACCAGCCTGGCTGCCATATTCTTTACTAGTTGAAGCTTCTGGACCAAGTATGAGGGTAGCCCCATGTAGAGCACATTACAGAAATCAAGACGAGAGGTTACCAGCGCATGCACCACAGTTTCAAGGTCCCTAACTTCCAGGAAAGGGCACAGCTGGCATATCAGCCAAAGCTGATAACAGGCACTCCTGACTGTCGCATTTACCTGATTTATCATCTGGAGCAATGGATCCAGGAGTACCCCCAGGCTGCGAACACAGTCCTTAGAGGAGAGTGTGACCCCATCCAGGACTGAAGGTTGCACCCCAATATCTGGTTTCGCTACTGTAAGTACATCCGTTTTATCTGGATTCAGTCTCAATCTGTTTTTCATCATCCAGTCCATTACTGCTTTAAAACAATCATTGAGAGGAGAGACACCATCTGAACTCAAAGCTGACGATATAATGAATAGCATTGGGGACAGAATGGTACCTTGTGGGATGCCACAGTTAAGCTTTTTCCTTGTAGAGAGACTGTCCCCAAGCATCGCCCTCTGGAATCTGCCTGAGAGGAAGGAACGGAACCATTGCAATGCAGTGCCTCCTATTCCTAACCTAAATCAGGCGATTTAAGAGGATGTCATGATCTATTGTATCAAAAGCCACTGAGAGGTCCAAT
>JAIPUX010001232.1:123311117-123333166 GCA_020142125.1 Phrynosoma platyrhinos
CCCCCGGAGTAGAAAGCAATTGGAACATTTAAAAAGCAGCTGAAAAAGTGGACTGACAAAGGAATTATAGGGACCGTCTCTGCCAAATTGGTGGGAGAGTATGTGCTTAGTAGCCAGTTTGCCATGACTTCAGCATCAGTTAAGGATCTCTTATTATCCAGTGCTTTTAAACAGTTCTACATTTTGAGACCTAAATATAACTGATAGTCCTAATTAACAAATGGCACCAGATTAGGAGGGATACCAAATCCCCCAGAGGACAGGATCAGAATTCAAAATGACTTTAATAGATTAGAAAGCTAGGCCAAAACTAGCTTGTGGGGGTGTTTTATAAATGCAGTTGTTGTGACCTGCCTTGATTGCTTTCAGGCAAAAGGCAGGGTATAAAAATAAAGTTTTATTATTATTATTATTATTATTATTATTATTATTTAAAATGAATCTCAAAAAAGGGAGAAATGTAAGGGATATCACTTAGGCAGTAAAAATGAATTGCACAAATATCAGATGGATGATACTTGGCTTGACAACAGTATATGAGAAAGGGATCTAGAAGTCTTAGTAGATCACAAGCTGAACATGGGTCAACAGTGTGATGTAGCAGCTTAAAAAGCTAATGCAATTCTAGTCTGCATCAATAGGAGGGAAGTTATATACCACTCTATTCTGCTTTGTTCAAGCCTCACCTGAAATAGTATGTGCAGTTCTGGGCACTCCAATTGAAGAAGGATATAGACATGGTGGAGCATGTCTAGAGGAAGGTTATCAAAATGGCGAAAGGTTTGGTAAACATGACCTATGAGGAATGATTTAGGGAGCTGAATATATTTAGCCTTGGAAAGAGAAGTGACTGCAAAAAAAGAAGGAGGAGGAGGAGGAGGAGGAGGAGGAGGAGGAGGCAGCAGTATTATCTGGTGTGATCCTCCTCCCTGCTTCCCCACAGTAACCCCTCTGTTAAAACCATCTTGGGAAAGGCATTTATCTGGACTACAACTCCCCTATACACCCAGTATGCATGGTCACTTATCATGATATCTGGGAGAATCTGGGTGTTTTAGTCTCAAATAGGTAATTTTAATCTGCTCTGAACAATCAGAGTATATCCTTGAAAATGATATTTTCCTCTTCCTAGATCAGAATAAAGCTCTGCAACACTTGTAAACAGAGAATGCTGATTAATAACAATGACTCATCACACAGAAAGTGAAAGGCAACCTAGAAGACTGTATCACCTTGGTAGCCTTTTTGTTGTTGCTGCTGCTGGAAGTGGGAAATAGTGATAAATAATTACTTATCAGTCAGTGATTGATAATAACTCATTACATCAACATGCTCAGGTTATCCAGTGACAATGATAATGTTATTCTTATGATCACCTCTGGATGTAATCTTACCTGATATAACCCTATGACCTCCTACTTGGGAATAAAACGTACTCTTGTGTACATTGAAGTCCAACTGGAGAAGCCTTCTGACAGACAATAAGAATCAATTTCTGAATGGGGAAGAAAATAAAATATTTTCTGTGCAGATGTTTCCAAGTCTCTCCATTACTATGGTACTCAACATTTTCTAGTAAGGATGCATTTTCTTATATATGTGTTCACCTGCATTGTGTCTGTGATGTTGAGGAGCTGTTGATACTAAATATAGAAATACCTTTGGTTATTTCAAGTAGTTCATGGAAATGAATTCCATCCTCTAATTCACAGCACTAATAATGCTTCTAGTCCTTAAATTTCCCTTACTTCTGTTGAATGACAGTTCTGATATTTCTGTTGTCATGCCATTTTCACAGTAGGCACTGATGCTGGAATTAAAATGGATTTTCTAAGCAGTTTGGTCTAATCCCATAAAAGAAGACTATAGCTTATGTGTGTTTATGGGGCACATCCCAATGCAAAAAAGGGGGCAAAGTGGGTGTGACATTTGGTGATATGAGGCAGCTTCTTAACTACAGAGTGCACTAGATGGAACTTCTGAAGGAAGACACAGTTTCATCTCTCCAGGTGTCAGCATGTGCAGGATAGGTTTTCAGATATCTAGAGGTAAATTTTTAAAGTGTTGGAGTATGATTTTTGTTAAATAGAGCATTCATCTCTTATGTTATTACTGTTATAATGGTATTCTATATAACATAGAGTACCATATAATTAAGCAATTGTATCAGCTCAGTGTAGTCTTGTCTCAGGATAATTGTCTCTCACAGCTTCAGACAGGGCAAGTATTAATGGTTATTTGCACAACAGAAGCCTCTACTCCTGAGACTCATTCTTGAACTGACAAATTGGTTGGGTACAATACCTATAATTAATAAGGCTGTTATAATCTTTCATCAGATGGATACACATGCAGGAAGAAATGTTGGCTAGGCATAGTACCACGTTGCATCCGCCCAGACTTGAAAATCCAAATCTACATTGTACATCTATGGCAATCTAAGGAAGAACAGTGAAATGCACTCATTCTTGGGGCTGACTGGCCAAGATGCCATTCACAGTACTAGCAATTGCATGAATTTTTAAAAAGTCATTTTCTGGTACTGGAAACCTGATTCAGTTTAGAAACCTTGGATAGCAGATATGGGGTTTTTACCTCTGTCCCCCTGGCCATTGCAGTCCAAGTTCAAATCATATTCCTTGTACCTGCTGTTTGCATTATAAGAAACATTTTAATTCAAAGACAAATAGCAGGTTTAGAGGCACCAGTTAGGAGTTAGGTCACAAAAGCGGGGGGCAGGGTGGCTGAGAAGCACTGGTCTATAGAATGGCTTCATCCCTTAATGTAGAGGCAGGCAATTTTCAATCCTCCAGATGTTACTCGACTATACTTCCCATCTGTCTCAGCCAGCATAGCCAGTGCTAAGGGACTGTGGAACATCAGATCCATAATTTGCCCACCCCTGTTTTAGTGCATCTCTCCCAACATCATTGTTATCTATTTCTGTATGACGAAGAAAATGCCCTTACCCCTCAGTTCTTTTGCAAGAACTGAGGCATATAAAAAGGTAATGATTTGCTGATGTGTTGGGCTGCAATCTCCATCATCCTCAGTGGATGCACTGCCCCCAAATGATAGGAACTGCAGTTTAATACATCTGGAGGGCATGGAACTGAGGAAGGTGTCCTATGGATAGGGTGGGCTGGTTTTTAACCAGATTCTAGGCATACTGCTATATGTGTTGTGAGTCTAGACACTTAGCTGGTCTGAATTCCAAGCTCCCCCACCTCTTTAAAAAAGTAATTAACCCTTCTGGAACTGGAGTTATAAGGCAAAATGTACAGCCCCCCTTCTTTTGTGAGGAATAAGTCTACTACTGCCTTATAATGTTTAGGCAATGAGTGAGGTTTCACAGTCACACTTTTCTGCAGAAAGTTTTCAACCAGAGGTGGCGAACCTATGACATGCATGTCAGCACTGACACGCGTAGCCGTTTCTGATGACACGCAGCCACTGAGGTGGCTGCATGCCGAGAAGGATGTTTCATCCTTGGCTCTTGCATGGCCAAGTTCAGTAGCTGAGCATGAAACATTTGTGACTCTAGTCGCAAATGTTTCATCCTCCCCTATTAGACACTCTGTGCCAGAGTTCTGTAGGCCAAAATAACAGAAGTCTGGCACAGAGCGTCTAGTCCTGGGACTTCGAGTGCAGCGGCACCACCAGCACAGAGCTGGGAAGAGGCCAAGGTGTTTAGGCTCGTCCCTCCTTCTTCCTCCTTTGTTTTTTCCTCAAAGTGACACACCACCTGAGTTATGCTCAGTTTTTTGGTGAAGTTTGACACACCAAGCTCAAAAGGTTGCCCATCACTGTTTTAAAATATGGAGATGAGCCTCTCCCAACTCCCTCGGCAAATGTCATTATTTGGGGGGAAAGTCTAGTCTGTTTGCAGAAACCTCAGGACTGTTTTTATAGATCTGCCTGCAAACAGTGCATAGAAATCCAAACCATAGGAATTAATGGGAGATAGGTTGAGAACAGAGCAAAGTTCATGATGCTGGGTCTCTCAGATCAATGCTTATTATATAAATAGTGTACAGACTGAAACACTGCAGTAGAAAAACTGAAAAAGTAATGTGTTTAATTTGCATACGATAAAAATGTTCCTAATGTGCTAAGTTGCACATCACACAACCCTGCCTAATATATTTTTTAATCTTTTGTAATTATTTATTGTGTTAAAATGATTTTACTGTAAGCTGCCCTGAGATCTGTAGATGAAGGGAAGAATGGAAATATTTAAATAAATAAATAAATAAATATTCCTTGGTGTACATGTAGCAGAAGCCCAAGAGAAGTTTCAGGAGAGGTATTCCAAACAGAGACACAGGGAGGCAGGACGCAGTGGGATGAAATGCTCTACCCAGTCATTAGGTTTTTTTTTGTTTTCTGTTTTAAAATGTGTCCCCACCTCCTTTCTGCAGAGTACCAAATGCATGTTGAAATGCATGTTTGGCCTCATGTCGGGAGAAAAAGAGTGGTGTGTAGATCTTGGGCTCATAGACATGTATGTCTTTGAGGCCAACAGGTATTGCAAGTGAAAGAGATTAGAGCAAAGATTTGGAAAACTGAGAAGAAAGGGTTAAATATCCCTTGTCCCCTGTTTGTTCGGCTCCAAATCTCTCTCTTGAACCCACTCAGGTATAGCTCCACATGTTTCCAATGAACCTTGAAGTAGAACTATATACATGTCTACTTCGGGATCTCATTTAGTTCAATATGGATTATTTCCAGGTATATGAAATAGAATGTTGTGTGTGTGTGTGTGTGTGTGTGAGAGAGAGAGAGAGAGAGAGCAGATGTCAGTGCTGGAAAGATGCAGAAATAGGGAGCAGCTTGGGGATGTGAGAAGATTTTGAAGGTCAAACAATGTCTCTCCATGAAAGGTGCTATTATCTCAGCAGGCTCTTTGAGGAGACATGCCGGTTTTGTGTTTTTCTGCTTCCTAGAAACTGGTGACACTGACATTTTCCTCTGTGTCTGTCCACCCAGAGCTGCACTCCACGGAGGGCCAGTTTCAAAGATGTGTTGCCAAATGTGTGACTGGGGAATCTGGAAGCCACCACAGCCAGCATGATCTGCAAAGTTATATGGCAGAAAAGGATAAAGTACACTGCACCATTGATGAGGCTTTTGCAGTGCTGGGGATTTAGCTACCAGCAAGATTGCTTTAGCGTAAAGAAAAGATAACTTGCTTTTCTTTCTGCTAAGAAAGATAGTAGATCTTTTCCATCTACAAAAGAGGAGGGAGCATAGTTCTGTACTAAAAGTGCATGTTTAGTATGAAAAAGATCCTAGGTTCGGTCCTTGGCATTGCCCATTAGAAAGGATCCAGTAATAGGATTAGATAGCAGGAAGGGGGAAAGTCATCAGTAATTCCTTTCCCCAATAACTAATTTCTTTTTCCAATAACAAGTATTGCATTATATAGTAACTTAACACTTGATCACATCCTTCCTTTTGTGGTGTAACTGTTAAGTTCTTTATAGTTATGAAGATATAATCTTACTTAATGAGGAAGCAGTGAGAGTGAGGTCTTAGTTAATCCCTATTGTACAAGTATTGTATCATGCTTTGTTGTGAGTGTTGAGACAATGGAAAATTGAAGGAATAAAAACTTCTTTTCTACAATATGACAATTGCTTGTAGCATTCAGGGTTTTAAAAGTAACTAAGAATATCTTAGTCACTTTTATGAACTGAGAAAGTATTGAATTAATTTCTAAATATTGTGACTAACTACTGGGGGCAGGCAAAAGAGGCTTGGAACTGTAACAGAAAATAATTAGTTTTTTAAAATAACTTTCCACTGTGTCCATGATACCCTGGAAAGCAATTAGCAGGCAAAGCAGGCAATAGTATACTAGGACTGCACAGGTATAAGGAATAAGATATTGAACTGGTACAAGGAAGCTTCCTATGGCTGGGCTTCTCAGAAGAACCATATGTCAAGCAAAAATTTGAACAAAGTGAGCAGGTAAGTGGCTGTTGTTGTGTGCCAGCAGATTCTGAACCAACAAATCTGTTCCAGTCAATCCTGGGTATACATGTGGAGTCTATAACATCACTAGCAGAATCAAAGAATAGTAGAGTTGGAAGGGATCCTAAGGGTCATCTAGCTGAAACTCTGCCAGTGAAGGAATCCACAGCTAAAGGATCCCTGGCAGGTGGTTTTAAAAAGTCAATGGAGAGTCTACAACCATCAAGGTAGTTAGAGCCACTGTTGAACACTCTTACTATCAGGAACTTCTTCTAATGTTTAATCAGAATCTCCTTTCTTCCAATTTGAATCCATTGGTTCAAATTCTATCCTCTGGAGAAACAGAAAATAGCTTTTCTCTATTTTCTATGTGACAGCTCTTCAGATATTTGAAGATGGCTATCATGTCACCTCTCTGTTTTCTCCAAGTTAAACATATGCATTTCTTTCAACCTTTCTTCATAGGTGTTGGTTTCATGACCCTGTACCATCTTAGTTGCTCTCATATGGACATGATATCCTTAAATAGCAATGCCCAGAACAAGGCATAGTATTCCAATTGCTTCCCTTGACCTGAACACTATACTTATATTGAGCCAACCTTGAATTGTATTAGTTTTTTCTGCTGCCACATTACATTGTTGACTAATGTTTAGTTTGTTTTAACCAAATTTTATTTATTTGTTCATTTTGTTTTGACCCCATTCTCCAGTCTATTAGGTTAATCTTCAATGCTGAGTCAGTCTTCTATGGTATTACCTATCCATCCCAATTTTGTATTATGCATATACTCTCTGTTACTTTAACCAAATCATTTATAAATATGATGGGTAATACCAGGTCCAGGAGACACCACTGCAGCATCTCACTTGTCACTTCTCTTTAATGATGGTAAGTATTCTCTGGGTTTGATTACCCAAATTCACCTATTGGTTACCCAACATATTACAAATTCACCATATTTTACCAGCTTGTCTGTAAGAATATGATGGAGACCTTGAAGTCAGCATATACTACAGGCCTAAGCAGACTACCAGAAATAGTGCACATTAAATTGAGGCACTGCCCTGGCTCAGTGCTAGGGAATCATGGGAACTGTAATTTATTGTGGCACCAGAGCTCTCTGACAGAGAAGGCTCAATGTCTCAGAAAAAAAATACAGTTCCCATGATTCCCTAGCACTGAGCCAGGGCAGTGCCTCAATTTAATGTGCACTATTTCTGGCAGTCTGCTTAGGCCCTACATCCATAGCATCTGGCTGAACCATTCTATCAACCATGTAAGCAGTGACATCACTAAAATTGGTGTCACTGTGATGCAACTCATGGTGTCAACAACCCCAGGGCCTCACCCTTTGCCAGAAAGAAGTTTGGGGGGGGGAGTCATTGTTGGAACTGGGGAGTCCACATGCACGTGATGCCACACACTCCCCCACCACAAATGCTCATCTTTTCCACGTGCAAAAGCAGGTTCCAGACCCCACATAAGCCATTCTGGACCCCCCCCCCCATGGCTTGCTGGGGCATCACTACTCACCAGGTATTGATGTGCTGCACCTGAACAGTATAGGAGAGACAGTGTGATTTAATTACTGGGCAACTGTGGGTGTGGTGATATTTTTCTGAATACTATTTTTTATCTTTTGTCTTTGGGATTAGAGAGCTGTTGTGGGAGTTGCCTCATACAAGAAGCTGTTAGTGACTGAGATATTACCAGAATGATGAGCTTATATAAAGAACTTAAGTAGATTACAAGGAGAGGAAGGGCATTAAACACATAAGAAACCCCACTTAACTGATCACTGTTAAATATGATGCTAGAAATGCCATTGGTTTGCTAAATGCTTGTCCTTTTAAAGGAATGGGAGGGGATTTTATTTCTGTATGAATGACACAATACTGGCTGCTTAAATAATCATATAAGAACTGATCCTAAAATGATTTGTGTGTTTTGTTTTGGATTTCAATGTTTTTTATACTGGGGTGCTCATTGGATGACCTTGGACAAGTCACATTCTCTCAGTGTCAGTGGAAGGCAAAGGTAAACCCTCTGAAAAAAGCTGTGATAGGTCTGACTTAAGATCATCATAAACAACATGAAGGTACACAACAACAATGCCACTATGGTCCTATAATTATGGGGTCAGACTAGGAAATCAGTACTACATTTAGGAAAAGTAACACAGCTCCAGGAATCCCCAAGTTAATGGCCTCAGCTGGTTAGGTGATTTGGGGAATAGATCTGCACATTCAACATGGTTGACAGAAGGAGCTGTGCAACCAACACGGTTGGCATTCCATGTTCATCACTTGTTGTAGACAGATTTCCTGTGCATAACCAGGGTACGATTTCCCATTTTGTTTCAGTATAGTTCCTGAACAAGCAGACATGGGAATGACAGTCCTGTTAAAGAGATAAGGATGAAAATGCATACATATGTATTCATATGTAAAAATATATTTTACACTACAAGTACAGGACCTACAACAAATTGTAGCAGTGGGAGGTAGACTGTTTCTCTTCAGGGTCTTTCCCCATTTATCCCTAACTATATGGTCTTCTACGCACATCTCAGAATAGTCAGCACTACAAGCCTGTGAGCAGTGGGGGTGAAAAGCAGTGGTTCCTTACTCATACATCCTGTCTTACACACTCCTGTTTGCCTGCTCTTCCCATAAAAGGCTCCAAATATTCCCTTCACTTTAGCTATTGTATTTTTCTTCTCCAAAAGGTCTCCCTTCTTCCCCCAAAGGATGTTGATAAAATTGGCATTATTTTTTCCATAATATACAGGTGAGTAAAAGGAAGGGAGGCTACATGCCATGGAGTCCCACGGATGCCCTCTGATTCCACTCCCCTCAAAATTTTGTAGTCTGTAAAAAGATAAAAGCCGGGGAGGGGAATGATTTATCTTTTGGATGTGTGTGTCTCCAAATGTCTTTTACTAATTGCTAGATTTCCTGTTTGTTAGTTTGCTTGCTTTTCCATATCTACTCTCTTCTGGCATTACTTCATCCTGCAGCCATTTTATTTTCTTTCTCTCTCCTCCTGTGCCTGACTATGCACAGGCTACTTTATAAGTTTTTACAGAAATGACTAGGCTTAATTCTTTTCTGATAGATCCCTTCTCTGTGGGGGTAGGTGTGGAACTGGTTCTTGTTCAGTTTCTGCTTTATCAATTGATCTGTCTGCCAGAAAGATCCGCTACTATATTTTATATTTCCCAATCTTTCCTTAGTGACTGGTTAGGATTATTTATTTATTGATTGAAATTATACCTCCCCTTTGTCCTGGAGTGGGATCCAAGATGGCTGGGAGAATGGAAGGTGTACATGAGGGTGGGAAAGCCCACAGAGTAGGGCAAAAATGGCCCATGGACTTTCAAAAGTTGTCTACCACTGACACACTAAACTGAGAGCAAAGAACAAGAATGGTAAAGAAAAAATGAAAGAGAGGTGGGTAGCATTCCACACCATGACCTACAGAGACACAAAATTACCGTATTTATGCCTCCAGACAATAGTGCTAGTCAGCCTTGTGCTGAAATTGTTCAGGAAGCTGGAACAAAAGGAAAGAAAGAAAATAATAAACCAGCACTTGCAAAATACAGAATGATGATAAGAGGAGCACAAGTAATTTGCAATAGCTAATGTCTGAATTCTTTGGAATAAATGAGTGGGCAAATGGTATCAATAATGGAGGAAAAGACTAACATAGTAACAGCCATATTTGGTGAACATTATTCAGACTAATTTGTGGAATATCTGAAATTAATAGAATGAAATAAAATTGAGACAGGTTATGTTCTGCAATTTTAAAAAGGAAGTGCCATGGTTGTTAACCACGACTCATAACAAATCAACCATTTCCCCCCCAAGAATTGAATCTTATATTTATCAGCAGCTGCAGTGGTGAGGCAAAATGAATGTAGCTGTAGAATGGCTCTCCTGAGTGCCCTCGCTTGTAGAAAGTTGCCATCTTTGATGCCTCCTACACATCATCAAAGTTTAAAAGCTAATAGTGTACACTGGTCACTGGAGGGTCTCAGAATAAAAAATGTTACCTCCCTCCCTGCCTTTGTCATTATGGTCAAGAGCATTCTCTGCTGCTAGTTCAGTGCTTCATTGTTAAGCTAAAAGTGAGAGAGGCTGAGCTCAGTGGGAAAAATAAAGAAGGGACCATAGGATGCACACAGTGTCACATAACAATATTTCACACCATTCCTCTATATGAAATGTGCAATCAGCACCAGAACATGGAAATGTTCTTTCTTGGACTACATTTCCCACTCATTCAATCCTCATGGTGGCTGGGGATTCTGGGAACTGTATTCAAAAATGTTATGTTCCTGGGATCTGATTTGCACTCAGGGATAAGACAAACCTTTTGGTTCCAGTGTGGAAAATGGATTCTTTGCTAGTGTCAAACACAATCACTGTTGCTAATACAGAGGAGCAGAATCAACCTTTTTTCCCATGGTGGCAGCAGAAAGTTACCCTGGTAATGCAATTGATAACATTGCTATGGGACTGGTGTTTTTCCTTGCAGTAAAAGGGAGGGGAGAAGTTTGTCCTTGCTAGGCTAGTGTATAATGTTCCATTTCTATCTAACCTTCTTCCTGGATTCTGTTATTCCTTCTCAATAATTCCATTAAGAGCTTTGCTGGATCAAATTAATCAAATCCAACATCCTGTTTCCCACAGAAATTGTGTGAAGTCAATGTCTTTCTCCATTGAACCATTTGTGTTCATAGAGGCAACTGCCTTTATGAGTGTGGAGGTCCCATATGTAGCCTTTCAAGCAATTATGAGAATAGATGACTGAATCTATTTTTTGGCTTGTGGGGAAAGATTCAAGAAGCATAGGTGGGCCCAGTCCATGGCCTTCAAAAGCTCAAGGGCATTAAATCTGTCCTGTAGAGGATTCACATGTGAGATCCAGAATAGCATAGTGGTTTGAGAGTTGAACTTCAACTCTGGAGACCAGAGTTTGATTCCAATTTGGCCATGAAAACCAGTGGGTGACCTTGGGCGAATCATACACTCCCAGCCTGAGGGGAAGGCAATGGCAAGCTGCCTCTGAGCAAATATTGGCAAGAAAACCCTGTAATAGGGTTCCCTTAGGGTCACCATATGTTAGAAATGACTTGAAGAAACACAACAACAACAACAACAACGAGGATTCACATAAGATGAAACTACCTAGATGAGAAGCAGTAAAGAGGTGAAATCCTCACTATGAAAATGCTTCTTTGCTAGGTTTACCATATTTTGAAAAGTAAAAAAAGAAGACACGTTTACAAACTATTTAAATTGCTATCATGACTGTCATATTAAATACTCTGTAAGTGCCAGGCAACTATAAGAGAATGTTAGCATATGTGATTTTTCATAAAATTTTGGAAAAGACATGTAATAATGCTTATTTGTTTTGAGTCTCATACTTAATGGGGCAGTGATCAGATTTGACTGCACCCTTTTCTCTAGCCTCTCTTCCTTGACAGTTTCAAAACCAAATGCATTGTTTAGACCAGGGGTAGGCAACCTTTCCCCTTTAAGGGCTGAGGGACTTCAGCTCCCAGAAGCCTCAGCCATGTTGGCCAATAGCTCCTGGGATTTTGGGAGCTGAAGTCCCTCAGCCCTTAGAGGGGAAAGGTTGCTTACCCCTGGTTTAGACTATTCTCATACCTAGGGTTGACAAAGCTAAGACTATCAACAGCTTTGTCCTGGCTTCAGCCAAGCTGTTTAGTCAATAGCCAGAAGGCAGAAATTTCCTATACGAACCCTTGGATTTCTAGGCTCCGTGTGCTATCTTGAGATCCCTGGTGGCACAGTGGTTAAATGCCGGTACTGCAGCCACTCACTCACAGACCACAAGGTTGTGAGTTCAATATTAGCCAGGGCTCAGGCTAGACTGTCAGGGTATGCCAGTTTGCTAAATTGTGACTGGATGAAGGCATAGCAAACTGGCAGGTGAAGTCCATGATAGTAAGCCAGCTCTGGCAATTAATGATGCAGTTAGCCAATTAGGCCAGGTGGTCTGGATAGCCACTTAGCAGAGTACAACTGCATTGGGAGTTTGCTTGAGTGTTAGAGTGTGTATTAGGGCCTCGGCAGATGACTAATTGAGTCGTCTTCGAGGCAAGGAAGAGGAGGGGCAGCTGCACGACCTCTTCCTGAGGTCGTCCTTGGAGCCACCGGCCCTCCGCATGGCCGGCGCTCCGGGGACAACCTCCCGCCGCAGCGCCCGCACGCGCTGCAGCGGAAAAGGCAGGGAAAGTGCGCCCTATGCTTTTAGGGCGCACTTTCCCTGTCTTGTGGAAGGAGTGCTGATTTAGCTCTCCTTCCAGGGATGCTGCAGGAGTGCTGCGGTGCGGAGGCTGCGCTCCCACGGCGCTCCGTCTGGCGGCGTCTCCGGTGCCTCCGTCTGCTTCCCCCCTTACTCTCCATGCTGGTCAGAAGCTTATTGTTTTTTATATTGCTGGGATGCAAGTTTGTTTCTCCTTGCTAAGGAGTTATAGTACTGCAGGTTTGCAGGAAGTTATGTTATGCTTTTTTTCTGCATTGTACATGTACTTGGCTATTAATTTATGCTTTTGCTTTGCTTATTTTTTGCCTTACACTCTGCCGAAGTAAAGCTCTATATTTGTTGATTCCACAACTCTGCTGTGATATTTTTCAATACACCCCAACATCGATTCAGGCCTGCATCCTTCCAAGGTTGCTAAAATGTGTACCCAACTGTTGTGGGGGGGGGGGGGCAATGAGCTTACAGTTGTAAACTGCTTAGAAATCCCATAGTGTGATATGAAGCGGTATATAAATGAAGTTGCTTTGCTTTGCTTTGACTCCACATTGGTCTGTACTCTGATCATAGCCATCCTTCTTCCCCCCCCCCCCCATTTTGGTGGCTGTGCTTCACCTTCATTATCATCAACATCCACAGCAGATCCCGGAGAAGCCTTCAGAAGTGAGTAACTCCCTCAGTCTGGTCCCTCTCAAGCTATTCCTGCTTTTGTCCTCTTTATTTCTAAGTGTGCAGTGTGTGTGCGTGCCATATTTGTGTGAGTACATTTTTCCCTTGTTAATAATAAATATTTAGACTTTAATTGGAGAAGCCTGCCTCAGCGTCATCCATTGTGGGATTTCTTAGTCATCTGGTATACATAATGGTACACGGTCCCATGGGGCTTTTTTAAGGACCCCACTCCCCCTAATTACATCCTTCCTAACAAGAAGCCACTGCTGCTTAGTTGGGTCAGTCCAACAGACAAGACAGACTTCCCCTGCAACTGGGCACCATCCTAGCAATGTCAACTGGATGCCTTTCTCTTCTCATCCACCTTTCTCCCTGATGGGTCTTTCCCTCAGGACAGAGGTGGATGGTGGTCCCTACAATGACAACAGTCCCAACCCAGCTGGAAGCTGGTGAGCCACTCTGTAACCCCCATGGAGTTGAGGCTGGCTGCTTTGGGGGCTTCCCTTGCCCTGCTTTAACCTGGCAAGTCCCTCCTCTTCTTGTTCCTTCTCCTCCAAGCTCCACTATCTGAGCACCCACTCAGTCCACACCTTGTAAGAAAAGCTGGATACTTTAAAAATCCTCCCAGACAGAAATTCTAACACTGAAAAAGACTGGAGAATGGGAATTTTAGCTCTGAAAAAGAGGGCAAGTCCTGGAAAAGGAGGCTGTATGGCAAACTCTTATGCTTTGGTAGGATTGCCTACTTACTATGATTCCAAGGTTTTCTACACTATTCAGTGCCTCTGAGAAATGGCTTCCCCCTTATAGAACAGGAGCATCTGGAAAAACTTGAATTTTGTTTTGCAATTTCAAAACACATCTATATTTAGAAGCCAGTGATGGCAACAAGAGAGTGAGATGTTAGCTATGAATGGACTGGATCAAAGAAATACAAAGATTCTGCAAGATGGTAGTTGTTGTTTCTGCTACATTTCAGGAGACAGGATTGTTTCCCTGCTCCCTCCCATTCATAGAGAATTGCTTGAATAACTCAGCACCCCTGTGATAAAACTAGACAGTGTGAATTGCAGTTTAGCAGATGGTTGCCATGGGTTACCTTAGTGCCTCTACAGATATTCCCTTCAAAAATAGTAACATGAATTTAAAAGGGGACCCCAGGACCATCACTGCTGGGTTTGTGTAGTGCTGATTACTCTTATAGGAAGGGCAATTTGGACTGCAGCAGCTAACCTGGTACAGTTATGCAAATTATTGTTAATCTTCTCCTCAGCAGGAATAGCTCTTACTTTGAAAAAAAGAAAAAAAAAAAGATGGGGACTGATCTTTCAACAGGGTACATAGTGCAACCAGTCTTGCCAGAGGATGAAAATTGCACGGGATAGCGTTCTATGAGTGCAGTTAGGCAACAAAATAACCAGACAAAATACTGAAGTGTCTCCACAAGTCTACGGCTCAAAAGCCATACCAATAAAGAGATGATAAAGTCATTGTGTGTGTTGTGTGCCTTCAAGTTGTTTCTGATTTAAGGTGACCCTAAGGGGTTTTATGGGGTTTTCTTGGCAAGATTGGTTCAAAAGAGATTTGTCATTGCCTTCCCTTGAGACTGGGAGCATGTGACTTGCCCAAGGTCACCCACTGGGTTTCATGACCAAGCAGGAATCAAACCCTGGTCTCCACCATCATAGTCCCAAAGCTTAAACCACTGTGCCATGCTGCCATAAAGTCACAGAATCATAGAGTTGGAAGAGACCACAAGGGCCATTCAGACTAACCTCTTGCCATGGAAGAATACACAAAGCACTCAAAAGAGATGGCCATTTAACCTGTTCAAAGATCCCTCTCAGTGTGTATGTATACACACACAAACCATGAAGTCCTTGTTTGCTACTTGATTGTGGCATGGAAACAATCCTGGTATCTTGAAAACTCTGGCAGTGGAGTGCAACCTCTGGACGCTTCTACCAAGTGGGCAAGATTTCATCAGTGGTCCTGGTGGGAACTGAGTCAGAAATCAGCACAGAGAAGCTCATCACTAGACGTCTGTCAGCCAGGTGACAAATTGATTATAACTTGACAAGTGGTGCCATAGGAGAGTTCTACAGATACCATGCATGTGTGTGCATGCATGCCTTGAAGTCACCCCTTGATTTATGGCATCCCCATGAATTTCATAGTTTTCTTAGGCAAGGAATACTCAAAAGGTGGCTTTGTCACTTCCTTCCTCTGAAATATAGCCTACAGTACCTTGTTTTCAATGGCAGTCTCTCATCCAAATATCATGGGCTGTCAAAATATGAAAAAATGGGTCTTAGAACAAATCAAGCCTAAATTCACACTAGAAAGCAAGATGACTAAACTTGAGTCTAATGTACCTTGGACATCATGGAATTTATAAGAGTTTATTACTGACCTTTTGCCAGTGAGTGGGGTATGTATGTATATATACATATATATATATACATATATATATATACACACACATATACACTCTGTGACCCTTGGTTGGCCCTCAACCAAGGGTCACACAGTACACATACACACACCACTCACTTCCATGCCTGCATTCTCTGAAGATGCTGGCAAAATGTCAAGAACTCTTCTAGAACATGGTCACATAGCCTGAAAAACCCACAAATACCAATAATGACAGCTACTGTGTAGTTAGTACAGTCAGTCTTCTGTTTTTGTTGTGTATCCATTCCGTCCCCCCCTGCAAAAACAGAGACTCGCCATAGGTTTGAATGGGGAATGTCCCCATGGGCACACATGGGGGCATGCCCACAGGTTGCCCCTCCGTGAATATGCAAAACCACAGATCTCAAGTCCATGAGAATGGAGGCGAGACTGTATTCTTTAATGTTGTGTGTTAACTTCTTTGGGTAATGGTGGGGAGACAGGAGTGGAGTCACTGCTTCACTGATTTGGATCCCTCTGCTGCCACGGGACACATAACATGATTACAAAGCACATGGAACATTTCTAGCCCTTAAAAAAAGCTGAATATCTTGTTCCTCTCCTTATTTTTCTATTGGTCTCATTCTCACCCCCCCCACCCAAAGTGAAGCATATATTTTCATTCAAAGAACCATGTTACTCTCCTTATCTAAATCATAACCCCTGGAACCTAGAGATTGCAGAAACTGTGACTGTGACTGTTCTGCCACAGCAGGTTCATTACTTACAACCTAACACAAGGTGAACTTCTTTGGCTTAGGGATCCTGCTGGCCAGGTTGGGCGATACATTCTGAGAGCTGTAGTCCACAAAATAACTTTTTCCAGTTCTACAATTTTTTTTAAGACAAAAGATTGCTCTGAGGAAGAGGAAGTGGCTTTGTAATATCACAGGGAGCTGGTCAGTCACCTCAGTGCAGAGTCTGATTTAGCTGCAAGCAGGAAGAATGACTTTCCTTATGATAAGATTATATGTCTGAAAAAAACACAGTGACTTCTGCCACAGCAGGTTCATTACTTACAACCTAACACAAGGTGAACTCCAGCTGTGTCACAGGCAAAACAACATATCTAAAAGTGCATAACTTTAAGCAGATAGGCCCAATTGCAGATAACACATTGGGGCACATGAAGGACACACAAGTGTGGAATCTAGTTAAAGAATTAAGCATTCAGAGAAGATTTTGTAAAATGGTATGCCCATTTTACTGGTGGAAAACATCAAGGCTGAGAGCTCTTGTCTATATAAAAACCCACAGCAGAGAACTCAGAATTTTTGTATAAGAACTGTGGATGCTCAGATATCTGCAGTGGCTAGGAGTGCATTTGCACAATTAAAACTAGTCTGTGGATGCTCCCATAATTTGGAACTCCTTCCATAGGGAAGCTAGGATGACTCCTTCTTTGTTGTCTTTTTTTTTTTTGCAGGCAAAGATCTGTCTTTTCCAGCAAGCCTTTGGAAATTAATTTTTAACCCAAAAGTATTTTTACTGTTTTAATCATTGTTTTAAAGTAAGATTTAAATGATTTTAATTATGTTGTTATTTAATAGTGTTTTGACCTTAGGAGATCATCACACTACCTTTAAGATGCATTAAAAAGAGACTTAACTCACTCAAACTGAAGCAAAATTCAGGCTGCATCTGGATGTTATTGCATGGATTTTCCCCAGCCCCCCCCCAGAATTATTTATGTATTTATTTTATTATTATTATCCTGCCTCTCTTCCAAAGTGGGACCCAAGGCAGCTAACAACATATATAAAACAAATTAAACAATTAAAATAGTACAATTAAAACCATAAAAATATAAAAATTACAAATACTTTCCGACTTAGAAAAATGGCCACTGAAGCGAGTTAATTCAGCCAGGCTGAATTCCGTTGGCGGTTTTTCCAACTTAGAAAAATTAGAAAAATATAAATCTAGGAGAAAGGATTGATGGAAGTGGAAATTCTGCAGAGCAGAATATCCAAGGAAGTCAGCCAAGTGAACATCACTCCATCCTCCTACTCATGGCAGAGAACACAAAGCCTCCTGAGTCACACAGAAGTAAGGTTGTTCTTGATTACACTTTCCTGTAAAACTGTGGGTGCTGGATGGAAGTAAAATGTTTTGCTAAATGAAGGGAAACAGAAAGGGACAGCTTAAGAAATTATTTTTAACAATCAATCAACACAACTCATTTACAATGCAGTCCTCTATGCAACTCATCCAGTGAAATCAAATAGTGAAACACTCAAGGCAGACAAAATGAAGTACTTTTATATCCAGAGCATAATTAAGCTAAATAATTTCCTACAAGTTGAAGTGAATCGAGGCTGCATCTACATTGCAGCATTAATGCAGTTTATCACCACTTTAACTCAATGTTCAGTGCTATTGAATTCTGGAATTTGTAGTTTTGTGAGCTATTTAGCCTTCTCTGTCAGAGCGCTCTGGTGCCACAACAAACTACAAATCCCAGGATTCCATAGATTTGAGCCATGGCAGTTAAAGCGGTGTAATGTACAGGATTATTTTAGTTCAGAAATTCAAGTTTCAGTAGTAGACCAGATAGTTTTATTCAAATAAAAGATGCTTCCTGCAGACATATGTTATCAGAACTGAGTAACCAGCATCAACACAGTACATGTAAAGCATACAGTAACTCACACCCTATTCACCCATTAAATCAAACAACCTCACTTTCACTTCTTCCCATGACCCCCCCTTTCACTCCATACCATCCATACTGATGGGACTGACCTCGAAACTCCCAGCACAGCCTCTCCTCCCTTTTCCATCTGCTCATTAACTACACAAGCAATGTGAGCAACAGCCTTAACAGTTAACGTAGGACTATATGCCCTGTCATTCAGTATTAGTACCATATAATATGCTGTAAGGCTATGGCAGGCAAACTGGACCCCATTGCCCATGGCAGACAAATTGAAAGAGTCAGCTTCTGGCAAGCAGTGTTGAACTGTAATATTTCTGCACATATGATAAGGCTATCACTAGAAGCCAGCAGGGTGTATTGGTCTGAGTGTTGGACTAGGTCTCTCTGCTCAGCCAAGAAAACCCACTGGGTGACCCTAGGCAAGACAGCTACTTTCCCAGCATAAGAGGAAAGTAATAGTAAACCTTCTCTGAATAAAGCTTGCCAAGAAAATACTATGCTACCTCTAGCACCAGAAGCAGCACATCTATGGACACTAGCTACTGGGGAACATGAACAAGAGGGTGATTTTGCCACTATGTCTTGCTTGGGGATGAAGGGAGTTCTCAAAGATTATCTAGGCTTTGCAGGAATAGACTGGGTCTTTGGTCTGTTCCAGAACAGTGGCATCAATAGGATTGGCATCACCCAGTGCAAAAACTCATTGTGTCACCCCCATTGGGAGGAGCCATACCACACCATATAAAATCCTTAGTAATGTTTTTTTATATTAATATTACTCACAAATCATAATTCCTGAATATCACTGAATGCAATGGTAAGAGCTGTGACATAAACAACTAGTAAAATTAAAATTATACCTTTAAATTACAATATCATATGCACAGCCTAAACATATGTATATGTACATTATTTTATGTGGTTGGGACCTCTCTTTTCTTTTCCATTAAGTGTTACCCCATTCACACCATCTCTTTAGCATTTTAAAGGTAGGCAGGCAAATGCCACAGCCCATTTCTTCCAAAAAACAGATGTTAGGGGTAATATCATCCCACTCTTAGGGTGTCACCTGGTGCAGTCTGCACTGTTTGCACCCCACTTCCCATTGATGCCCCTGTTCTGGGATAGGCCTCTTTACATTCTTATGTGTACTCAAACCTAAGTCCCAACTTCATTGAAAGGACTGGAATCCCAGACATGCTTTCCATTAAACATTAGGGGAGTGCTTAGTAAGTATGCAAGGGGATAGAGCACTGTGACCCTTCAGATCTTGAGAAGAATGGCACCAGTAAAATCTTTGTTGGAACAGTTTATTCATGCTGGGAAGCAAAACTAGAGGTCAAGAAAATTATAACCAGGAAGGTGTCATGTTAAGAAATGTGTTGATTGGGGTGACAGCAGGCACCATCTCATTTAATTGCATCATTAACTATTCCAAGAAGAAAGAAATATCTGTTCAATTCATATAGGATAACCTTCAGCCACAAATTGAAGATCTCTTTTACTCAGTGCAGTATTTGCTCTGCCTAGCTTATATGGCATATATTTCTTCAAACAGAAGGTTTGTTATTGATACATAAATAGTTGTTTTCTCAGCTTGGGGCCAGACATCTATTAATCGCTAGCTGCCTTTGATTTGTGTGTTTATCCTTTATTTTTGATACTTGTATATCATCCATCAGTAGTCAATTAGCATTTCAAGAGCAGATTACAAAACAGCAAAAACAACAATGACAGACATTACAAAATGGCAAAAATAATGATAAAACGAAGCACAGCACAGGATAAATCCCAGTCTACAAAGAATAACAGTATATTGAGAGGATTAAACAGTTAAAAAAACTGAATCTGATTGTTAATTAAACTATTTAGAACCATTGAACCAAAGGAAGTTATGCAAAAGGTTACTTACCAAATTCACATTAATTCAGGGGATCTCTACTTATAGAATCATATAATTGGAAGAGACCGCAAAGTCCATCCAGTCCAACTTCCTACCATGCAGGAATACATGATCAAAGCACCCCCAACAGATGGCCATCCAATCTCTGTTTGAAAACCTCCAAAGAAGGAGACTCCACCACACTCTGAGGCAGCTTATTTTCCTGTCAAATAGCTCTTACTGTAGAGAGTTCTTCCTAATGTTTAGAATCTCTTTCCCTGTAGAATCCATTGCTCTGTGTCCTAAGCCTGAGACATATGGGTGGGAAGGAGCAGCCCAAGGCCACTCCATGAACAAGCAGATCGGGACTGTGATGACCACATGGTCTGCTCCGAAAGTGGAGCATTTAAATACCTCTTTGTCAATTTAAACACTTAAACTTCTTTGTTATACTATAGTATATCATTCTCACGTTCCTCAACAGGAAAAAACTTTTTAAAACTTTAAAAATCTCTGTAACTCCCTGAAACTTCTTTGACACTGTCTGAAACTCTTTGAAACTCTCTGGCTCACCAGCCACTTTTGTATAAACTCTTGTTTTCCTTTTATAATAAATTTGTGTGTTGTTTTTATTCTCTATGAATTTTTCTTGACATAACATGTATTGTTCTCTCTCTCATCTTTTGAGTCTGGACTTGTGTGTCCTTTGTTTTTACTTCATTCTATTTGTTGATGATCTTAAGTGTTTTCCTCACTTCCAGAAGATTAATGTTTGTCTGTCTTTTGTGTATTTGCTGTGTCCCTCCATTTCTGACACTTGAACCTTTATCTGTCTTATCTTTAGTAAAACTTTTTTTGTTTGAATGTATCTTTTTTCAACTTAGAATCATAGAGTTGGAAGAGACCACAAGGGCATCCAGTCTAACCCCTTGCCATGCAGGAACTCTCAATCAAAACTTGAATGTTTTTCACAATTGTTATACTTAAACATTAAAACTTTTTCTCACCACCAAGGCGAAATCTTTAACTGTTTCTTTTTGAATATTTTATAAACACCATCTGTTGTACTTTGGTTTAATTTCCCCTTTTTTTAAAACATGTTTGCACATATATATTTGTATATTGTCTAAAACCGTCAAATACTTTAAATTTAGTGGATCCCCACATAACATGTGTAATGATGTTGGATTTCTTCTCTCTCAGCCAGTTTTTCAAACTGTGAGCCAAGAATTCTCTTTTCTCCCCGGTCTATGAGCAAAGACCCTTTGCAATCAATTTTTTTACATTTATCCATTGTTAAAAACTTTCAATTGTATCACATCTCTGTTTTAAAACTCTGACATATGGAAACTCTGGAAAATCTATCTATAATCACTAAGAAAAACAATATTTGTTGTCACCCAGTAACACATATTTGTCTCTTTTGTTTATGAGCATGGACCAACTTTAACAAGTCATTTTAGCAATTGTCTTGTTCCGGTTTTGTCACAAGAAAAACCTTGACTTTTATTCTGTGGCAAACCAAACATCTCCCAAATCATTTGTACAATGAGACTTTTTAAAAAAATTCAGGATCTAAATCCCACCAGCTTAAACAAGCTACCAAATCCTATGTTCCCTAGGATTCTGTATTTGATGTGCATAACCAGAATGTAATTATTCGTTTCCCACACCTGCACATTTAGCATTTGTTTCACTTTGTATAAAATACATATTTTCCCTCTTATAGCTTTTGTATACACCTCCCCAGCCGGGGTGATTTTACATTTATCTCCCACAAAAAAAAAACAACCAAAAACAAAACCAAAAAAACAAAAACAAAAACAAAAAAAACAAAAAAAAACCCCAAAAAAACCCCTCAGTGTATATCCCCTGACACACCAACTAAACAGTTTTGTAAATCAGGTATACATAAAACATTTTTAAAAGTTTTCTCACCAAAACTTGGCATGTAGACATTTTTCAATTTCTTTTATCATCTCTTATCCCTCCATCAGCTAGATAAACATCTTTAAGATTGGAGGATTTCTTGTCTTTTAGCAAACCTGTAATATTTATGTCTGGCTGTCTCAGAATATATAGACTCTATTTTGTCCT
>JAIPUX010001232.1:123339021-123355401 GCA_020142125.1 Phrynosoma platyrhinos
CCATTATTTTCTACACATAATAGCACACATCTCTAATTTAAGCATTTAAAACAGGAGTTCCCAAACTACGGCCCATGGGCCGGACCCAGCCCGTCGAGGCCTTCTTACCGGCCTGTGAGGCCTCCTGCTGCCACCACCACGCTACCACTTGCGCGCCCCACTGTACACCATTTTCTATTCCAAAATGGCATCCAGAGTTGTGCGCATGCGCCTGGTGTTGTGTGCGCATGCATGCACGCCACCGGCCCTCCGGAAGATCTGGGGGCCAGCGAATCAGCCTCTGGATGAAAAAGTCCGGGGACCCTGATTTAAAACATTAATTAAAGAAATCCTCCTGCCTCAAAAGAAGCTCTCACAAATGTAACCTTGAAATTGAAATTTAAGCATTTGCATCAGAAAACATTAAGGAAAATTGTATTGAAGATGCTCAGAAGCTGTATGAGCTCAATGTACAGTTTTCTTTCAAAGTGAAAGGATCCACCGATCCAGTTTTCTGTGATAAAAACATTTATGAGAGGAATTCCATGTCAATCTGCTTTTCTGTATTCCCCTTGATACAGAAGACACCAATCCAGAGAAGGCTGTTTCCGATCAATTCATGTACAGATTTCTTTATGTGTTGGGAAAAATGTGATACAAGTTTGGGGAAAGAAGGATAAAGAAAAAAACCATTGCATGTGTTTGACTAAGTGATAAAAACAAGAGAGGTTGATAGATAAATGCTCTTAGAACCCCCTGGATGCTCCGTGGCTCTCTTGTTAGAGATCTAAGGTTTGCTGGTTCCTTTAAAAAAAGAAATTAGGTTCAAAAGAAGGAAAGCATGCAATAAAAGCAATGTGAGGAAATGCTAGAGCAGTTTATAGTGAGGTAAGTTGCAGGTAGTTGCCTAATGAAATTATTTGGCACAAGATGGTCACAAAATGTTTTAAGCTGACTTTAAGAGATAAGAATAAGGCTATCAATTTGCCAAATGACTTTACAGAGTCTCCAGACTTGGAGCCAGGTTTGCAAATGTTACTTTTTGGATTATAATTCCAGAATTCTCTGAGATCCTTAGATATGTAATTCCAGAAGAGTAACTTTCCCAAGCTCTGGTTCAGAGGCAGTATAACACCAAATGCCAGTTGCTGGTAATGAAACATACAGGGAAAGAACTTTCTTGCCCAGCTTTTTGGCTTCCCAGGTCCAAAATGCACTGTAGAAATAATACAATTTGAGACCACTTCAACTGCCGTAGCTCAGTGCTAGGGAATTCTAGGAACTGTAGTTTTGTGAGACATTTTCTGTCAAAGAGCTCTGGTGCCACAATAAACTACAATTCCCAGTATTCCCTAGCACTGGAATCAGGGCAGTTAAAGCGGTCTCAAACGGGATTATTTCTGTAGTGTGTTTTGGACCCAGATGCATCTAACTGTGCATCCCAGAGGGCCTTCTCAGTGACCGCTCCCGGACTATGGAATGGCCTGCCGGACGAGACCTGCCTTATTACTACCCTTGACAGCTTTAAAAAAGCAGTAAAGATGGATCTCTTCTGGCAGGCCTTCCTGGAAGACCTCCTGGCTCATAGGAGGTGATCGCTTACCCGTCCTCCGCTTGCTGTTATTGTCTGTTGCTTTAAGTTGATTTTATATAGGATGTATGTGTCATTTTAATTCTGCACTAGTTTAATTTAGTTTTAAGGGGAAGGAGGGTTAGGGATGGGTTGATGGAATGTTTTACTTTGTATCAGTTTTAATCTGTTGTACGCTGCCCCGTTTGCTGAAGCAGAGGGGTGGGTTAGAAATAAAAATTATTATTATTATTATTATTATTATTATTATTATTATTATTAACTGGACACTGTAGGAAACAAGATCTTGAACTGGGTATAGTATTCTTCCCATCCCACAGAATTCTTCTTAAGCAGACAAGAGTTCAATTTCCTTCCCCATGAATTGCAAAAATTTGAGTTAGACCACTTACCTGGTTGCTTGTGTGCTGAGTATGACTTTTCTATGGTGATTGCTCAAAGGAGAGGTTGTCAATTTGAAAACTGGGAGTCCATGGTTCAGTGGGAGAACTCGTGCCTTGTATGCAAAAGGTGCAGTCCCTGGCATCTTCAGGATACATTCTGAAAGACCCCATGCTAAATCCTGGAGAGCTACTCCCAGACAGTACAGGTCTTAGATGGGCCTCTGATTTATATATATGGAAACAACTGGTTTGTCTTTATTTCATTGCTACAACAGTTTGAATTCACATTTTAAAGTAAGGTTGTGGTCAGACAGTAAGCTAGTTACTATATTACTGGTTTAGCTCCTCTTGTGCTATCCTAAAATGGTACTATAGCATCACTTGCCTCTACCCATTATCATTTATAAGCTTATTGCATGGGACTTAAGGAACAGGAACGGAACAGGGCAAAAACGCATGTTACTGGACAGGAGAATGCCACTGATGCCGTCGGGAGTCCCCAAACCATTCCCCAGCCATTTCTGGCAGCTGATTTTGAAGAACCGCCTTCAAAAATTGGCTGCCAGGAATGGCTGGGGAACAGCTTGGCGACTCCCGGTGGCATTGGTGGCATTCTCCTGTCCAGTAACATGTGCTTTTGCCCCGTTCTTTTCCATTCCATTCTGTTCCTTTCTGTTCCCGTTTTTGTAAGTGCCATGCCATAAACTTATTAGTGTAACAAAGTGGTAATGATCTGTGTGGTGGGGAGCAAAAGAGTCATTCAAGAAATAGGGGGAGGAAAGGGTGAGGCTAGGGTTAGTGTTCTGTTCTGGAACTGGGTGTAATCCAAGGCCTCCCCAAGTTTTTGTTTGGTACTGAACCTTGGCACATATTACTGCTATAAGAGAAGCTTTATTGATTGCAAATCATGCAGCAGATAGTATACAGCAGAGAAGCATTTGAGTCCTTTCAGTAATGGGCTCCATCATCACCACATTGCCAATGATAAAATTGGGTCCTTAAAACAAATAATTCTACCCTTATCCTGGGCTGGCAAACTAATTCCTCATAGCTGGCTATGGGAAGAGCATGGGTTGGGAGGCCCCCAACCCTAGGTGAGGTCAATGGAAGATGGATCTCAAGGGTTATATAGTGCAGACACAGACAAAGAAAATCGAAGTGCACAAGTGTGACCCACCTCCCCTCACACTGTACAAGCAAGTTGATAAAGAAGAAGGTGCATTCCTCCAGTCCATTCCCAGCCCCAATATCTCTTCCCAGCCTCAAACTGCCAAGCAAAAAATATCTAATAAAGTGAGGGAACACAAATTAACCCTTTTCATACCACTGGACAGCTAATGTTTGTCTAAGGTGCTAACAAGACCCCCAAAGCCAATCTGCCTGATGGCAGAGGCCAGTCTCACCAGTTAGATAAAGCTGACTAACAGCTTCACTTTATGCCACTGATGATATATATCAAGCTTCTTCAAGGTCCTTTTTTTATGGAGAAATGGGTTCTACATTAAGTAAGTATTAATTTAATACACAATTCAAAACAGCTTTGGGATTTTGGAAGTAAAAGAAAGGTAGGGTTGCCAGGTTGGTTCCAGGAAGGGAGCTCCTCTAACTTTAATACTTTAAATAAATAAAACATTAAATAAATAATCCTGAAGAGAGCACAGAGTAGGACAAGGTACCATAAAACACTGTCAAGATGGGTGAAGGTAGTCTCTTCTTTCTTACCTTCCAAACTGCAACTTTTAGCCAACTGTGCTGGAGCTTGTTCTGCATTTAAGGAGGCTGTGTACAGTCTGTTCACTGCTTCTGGCTACAACAAACCTGCATTCTTTCATAGAACAACGTCTGAAAAGCTGCTCCTTCTCATTTGCCCAAGTTTCTCACAAATCAAAAAGAAAGAGCTCCATCTCCACCTGAGTGTTTGGACAAATTACTTTTTAAATTGTAACTCCCAGACCTCCCCAGTCAGCTCAGTCACTTCTTGAGATTCTAAGGGATTTGATCCAAAAATGTAGTGCGATGTATTTCCTCTGCTTACTCTTCTCTTTCAGACTGGGAGTACAACTTATGTAGTGCTTGCCCTAGGATCTGTTTAAATCAGTTAAAATTATTGTTGTATCTGGTAGCATGTAACCCACTTTTGTTAATAAACAAAATGAACTATACCACCCAGCATTATTCTCTACCCAATCTTCCTTGAGTATATTGGTAGTAAGCAAAATCCTTTACAAATTCTGGGTGGCAGAAATCTATACAGAATACCGAATAGAAACCAGATCACACAGATGTTAAAAGAATTGCACAGGGTGCCCATACAATTAGGCAGGGCAGTTGATGACTATGGGATCATTCACACTAGGAAATAACGCAGTGTGGAAACTGGGTTATTTCCACATTTGAATCTCTCCAGTGGCATTGATTTGCCATGATCAAATTTTTCAGTGACATTTTATCTTGATTTGTGTTCACACTTGGGAACAGGCTAAAATGCCATGGAGAGATTCGATCCTGGCAGATGTGGTGGCAAGATCAGAGGAAGGCAAGGAAAAGAGGAAGAGGAAGAATAGAAGAAAGAGAGAAAGAGGAGGGATGGCAGATGCAGCAGCGGCAGCAAGATGGAGAGGAGGAAGAGAGAAAGAGGAGGGATGATAGACGTGGTGGTGGTAGCAAGATGAGGTAGGAGGAAGAGAAAGAGCAGCGGTAGTGGGATGCTCCAGATGGGATCGACTTTGACATTCCCATTGGTGGCTCTTGAAAAAAAACCCACATGGTTCTTTTGAGAAGAACTCCATGTTTCAGAAAACCCTGGGTTAAGGGGGATTTGAACCAAGCCACCTCAAATTTGGGTCAAGAAAACCTGGCACAAGTGTGAACAACCCCCGAATTCAACGCAGTGCAAGAGTGAATGACCCCAATTTAAACCTGTCTGCAAACTGGTTTCCACTGCCACTCTGCAGAATTAATGCTGTTTGACACCGCTTTAACTGCCATGGCTCCATGCTATAGAATTCCGGGATAGTTGTGGCACCAGAGCTCTCTGGCAGAAAAGGCTAAATATCTCACAAAATTACAAATTCCAGAATTCCATACATTGAGACAATGTACATTAAAGTGGTGTCAAACTGCATTAATTCTGCAGCATAGATGCAGTCTGGGACATTTGAGATCTCTTATTCATAGGGGTGCCATAAAGTCATCCTGATAGCAAACAACAACAAAAGAATTCCAGTAAGCTTCCAGTCTGAATTCATGTTGTTGTTGTTGAATTTAAAAGCTGTAAAGAGCTTCTGAGACTGATACATGGAGTGCTTTTGCTAGAAGGACCTTCCTTTGTCTTTTAGTGGGAATAATATTGCATGGGAGGAATGTGGGAGAGGGCCTTCTCTGCTGTGGCATCCTATTTCTGGGAAGCAGTTCACTTGGCAGGACAGTTTACATGAAAGGTTAGATTCATTCCAACTCCTAGTTAAAATAACGCTTTAAAAAAATAAAACCTACCTGATTTTTCCAGAATGAACATATGCATGGTTTTAAATGATTTAAAGACATTTTAATTTTTAAAAAAATGGTTTAATATGCTTTTACTCTGTCTAAATTATTATGTTTTAAATTTTAAAGTGTTTAAAACTATTGAAATTGGTTTTACTTATATATTGCTCTGAGATCGCTTCGATATTTAACATACCCTATTTATTTTTTAAAATAAACTAACCCAATTTGGCACAGACAGTCCTGATTAATTTTTTGTCATCCCACTTCATCAGATACTTTTAAAATGTCCCAGTTTCTCTCTCATCCTCCCACTTTCCCTCTTTGCCCTCAGCTCATTTCAGTTGCTGCAAAGTTAATTCAAAGTGCAAAAGTAGTTTGCACTCAGTTATCTTAGCAGAAGAAGAGAACACGAAGGGGCAGAAACTTGTCTTTTCCAGGAACGTCAAGCAAAAGTCAACAGCTGCAGCCTCTCCTAGCCTGTGTGTTAGTTCTCATTAACTTTTGCCATCTTGACCACACTCTGATATTGCTTGGCCACATGTATCCTGATTCCCACTACATTTTAAATCGGTTTGCAAACTGGTTTGAAGCTGTTTAAATGACCCTAGTTCACACTTGAACTGAATTGCTGAAGCAGTTTGGAGGGGGGGGGCATGTGCTAGACCCATGTAATGTGTGTCTTTTTGACACTGTTTTTTTCTGCATCTTTTTCGATAAATTGGTTCCATGCAAGTGTGAACCAGATACAGATCAGAATCGATTTAAATTTGCCCTTTAAATTTGTTGGCTGTCTGAATCAATTCATGTTGTCAATGGGAACGACAAGTGGGTTGTTTTACAGATAGAAAATGTGATTGGGGCAAATGATAGTGTAAACTATGTTTCACTGCTGAACCGATCCATCGATTTGGATTGCAAACCAATTTATTTGTAAGTAGGAATGAGGCCCTAGTTTTCATCTGTGACGTGTTGGAGAATATGATTTATCTCATTTAATATATAAATTTATTTCTTTTAATAAATAAGTGCTTATCCTGGAGTAGTATGGACTGATTTAGGCTTTACTTGACATGTTTCTAACTGACAGATGATTAACAGATTTTAGGAGACAGGGCAGTCTTGATGGTTTAATACACAGAACATGAAAATCAATGGTGCTTGGATGCAACAAGCCCAGTTTACAGTTGAAAGGGAAAGAGGCATTTGCTGTGCTGTTTTGTGCTGTGGTGCTTTGCCTGCTGGCTGAGTGAGTGAAAGAGCTAGCCTTATTAACAAGGATTCATCAGGGATGCTTTTAAATAATGCAGGAAGCATTTGTCTCCGGGGATGATCTTCAGCAAAAATGTACACTGTTTTTGTACTTCAAATATAGCCTTGACTTGATATATGCATTTCCACTGATAGTGACTTGGATATTACAAACAAGTACAGTTTCTATTGCAGGCTCTCCCAGAAAAACCTTTTTGTGGGAAGGGGAGAATGGGGGGGGGGGAACACCTTTCAACAACCAACCAAACATTAATCTGCATATGTAAATCATTTACATTGCTACAAAGTTTTAATTAGCACAGTAGTAGCTTGGAGCCTATGCATTTAAAGAACAGAAGATGTGTAAAGCTCTTTTATGCAACCGACTCACAGTTCCCCCCTCTATTAAAGGCTGGGTTATGTGTGGCTCTGCAGAGGTTGTTAAACTCTAAATCCCACAGTCTATCCAGCATAGACAGTGATGGGAGATGTCCAACAATTTCTAGGATGATGGATTGTAAGTCCAAAAAGATCTTGAGAGCTACATGTTCCCCACTCCTGCCTTCAAAGCATTGGATGTGGACTACAATCATGCATCGACTAAGGACTATGTACCTACAGGGGGCAGTAGCAGTAGAGTCAGATAACTAGGGCCACCAGAAGGATCCCCCTTTGTTTTGCCTAAACCTTCCTCCATCCCTGACTAGCTTCTGATATTTTCAGGTTAATTCCACAGACAGGAGCGGAGCTGCTGGTACATTGCACTTCCTATTCCAGCATTGCCAAACAGGTATAACAAGATTCTATGGTCTGTGGTATGAAAAGCAACTGACAGATTCCATGCCCCACATCATTTCACAGATGAAAACAGGGACACATTTGGCCAAGCAGAGTGTGATCTGGGGTGGCAAAAGTTATTAATCAGGAAGAACAGACAAGCTCAGAAATCCTGCAGTAATTTTTGCCTGAATCTCCAGGGAGGGCAAGATTTTGCTTCCTCCTTTTCTCTCTGCTCTGCTGAGTTAATGAATACAAACTACTTTTGCTCTTTGAACAAAGGGGTCATTCACACGTACATTTTTGAATGAAGAGATTCGCATTCCACACCGATTCAGGATTGGTTCAGTGTTCCTACTACATTTACTGCAATCGAACCCTTCCATGCCACCATATCAATTTAAAGTGGAGGCACCTCCATTTCCAGGAATTATGCGCATGACCTGAATCTATTCAGTAGCATGATCACACTACCGAAGATGTGGATTGTTGAGGCTCTTAAAAAAAGAACCGCTAAGGAGTCTGGTGCCAAATGCACCGGTTTAAGTGGGCTTTTTGGCTGCCACCCCACAAACTGCACCGAGTGCAGTCAGAACAAGTGTGAACTTCATGGAAATAAACTGGTTCCACACCAATTTGTTTCTGTAGTGTGAATAGGGCCTCAGGTTGGAGAACTTGAAGTAAGCTGAGGACCAAGGGAAAAGTTGAAGGAGAGAGAAACTGGGAAAGCAGCTGAAAGATGGTCTGAAGACAATTAATTGGGACTGTCCCTGTCAAATCAAGACAGTTGGGGCGTATGATATTCAGGAAGATTAAAAGAGTAGCGTTCCTCCATCTTTTCTCTGAAGCAGGTCATGACTCAGGGAAACCAAGATTGTTTTAGTACCAAAACCCTGCCAGAAACCAGACTGATATAGATACTGAAGGTTACCTCCAAGAATGTTTGAAACTGCATGTGAAATCTCAAGTATCATGTCACTTTGCAAGAGCAGGATCAAGTATGGGATGCTGGATCCATGTATGCCACCCTGACATCAGTGGCAAAGGATGATATAAAGATATTACTAATAATGCAAATAAATCTACTTTTATATCAAGAAGCATAAGCACTGATTCTATATCAGATTCTAAAATAGCATGTTTTTCCACCTCCCCCATGGCTGCATTCTAGTTTCATTCCAAGCCAGCAAAAACATTCAGGAATATTTATCCCTTTTGTTTCTCTAAAAGCAATTCTCTAAAACCACAGTGAGAGGCCCATCATTCCAAAATAATTGACAGCTGGACTCATAATGCTATTTGCCCAACACCAGCTTGTGGACAGTGACAGCTGGAACAATGTCTGGGAGCTGCATCTTGCTGTCCTGAATGATAGCTGCTGCCAAGAGCTGGCTGAGCAGCTCTCCCCCATCACTTGCTGCAGCAGAGTATCAGGCTTTACACTTAGGAAGATCTCACTCCCTCAAGTGAAGAACAATGGCTATGATACAAGGCTGGCCTGGCCCAAATCACTGTGCTTCCTAAGGCAAAGGATAAGATAGTGCCTCACCTACAGTCAGGAGTGTAAATATGAGGGAGGAAGCAAAAGGAGAGTATTTCCCCCCCCCAAGTAAGAATTCTGCCCTTGCAATGAAACTCTCCTTTATTCCTCAAATTTCAAGCATTGAACAGGGTGAGACATTGAAAATCTGGAATACCAGAAACATTTATATTTGCTGTGTTTGCATTCTCTTGGTAACTTTACCCTTCCCTCTACTTTGGATGCCTAAACTTTATTTTTAAATGCTTGACTAAAATTCTATGTTACTGTGATGCTAGAAATTTGGAGACAGAAGGCGAATTTCATTTGGAGGGCTAAATTCTTATCTGAGAGGCAATGTTCTAATTTTACAACTGCCTCCATAGTCACACCCTTGGCAGCCCTGCTTCTGTAATGTCTGCTCTAATGCCATGCTTTCAGTCACAGCAAAGCAAAATGGCAAGAGTAGAGGGGAATTGTCTCCTTGCTGTAGCTTAACTGGAACCAGGATTCAGGATGAGATGGGAGGGGAAATTTCATTTGGGAAGAAATGAAAATTTCATGGGAGCAAAGCATCTCCTGAAATAAAATTTCATTTGGGAGCAGATTACTTATTTAGGGCCAATATCACCCCCCCACAACACTCTCACTCTGTTTTGTTGAGGGGTTAGCTTAACCAGTGGTGTCACTGAAATTCTGGTCTTGCAGGAAAAAGTGGTAGGAAAATTCTCCAACTCTTTTTGGATTTCCTAGTCACTGCTTGTATGTGACTACTACTGCTACCGGTAGTAGTAGTCACATACTTACCCAATTCTATGCCAACCAAGTAGTTGCTGCACTATTAAGGAGCAAGCCAATTGCCCCATTACATTGATCCTTATAACTTTGTTCCCAATTACTGTTAACAATGATCTTTCCATAACAGGATTCTCTGAATAGGGACCGAGGTCCCCTGTTTTGTAGCTTTCGGGACAGTTTGCCAAAAGATTACACATGCCGGGCCTGAGTTTATAATCTGTTATAATTAATCCTGGGACCTCCACCTCCTGAAATCTATCCTCTTGGCTCCAGTTCAGAATGCTCAATCATTGTGATTGTAGCAGGTTATTTAACATCTTTGCACTGCAGAAAACTAATTTTCCCCAGCTGGATTTCTGACGTCTTCTCATCCCTGCGATAAAGTCACAGTGCTCATGCCTTATTGGATGGTGAGTTTTCCCAGTCTCCGCCTCTGTGCCATAGCAGCAGGTGGTTTGTGGCAAAGGCAGCTTCAGTTACTCTTAGTAAAGTAAAGGTATTCCCTGTTGACAAGGTTGTCAAATTTTGTTCAACCATAGGGGTTGGTGCTCATCTCCTTTACTAAGCCGAAGGGTCAGCATTGTCAGAGACTACTCTGTGATCATGTGGCCAGTATGATTGCACAGAACGCTGTTTACCTTCCCACCAAAGTAGTACCTATTTATCTACTTGCATTTGGATGCTTTCAAACTGCTAGGTTGGCAGAAGCTGGGACTAGTGATGGGAGCTCAGCCCATCATGCAGCACCTGGGCCTCGATCTGCCAACCTGCTGATCTTGCAATCAACAGAGTCAGCGTCTTAACCACTTGAGCCACTACATCCCCTGCATCAGTTACTCTTATAACTGCATATTGTTATGAATACTTCTTGATGTTATGTCTCAGCAAAGAAGGGGAAAACTTGCTTTCTTAAGGGTCATTCCCACTATGATTTAAAGCAAATTGCTGATTGATGTATATGTGCCTCATTCCCACTGGGAATGGTTTCAGAAGCAATTGAATGACAAATCCAAAAGAATTGCAATTTTTGAAGAATAGTTTTCTGACTGTTCTGAAAAAAATCGATTCTGGAACTTGTTCAACAAGTGTGAACTATGGACCTGAATCGCATTGCATTGCACTGGAGGGGTTGCTCAGCTGCTCGATGGCGGTGATGGCTGTTCCTGCTTGCACAGGCATTGGCTCTCTGCCTTCCCTTGGCCCAGCCCCAGTGCTTTGGGGGCTGTGCCGGCTCTTACTGTCTTCCCTCAGCCCAGCCTCTCTCTGGTGTTCTGGGGGTGCGAGAAGAAGACCAGCTGCGGGAGCTTCAGATACTGGGCCCGCAGCAGGTGAGAGGATCCCTAGGAGCAATGCAAAGGGGAGCACACACACAAGGGGGCTCCCCTTTGCATTGCTCCTAGCTCTTTGTTGCTGGTGGGTTCACTGGACCTCCCTGGCTGCAGCCAATCTCCTAGCTGCATGCAGCCTATCTGGGCCTTTGTGATGGGACACCCTGTCCTCCTCCTCCAGCTTATTCCATGTCTCTAATGGGAATGATATGGAATAAGGACATGATTTGCATCCATACTGGGAACAATGCATCGGCCTTGATCAAATCGGTGACCTGATGTCAACACAATTTGCAAATCAGATTAAATGTAAGTGAGAACAAGCCCTTAGATGGTGTTTTTTGACTGCATCCCTTTTGTTGGAGTAGTGCCTTATTTGTCTACCAAAACCAAAAAAAGCAAATGAAATTTTGTGCTGTATTAACAGAAAATTGCTTTCCAGAAAATTAGAAAAAATGAGCCCCATTCAGTTGTTATAATCCAGATAGAATGGACATGGAAAGAAAGTCACATAAAAAGCTTGCATCAATCTCTGGTTACTCATGGCACCCTGATAGGCTGTGTTATTTTGTTATTTCTTGATTTCTCTTGAAAATTCATTTGTGAAAAAAAATGGCTATACTGGTGTGTGTGTGTGTAACAGAACTTTTTGCCTTTTAATCTGTGGCATTTGCTCTCTTTTAAGCAGGGTTGTTTAACCACAAGTAACCAATGGTTTCAGAATATGTTCTTTTGATAAGATGGTTTACTTTGCCCCTCTGTTCACTTTTGTATTACATGGAGCTAATTCATAACTCTTCCTACCAGAAATGTGTGTAGGCTTGATTAATGAACGTATTAAGTGAAGCACTTTATAAATCTAGCATATCATGACTGTCTTTTGAGTTTTCATATTTCTCAGGGGTGTTAATTAGCCATCTCCTGAGACACCATCTATATTGTGAAGAAATTTTATGCAGGGCACCACTGTGTGGCAGCAAGATGACTGTGGAGGCAAATCAATTTTGACAAGACATTGATCAAAGGCAAGCAAAACACTTCTCTGAGGAGAAGAGCACTGTGGTGGGTGTAGCAGCAGCCTGTGTTTAAGCTTTCTTTTCTTTTCTTTTTAAAAAGCATTTGTCTTTTTTGACTGCATCTCAGTTGACATTTGAATCAGGGTGAAGACTGCCAGAAAGCTAATTACAGCCCCTGGTTTTCTGCCACCGGAAAATAGACATAATGCCACAACATGCTTCCTATCTCCTTTCACTATAGTAATTCTACCAGAAACAGTAGGTGAAAGTGTCAGAAAAGTTGCTTTTCTTGAGCAAATGCCAAAATGTATGCATACAGAAAGAACTAGCAACCATTTCTAGGCATTCTTTAGCCCTCTGGGAGTATTTGGTGGCATAGTTTAATCATGAAACCTGGCACAACATTTGACAAATGTCAGTACAGATCATGTGCTACTTGCTTTAGGATCCATTCTTACAAATTGTTTGTAGTTACTCCTCTCATCCTACAAAGAAGGCAGAGAAAAACAAAAGAGGTGGGAGTAGTGCTGCAGTCTACTCCCTTGTTAACTGGATATGGGGATGACATAACCCAGAAGCCCTGCATTAGTTGCACCAGACACAAAGCATAGGCTGACTATATTTCCTTGAGACAAAAGCAGGACATTGGGATGGCAAAAATGGGATGGGGCTATGCAATATTCTGTCTTCATGAAAAAGTATGGTGATAACAAAAGTTTTAGTACATGAACATATTGAGCTAACAATGATTCTTCAATGACAGAATTCATAAAAAAATTAGGTAGACATAGAGAGGGACTGTATTTCATAACAATCCTACCATGAGTATTTCTCTGATGAAGTAATCTGATGCAATTTTCACTCTTTCAACAGTTGATCATAAAACTTCTTCATAAAACAGGGATCTTCAAACCATTTTTGTAAAACAATAGGGCATTTTTCTTGAAAATGGGACAAAATTTAAATTTATATTAAAATAAAGGGATGGTCTGGAAATATGAAAAAAATGCTACTGTCTCATTTAAAACAGTACATATGGTCAGCCTAACAAAGCATCCATGTAACACAGCACAGCATTACATCCAGAGATGCCATTAGGGTTGGTGTCACCTGGTACAGTAACTCATGGTGTCACCCCTAGTAGCATCACTATAGGGGTGTGGCAAGTGTGGACACCTACGGTCACAAAAATGACCATGCAAGGGGCAGGCTGGAGCAGGCCTTCATCTGGGATATCATCACCTCTGTTTCCTCCCAACATAGTTCCTTTTCCTTACCCATTGTGACTCCACAGCAGGCCACCTATCATAGCAGCCTTTGCTGCCCTCCACTGCGGCATATGTGCCCAAAGTCCTTGCTTGGTTAGTAGCAGCTGAGGGGAGAAGATGACCACACCGTGATGTTGATGGGGTTGTCCTCTTCCATCTCCCATGGCTGAGATGCAATGGATTTGGGCATGATACTCCAGGGCTGCAGCAGTAGCTATAACAGTTGCAGCCAGACCAGCACAGCTTGCTTGCCTTCTCTTTGTTCCACCATCTCCTCCATTTTGCCCTTCTTGCTGTGTGCAAACTTCCTTGGCCTCTTTGGCTGATGGTTACCAGCTACACTGTATTTTAGAGAAGCTGGGGAGTGTAAAGTGAGTAAGAGGAGGACCCACATCAGGAGGAAGTGGTGACATCCCAGACCAAGGGCCAACTTGTCCCTTGCTTAATGCTGAGGCCCAACCTGAGGCGGAACAGTCATTTTGGTGTCACATCAGAGGGAGTGACACCTGGTGTGGTCTGTCCTTGCTGTAGATAGTGACACCATGGTTTATGAATAATCAGTATGGTTGGAGGAGTCATTCATATTGAACATTGTGCAGCCATAAAAGTTTAAAAGTTGTCCTGGTTTTATAAAGTAAAATGAATGTTGGGTTTAGGAGCCTGACTGATAATAAGTCCACTATTCCTTGAAGATACAGCATCGAGCAAAATGATACACAGTGTTGTAGGGATGCTGTCCTTATATATCAAGTTAATCAACATCTGTTTATAAAACCCCATTTATTAAAAGGAAATTTGTTCAAGGGTTATTTTATCATGATGGCACTTCACAAAGTACTAAGTAGGGCCCACCGTTTCAGCTGCTTGCCTTAACTGCATAGGGGCTTCTGAATATTTATATGTATTTATTAGCTCTGCTTTACAAGCTAGTTTCTCTGAGATTAAAATGAGCAGAACAGATCATAACAAGTGGTCCCTCCTGCAGGGAACAGACACCACTGAAACAAGAGTAATTTAAATATGTAATGTGTTGTACCAAAAGTATTCAGACTCATGCAACCATGAAAAGATAAACCTTGAGTTGGGAAAGAGGAGGGCAACAGAAAAACTCTACAGTTCTGTTTGGGTATTCCCCTCACATCATTAATAGGTGTGAGAAAGGAAGAGGGAGACCACATCCCATGACCTGTCTCCTAGCAATTATGCATTTGGGGTAATAGTCTGTAGATGGTTGCCTCCTCTGTACACATAGCCTCCACCTATGGTACAGCCTATATCCATAACAGAACTGGATCTGTCATTGGGCAGATAAGAGTTAGGTGGTACATGTTTTGTGTTGGCAGAAAGTTGTTAAAACTGGGATGAGCAGCTGTGGTGGATTAAGGGGGCAATTTTCTGTCATAGAACCTACCAGAGACCCCAGAACTGGGGCTCAACATTGGCAGGCACGATGTTATTATGGGGAGGGCAATTTACTTTTCTCTTCTTTTGTCATTCAAACTTCCTTAAATTGATTATGTATTCCTGCACAGAAAGGGATTGGATTAGATGGCCTTTGTAGTCTCTTCCAACGCTATGATTCTAAGGAATATGAACACAATATGTGCTCAGAAGAGCAAACCATGCATCAGTGTGAGTAGGGTAGATTGTGACAGCCTTTATTATTCCTGTCTTAATATTTTTTAAGGATAGATTGCAACAGCCTTTGTTATTCCTGTCTTAATATTTTTTAAGGATAGATCATTCAGAACACTTCTGATGGATAATTCCTAAGGAGGCTCAACTACATAGGAGTCAGGGTGATCTAATTTTGCTAAATTTTGCTAGACTGGGGTGGGGGTGGGGAGGTGGTGGCTCAGCCCTCCTCAGCCTCCTCTTGGATGCTCTCAAGCCTCTCTGCTACCTATGCTGGCACTCATGAAATAAACTGCGAATAATGCCCCAAATCAAAATCAAGTGTGTGGAAATCCACTTCTAGTTTTGGAAGACAGTTTTTAAAAGCCAGTGCAAGGAGGCCCTCCAGCTTATTTAAAAAGTAAAATATTGCTTCTGGAGGTCTTCAGAAGAAGCAATTCAGGCAATCCAGCAGACAAAAAAGAGTGGGTCCAGGTTTTTCAGGGCTGCAAAAAAACAAAACAAAACACAAAACAGCATGTGGGGCAATCTGTAGACCCAGGGCTGAACTTTGCCTACTCCTGTGTAAGGGAAGAAACATGTGCTGTGTAGCCTGTTCCTTACCCTCCCACTGTCAAATCTGACAGGGACAGTCTTGGTTAATCCTCTGCCATCCCACTTTTTCGGCTGCTTTTAAAACATCCAAGTTTCTGTCTCCTCCTACTTTCCCTCTTTGTCCTGAGCATACTTCAGTTCTTGAAAACTGAGTTCAAAGTGCAAAAATAGTCTGCCCTCATTTAACTCATGGGGAGGGGGGGAAGAGAAGGGGGTGGAAACTTGTCCTTCTCAGTTGGCTCAGGCAAACCCAGAGCCTCCCCTACCTTGTCTATTCTTGATCATCAATATGTTTGATGATCTTGACCACACTGTGATGTTGCTTGGCCACATGTGTCTTGGTTTTCATCTGTGACATTTTGGAGGGTGTGCATTATTTCTATCTCTATAGACTTTTCAGACCACGTACCATATAAACTCAACTATAAGTCAACTTCATGTATAAGTCGAGGGCAGGTTTTGGGGCCAAAATTATGGATTTTGATATGACTTTAGGAAAGTCAAGGGTAAAACATAGGGGCATGTATCAAAGGATGTAAAGGACGAAGCAAAGGAAAATGATGCCAAATAACTTTAAAAATTATAGCAGGCATAACTTTGTGCTCATGGATGGATGAGGGAGTAGAATGGGGTCAGTGTTTCCAGGATAGATTATGCACTTGCCTTTCACCAGAGAATGGTTCCTTTTTAAAAAAATAAGAGTTAAACTACAGTACAGTGGTACCTCTACTTACGAATGCTTCTACTAACGAAAA
>JAIPUX010001232.1:123364492-123375925 GCA_020142125.1 Phrynosoma platyrhinos
TTTGCCAAGAAAACCCCAAGAACAAGTAATAACAATATTAATCAATATCATCATGGTGGGCAGCGGCGGTGGCGGTGGCGGTGGCGGCGGCAGCAGGACTGGCCTGGGGCTGGTCCAAAGGCCTTGGGGGGCCGCATGCGGCCCCCGGGCCTTAGGTTACCTACCCCTGCTCTGGACATTCAAAATACTTCCTAATGTATGTCTTCATGTGTGACTAGTGATCAAAACAACCCACAGTATTAACCCTGTCATGTAGCAGGATGATGTTGATCTACTTCAGCACCACCATGGAAATGGTAGGTAGGGGATAGATAAATTATTGGTGTTGGAATGGTACAGCAAGAATACATTTAAAGTGCTTGGAAGGGGTGGATGGAGGATGGGTATTTGGGCTCTGCTTCAGGAAGCAAAAATGGCATTGGGGCCGGCCCTGCCATTAGGCAGCATGAGGTAGCTGCCTCTTGGTAGTCAGTTATCCAGTTATTATTGCATCAGTATTGCTATTTTAATGGGGAGAGGTGGTCATGGGGTTTTCTGTCACCTGTGCCAAAACTGGTACTCTGTTAGGTACTCTGCATGTTGAGTACTTTGCATTTAGGTGGAGGAGGAAACCAGTTGGTGCCCAGGCTCAGGCAGCAAAAGTTCTTGGGCCAGTCCCACCCATTGAACATGCATCTAGCATGAATCCACTGGCACAAGAAGAGCAGGGTTGGCTTGAGGAAAAGACATCAGTTTTGCCTATGGCACGTTATATGAGGTCTAGCTAGAAACAAGGATGGGTCACATTGTGTTGAGACTCTTGTGGCATAACAGGTGCCTTAGAGGTGGAAGATATCTATTTGAACTCTGACAGCCAATCTGTTATCTAGAGCTACTTTCACATGTTATGAATCTTTCCCACAGAAGGCATTCAGCAGTAGTGTGTGTCTGTGTGTGTGTCTCAGAGAGAGAGAGACAGAGAGACAGAGTGCATGTACAAGATACAATCTGCTGGCCATTTTCAGGCTTTCCCTTTTGCTGATGTACTGGTGAGTTCTCAGACCGTGAGAGTCATTTCCCCCCAGCCCTCCTCTAGCTTGGAATATACAAGCATTCTTACACAAACCAGCTGCTGTAAGGCAAACAAAAGGGTTGTAACATTTATTTTAAAGCTTGAGGAACCTCTTGGGATAAACAGTCTAAATTAAAGATCAAAACCGTGGCATGTATGCCAGCAGCATCCCACTCACTGCGGATAAGCTTTTGCATGCGACCTGCAGATGCCTTGCTCTTGAATTCTAAGCATCCTTCCTGGCACCCTTTGTGTGTGTGTGTGTGTTTGTGTGCCCATCCTACACAGGATGATTAAAAAACCCAACCTGACGCTGACCTCTCTCTCTGCCTCTCTCAGGAGAAAGCATCTTGACACCTCCAAATGTGATTTCCTCTCCTGTGCAGCTTCACCTGGCAACACGTTTCTAAATGTCCCACTTTCCGTTTTTAGGGCCTCTTGGGAGAATGTTAAATCCAGGCCACTCCTGGATGTATTTAAAGTGATTGTAATTCACATGGATTGGGCCTTAGTTATAAGCTGAATTACATTCTGATTTAGCAGCAGGGATTAAGTCTCTGCATTTTAACTTATTAACCCAACCCCAAGTTAGAAGAATTCTCTTATCGCTACACTAAGCTGCAAGAGGACACAGGCATTGGTGGTGGTGGTGGTTGGGGGGGGGAAGGTTTGAGGAAAGTCAGGTTCTGCACTCACTGGCAATTGCTGCTGTCTGTGGAATCCTTTGCAAACAGGTAGTAAGAACATGCTTTGATGGAGTGGAGGTTCTTAGCTGGGGCAATAATATATTGCAGTAGCCAAGAACTGAAGCCAATACTAAGTGCATGAGGGCTGCATTCACACTGCAGAAATAATCCAGGCAGATGCCACTTTAACTGCCATGGCTGAATGCTATGGATTTCTGGGAATTGTAGTTTGTTGTGCACCACATTTCTCTGACAGAGAAGGCTAAATGTCTCACAAAATACTCTTCCCAGAATTCCATGGCACTGAGTCATGGCGTCAACATGGATTGTTTCTGCAGTGCAGATGAAGCCTAAGCCAACATAAGGATATTGGTGGTGGAGGAGGCAGGGTGACCAGATGTCCCAACCACAGAGGACATAACACCACAAAATGTAGGACATTCAAATAATGGGGGACATTCCCAAATGAAAGCTAAAAACACTAATAGAAATACGAATTCATGTTTCTTAAGCATACTCAAAATGGAAGGCCTTTTGGAATTCCTCCTGGGCAGAAGGCTGAAATGTAGGACATGTCTGGGAAAAGGAAGATGTCTGGTCACCCTGGAAGGAGGCAAGAGGGAAAAGGCCACACAGGAGGGAAGAAGACCATAGGAGAAATAAGCTATTCAGAACTAGCATGCTTTTCCTAGAGTTTGCAGTATTATCTTCTTTTGCCCGACTCTGGCATTGATAGCATATCTTCCAATGGTCTCAGTTTGGCAGAGTTGGTCCCAGCTACCAGCTGTATTATTTAGTGGTTAGTGGTCACACACATGCAGAGAGAAACTGACCTCTGGCTCTCCACACAGATCTCAACCTGATGGTTTCAAGTAAGCTACAAAGAGACGATTCCCCTTTACTCCTGTTGTTTTTTGTTTACTCTGGCGGAGAGCACAGCATCAGAGCAGCTTGTGGACATTACAGAAGCAGGGCTCCCAGGGTGTAGCTTATGGAGAATGTGTGCAAAATGAGTGCATTGTCTCCCTCATAAGAATTGTGCCCCCTATGAAATTTTCCTTCATTCCACACATTTGTAGCAGTATGATGACTTAAAACTTCAGTTGACCATTAAGAATACATTTTAGGCATCCAAAGGAGAGGGACAAGCAATGTTACCAAGAGAATGTGAGTACAGCAAATACAAGAGTTCTAGACATGAATGGTTTTCATTGTCTCACTCTGAAATGTGAGCAATATGGGGACTGAAGGAAAATTTCATTTAAGTGAGAAAATTCTTATGGGGTGCTTCAGTGTACTCATTTGATCACACACACCCCTTTAGCTACACCATTATCTTTCACCAGAAAGACATTATCTCAGAAAAAGTGTTTGCGCCATTATAAGGCAGCCAAGCTTGATGCTCCAGGATTCTTGTGAGTGCCAATATGCTTTTCATTCCTTTATTTATGTTATTTCATGTGGTTCCAGTTCAACAGCATCAGAAATGAGCTTTTAACCTACTGGCATCCTTTTGCTGGAATCTGACAGCCCACTGAATGAAGCATTGCCACACTTGGGGGGAGGGATATCACAGTTGTTAATATTTTATTTAAAAAAAGGTTGATGTAACTGTCATGTCCTTTTTTTTGTTCCTTTCCTTGTCTTGCTGACTGCCAGAGCAGCTGTGTGTAAACAGAGCTTGTTTCCTTTTCAGTGTTCTGCTCCTACCGGTTTAAGGACCAGCTTCCAATATCTTTATAATAAGAAACACATTTCAAATATGAGTCACTATAAATGACTAGATATATGTGTGTGTGTGTGTTCTAACACACGTTTAAAAAGGAATGTATCAGTTTCTTGAAGCAGTAAGTAGCTTCTGGAAAAGTAGTTCTATTTGGTAAACAGAAGAATTTTGTTTTGATTATTTTTACACCATTCTTTTACACTTTGCAATTTCTTCCAGTAGCAAACAATATGGATTTGAGCTGCAATTAACCAGCTCAAGGATCAGAAGGACAAGAATTTACCAGGAATGTCTTGATCAGGTCTGATGTACTGGAAGAAGGGAAACAAGGGGAGAGGAGAATAAAGAATAAGGAATGTTTATCCCTTCAAACTGTTTACCCCACTTATCACATACTATTTGTGAGAAATACGAGGGGGCATCGTAAAGTTTTAATTAGCACTTTGACAGAAAGTTTGTTTTGATTTGTAAACTTATCTCTATGCAGTCACCATCCAGATTACACATTTTCCCCACTGTTTCTTGATCCTCTGAATACCGTTATTGCAGAAGTCTGCAGATTGCATCTTATACCACTCTTCCATTTCATGAATGATGTCATCTGCATTGTCAAATTGGCAACCCTGCAACAGATTTTTAATTTTTGGAAAAACAAAAAGTCACTTGGTATTATGACACTGGCAAAATTTCATCAATATACCATAATAACTTCCGGGTGATAATTATTATTTTACGATACTCCCTTGTACTACACTTTAGTCACTTCTGGCACAACCTGTAATAAAAATAAAGGACACAATGAGCTGATTTTCTCAACATGCACTTACGGACCAATGATGACAATGACAAAATTTCATCACTATACCATAATAACTTCCAGGTGATAATTATAATGTCACGATACCCCCTTGAACATTAATAGTACACAGAAGCTTGTTCAATCGTAAATGTGTTAGTCTTCAAGGGCCTAGCAGACTTTTTTTTTTTTTTTTTAAATTGGTTGTAACATTCATAGGGTGCTTCTGGAGGAGAATTTTGTTTTTGTGCAATGGTTCTGCCTCATTTGTACAATTTTACAGGTGTCCAAACAACTTTATCATCCACTTGTAATCCTCTCACGTTTTCTCAGTCTTCTATTTTTTCCTTTCATGAGGAAAAGACAAAATAACTACACAATGTTTTTTGACTGGTAGCTCTAGGGGTCATCTGCCTGCAGCCTTACATTATTATCATGATGCAGAAGAAATGTTGTTGAGGCATGCCTTAAAGTTAAATCCCATTTATATTGATCCTAGCACGGGGTTTTCTTGACATAATTTCTGCAGAGTATGTTTTTTCAGTGTTTCCTCTAAGGCTCAGAGAATGTGACTTGCCTAAGATCACCCAGTCCATTTCCATGGCCAAGTGGTAATTTGAACCCTGGTTTCTAATCCAACACTCAAAATATAGCTGGAGTCAAATATCTCAGTCACGGTATATATTTTCAATGCTTGAGAGACTCATTGGAAGACAAAACACACAATTGTCTTTGTGCAATTTGAACACTTGCAAGGCTGGTGGTGCTGTGGAGAAATAAAGTACACACTAAAATTGTGCATACAATATAAAAATGCTGATATATAAAATATGTACAATTGTAAAATACAGATATGCTATAGCCAATGAGGAAAATTTCTTGTGAGGAAAAAAAAAGGATGGAATCAGAACACAGGTGGGACTCAGAGAAAAAAAAAAGGTTTTTCCAATCCACAAGGTACATTGTAATTGCATAAACGTGAGGCATTTGCTTGACAAGTGATCATGTTCAAAGAGTAAAAGAATTCCCTTTCTACCATAAGGCATACAGTGAGTCATTCAGAGTAAGCTATACATTAGCAATTGTTACTAGAGTAAGGTTTGGTAACTGTAATAAGGAAGCCCCTTTGTGTACCTTGCAAAGGCTATTTTAAAAGAAACAGAAGCAAAATGAATGTGAAGGAAGAACAGCAATGAACACAGCATCCTCTAAATGCTTGCAAGCTTCTAATGCCTCCCTGCCGCTTCTGTTCCCTTGAACTCTTTGGAAAAGCTCCGTGTGCTGTTCTGACTTAACTCAGCCACAGAATCCTATTAAAGAGAATCTGCACAGGAAAGCCCTTGTCTTCTCCTAAGTCACTCTACCTGGGAAGCTGAGTTTCTCTTACACAGAAATGGGGTTATTTCCTGCAGTGAAAATAATTTGATATAAGGAACTAGATAACACTGTTAAGTGGTGTGGAATGGGGTGGAGGCAGTGGCAGCTGCAGGCTTCCATATCAGTGGGGCACTCTGGAGTTTAGCTTGAACTTTGAAGAAACCACCCAAGATGCTAAATCTATTTGGGAAAAGAGACCAGTACCTTTGATAGGTCTTTCATTAAAACCTGGAATGGATTCACTGCCCTAATGACAGCCACTAGCTGTCAAAGGGTGGGGGAGGGATTTTTTCAACTTGAGGTCACTCCTGAACACACCAATGGGATGCTACTGAGCACACCACAACTGAACACACCAACTGGATGCATCAAGCTCCCCTCTCAAAGAAAGAAAGTGCTTCTTCACACGTTGTTGTTGTGTATCTTCAAGACATTTCTGACATGACAACTCTAAGGCTAGGGTTTCTGGGTAAGATTTGTTCAGAGGTGGTTTACCATTGCCTTCCCCTGAAGCTGACAGCATCTGACTTGCCCATGGTTACCCTGTGGGTTTCATGGCTGTGCAAGAAATCGAATCTTGGTTTCCAGAATTGTAGTCCAACACTCAAACTACTACGTGATGATCGCATAACATGTGCTTAATTAGTGGAATTTGCTGCTACAAAATGTCGTGATGCCTGCCAACTTGGACAGGTTTGAAAGCAGTTTAGATAAATTCATGTAGGTCAGGTGTCATAACTCATCCTGTGGAATCTCAGGAATCTGAGGCAGAGGAGTCAGGCCTTGAAAGGCCTTCGGCTTCAGATGACAACTTCCTTCCTAGATCTGATCAACTAGGGCAGACATAAGTGAGGAGAAACTTGAGAAAAATGGATTTCTACCTCAGCTGGAATTGAGAGACACTAAATAGACACCTCCATCTGCTGCAGCATGTCAGTATGAAAGGGAAGAGTATCAAAAGAGGCAATGCCACTTAAAGAGGGTCAGATGAGAACTGCTGAGCAATTAACAACCCAGTGTCTCAAGGTCAGGCAGCTATAAATTTCCCAGCAGCGACTGGGAGTTCTTGTAGTTTGCAACTGTTCATTCTAGCATACTTTCAGTACATTTTACATCTCTTGTCTTCCCTTTTTGCATTGGTTGTCATGATTGCTGGCTTCTTGTGACTGAATTCTGGAATGGCTGAGACCCAGCTACTGTACCTACCTTTAATTTTGGTGAACTCCCTTGATTATCTTTGGATTATCTGGACTAGCTTGACTCACATATAACAACTTTCTATTATTATAGTCACTTTCTGTGGCATTTTCTGCCACTATGCATAGGGTATAGGCTCTTGAATGGCTAATAACCAAGATGTCCATATATAATTTCCATTTCCAGAGGCAGTGTATCATTTTCTGGGAAATGTGAGATGGAAAGTGCTATTGCATTTAGTATCCCTGAATCCTGATCTTAACCCCAACCTATGTATGAACTAAGTACATAACAGTTTAAGGCTTCAAGTTATGAAGGGCCTTCAAATACCCCCCCCCCCCCCAGTACAAAGAAACTAAGGCCTGAAACAGACAGGACAAAAAGAGCAGCTTCTGGCCACTGGGGGTGTGTGGTGTGCAGATGACGCACACCCCCAACATGGCCAGAAGCTGCTCCAAGGCCACCTAATGTTGCCCAAAGCAACTAGAAAAAGGAGTACTGAAAGACCATTCTTTGCTAGCTGCTTACTTTCAGAGCAGGCTGTGTAGTCACTGTAGTCTGGCTGATTGGGAGCTGATAAGGGCTTGAGTGGCCAGAGGCCACTCCAAGCCACCGGTCTGCTTCACCTCTAAATTTCTGTTGAAAGAATCAATTTTGGGATGGCTAATGATACTAAACCAGCATTGATCCTCAAGCCACCACTTTGAGCAGCACTGGATTAAATCTGTTTAGCAGGCAATTCCAAATATCTCACCAAACAACAACACTCAGAAATCTGTAGGATAGAGCCATGGTGGTTGCTGTGCTGTCAAATAGTTGTAACTGTGTAGTGCAGATCCAACTTTTAGTTTGGAGCCTCAGCCTGCCTTGGTCCTGCCTGGACTCCACTTTTTCTGCATTACATTGTATTTTTTGCAGAAGAGTCTTCCAAACATTTGTGTAACATTTTTAGAAGGCTGGGCAGCTTGTTGGTATGGTCACCCCTCCATTTTTGCGGGGGATCCATTCTGGAGCCCCCGCAAAAATGAAAAACCACAAATATTCCAGCCTCATTGGCTTGAATGGGTGCCTGCTCCTGCATGCAGCCTTGTTATTGTCGATCCATGAAGGACCAAGACTGTGAACTCGAAGTCTGCAAATGGGGAGGGATGACTGTAGTTATAGAAAATGTAGGAAAGGTGTGATAAGCAAGACAGGTGATTGCAGTCAAGTTACAAGAAATGTTAAATCACTTAACAGAGCTGCCTTGAAGAAGAAGGGGCAGAGAAAAATACTTCGTGCATCTAAATCTGGGCCCAACCTATATGGTTTATGGGTAATTTTTTCATGTAGTTAAACAGTAATAAAGTCTCCCCTATATTCAATCTGCCATGTTTCTCTGCCACAAAATTTCCTTAAAGAAGAAAGAAAATTCCTTAACTAATCTTGGTCACACAGCTTAACTTCATGCCCTGAAACAGCAGGAGGCAGAAACAAGCTCAAAATCATGTTATTTATTTAAGTGTATTGATTTTAGCCTAGATTGGAAGGAAACAAGCGGATAAACAGCACAAAATTCCCCAGCTGTGAGAACCACATGGCTTGTTCAGCATCAGATTTAAGCAAACAGATGAAAATACATTTGGAAAAATAAGGTAGTGAAACATTTGGTATTAGCACAGGGATCTGGCTGGAAGCCAAGCCCGACCTCTTTTATGAAAAAAACAAGGGGTAGGTGGGTAATGACTTGCCATCACATTACTGTTAGTGGAGGAGTAGTTGAGGCTTAAAGTGTCCTGTTGTGTTTATTACTGGTCAAACACATGGGAAACATATGGGATGGAACCCTGACTTTCCTGTAGTAAATGGAATGCTTGCCAAAGACTTCTGAGTAGCCAAGACAGCACTCATAATTCTTCATTATGCTAATGTTAGAATCTGCCTAATTTGAAGAAGGACAAGGAAAGGGAAAGATAACAGCACAGGCTGTTCCTGTGTATAACCTGATCCTGATAAATATGGTCTGGACATTAACAATTTCAAATATGCAGATGACACCATACTATGAGCAGAAAATAGCAAAGGCTTGGAATTATTACTTGTGAAAGTTAATGAAGAAAATAGCTGAACATTAAGAAAACAAAAATAATGACCCAGATTATTTATAGAACTTTAAAGTGGTTTATGAAAAACATCAAAGCAATTAAAGACTTTCTATATAATGGCTCAATCATAAATCAGAATGGAGAGTATTGTCAAAAAGAGGAGCAGAAGAATAGAACTTGGAAAGGCAGTTATGAAAGAACTAAATAAAAAAAAATCCTCAGATGTACAGATATATAATTGATTACCAAAGACAGGATCATCCATGCCATGGTATTTCTGCTTTCTATGGGTGTTCATGAAGGCTCAACAGTGAAGAAAGTTGACATGAAGTTAATTAGCTCGTTTGAAATGTGGTGCTGGAATAATGATAATGATAATGATAATGATTTCTGAGGGTTGCAGACTGCCAGAAATAGTGCAATCTGAGTCCACTTTTAGGGTTAGGGTTAGTGCTAAGGAATCATGGGAATTGGTTTTTTTCTGAGACATTGAGCCTTCTCTGTCAGAGAGCTCTGGTGCCACAATAAACTACAGTTCCCATGATTCCCTAACCCTAACCCTAAAAGTGGATTCAATTTACACTATTTCTGGCAGTCTGCAACCCCCCTCTAACTGGCCTTTTCCTCAGTTTGGGACTCAAAGTGGCTTGCAACAATTTAAAAAGACATTAAAAACCCACAAGAGTAAAACAAGATTAAACAATAAAAAATTAAAACCTGATTAAAACATAGATCATTAAACACACATATTCACCACTTACCCAGCATAACAATTAATAATATCCAGCACATTGGACGTTTTCACACAGGCGGCTCTAAAGCCGCCTGGAAGCCCCCTGGAAGCAATCAAGAGCCATTCCGGCGGCGAAAACAGCAGCCGCCGGAATGACTCCTGATTGCCTCCGGCAGCAGCCCCTGTAATTCCTTTTTAAAAAAGGAATTACCAAAACGGGGCTAAAGCCGGCTAGCGGCAGGGATGGCGCAGGGATTGCGCAAGATGGGGCGGGGCTTGCTGCGACGTCGTGTGAACACGACGAGCAAGACCCCGGAGTGAGGCAGGGATGGCGCAGGGATGGCACTGGATGGGGCGGGGCTTGCTGCGACGTCGTGTGAACTTATCCTGCACAGAGCCGGAGTGGGGCCGGACGGAGGTAGGAATGACTCCGTTTAAAGCCCCGTGTGAAAACATCCATTGTGTAAGATGAGCCTTATAGTCATTCATCAAATGCCAGTCAGAATAGAAAATTACTCATTTGAAAAAATAACGTAGGGAGGGTGCCAATCTAACTTCTCTGGTAAGGGTGTTTCAGAGCCTAGGGGCAGCAACTGAAAAGTCCCTCTCCTGTGTTCCCACCAGATGTGAGGATAATGGCACAGAGACAAAGGCCTTACCAGCAGATCTCAGAGCATGGGTTGGTTCATAAGGAAGAATACAGTCCTTCAGATAACTTGGACCTGAGCCATGTAAGCCTTTAAAGGTCACAAGAAGCATTTTGAATTCTGCTCAGAAATGGACTCATAGCCTATGTAGCTGTATCAACAGTGTGTGTATGTGTGTCGGGGAGTTAACATGATCACTGTACTCAGCCCTTGTTAAGAGCCTAGCCACAGCATTTTGGACCTGCTGAAATTTCCAAACATTTTCCAAAGGCAGACCCCTGTATAGCACATTACAGTAATCCAGCTGGGACATAGCTGAGGCATGTGTCGCCATGGCTAGATCTGACATCACAAGAAATGGGGGCGGCTGGCACACAAGCTTTAAGTGTGGAAATGCACTCCTAGCCACCACTGAAACCTGGATTTCTAGACTCAGTGTTGAATCCAGGAGCACACTCAAGCTGTGAACCTGCATCTTCAGGAGTGTAACCTCACCTAGGACAAGCTGAATCCCTATTCCCTGATCTACCTTTGGACTGACTGGGAGCACGTCTGTCTTTTCTCGATTAAAGGCCTAAGCAGACTGCCAGAAATAGTGCACATTAAATTGAAGCACTGCCCTGGCTCAGTGCTAGGAAGTCATGGGAATTGTATTTTTTTTCTGAGACATTGAGCCTTCTCTGTCAGAGAGCTCTGGTGCCACAATAAATTACAGTTCCCATGATTCCCTAGCACTGAGCCAGGGCAGTGCCTCAATTTAATGTGCACTATTTCTGGCAGTCTGCTTAGGCCCTAAGTTTCAATTTGTTTGGCCTCATCTAGTCAATTACTGATGACAGGTATTGATTTAGAATCAAAATAGCTTCCTTGGCTTGTGGTGGAAATACTGATGACACCAAACCCCAACTATGGATATCATGAGCTGTCAAAATGACTAATAAGTCCTAGATCAGATCAAGCTTCAATTCTCACTAGAAGCAAAGATGACTAAAAAGAAGCTGTCATACTTTGGACAGAGAGCCAGCATGTTCTGAGTGTTGAGCTACAACTCTAGAAAGCAGAGTTTAAATTACTGCTCAGCCATTGAAACTCTTAAACTGAAATCTTTGACTTAGGACCTTATCACACACTGGCCA
>JAIPUX010001232.1:123376025-123388818 GCA_020142125.1 Phrynosoma platyrhinos
ATACCCTTTGGATTAGCTCTGCTTTAGACCCCGTGTGATAAGGTCCCTTGGGTTGCTACAAGTTGGAAATGATTTGAAGGCACAAAACAACAACAACAACAACAACATACTTTGGACATATCATGAGATGATGTGACAGCAGGACTTGGTAAAGTGGAAAGCAACATGAAAAGAAGAAGAATGTCCTAAAGGTTGATTGATTTAGCCAAGGAAGCCACAGCTCTGAGTTTGCAAGATCTGATCTGAGTAGAGTTGTTGATGACCAGGAATATTGGAGATATTTCATTCATATGGTCACCAAAAGTTGACCTGATGGCAAATAACAACAACAAAATCTGAAACAAAGTTGAAACCTCTTCCACAAAATCTAGGAAATTAAAGGGAAGTTCAAACCAGGGGCCAGAATGCTCTACAACAAGGAAAAGTATACACTACAGGATCAAGAAGAAATAAAAAGAAGTTGGATCCAATCAAGCTGAACAATCAAGCATCCAGCCCCAATGGCATCACTATGGTTGGTGTCACATGGTGTCACTGTCCCCATTGACCTCCTACCATACCATCATGGTGTCACTGTCCCCATTGACCCCCTACCATACAAATCCATACAGAATCCTTAGTAATGTTTTTTGTATTAATGTTACTCATAAATTGTAATTCCCATGTATCACTGAATGTAATGGTAATAGTTATGACATAAAAAACTAGCAAAATTAAAATTATACCTTTAAATTACCATATCTTATGCATAGCCTAAATGTATGGATATGTACATGTACATGGTTTCATGTCATTAAAGTGAAAGTTTGGTAAGATGTGATGTTCTTAAAGAAAATCTAATTTTTAAAAATAAATTAAATTGTTTTTAAATTATTTTTTAAAATAAATATTTTTTTTTAACCTGGGGGCTCTCCTTTCTCTTCTCACTATGTCTCATCCCACTCACACCATTTCTTCAGTGTTTTAAAGAGATGCAGGTCAATTCCATAACCTATTTCTGACAAAAGGCAGATGTTTGGGGAACAGTGGTTTCACTCCCCTTAGGGAGCCACCTGGTGTGATCCTCTCTTCCTATACCCTCCTAGTGACTGTCCAGTTGCCTTCTGTCCAGTTGCCTTCTGTCAGTAGGGAACAATGTGAAAAGCAGTTGTGACAGGATCCAGCAGGGGTCCTTGGCACTGCATTACAGAATCAGAAACATAGGACGTTATCACACGGGGGCAAATCTACACAAAACCCAAACAGAAACTGGTTTAGTGCCCTGTGTTTTCACATGACGTCACACAGAAACTGGACAGAAAGTGGACAGAAACTGGTGTTAACGGAGATCTTTTGAAATTCGGTTGTTTGGAGGAAATGCAAATGCGCAATTAAGGTAATTTCACATTTACCCTAATGTGATAGCCAAATGCGCATTTGGGAGCATTTCCCTGCTTTCCCCATTGTTCCAGCAAGCATTCCTCTATCTGCGCATGTGCAAGAAGTTCATTTCTAGTACATTTATGGGCTTTTCTCGCTTGTGTGTGAACGTTAAATGCGCTTACTTTAATTTCGCAATTAAGGTAATTCCATTTGCAGAATCAAGGTTTAATTTCAGTTTATTTTCGGAATGCCTCATTTCCACTTTATTATCGCTTTCTGGCCCACGTGTGATAACGTCCATACAGTTGGAAGGGAACTCATGGGTCATCAAGTCCAACCCTCTACTCACTGCAGGATTGCCAGCTAGAGCATCCTCAGTAGGTAGCTGCCCAGCCTCTTTTTGAAGACATCCAAGGAAGGAGACTGCACCAACTCTCTTTTGGATATTTTGTTCCATTGCTGAATTCCTGTCACTGTCAAGAAGTTCCTTCTAATGTTCAATCAAAATCTACCCTCCTGTAACTTAAAACCATTAGACCTAGTTCTACCGTCTGAGGCAGCAGAAGCCAAGCCTGCACCCTCCTCCTTGTGGCAGCCCTTGAGGTATTTAAAGAGGGTGATCATATCACCCTCAATCTTCTCTTCATAAAGCTGATCATGCTCAGCTCCTTCAAGCCACCATTTATCTTGCTTTGAACACATTTGAAAAAACCCTTTTTATTGCTCCTTGCTTGTCTATCCAGTCTCAGCTCATTCTGAGCTTTAGTTTTCTTTACATTATTCCTGCAAGCTTGGGCTACACACCTATATTCTTCCTTGGTGATTTGTTCTTCCTTCCATTCTTTATGCATGCTCTTTTTAAACTTCTCCTAGAGTTTATTTTTCAGATTTTTCTCATTCATCTTTTTCCAAAGAATTGTTTGTGGTTGTGCTTTTAGCAGTTCATTCTTCATGAAATCCCACTCATGCCATTTTTATTTAATACCTCTAGCCATGGGATCCTGCCTAGTATCTACCTGGTTGATAAAATCAGTTTTACTGAAATACAAGGTTTGTATTTGACTCGTATTTTTCTTTGGCCTATCATGAATTCTAGCATTACATGGGCATTTCTCCCAAAGTACCAACTGGTTTCATTCCAGTGACCAACTCCCCTCTATTAGCTTAGGATCCAGTCCAAGATTGCTGATTCCCTTGTTCCTTTCTCCACCTTTTTAAAAAAAATTATCTGCAAGACACATCAGGAAACTGTTGGAGAGCCTATGTTTAGCAGAGCTGGCTTCACAGAAGATATCAGGATAACTGAAATTCCCCATAACTACTAGTTCTTGCTTCTTTAGGTTTTCTGAGATTTGTTTCAGAAAAGCATCATCCACCAAATTGTCTTGGTTTGATGGCTGGTGGTAACCTACTGTACTACCACAATGCTGTTGTTTCTTCTCAATTAATTTTTATCCAAATGCTCTTCACTGGTCCATTTTGTTCACTTGTATGGGTTTCTGTACAAATTAATTTGGGCCTTTGCAGACTGCCAGAAATAGTGCAAATTGAGTTCACTTTAAGGGTTAGGGTTAGGGAATCATGGGAACTGTAATTTATTGTGGCACCAGAGCTCTCTGACCGAGAAGGCTCAATGTCTCAGAAAAAAGACAGTTCCCATGATTCCCTAGCACTAACCCTAACCCTTAAAGTGGACTCAATTTGCACTATTTCTGGCAGTCTGCAAAGGCCCTTTGTCTTTGACATATAATGCTACTCCCCTACCTTTTCTTCCCTATCTATTCTTTTTGAACAGATTATATCCTTCAATTGTTATATTTCAGTCATGGGAATCATCAAACTAAGTCTCTCATATGTATAAAGTCATATTTACCTTCATGCACTAGGACTAAAAGAGCTAAAAGCTTTTCTTGTTTGTTTCCCAATACTCTGTGCATTGATGTATAAACATCTAAAACATTGTTTGTTCTCTTCTTTTCTTTCTATTGTGAATTTTACCATTGTTTCCATTCCCGCCCTCAGCTTCTCCTCTAGAATTCACATCCTTTTGTTCAGAGCTTGCTTTTGGACAGATGTTTAAGTTATCATCTCCAGCCCCCAAGGATTTAAATTTAAATTTATATTTAAGTCCTCTTGATCAGACCACCATCATTCAGCACCTGGTTCTCCAGCACCTCAGAACTCTTTCAGTCAGTGTGTTTGCCTGACTTCTAAGGTGGGTTTGAAGAGGGTCGAATCAGGAGGTGTAGCTATGACAACAGAGCTCTGTTATAGCTGCATGGGACAATGCATGATCTCAGCCATTATTTCTAAAGAGAACAAAATTAAGTCATGGAGAAGATCAGCTTAGATTTTTTTTAGTCTGTTGTATGCATTCTGTAAGGCCTTTTGCATACCCCCCACCCCAAGTGAAGGCCCTGTTGCTTTGGTTCATGTTGGAGACAGCATCATTTAAATTTTCCACAACCCCCTGGAATACTGCTATTTGATCTGAGGCATTATAAAAATCAGCAAACCAAGTGAGCCAGAAAATAAAAAAATAAAACTTGTGGGGTAATTTAAGTTTCTCAAGGCTTCAGCCTTTTTTTAAGGAAACAAAAATATTAAAATATCAAAATATGAAAGCTAAGCCTGTTAGAGTCTGGCTTTAAAACAGCAGTGTAGCAGATGGGCTGCCCCGGGAAATGGAGGATCAAGGCCGAGGATGGTGGACACGTTGGCCCCAATCCTCCCTTTTGCTGGCCCAGAAAAGAGCATCCAAAAAAAAAAAAAAAAGAGCATCAAAAAAGGCTGCGCCAGAAGGACGTCAGGACGTCTTCAGGGAGGGGTTGAGGCAGCCTGCATGTGGCTGCCCCTCCCCATCCCTGCCTCCAGAATGGCCCAAAGGGCCCATCTGTAGAGGCCCTATATTTCCCTAAACAAATGAGACTGATTCGACAACAACAAATACATAGTTTGTGGTTCAAAAATCCCCAATGATGGCTTTATTCTATAGTTACACAAACTAAATCTTAATCTAACTAGTGATAAAAAGTAAAGGTATTCCCTGTTGACAAGGTTGTCAAGTTGATTGTAGGGGGCAGTGCTCATCTCCATTACTAAGCCAAAGAGCCAGCATTGTGAGAGACTACTCTGTGATTATGTGGCCAGCATGATCACACAGAATGCTGGTTACCTTCCTACCAAAGTGGTACCAGTTTATCTACTTGCATTTGCATGCTTTTGAACTCAGGTTGGAAAAGCTGGGACAAGTGATGGGAGCTCACACCATAATGTAGCAAATTAAATCCTATTCAAATTAAATCCTAATCTAACTAGTAATGGTTCAGGTAAAAAGAGAAAATCTCACCATCTTCAAGAGAGCAGGAAGATGGAACAGCTCAGTTGAGAATCCTGAGAGTAAAGGCCGTTAGTTCCAAAGAGGAAGTGACCTAAGTCACATGATTAGTTTGAATGAGCGAGAGAGAGAGGGAGGAGTTTGCAAGCAGGAATCCCTGTCTATCTAAGGATGGGGGAAAGAATGCAAAGGTCTTCCAACAAAACTTAGATAAATATATTGTAAGTCCATTGAATATAACAATTTTCAACAAATCCACATAGGAAGTCAATAATTATAATAAATACACAATCTGTACAGTTTTGTAATACAGTCGCCCCTCCATTTTTGCAGGGAACTGTTCCGGACACCCCACCCCCGCAAAAATAGAAAGTCACCAATATTCAAGCCCCATTGGCTTGAATGGCAACATGTGCCCCATTTTGTTCCCCTCCGTTTGCCATGCACAAACTCCAAGTCTGCAAAAATGGAAGGTAACTGTACCACTAAAGACACGCAACACTATACAAGTTAGGATCATTAGAAAAGAATCAAATGAATGTGCTTTTTAATGTAGTAGCAGAGTGTCACTGTTTTTTTTTTTTTAAAAAAAACAAAACAAAAACAGAAGACATTCCCCTTGACAAGGTCAGCCAGATCATTACCAGCTTTTACTCTTCCATAAGTATTTTTTACCTGAAACTCATTTCTAAAGGTGAGGCTTGTTTGCATCAGTGACAACAAAGGAGCAGCCTTTAGCTTGATCTTTGCAAATGAGAACCCCAATGACAAAAAAATAAAGCCTGAGGCAAACATTGAAGCAAGCAAACAAACTTTGGAAAGGTCGGAGCAGATATGGAAAGCCACTGAGTTATTACAGGTAGAGAGCTGTAGGCATCTATTACCCCTCCTCCCCCAATCAAATAAGTTCCAATGAATTTAGTGCATCATCCTTCTAAGTAGCCATCTCTCACGCTAGCACTGTTAAAGTCAGTTGGAGTTGAAATCAAACATTGAAGTCCAGAATTCAGGGAAAGGAGAAACATCAAAGTGAGGATAATCTTCAGTATCTGAATAGCGGGTGAAAACACCTTTACTCAGAGGGAGGGGCATAGACTAGGGCTAAGAGGCAGGAAACTCTGTAATTTTTCCAGACTATCCAACTCCATTAAGCCAAAATTGCTTGCCAAGAAGGAAGTAATCAACTGAAGGCAATTGAACCACCTCAAGGCAATGCTAGAAACTGAATCTATTATGTCCAGTCCAACAATCTGGATGCTTTTAGACTGCCTAAAGTAGACAATAATGAAAGGGTTTTCATAACACAAGAAACTTTGCTTAGTACAGAGGAACATAATGCTTTATTGTTTCCAGCAATAAACAACAGAGGATTGATTCACTGTTTCTCAATTATGTCATATGAACATGAGTTCCTTTGGTTTTCCCTGGTTCATTTTTCTGGCCAGAAAACCAGAGAAAAAGATACTTCCAGAGTGACAACTTATAGCTCTACCAGTCCAAAGGCACTTAGCAGCTCTTCTGTCTTCCCCTCTATCATGGACATTTGTAGTAAAAAGAAGATGATAGAACATGAGGAAAAACATAGGAGGATTATACCTGGGAGAAATAAGATGGAGGATGGAAGTGGCTGGGGGTGGGGTGGGGTGGGGATTAAATGTGGCAGCACTTTTAAAACTAACTGGTTTTTATTTTTTCATGAGCTTTCATGTACATAAACCCAATTCTTCAGATGTAGAACTGAGTGGTATTAAAGCCTCAGACATAAAGCATATTTATACAGTTGAGGGAGTGGGATAGATTGTAATAGGATCCAGAATGATGCAAAAATCATATACCTTGCCCTAATTTTTTTAATGGCTTCATAAGGAGATACAAGTCTTTCAGATCTTTAAGTGGTCAGTTAGTGTTGATGTGCAAAAGCAATACACTTACTTAACAAAATTAGTTTTCCAGGATTCAGAACTCTCTCTGAGGTTTCTTTTGTTACATGTGCAGTATTGACAACTCTTGTATTAATATATCTAGCATGTTATGAAGCTGCTGTCCTTGTTCATATCTCTGCTAGTGGATTGGAATTATGAATATAATTCAGTTCATCAGATTCTCTTTCTTGCCTTCCTTTGTAATTTCTTTGTTTAGGGACCACAACCTGTAAATCCCTTATCATGTGTCTAGAAAGGTTGAAATGTTCTGCAACTGGCTTAGTGTATTGCCATTTTTAATGACAGATTTATGTCAATTACCATAATCCTCTTGTGTAGAGACTGTCCTGTTTGTCCAAAGTAGAGAGGAAATGATGACATAGTATGACATCATACCATATTGGAGGAAATGTACCTTTGATGTTGTGAGTGATATTATTGGCTCTTGTAATATTGCTTCCAGAGTAGATGTTGGCAGAGATGGTTTCTGAATTTGTGGCATGGTCTTTTCCCTGTATTACCATCCATGTTATGTATCCTGTTCTAAATAAGTAATTGTTTAAATTTTGGAGGCTGCCTGTAGGCCAATAAAGGCCTACCTCTCAAGCAGAGGGCTGTATTATTCTCTAGAAGTGTTTGGACTGCATTGATGATGCATTTGAGTGATCCCAGATGGTGACTGTAGGTGACCACTAGGGGTGTTCTGCCATTTTGTGTTTTTGGTCTGTCTTGTAGTAAATAGTTACTTGCCTTGTTTATTTGTTTCTTTGCCTGAGAGGCAGAGAGCTCTACCCTTTTCCACATTTGAGGGATGAGAACTGTGACCCTTCAGGAAGTTGTACAAGTTGTAAAAATGCCAAAAGCCTAATCTGGAAAGCACACTTCCTAACAAAATCTCAAATGTCCAAATGTGATTAAATTTAAAATAAAGTGCTCTTGCCTGTTCTCATTCATAATCTTGCCTAGCATGAAATGGGTAACCCAGTTCTATGCTTCAGATTCTGAAGTCACTTTCTGTTCAGTTCCTAAGTTTGTTTAAAATCAGGGCTCTCCTTGGTCTAAATTTGCAAAACATGGGGGAAATGCCCCCCACAGACCCTAGAGGGCATTGGGAGCCTTTTGTGCCCCCTCCCAAATTTTTCAATATGTTTTTTTGCAAAACTTTTTTTTTTTTGGACTCCTGGGGGCCACATGCATGAATCAGGCAACACTGCAAATTTATGGGCTGAACGATATAAACATATTTTGTCAATTAACATTTCAACTCAGCAAACTTACTTATGAAGCTCAAATTGCCCTAATCAAATGGGAAGCTCAGGCATTGCACAAACTGTGTCACCTTTCTTCTAAATACATCCAAACAGCCACTATGAATTTCAGATTCATATTCAGTGTGCATACATAACACATTTGAGATTACTGTGACATAGTGGTCTGAGTGTTGGACTATGACTCTGGAGACCAGGATTTGATTCCCCACTTGGCCATGAAACCCACTGGATGACCTTGGACAAGTCACACACTCTCAGCTTCAGGGGAAGAGCAAACCTCTTCTGAACAAACCTGGCCAAGAAAACCACATGAGAAGGTTGCCTTAGGGTCGCCATAAGTTGGAAACAATTTAAGAGCAAGCAACACATACACAACATATACTCATTCCTCCACAATGTTACACCATCTCCCACTCAAAAGCTGCCATTAGCTCCCCTTCTCTACAATCTATATACAAGGAGGACAACATGGTGTTTATATTTTCTTGATGAAGTGAGCTGCACACAGATATAATTTACAAGATCCACATGCTCAACTTGGTAGGATGGAGATACTCAATGGTGGTTACATTACAGAAAGGTAAGCAGTGCTTAAATGAGTCAGTGTGGTGTAATGCTTTGAGTGTTGGACTAGGATTGAGCAACACCAGAGTATGTATATCTGCTCAGACATGGAAACTCACTAGGTAGGATCTTGGGGGAGTTACAAATAGGAAGGCAATTTCAAACCTCTGACTACTGAGTTTATCGCATTGGCTTTGCTCCCATGATAGATGCAGGATGTAACTTTAAGAAAGCAGATCTTATCACATTTCCCCATCACCTGGGAGTAGACAGACCATTTGCAACCTGGGCTTCTCAGGGCTCATCACCCATCTTTTCAAGAATGGGATTTTCCATTTCTTGAAAAGATGTGGCAGAAGCACAGGTTACAAATGGGCTGCATACTCCCATGTGACTGGGAAATGTGATAAGATCTGCTTTCTTAAAGTTACATCCCATGTCTATCATGGGAGCAAAGCCAATGTGATGAACTCCTGCATCTTGCAAAGAAAACCCTATGATAGGATTGCCATAAATTAGCATCAACTTAAAGGCCCATAATAACAATAAGCAGTGCTTGCAAGACCCAGTCCTACATGCTGCTTCTCTGCTGCTTTCTCCTACTCTGCTGCTCTAGTTAGTGTGCCAGAACTCTGACATGCTGCTATATTCTGCTGTAGCTTACCAGTTACCCTGAGAATGTTTGATAAATTAGCATCTTGCCAGGAAGCCTGAATCATACTTTGAAGATTGCATAAGGATATAAACCAGCTTACCTGAGCCAGCTTAAAATTAGAAGCGGGTGGCATCCTGATATTATCAGATGCATTTAGCCACCGAAATCTACGCTCAGGTGCAGCCCGGGTCCATCATTGCTCAGATGTGGCCATTTTTTTCAATCTGGAAAACTCCCAGCTTCAAAAAGAGGTGCGAGGAGTGCCCCTTCGAGCCGCGATGGGCTCGGGCTGCACCCAGGCAGTGATTTCAGCAGCTAAATGCATCTGTATTGTATTTTTTTCTGATTCTAATTTTAAGCTGACTCAGATAAGCCAGTTTAGATCCTTATGTGACAATCTCCTTTGTTTTGGAATAAATATCCCAAATCTAAACTCTTTCACTCAATGCTTTGTTCAGTTAGAATGTCTTTAATGCAATTGTACAATTATTAAGAAGATGGGTTCAGCTACTAAGCAATTTTCTTATTTGCTTAGGCAACTGATGTAGAAATATCACACTCTTGAGCAAAACAACTGCTTGTTTATTTTAAGCAGCTGGTTTTCAATTATGGTACCTTAGATTTCCATAAATATATGATGTTACTCTGTGCCTTCCCAACAACATCCAGCCAAGGATCCAAAGATGCTATCTATACAAGATTCCAAGATTCTGCTCACTTAGGTGTCATGTAACTAGTTTAGTTTGGCTGATTGCTTTTGTTTGCGGTCCTGTGTGTGTCATTCTTGCCTATCCTTATTCTTCCTGTTTCCCCCTTTCCCCAAATTCCTATTTTTTAAAAATTTAATATTCCCTCTGTATCACAATACTGGGGTTCAAGATAGCTTCAGCATGATTAAAACATACCAGATGCAGCTAAAAGCATAATAAGCTATGATATTAAAAAAACAATTAAACAACATATCTGGGTTTTGGGCTTTATTGCTTTATAAAGGAATTTCTCATTAAAATGTTCCACATGGCTTTTGTGTGCTAGGGATCTCAACATTTTGTCTAGATTTGTGACTTCTGAATCTTGGGAAGAAAGTCTAAACTGTCTTCCCCTCTGCTCTCACCCCTCAAAAAAGCTGATCTAAGAGAAAAGAATTCTTGCCAAGAAAGCCCAGTATCAAAGTAGCTGGACTGTTAAACTTGAGCAAATTCAGGAACTCTGTGTATCAATCAACAAGTCTAGCAAGTTGAACCAAAGGCCTAACTTTCTCAAAACTATTCTAGCCCAGTACCAATAGTCCCAACCCCCATACCTACTAACATATTTGCTATGACTACTAACATACCCACAATCCCCTATTAACTACAACTATTAAAATATTAAAATATTCAACCCAACAACAATAGAATCCTGACAGAATCCATGCACACAGGTTCAAGTGAGGATTGTCCTGTGGTGGCAACCTAACAACCATCCCTGTTGGAAAACTTTTGTAAAGAAGAGGTTCACTAGAAGAAGAAACAATTCTTCCTCCCTCATCCTTAATACTTCCATTTTAAGAAACTAAAGAACCAAGAACTGAATACAAAATGGAAGTAAAATATAAATAAAACATAAATTTATATAAATGCTCTTTCCACCTTCAGCTAGTCCCCCTATGTCCCAGCAGTATCAGAAGATGGATTGCAGCATGTATCCAATGGTCTGTTTCTGGAATTGCACTTTTTACCTAAAGGATGTTATAACGGACATCAAATCTCAATGTCCTGACCCTTTAAAAAAGTGAAAACAAGTCCTAAATAATTGCCATGAAAGAATTATCAAATCTTTTGTAAAAGAAGTTTGATTTTTTTTACTTCACTTTTCTTTCTTCGTATTTACCCTCTTCAATCTGTTTTCCAGACACATTTAGGATCAGATCATGATGGATTGCAGGAGGCAACTTTAAACTGAATTACAGGCTGTTCTCATTGGGGATGCTCCTTAGCTTCAACTGTATAGTGCACTGAAGGGCAGCTCTTTTGAAGAATTATAGTCGACAGCTGTCAATGGCTCTCTCTAGTAGCGAAACAGTGCTTTATCTGATGGAAAGTCATGTCCCCAAAGCCTGTTGGAATAAAGAGATCTGCATTGAGTCTGATTTGCAAATTTGAAAAACACTGTTTGTTCAGTCTGTTGTTGTTCTGGGTTGAAAGAGACAACTCAGCTCTTGCATTTGCCTCTCTGGAGTTGAACAGGGGCAATGCAAAGCTTGCCTTCCTTCTGCCACAGCAGAACAAATTTCTGCTTGTTCTCATTAAGCATGAGTGGAAAATCAGTAACAGATGCTATATGTAGGCTCCCTATTTGAGTTTACACCAGTTTCTATGTTCTGATAACACAGGGAAGGACTTCACTGCAAGTGTAAAAGGAAAGATCCTATTCAAACAAGCTAGACTACAAAGGGCGATAGTTCAATATACTTGCAACCAGAATCCCAACTAGGACTAAGTTTTGCAGATCTCAGACCAATCCTACCTAAGGGCCTCTGCAGACCAGCCCAAAGGGCTGGGCTGGAGGCAGAGTTGGGGTGGGGCAGCCACACGCCGGCTGCCCCAACCCCATGCCGATGCCGTCCTGACACTGCACACCATTACACATGTTGCGCAGTGTCAGGACGCCCTTCCAGTGCAATGTTCAAACATGCTGCGCCGAAAAGGACCCCGAAGAGCCGCGCACCGGCTCTTAGGGCAGCCTTTTGTCACACCTAAAAGAAGCGGCATTTTGCCGCTCTTTTCAGGGTGGCAAAAGGGAGGATTGGGGTTGTGGTGTGGGGTTGCCATGGCCCTGATCCGCCACTTCCCAGGATGGCCCAGAGCCACCCATCTGCAGTGGCCCTAACTTATCAGAACTACATCTTGGAAAGTTTTGTGTTATTTTTTAAAAAAGAATAGTTGGAAGCACTCCTTTAGAAGTAGTTAGTCACTGTTATAGCTGCAAACAGAAACACTCTTGTGTCCCTTTTCTGAAACATAACTAAATTGTTATACTTTTGGTACTTTTAAAAGACGTATAAGGCCTTTCATAATACAGAGTTATAGTGCTACAATTCCATGTTAAGTGCCCTGCCTGAATCCTTTGGAATCCTGAGATTTTCATGTTGAGGAGGGACTGAAGCTCTTTGGCATAAAAATTATAAATAGCCCTCCCTAAATTAAATTTTTCAAGCTGGAGTTTCTGGCTTGAAAAAATGGCTGCCGGAGCACCCCTCGGAGCGGTGTTAGAGCCAAGCTGCACCTGGGCAGTGATTTTGGTGGCTAAATGCATCTGATACTATCAGGATGACACCTGCTTCTAATTTTAAGCCAGCTCAGGTAAGCTGGTTTATAACCTAATGCATAATCTTCTAAAAGAGTGTGACCTGCCCAAGGTCACCCAGTATGTTTCCATGGCAGAATGGGGATTTGAAATCTGGTCTCCCTGAGTCTTAGCCCAACATTATCTCAAAATTACACTGTCTCTTCTTTCTTGCACTACTGTGCCTTATTTTCAAAGATAAATAGGATCAGCTGAAAGGGCAGATGACTGGAAGGAATAAAGGAAGTAATTCAAGCCATTCCTCCCATGTCAAGGATTTTTTGCCTGAAGGTGCTGTTTATACTGGAAAAGGTAAAGGTATTCCCCGCTGACAAGGTTGTCAAGTTGTGTCCGA
>JAIPUX010001232.1:123399461-123416501 GCA_020142125.1 Phrynosoma platyrhinos
ATATTTGAGCTAATCATAAAATTCCCCTAAGGATTCGGTGCTACACCTATGCATTTCATTTTTCCATCCTAAGTGCAGTACCTAATATTTCTCTGTGTTGAAATTCATTTTGTTAGCTTTGGCTCTATTATGGTGGTCTTGAATTTTGATCCTGTTCTCTGGAGTACTAGTTGCCCTTCCTAATTTGGTGTGATCTGCAAATTTGATAAGCATGCCTTCTATTCTTTCCTCCAACTAATTGAGAAAGATGTTGAATAGCACTGGGCCCAGGACAGAACCCTATGGCACTCCTCTGGTCAGTTGAAGATGAAGAGGAGCCATTGTTGAGCACCCTTTGGGTTTGGCTGGTCAACCAATTGCAAATCCACCTACCAATCACATTGTCTAGCCCACATTTTATCAGCTTGTCTGCAAGAATATCATGGGGGACCTTGTCAAAGGCTTTACTGAAATTGAGATATACTATATCCACAGCATTCCCTTTGTCTACCAAGTTGGTAATTTTATCAAAAAAGGAGATCAAATTAGTCTGGCATGATTTGTTTCTCAGAAACCAAGGTTGACTTTTTGTGATAATTGCATTGCTTTCTAAATGTTCACAGACTCTCTGTTTAATGATCTGTTCTAGAATCTTTCCTGGTATTGATGTTAGACTAACTGGATGATAGTTGTTGGGATCCTCCCCCCCTTTTTTTTTACTTTGAAGATGGGGACAACGTTTGCCCTCCTGGTTGGAATTCTGCAGGCAAGAAAACTGATCTCACTCCCCCTGGATCCCCAGTCCATCACTAGAGATGCAGGTGAGTGACCTCAGCTCCTTCTCACTGACTGCCAACTGCAGCCAGGTGCTGTGTGTGGTCACTTCCCACCTCAGGCTGTAAAAACTTGTGGCAGTATGCCCCGGCTATGGAAGGCTGCCTTCCAGGGACAGAATGGGGAACAGAACTGCACAGACGGAATATTACACATCACTTGAGTGAAGTGTAGGATCATGGCTAGTAGGTCAGGGCCCTAGTAGAAGGACCTTTCCAAATGAATTTACAGTTAACCATTGACAGGTTTATATGGGAGTATTAAAAACATCCTGGGCCAATGCTACTGAGATCTCTACAGCAGCACAATGCCAGCACTTTGAAGTGTGTCTAGCATTACAAGGGAAAGTAGTGTGTAACCTGCGCCAGCTAGCAGCTTTTCTGCAGAAATCTGACACAACTGATGCTTGCAAGAAGTCTTCTCAAGCAGCCACTTTGGGATACTAGTAATGCATAGATAAATTTACCCTGGTTACCCATTGTAGTGTTCATCCCTTTTTCATTCAGTTTCTTAAGAACATATGAATGTCCAGAGAGCCATCCTGCCCAACATTCTTTTCACAGATGGGCAATCAGTTGCCCACAGGGAGCCCACCAGCAAAGAGTGCAATGGCACCTTCAATCTCGCTGATACACAGACTGTTGCTGCCTCTGATAATGAAAGTGACACAGCCATCCTTACTGGTAGCCATTGATGGACCCAATGTGAATTAATCCAGTCTATCCAATCTCCTTTTGTAGCCAGCCTAGTCAACAGGAATCATTGCATCCTGTGGCAGTGGGTCCCACAGTTTAACTGTGAGTTGTGTGGGGGGGAAAAATAACTTTATTTGTCCTGAATCTCCCACTGTTCAGCCTCAGTGGGTCACTCTGGCTCCTATTATTATGATAGATTCAGAAGAAGAAAAGCTTCTATCAGCTTTCTACAAACCCTGCATAGTTTTATACATCTCTGTCATGTTACCTACCTTCCCCCTCCCCCGCTAACCTACACAGCCCTAAATGTTGTAACCTTTCCACATAGGGCAGTTTTTCAGTTGTGCTTGGTTGCTCCTTTCTGCATCTTCTTCAGTGCTAAACATCCTTTTTGGGTACAGTGACAGCTGCACAGTATTTAGATGTAGTCACCCAATGGAGGGCAGTACAATATTGGCAGTTTTTAATTTGGATTCCTTTTCTAATTATGCCCAACATGATATTTGCCATTTTTACAGCAGACACACACCGACTTGACATTTTCATCAGGCTGTTTATCACAATCCTGAGATCCCTTTCTTGTCCAGCTTCTGTCAGTTCAGATTCTGTCAATGTACATGTGAAATTAGACTATTTCTCCAATATGCATCACTTTGTACTTGCTTACAATGAATGTCATTTTCCATTTTAATACCCATTCTTCCAGTTTGGAGAGATCCTTTTGGATACCTAGACAATCCATTGTTTGTCACTACAATCCTCCCAGAGGACCTTTTCTGCCGCTGCTCTCAGGCTATAGAATGGCCTGCCGGACAAGATCCGTCTTATTACCATGCTTACTGCCTTTAAGAAGGCAGTGAAGACGGATCTCTTCTGGCAGGCCTTCCCAGAATAATATCTCTGTAATATATCTGCCTGGGAGATGAGTTTTTCAGCTAACTTACTTCCTCGCCGTGTGTGATCATTTGTATTGGTTTTATTATTTTATAGTCTTTTATTATATAAGGTATTTTAACTTTCTCTTGTTTAATCCTGTTTTATGGGGTGGGAGGTTGGGACTAGGGGATCGGGGATGTTTTAACTCTGTTTGTTTTAATGTTGTAACCCGCCTCGATTGTTGGGCAGAGGGGCAGGCTATAAATAAAAATTATTATTATTATTATTATTATTATTATTATTATCCTAAATAATGTCATTAGCAAACTTGATCATCCTATTACTTAACTCCAGATAATTTATCAACAAATACAGATCCCTGAGGGACTCCAGTATTCTCAACCCTCCATTAGAGAAGTGACTTGCTCTGCCCTTCCTGTTCTTTAGCTAGCTTTCAATCAGCAAGAGGATTTCTTTTATTTATTTCATGACTAGGTTTCCTGAAGAGACTTTGGTGCAGAATTTTATTTAAAGTCATTTGAAAAACCAAGTAGATAATATCCATTAGATCACTTCTGCCCATGTATTTACTGTCACTTTCGAGGAACTCTAAATGGTTAGCGAAATAGGACTTAAAAACTGCAGAAATGATGTTGATTTACTTTCAGCAAGACTTGCTCTTTCACATTCTTGATGATTTTATTCTAAATAACACTTTCCACCAATTTAGCTGGATTATAATTAAGATACTGGCCAATAGTTTCCCAGATCTCTCTTTGATCTCTTTGTAACAATTGGTGTTATACAGAGGCAGATCTTAGATTGGTGTTATAGAGAGGCAGAAGATCAGCAATTTTATTTTTCTTTCAGAACTTTCGGGTGGATACCATCTGGACTCTGATTTATTTATTTGTCATTTGTCAATGAAGTCTTGAATTTTCTCTCTTTACACTATCTGCCTCCTCTCCTCATCCTCCTCTCCTGGAAACATTAGTTCTGATATATATTTCCTTATATCTGGAGCAATGAAGACAGATGAAAAGAATTCAGTCACTTTCTCTGCAATCTCTCTATCATTCTTCAGAATGCCTTTAATTTCATTGTTATCCTAAAGTCCAGCTGCCTCCTTGCTGACTTCCTGCTCTTCATTTATATACAAAATTTTTAAATTGTTGATTTTGATGCCATTTGAGATATATTCCTCAAAATGTTTTTTCCACATTCCTAATTGCATTTCCTTTGTGTAAGTCTGCATTCTTTTAAATTCACCTCCTTGGGACAAGATTTCCAGTTTCTGAATGAAGCCTTTTAATCTCTAGTTGGTCCCTTCACACTACTTGTTAGCCATGCTGGGGACCTCCTGGACATTGTAGTTCCCTTTCTCAGGGGACTTCTTCTAGGTTACAATGTATACACAATCCTCCACCATTCATATTCTGGCCTCTCTCTTTTTTTTCTTACAAAATGTTCCACACCACTGAAAATTAGTCCAAATGACTTTCTATCTCCTAGAGATACCGTTACCACAAGCCTAGTACAGTTTCCATAGAGAGAGGCAGCAATTCCCTAGGGTCTTGGTATAGTACTGTGTGCTAACCTCTTAGCATGTGTGCTGATCTATGGAGAAACACATGTCTTAAGAGGTTAGCATACTATCTCACGACTCAACAGTCCTGTTCTTTTCCCTTCCGTTGTCAAGACTTGGCTCCTTCCTTTTTGACAGTGAAAATGCTGCTCTTGGCAAACCCTTGTTATTTCAGCTAAGGCTCATCAACCATTCCTCTGTCACTAAATGCCTCATTATGTGCAATTAATGGACTGACTAAGAGCAGCTACAAAGTCGTTTTCCCTATGAACTCTCTTTGAGGCTGCTGGGTTACTTCTAGTGACTTTTTAATGCTGTCAGGTTCATTACCAAGTGCAGCTGGGTAAATTGGAAGAGGGAGAGGAGGCAGGGAGAGAAAGAAGGAAAAACTCAAAGCAAATGAGAGAGAAAATCCAGAATTTATGCAAATGTTGCCTTCAAACAACTCCAGGCAGCGCAAGGCAAGGAGTGCTCTGTCTCCTGATGATAGACCTGATTTGCATGCCTTAAAGCAGCCACCCCAATCCCTAACCTGGCACTCTCCAGAAGACTGCAATACTCAGTTGGTTGTGGGAATCTGGGGGCTGCAGCAAAACATCTGGGTGGGAGCACCAGATTAAGGATGGAGGCCTTAAAGGGACACATAAGGGACATCATGAAATTTAGTCAGTTTCAAACTGTTATTGATATGTACATACAGGCACCCCACCATATCACTACTTTTCTACAGTGGTGAGATTGTGGTGTTCTTGTAAGGCAATGCGGACAGTAGCAATGCTGCTGGTAGGTTCTCCCACATCAGACAAACTTTTGTTTAGGAGCCAGATTAAATGTGCCAAACAGCTACCAAGGAGCAGCAGTAGTATGTGTGTGAGTGTGTGTGTGAGAGAGAGACCGATGGAAGATTTCTAAGAGGAAGTGGTGTCATAGCTTACAGATGGTATAACAATACAGCTGCTTCAAGCTACAGAGACAGAGGGGGGGAAGCAAACGGCGCAAAGTGCCGTCTTCAGGGCAAGGAAGGGGAGGGGCAGCCACATGCTGGGTGCCCCAACCCCTTCCTGAAGGCATCATTGGAGTGCTGGACCCTCCGCACGGCCGGCGCTCCAAAGATGTCTGTCCACCACAGCGTCCACACACGCTGTGGCGGAAGAGGCACCGAAGGTGCTCCGGCAGCCTTTTGCGGCGCACCTTCAGTGTCTAGCGCTCCTTCCTGGGGCTGGGACACTGCGTTGTGGGGCCGAGGTGTGCGGATACCTCGGCCCCGATCCGCAGCTTCCCGGGGCAGCCCCATGCCGCCTGTCTGCTTAGCCCCAGAATTTACTTTGGTTCCAACTAAAATCTGTCAACAAATATGGAAAACAAAACAATGGCCTACAGATTGGGAACCTTCAATAGATCATTTGATTGTATAAATCAGGGATAGGCAACCTTTCCCCTTTAAGGGCCAAGGGACTACAGCTCCCAGAAGCCTCAGCCATGTTGGCCAATAGTCCCATGGTGGCCAATAGCTCCTGGGATTCTGGGAGCTGAAGTCCCTTGGCCCTTAAAGGGGAAAGGTTGCCTACCCCTGGTATAAATAATGAAAAACCTTGAATAGCTCTTTAAGAAAAAGTGATGCCACAATTTGATTCTCCTGATGCTTAACATGTACTCAGGACATGAGGCTACTGTTAGGACAGAATATGGAGAAACAGAATAGCTTCCAATTAGCAATGGGGTCAGTCAATGCTGCATTTTATCATCCTATCCTTTTAAATTGTATGTTGAACATATTATACGTAAAGCAGGATTAGACTCAGAGGAAGGAGGCATGAGAACCAGAGGAAAGAACATCAACAATTTAAGATATGCAGATGACACCATACTACTAACAGAAAATAGCAAAAACTTGCAACTATTACTGAAGAAGGTCAAGGAAAAAAGTGCAAAGGTTGGTTTACAGTTGAACATTAGGGAAACAAAAATAACACCCATGCATGATTTATATAACTTCAAAATAGATAACACAGACATTGAAATAATTAAAGATTTTCCATACTATGCCTTAGTCATTAATCAGAATGGAGATTGCATCTAAGAAATCAGGACTAGGACCTAGAATGGCAACCATGAAGGAACTAGATAAGTTACTCTAGTGTAAAGATGTATCATTAAATACTAAAGTTAGGATTATTCATTCAACCTAATTTCCCATTTCTATGTAGGTTGTGAAAGCTGGAGAGTGAAGAAAGCTGATAGGAAGAAAAGTAACTCATTTGAAATGAGGTGCTGGTGAAGAATTCTCTGCATACTGTGGACTGCTTCAAAGACAGATAAATGGTTGTTAGAGCAAATCAAGGCTGAACTCTCCCTAGAAGCCAAAATGTCTAAACTTAAGACTTTCATACTTTGGCCATATAATGAGAAGGCATGACTCACTAGAAAAGATTATAACACTTGGCAAGGTGGAAGGCAGTAGGAAAAGAGGAAGAACACATTCCAGATGGATAGACTCCATCAAGGAGTCTGCAAGACCTGATCAGGTAGATGAAAATAGAATGATTTGAAGGTCTCTCATGCATCGGGTCACTGTAAGTCAAAGTTGACTTGATGACAGTTAATTACAACAACAGAACAACAATATGCATGCACTGTGTTTGTATGAACACGTTTTCCCTTCCTGTGAAATAGCTACTATAAAATTCTTGAAACACAGACACACAATGCATTAACTTGGATCACGGATTGGGCAAAATTAGAAAATGACAGAATTCTCGCCTTAGAAGGATTTAATTTGAGATTTGGTTGGCACGCATATATGTGGTACAACAAGACAAAAGTGCATAAAGAGTTTGAGCATCACTATGTAAGAAGATCTTTGATAAGGATTTGGTTGCATTGTAAGGAAAATTTTTATAGAAAATTACCCTTATGGGTGTCACCACAAGAAGCTTTTTTCGGAAGATGGCGAGAAGTATCTAAATGGTTGAGATATCGAGACATTGTGAGCAAAACAAGGAGTGGATGCTATGAATTAAAGCCTTTAGAGAATCTGAAAGAATTGGATAAAAATTTACATTGGTTTCCATACAAACAGTTAATGGATAGATTTAAAGCAGATGATAAAAAACTGGGATTTGAAGAGACAGATACTGAATTGGATAAAGTGATTAAGCAAAATGGAAAAAGACTAACCTTCCAAATATTATGAGATTTTGCAAGAAAGAGATTTGGAACGAGACTTAGTAAAAGATACGATAATTAGATGGGCAAAAGATATTGGCAGGGACATTGACTTGGAAAGTTGGGAATGGGCAAGAATGAAGACACAGAAATATACTCGATGTCAAGACTTGAAAGAAAACTATCTAAAAATGGAGCAATTACCCCAGCGAAATTAGCAAAAATTTATAAGAATGGTAATAACAGATGTTGGAAGTGTAAGCAAACTATAGGAGATTGGTTACACATATGGTGGAACTGTGATAAAGTTAGGAAGTATTGGACAACTGTTCATAAGGTAATCTGTGAAATATTTAAAATAAGATATGACATGATACCAGAAATATATCTGTTGAACATGACAAATAAGATCCCAGAAAAAATGGAAAGGAAATATGGGAAGATATTATTGTATATGATAACTTCAGCTCAGATTACACTAGCAAAAAATGGAAACTAACAAAGTGCCCTCAACCAGTGAGTGGTTTACAAGGCTTATTGAAATGATGAGTATGGATATACTCACAGCTAGACTGAACAAACAAAATGTAGAGAGTATTGAACAAGACTGGACTCTGATACTGCAATACTTTAAAACAGAAAATTGAACTGAGTAGAGATATAGATTGATGGGATACCCTAAATTATTAAATTGACTTAATAATAGGTGAATAGTGACTATTAAAGATCAAGATAATTAAAGCTGTTGTTATAGCACACAGTGGATTTAATATTTAAAATTGCTTGTATATGAAGACAATGAGTGAACAATTAACTAAGGTTGAGTACAAACTGGAGACACTTTGGAAGTCAACTGTAAATATTTGTATATGATTATTGAAAAAGAAATTAATGTGTTAACTTGATAGATATGTTTGAACAGTATATGCTAATAAAATATATTTTTTTAAAAAACAAACAAACACAGACACACATAGAGGAAAACTGACATAAGAAAATAGAAAGAAAAATGCTTGTTTCCTGTCCCACATTCTTGTCATTTGAGAAATATGATATTAACATATACTTCTGAAGAAAGGTTGATTTGTCTTTATGCCTCTCAGGGCTCATCTGTGTGCAACACTATACTAGCTCATACTGAGGATTTATTTATTTATTTATGTATGTATACCTTTCCAATTTAAAAAAATCCTGTACAGCAGCAGTTCAAATCCACAATAGAAAATGACCAGTCCACAAAATATCACAATAAAACCATATGAAAACCAGGTGAGAGCAAACTCATCTTTCCCTATCCAAATATTTTTCATCCCATTTCTTCACTCTTGCTGATATGTCCCCAGAACTCTCTTTTTGGGAAGAACAGCTATTACAGCCCCCCACCAGCTGAAGCAGGCTCATTTGAATGTATGTCTCTACCAATAAGTGATGCAAAGTGAGATATCTGGAGTGGAATAGGTCCTGGGGAGTTCCCACATAATAGAGTCAGAGATACAAAATTAACTCTCAGTCCATGAAGGCAAGTTGCAGAATCCAAGTTCTGGGCAATTTCTTTTTTAGGACCAACTGAAATGTCGGAACACCTCTTCATGTTCTTCTGGAATACCTCTTCAGGCTACATGTAGAAAAAAGCAGGGAGTGAGTTGTACAAGGGTGGGCTATTGCACCTAACTTTAGATGAGTGTTGGAATTATGAAGCTCCTCAGATGCTGCTGGACTCCCAACAACTCTAGTTACCATAGGAAATGGTGAAGAATGCTGGGAGTGGCAGTCCAACAACTTCTGGAGGCCCATGACACAGGTGAGAATTAAAACATGTATTTTCTGGCTAAAATCCTATATGCCTACTTTTCTAATTGATCTAATGGGATTTTCTCCTGAGTGGGCATAGGGTTGCGATCAGGGATGTAGCTATCAAATGGCATGAGGGCATTGCCCCCTCAAAAAGAATTCTGCCCTCCCCACCAAGAATTTTCCCTTTGGTTCCCAACTTTCTAGCATTGTGATAATTTCAAACATCAGTTGAGCATTTGGTAATGCAGTTGAGGCATCCAAAGAGGAGCCTACATACCCTGACGGCACCAGATCACATCTGGTCTTGGAAGCTAATCAGGGCTATGCCCATATGGCAGAAAAATGGGATATAAAATTGGCTTCCATCTGGGAGAAAAGTGAGGAAATAAATAAATAAATAGGGCTTTGAAGAAAGACCACCAAGGAATACCAGGTTCTTTAGGCTGCATTTCAGAGGAAGGCAAAGGCAAACCATCTTTGATATTCCTTGCCTAAGAAAACAATGTGAAATTCATGGGGTCATCATAAGTTGACAGGCAACTTGAAGGCACATATGCACACACACTACCAAAGAAAAAGGGCAGGCAGAGTTGCCACGAGAATGTAAACACTGCAAATATAAGAATTCTAAGTGTGAACAACTGGCACTGAAGGAAAATTTAATTTGATGGGGCAGAATTTTTATTTGGGGGTACAATACTATCATTTTGCATCCTGCTTGCAGGTTACATCCCTGGTTGCACTGTCAAATAAACATATTAAGTAGCTGCATACCTAAAGGCAGGGTAGTCCAATTTGTTTGTTACAATAAACAAAACAAGTCATGACTCCCTCACTCAGATATCCAGAAATGTCAGGCAATGATTTGACATAGATTTACACAGTTTCTTTCTAACATTGCTTTGCTAATTCTTGACTGGTGAGGGAAATAAATTCTGCCCATGTTCAGTTCACTTTTTCAGTTCATTATACCATATCTTCCAGGTTTTACTTTGGCTCTTATAAACAGATTCCAAGAATCAGTTTTTGGCGAATCACTGCTCCAATTAAGCCCTGAACATATTTGCTTGCTCACAGAGCTTAGAAAAGTTAATTTTGTAGCCTATACTTCCCAGCATACTTCTCCCCATAGATTTTCCAAGCTTTGCTTTTTTACTATCTAGATGTCTCTGGTAAATCAACAATAATTATGGATGAAAGATTTTGCTCCAGATTCTGAATGCTACATAATACACAACATTTTGTCAACTTCCCTGTTCAAGGCTGGAAAGTAATCATGAAACCACAAGATGCATTTGTGCAAGATGTGTTCTTTAGGATTTTAACCACACATAGGTTATTTCCCAGGAAGATTGTCAAAGGTAAGAAAACAGTGATTAAACTGGATTTTGTGCAAAGTGAGTGTAAGAGAGAGGCTGATACCTTGAAATGTATGGAGAAGCTGGCTGATTGAGGCAATGCTCACAAGTATAGGTTGCATCTCTGATGCATGACCTGGATTGGAAGTTTTTCTTTTTCTATCCCCATCTTTAAAAACTTGGCTGTGATCCCTCATGCATTTCTCTTTACTAAGGGATTGACACTGGGAGGTATGAAAGCCTCTAACCCTGACCTCACAAAGCTCTTAAGCATGTGCCTAGTTTTAACCACCAAACAGTAATCCTATTGTGATTATTAATTTGCTTGAAGGTAAGCATGTGCTCGAATGCTTTTGCAAGATGAAAGCAAGGGTATTCAGACCCAAAGCCATCTACAATTTCATAGTAATCAAATGTTGCCTCTCATGAAAAGAAATTAGAGTGTTTTTGACATTTCTGGCAAGTGTTTTTGACATTTCTGGCCTTTCAGTGGTGAGCAGAAATAAATGGCATTGTTTCTGTCTTAATCTAATATTCCATATTTTTGACTGTACAATTGCCCTGGCTGAAATCCTTCATCATGCATTTACAGTCTAATACTCAGTCCATAAAACTATGCATATTTCCCTCCCTCCCCCCTCACAAGTTGCCAAGCTGTCAAACAGCTGTGGACAAAAAGGAGACCAAGCAATGGGGATTGCCTCCCATCCACACTGCCCTTCTCCAAAGAGAGGAGGTTGAAGAACAAGGTCATTGTTTCTCTTCCTGGAGAAATCCAGTAGAGATGGGAGGCAGTCCCTACTGCTCAGTTTCCACTCCTTCCCCCTTGATTGCTGTTGAATAGCCATATAGGCCCCTCTGGATGTTTGACATCTGCTGGAGATTTTGGATAGAACGCAAGAGCCCTTGCATGCCATCCAAAACAAGATGTACACATGTGTAACCTTGAGTCATGTGTGTGTATATCACCAGGAGGATTTCAGCCTGCACCTTGTGTATTACAGAATTTTTCATCATCATTGTCTTCTACTTGCAACCCTCCTGTATTTTACTCCTACTTTATCCATTTTTACAGGTGGTCCAGCCAATGTCACCTTACACTTGGAACAATTCTGCATTTTCCCAGTGCTTCAGTCTTTTCCCCTGTTCACACACACACACACACACACACACACACACACATGTACACGCACACTATTGAATGGTAATGCTAGCAACCCTCCATTTAGAAGCACCCATAGGCCAAGGTCCTACATTAAAGCTAGTGAGTTTTAATACTCCTCCAGTACAGTTCTGAGTCTACTCCTTGAGTATGTCTTTTTTTGGGATGTGGCACAAGTAGCAATCCTCCATAACCTGTCAAGCTCTGGGAGGGTTCAATGTTGGTGCTTACCAAAAGGGAGAGGAGAAAGTGGGAAGGCAATTCAGCAGTGATGTAGACTTGAGTTGATTGACTCATACTCATGTTGGCTCAAGTCACTTCAGTGATTCAATGCGATAAATAATAATAATAAATGATGCACTGACTCAGCTCGCAACTTGTATATTTTTTTAGCAATTGACTTGCTGGCATCATTCACTTGGAATAGAAAGCAAGATCTGTCCTCAGAGAACAGGGTGTGTTTCTCGGAGGGGAACAGCAAATATGTTAGGCAATGGGCTTGAGGTTGAAGGATCCTTCTAAAGCTTTTGAAAAGCTTTAAAAAGATTATCTGATGTGTAGCAGGGACAGTCTGCTGAGTAGACTTAAGACTAAAGAGTTGGACTAAAGGAATTGAATACATCACTGCCATTCAGACATCAATGAACTGGTGCATCTCACCTCAAAGGGTGGAGGAAATAGAAGTGCATTCAGAGACAGAGCATGATTTATCCCTTCTTCTCAGTGCCACAATGATTCAGTTGCCTCATTACTTTCTCCCTTCCACCAGTAAGCAGCAGTATCCCCCCCCAAAGGTTTGACAGGTCTGGGGGCAGGGAGTTTTGGATGTTGCACAAAGGGTACTTGACAACAAAAAGAGAAACAAGTTGCTAGCTGCAGCAGAACCTCAGCTTCTCCTAGTACAACAGGAATAAGGAACTAATAGCCCTCCAGATGTTCTGGGATGTTCAGATGCCATATGCCCAGGACAGTATAACCAGTGGCAAGGGAGGATGGTTGTTGCAGTCTTAGCAACCTCATTTTTACCTTTGGGAAATCTCTCCTTAATTTTATTTTTGTGTCAGACTGGAGAGATTGGGGTCCAAGTTAGCTCCAACTTATGGCAAACCTGTTATAGAGCTTTCTTGGCAAGATGACAATGGAAGGGGAAGCTTGTCATTGCTTTCAGAGAGAATGTTTCAGCCGGTGGGTTTCCATGCCCGAGTGGGGATCTGAACACTTTTCTTCCAGAGTTCTAGTCCAACACTCCAACAGTCAACACTCAAACCACTACACTATACTAGCTTTCTAAGCTATCTCTGGAAAGAAGGCAGTGATTGTTTTGGAAGTGTTTGGCTCCATCCACATTTTCTTGGGACCCCCAGTCCCTCCAGCCTGGCACAAAAGAAAATTAAGGAGAGATTTCCCAAAGGTAAATCTGAGGTCAGGAGTTTCCCAGGGGAAGGGACTGGAAAACAGTAACTGAAGCTTATCTTGAAGATAATCAAGATCAGGCATGGCAGATAAGCTTCTCTAACAGGCAACTTTCATGTCACATCTTCCCTCCAGTATATAGCCAAAGGTGACAGCTGAGGTTTGTCTTCTGAGTGCCAGACTTATTTTAGGCAGGTCAACAGTAAATGAGGTCTGGTTAATATACAAAATAGATTCAGTGCCTTATATTGCTCCTCTAAAATTCAGATTAAAACCCAGAATGGACTCACTGCTCCTGAAATGGAAGCCATCAGGTGCCACACCAAGTACCCTTTGTATGTTTCATGTGCACCCAGAAGACACTGCACTGTTCTCTTTGTGACATGCAGGACTTTGTCAGCAAGCAATCAAAAGCAGAAAACATTCCCTGAATGCAGAATGTTTTAGAATCACTCATGATGCTAGAACTGCCTTCCCCAACCTGGCACCCTCTCAGATGCATTGTAACACAACATCCATCATCCTCACACCATATGCTGTCTGGGATGCCAGTAGTTATTATCCAGCACAATTGGAGGATGCTGATTTGAAGACGGCTGCTCTAGATTTGGTAACACCACAGAAATACAGTTCTACTGCTATAGTAGACTTCTGCACTACTGCAGCATAAGATCTTACCAAGAAAATTAGATTTTTGCTTTGCTGACATTTCTGAGGTTAAAAAAATTTGGAAGGATGGGGAAATCAAAATGTGATTAAGGCCAGAGTCTGCCTCTGTTGCACCAATGTAAATCAAGATCTAGTGTCTTCAAACAAAGAACCCTACATTGGACTGCATATGAAGGACTATGCAGCAGAATCTGGCCCTTTAGTCTACAGACGTGGTAGACTAAACTTTGATTCCCCCCCTTTACAATTTGCTTTTTTTCTGCTAGAGGCATCCCTATCCCCTTCATTATGCCATATATAAAAGATTTGGGGGAGGGCAAAAAAAAAGGGGAAAACAACCCAGCAACTTTCTTCACATTAACCCAAAGGAAAACATAAGAGAATTCTTCCCTTCAGTCCCAGTGTCTTCATAATAGTATTCAAGCTAGAAGCATCTCTGGGCCTTTGTTGTCTCTTAGTCAAGAGACAGGAGCTCTTAAGGTTGAGTTTTAATGTTTTTTTTTAAAAACATATTCTTTGAAGCCTTTTTTGGGGAGCGTGTGCATGCTGCTCTGGCTAGAGATACTCACTTGAAGAGGAAGAAGAAAAGCCTCCTCTGTTCCCTCTTGGTTTGTGTCACTGTTTGATTCTGCTGCACTGCAGTTTTATGAAATTATTGGGGGGGGGGAGAGGAAGTAGACAGCCCTCTCCTGACAATGGACATTTTCACACGGGGCAAAAGTAGGACGCTAGCCGGCCTCCCGCCGGCCTCACTCCGGCTCCATTTCCCGTGTGTTCACACACACGCGGCGGCAAACCCCGCCCCTTCTGGTGTCATCTCTGCGTCCGGCCGGCTTTTCGCTCCGTGTGTTCAAACACACGGAGCCCTAAGTCCGGCGTCAGTCCGGATGAACCAACGATAACTCCGGCTGAAGCGGCATAAAGGTAATTCCGGCTGTCCAACAGGAATTAGCCGTTCCGGAATGGCTCCACCCAGCTTTAGGAGGACAGTGTGAAAACGTCCAATGACTTGTCAGCTTTCTGCTCTCGAGTTGGTGAAAGAAATGCATTAGATGCCTTTCACATGTTAGTCTGAAACCCCAAAGAACCCCCCTCCACACAATAAATACACTCCTTCCTTCCATGATTAGCACTGAATAAGCAGAACACATTTGAATAGGAAAGGGATCACAAGGCATTCATGCAGCTGAGGAAGACTGGAGTTTTACATCAAACAATGGGTCTAATCTTCTTCTATAAGAGGATTAGAGGACTTTTGCTCTCCAGATGTTTTGGTTGAGACATCCATGCATGTTAGACAGCATGGCCAATGGTAAGGGTTTATGGGAGTTGTAATTCAGAACACCTGGAAGGCCAAAGTTCCCATAGTGATGGTGTTGGCTACCCCATACCACCCTGAACACACCTGATCTCGTCCCATAGTGATGGTGCCTATTTACTCCACCAGTCATATATGACTCACATCGGGAGGCATGGAGACACACTATCCACAATGCTGCAGCCTTATTTGAGAACTCACACTGAACAAGTCTTGAAGAGAAATGACAATGCAGAAAGAATCACAACCCAGAAACATTACCCAAGGAGACCTTCTGCTGTGCTTTCTGCAACTGGACTTGTTTATCTCGGATTGGCCTTTTTAGTCATCAGCGCGCTTGCAGAAAGCGTGGGATGAGTCCTTCCTGAATCTTTGTTTGTGAAGAAAAGCCAGAGAGTATATATGAAGAAGGGGCCAAAAAGATGTATTTTAGAAGCATCACTGATGGATGGTTGAAAGGCCTGTCCTCCAGGCACTTTTCTTTTAGCTAAGATTGCATATGGTGAGAACTCATCTGAGACAAAAGTATTTAGGGAAACATTAATGAGCAGAGGTAAGCCATAGACAAAGAAACAGCTTCCTCAACTGCATGCATCCTATATTCTTTTGCACTGCACTCACAGCTTTGAGTTTGAATGGGGCAGCATTACATTTCAAAGAAAGACTTGGTCAAATTAGATGATACATTAATCACTTCTTTTTAAAGAGATATTTCCCCAAGCAATGAAGGTTATCTGTTTGTCATAACATGTGGCTTTCCTCACCTACACATCTTGCATTTAATGTGCTTTCTTTTCTAATCAGCCATTGGAAGGTAAACATGGCTATCTGATGGCTGAGACATGTCTCCCTGGTGCAGTCCCATTGTTGGATGGAAAAATCAGTTTGCTTTCCCTTTAACATCTAGTTTGACCCCTGTTGTGGTGCAAGATATGTGAATTTAGAGATAAAGTATGATGTCTAATATAGTTCAGTATTGGGCAGCCATTTCTCTAAGGATGTAATCTCTGATTGTCCCAGTGTTATTTACACTTCACATAGGACTAAGTCCCTTTGACCACAATGGGGCTTACCTCTGACAGTGTTCAGTAGGATAGTGTTCAGTAGACTCACTCCTCTTTCTCTCTTTACATGACCTTAAACATACAGAAGCACAATCCTGATAGTTTCACTTAATTTAGTTTTGGTTCCTCTTCTTTTCTACAAAATAGTTAACAAACTCAACATAAATAATTTTGTTCCTATCCAAAAATGGAGAAGTACAACTGTGAATGACAGATCAGCATCAGCAACACTGTTGGTATTTTTATTAGGATTCCATGGCAACCCTGGTACATGATGTGGTGGCTTCCATGGAGCTGGATTTTCAAGATAAGAATTGTCCTGTAAATGACAGGTGATGGAACTTCTTCCCAAAAATCTGACTTTACAAACTGGCTGCTAAGTCCAGATTCAAGCAGGACTCCAGTAAAAGTATGAAGACCTTTCTGCAGACCTTGGAAAAATTAATTTTTTTGGATATTCACCATGATTTTGCTTATCAGGGCCCTGTCCACATGAGCTAAATGTCCTCCCCCTCCCATTCCTTTGGTGCCCAGTCTGGATGATGCTGGAGCCAATCCTCAGTTCTAGTGCAAATTGTCCAGATGATACCCAGCCAATTTGGCACCGAACCAAACCACCCTTTAAACAGTTTTAAATAAATCACCTTTTGCTCTGGTTGTTATAGGAAGTTTAGAGCCTCATGTAGCGATGCCAGGCACCTGCTTATAATGTGCCCTGCTGTACTGCCTGGAACTGCTGCTGCTGGCACAAGTCACTCATTCTGAGGTCAGAATGAGGAAGTCAGCCATGTGATCAACACTGGGCACCTTGTTCTGACCTCAGGGTGACCAACTCATGCCAGCAGTGCTGGCACTGGTCGGCATAGGGGGACACATTGTAAACAGCCTTCCAGCACTGCAACAGATTGCCCAAGGTAATGGGGAGACACTGAGTCAGCTTTAGGGCAGAATATTCTGGACTGCCCATGCTGACTTGGCCTGAAAGATTCTGGGAGTTGTAGTTTTAAAATGTTAATATTTCTAAGATTTGTTTTCCCCCCTTTGGTTTGATGCTGAAAGCTTACATTAAAACCAGTATTTTGTTGCATTCTTTAGTTTTGCTCCAGAATCCGGAACACCTCCATGAAA
>JAIPUX010001232.1:123423321-123438251 GCA_020142125.1 Phrynosoma platyrhinos
CTTCTCCCCTGCTATTTTTGCTATTTTGTCTTCCCTGCTAGGGTCTAACCCCACAGGTTAGATTACTTCATCTCAAAAAGGATGCTACTAAACTGAAGAGGTCTGGGAATGACTACAGGACAAGATTACATTCATTCCAAGAAAAGGGAAATTAATTTTAGAAGAAAATATGACCAGCAGTGAATGGCATGTAGAACGTCATTCAGTGATGAATGGCATGGGATGGTCATTTTCTGTCATGTGTTTAGAAACACAAACACATGTAAATTGTTTTTAAGCTGCTTTGGGATCTTCACACTGGGCCAAAAAGTTGCATGCAACTGTTTAAGTCAGAAACAAAGAAGCAAAAAAATGCATTTGGGGCCCACCCATTAGTCCCTCTATCAATGGTACCATATGTGCAAGCTCTGTCTCATGACTCATGAGTACATATATAGGTGCAGAGGTGCTTCCATGTAACATACAACATACGTTCATGACCTGGGCTTTATGATATCATGGAGGAGCTTAAAAACATACTGCCCTCCATTCAGACCTCCAGGAAATATCTGAGATTTGGAAAAAGGGAAGTGGGGAGCCAACAAGTGTGTGTGTGTGTGTGTGTGTGTGTGTGTGTGTGTGTAAAACAAGAGCAAGGGGAAAGCTCCACTCCCTCATCCCTTCATGTACTTCTTGAATGACTATGGGCATTCATCTCAGTTTACTAGAAGGAGAGCTTGGACAAGTGCTTTTTTGCACTACAACTTCCAGCATACTTTATCCAACAAAGACTCTGTCATGATTAGGGAAGGGCTTAGCCATGCTGATAGGGGAATTTTGGAAGCTGTAGTGCAAATAGGAAGTTTACCAAGTTAGGTTCACATTGAGTGTCCCACACTGAGGACAAACAAAAAAACAAAGAGAGAAAGAAAGAAAGAAAGAAAGAAAGAAAGAAAGAAAGAAAGAAAGAAAAGTTTTGTTACAGAAAATGTAATTATCTTGCAAAACATGTTGATGATCAGTAGCTCTGATGGCTAGAATAGAATTAAACTATTAAAAGTATGAAAATAACTTAAAGCATACCTGCAAAACAATAAAAAAGCAACTTAAAAACAGTACAATCAAAACAATATGGCACTTTCTTAAAAGCCCTTTCCTTAAAAACCTTAGTTCTAAAAGTTTGTTAGAATAAACATTTTTGCCAGCTCCTCAGAAAGACATTCTTGCCTCCCCAGGAAGGGCATTCCAGAGCATAGGGGCAGCCACCAAGAAAAGCATGTGTTGTGTATCCACCAGCTGTACCTGTGAAAGTGGAGGGACTGAGAGAATGGCCCCTCCTGAGTATTTCAAGGCCCAGGCAGCTTCATTCTATTTTAAAGAAAAAATAGAATACTCCATAAAGATTGGACGTTATCACACGGGAGCAAATCTGCTGGTAATCCACACAAATCCCAAACAGAAACTGGATTTGTGCCCTGCGTTTTCACACGACGTCACACAGAAACAGGACAGATAGTGGACAGAAACCGGTGTTAACCGAGATCTTTTCAAATTTGGTTGTTTGGAGGAAATGCAAATGCGAAATTAAGGTAATTTCACATTTACCATAATGTGAAAAGCAAATGCGAATTTGGGAGCATTTCCCTGCTTTTCCCATTGTTCCAGCGAGCATTCCTCTATCTGCGCATGTGCAAGAAGCTAATTTCTAGTACATTTATGGGCTTTTCTCACTTGTGTGTGAACGTTAAATAGGCTTACTGTAAATTCGCAATTAAGGTAATTACGTGTGAAAGCCATTTGCGGAATCAAGGTTTATTTTCCATTTATTTTCGCAATGCCTCATTTCCACTTTATTATTGCTTTCTGGCCCATGTGTGATAACGTCCATTGTTAAGTTTATAAAGACAAATCAATCATAAAAGTTAAATGGAGTACCATAGACCTTTTCAGAAATAGCTGGAACAGAAATAACTAGGAAGTTTATCTTACAGGGAAAATTGGAAGTTTAAATGGGTCAGAACCCATGGTTATCCAGCATATTAGGTGCAATTTTGCGAATGATTTTCACACAACGTTGCGTGCAAACCGCTTGGAATCCAACAGGATAGTGACATGAACCAGCAAATAGACTTTTTCAGGAAAATACTGTAAATTAATTTCAATTTCATTCACGAATTTGCTTTTTTGTGGTGCTACTAGATAGTTGGAATCAAATATGCACTAGCTGACTTTAGTCTTCTTTATATAAGCAAAGGTATGAAATCTTGGAAGGGTTCTAGATATCTGGTTCCTTGCACTGAAATAAGTAATGCTATTACCTTGTACTTTTAATTGCTGTAAGCCGCCCCAATTGTTTTAACAGAGGGGAGGGGTATAAATAAATTATTATTATTATTATTATTATTATTGTTGTTGTTGTTGTTGTTGTTGTTTTGCGCAATTGATTCTTTTGGGTGAGTAGCCAGCGCTCTTAAAGGAACAGTTGCTGAGGCAGGGACCCAGTGAAAAAGCTTGCTTCTCCCTCTGTGTGAATGTTCCTTCTCCCTCATCTTTTCCCATTAGTCAGGGCTCTTAAAGGAACAGCCACTGAGGGAAAGTAGGGATACTGGTTGCTGAGAGGGACGCAGCCTTTTTTGCTGTTTTTCTATCTTTCCTACTTCTCTGGGTAATGTTTTGTTCTTTTTACTTAGGTTGGATACCATTTCTTGGAAAGCAAGGGACAGTGCAGTATATTTTTTATAAAGAAAATTGTGTAAATAAAATTATTTATTTCTCTGGGTGATTTCTAGTTATGGAACTACTACTTCTGTGTGCACACACAAAAAAGGTGATTCCCAAACCATTATCGGGATTTACAAGCATCTGTGTGAAAACCAAATACGTGTTCTACCCTCTTTCTCACTTTAATAATGAGCATCTAATGTGTTATTGTGTTCTACATGTGGAACATGTACATGTGTTCTACATGCATTGCATGCTTTTGTGGGTTGCGGCTGCTTTAATCATTATTGGGATGGAGGTACATATGGTCCCCATGTGATGAACTCCCAGTGCACAACTGATTCATAATGCAGTGCAGATCCAGCTGGCTGGATGCATGTAATTGTTGTTTCCAATTAGTAAAGCTATATTGTGAACAAACCCAGAGCCACTTTTGCCTTTATTATTGGATTCAGTCCCAAGATGCAGTGAGCTAGAGCAACCCTTGTTGACAATTGAGGGAGGAGGGAATGTGTGGATGTTAAAAATAGATTACATATGTAAAAGAGAAGGTTTAAAAACAAAACCATCACTGCACATTACCAAACACAGCTCTACCCATCATTTTGTTTTTAACTGCCCTCGAGTTGATCTCAATATATGGCGAGCCTGTGGCTGAGACATCTCCAAGACCCTCTGTCTTCTGCTGTTCTGCTTAATTCCTGCAGCCCCATACCCATTACCTCCTTAATAGAGTCAATCCATCTGGCATATGGCCTTCCTCTCTTCCTACTTCCCTCCAGCTTCCCCAGCATTATTGTTTTTTTCCAAAGACTCCTCCCTTCTCATGATGTGTCCAAAGTACGACAGTCTCAGTTTGGTCATCTTGGCTTCCAGGGAGGTTTCTGGTTTGATCTACTCTAGGACCCACTTGTTTGTTCTTTGGCTGTCCATGGGATCCTCAGCATTCTTCTCCAGAACCACATCTCAAATGAATTGATTTTCTTCCTATCATCCTTCCAGCTGTCACATCCATACATGGTAATAGGGAATACAATGGCTTGTATGATTCTAATTTTTGTTCTGAGTTGTATATCTTTGCATTTTAGAATCTTTTCTAGTTCTTTCATAGCCACTCTCCCCATTCTCAGAAATGCAGTCCCCATTTCTATCAATGTTTGATCCCAGGTGTGGAAATTTTTTTCATTATTTCTATTTCTTCATTGTCTAGGTTGAACTTGTGAAGGTCCTTGGTGGCCATTGTTTTTGTTTTCTTTATGTTCACTTTTAAGCCTGCCTTTGCACTTTCTTCTTTGATCTTCCTTAGTAGGTGTTCCAGGTCTGTGAGGTTTTCTGCTAGTATTATGGTGTCATCTGCATATCTTAGATTGTTGATATTCCTTCCTCCTATTTTCGCTCCTACTTCTTCTAAGTCCATGCCTGCTTTTCTTATTATTTGTTCTGCATACAAGTTGAACATATAGCATGAAAGGATACAGCCTTATCTGACCTATTTGCCAACTGGGAACCATTCTGTTTCTCTGTGTTCTGTTCTGACTATACCCTCTTATCCTGAGTACAGATTCCTCATTAGGACTATCAGATGTGTTGGCACTCCCACACATGCTGATTTTCTTTTGGAACTCCCCAGTGCGCTCCATGAGCCATTGTATGTTTGCAATGTGACCCCCTAGTGCCTCTTTCTTTCCTGAACCCTGCTTGGACCTCTGGGATCTCTCTTTCCATGTATGGTTGGAGTCTACGTTGCAGACTATCAATGGTAGATATGAACAACATTGAAGTGTGAAAAGAGTCTGGGATGGATGATATATTTTAAAGTATTTATTTAATGCTTTTCTTATTGACTCATCATTTATGTCCACACCTTACAAATCTCATGGTATATCTATGGATGCAGCTCTTGTCTACACTGTATTAAATGAAGATAATTGGCAACATAAACAGATTTAAAATACCAGGAAAATAGTAGAAGAGTTTATAGAGCTCTGCAAATATTTAGATGCAATTAGTAAGAGCCAACATGGGCTTGTCTAGAACAAATCCTGTCAAATAATCTTATACCTTTTTTAAAAAATCAGGTCATTAGTTTAATAGATAGTGGAAATGTTGTAGATGTTGTTTATCTAGATTTTTGCAAAACATTTGATAAAGTCTCTCATGCTGTTTTGATTAGCAAACTCATTAAATGTGGAATAAATGGAAACACTGTCAGATAGATAATAATTGGTTGGAAAACCATGCTCAAAGACTCATCATTGGTGGCTGCACTTCACCAATTAGAGAGAATCCTTATTAAGTTTGCAGATAATACAAAACTGGGAAGGATAGCGAACACATTAGAAGTTTGGGACAGAATTCAAAAGAAACTTGGCAAACTAGAAAATCGAACTGAAGCTAACAGAATGAAATTCAACAGAGACAAATGCAAAATTCTACATTTTGGCCACAAAACCCAAATGCACACTTATGGAGGATACTTAGTGTGATGAATGAGTCCTACATTCATTTGAGGACTTCAAATGGTTAAAGGTTGGGGGGGTCCATGCTAATGAACATTGACATCACATTCTAATGAGGTTAGATGATGAAATGCCCAACTGACCAATCAGTTGGGCAGAACTGGGAACTTCAAGAATCTTAACAGAGGTTTGAAAAGCCTCTTTGGACCATGCGGTCCTGACTCTTCCCTTTGTTTGGTTTGGGAGTGTGGATGCCCGGGATGCTAGTCAATCTGGGCATAGGGTCCTGGTATCCAAAAACATCAAGGACTACAAAGCCTATCTGAGATTGTGAGTAGTTAGAAATGTATGAGCTAGAACGATTAGGCCTTTTTTGGTTTATTTCCTTGGCTTGGCTGAAATGACTGAATTCTGTAACTATAGTTCTGTGCCCACAAAACAAGGAGTCTTGTATGAGTGATATCCCCTTTGTTCTAGAACTCTATAGTTAGAATAAAGATTTTCTTTAAAAGTGCCTTGCTCTATCACACTCTTCTTCACATGCCTTTAGCTCGGTGACTGCTTGCTTGAGTTAGCAAGGAAAGGAAACCTACAGATCCCTATCAAAGTCCTGATGTGTTGCTAGAAGGGAGGATCAGGTAGTTCATCAGGTGATGGCAGCTTGATTAGATGGTCTCAAGGAGTCGCATTCAACTCAGCAGGGAGTGGGAACAGAGATCCAGGAGACTGGGAATTAATGACCTTCTGTGTGCACAGAGCCAGAACAGGCTTGCAGTGTTTGACTCTGAACCCAGAGAACATCACACTTGTCTTAACAGTAGTATATGTGAAAAGGACCTTGGGATTATTATTGAACATAAACTGAACATCACTCAGCAGTGTGATGCTTCAGCAAACAAGGCAAATGATATTTAAGCTGTATTAACAGAACCATAGTTTCAAAGTCAAGGGAAGTAATAGTCCCATTATATTTTATACTTGTCAGGCCTCATCTGGAGTACTGCATTTAGTTTTGGGCACCTCATGTTAAGGATTATAGATAAAATGGTGTGGGGTCAGAGAAAGACAACAAGGATAACACAAAGTATGGAGAATAAAACATGAAAAAAGGTTGAAGGAGCTGGGCACATTCAGTTTGGTGAAGAGAAGAGTGAGAAGTGACAAGATTATGCTCTTGAAATATTTCAAGGGCTATCACAGAAAGGAGGGTGCAGGTTTATTTTCTGCAGCACTAGATGATAGGACGAGGTCTAATGATTTTAAGTTACAAGAGGGTAGATTTCAATTTAAAATTAGAAGGAACTTCTTGACAGTAAGAGCTGTTCAACAATGGAACCAGTTATTTAGACAAATGTGTGTATTAGGGAGGAGGTTTCTTCCTCTAAATGTCTTCAAAGAGGGACTAGACAGATACCTGCTGGGGAAGCTCTACCTGGATTCCCTGCACTGTGTAGGGCATTGGACTCCATGGCCTGCGGCGCTCCTTCAAACTCCATAATTCTATGAAAGCATAGTCAATTACAGGGATGATCTATCAGCTAGTTCTAGCAGCACAATTTAGGGTTGTGTGTGTGTGTGTGTATGTTTTAAGAAATGGTGAGGAATATGGTTTGTTTAGGGGATTCAGAAATCCTGTTGTGTCAAACTGTGTTTATGATTTAATGTTTAAAATTTGTTGGAAAATGTTAATCGTATAAACAGTACTTCTCCCCAGCAATGGAAGTATGAATGCACACACACACACACACACACGAATGAGACTGGAAATCCAAGATTAAGTAGAAAAGAGCTAATTTTAGTATACCAGTTGAATGGAGTCAATCAATCTTTTTCTCTTCCCTCTTAAAAGTGTTGTCAATCAAACTGAAATATAGTCACCCTGCAACCACTTCTGACACATAAGGGTTTGCTCTCACAAGGCACCACCATATCAAAATGTTTTTGTCCTTTAATATCAGCCAGCAAAAGCATTAAGGCAAGAACTTCTGCATGATTATGAAAACACCATATTCAGTTCCCATCTGTGTACCATGTCAATAGATGTTGATGACATCAAAAGTATTGCTGGAGAAGAACGTGCACATCATATCCAAAGACCGAGTGGAGGGAAAAAAAGAGAAGAGTTTAAAATACATGACTGTCAGTGAGATGATAAAAAGAGCCCTGGACCAGACATAGCGCCTGCTCTACAATCAGGAGAGTGAGGCAGCCACTTGTGGCAGCAGAATCGGGATGTTATATAAGGATAGTGATATGTTAGTTACACTGGGCACACTGCATTAATGGGCTACCTATCCACGGACTGGAGCATCTGTGGCATGCCACACCCATATTATTCAATTGTGGCACATGCATGTGAATACACTGCTGCAGATGTGCACACATTGCCACCCACTGAATAATATGGAGTGTGACCCTCTCTGCAGATGTGTTGGGTGCACTGTACAGTGAGACACCCACATTCACTGGGGGTAGGGGCACAGGGCACCCATGAAAGTAAGAAAACTGCAAATAAAAAAGTGATTTTTTAAAACAGAGAGCACACATCTCTAGGAATCTGTGGCACCTCCAGAACAACTCTATGGTCAACATCCAATAGATGTTGACCATAGATTTATGCTGAGGGACATACAAATACCTATAAAAGTGTTTTCTCTTGGAATCTCTTAAGTCCTACAGTGTGACTTTACGGTCAATCTCTAGCAGAGTCACACCTAAAGACCTAGGGAGTCCTAGAGAGAACATACTAATCAAATCTGTGAATAATCAAATCTATAAATGTCAAAGCTGCAAATGTATACTTGCCTTTTAATTATGTGTTTATGCTGCAAAGGATGGAGATGTTTGAGCTGCTTTCTGGCTCATGTGTCAGAATAGCTTGGTTGGCTTGGGTTCTTGACTGGGGGTTGAGGGGGATACCATTTTCTGTTCCACTTCTAGTAAAAAAAAGTTTTGCGCCAGTTGGCCAAGACCAAAGGTCCATTTCTTCCAGTATTCCATTTGCCAAAGTGGCCAACCACATGCTTGTGAAGAACCAAGAAGTAGGAAATGGCAGCAATGGTCCTTTCCAGTCATTGCTCCCCAACAACTGGTGTTCAGTGACATACTGGCTCTGAACCCATAAGTTTCCACACAACCATCATAATGCAATATTGAAAACGTCACTTGCTTAGACAACAACCTCTAGAATTCCCCAGCCAGTACAGCAATTGTGGTAAAGAGCAGGCAGCTATCTCTCTACTTTTTCCTTATTCATACACAATCATCTGGGTTCACAGATATGGATTGCCATGCCAACAGAGGTGAGGTTTAAACTTCCTTCTCCTCTCCTCCTGATGTTCTCTTCTGTACAGTAGTCTCCATGCCAGAATTGCAAAGAAGCTGTACAACATGCTAAACTCTCCAAATGGCTTCAGCACTTTAGATACATCCTTTAAAGTTCAGTCTAACACCTAGAATAGATTCACCATCACTGGTGACATGGACCTCAGTGCACATGTGGGGGATTTTTTTTTCTAAAAAGGGGGGAACCTTCAATTGTCTCTACTAGATTTTTTTAAAAAAATCTGAGGCAGAGTAATATTGGAAGGGAAGCAGGGGGAATTTAAAACCCACCTTCAGCAGGCATGAGTCCCAGTCCAGATGAAGATACCACATGTTCTTGTGAAAGTAAATTAAAAGCAGAGGAGCAGCCACATATTATGTATTTAATGTAACATATCATTTGTCCCATAATCTCTGTTATACCAATCAAGTGAATTCCTTTCTTAGACATATTCAAGAGAAACATGGGACGTTATCACATGGGAAGCTATTTTATATACACAGTATTGTGCTTGGGAAGAAAAGTTAGTCTAGATGATCGTTTTCAATCCCCTCATTTTATTTTGCCACATCTATGCCTACAGTGCAGAAAACAGCACAAACTGTTGTTCATTTCCATTTGTGAATGTCATCATTTGCCAAGTCTGCACTTCAATGAGAAGCTGCAATAGACCTAGTCATTTCCCTCTTCTGAGATAATGAGCCAAATACCAAGGTTAGACTCTAGATTTGAACTAGAAGAGAAAAATGGCAATCCTTTGCAAAAACCTGCTATTGCAAATGGCCATTGAAGAATGTAGGAAAAAGCAAGTATGGGAGAAGCAAGGTTTTGTGTTATTGGCAATCATGCACAGTATAAATGTGGATAATGGATTTATTTTTTGATAGCCCATCTCCTTTATTTGTCTCTCACCTAATTCAAGGATTCTTCCTCTCATGTTTAGTCTACTTCTTCCAGCTTGCACTATTTCCTGCTATTCATGTTCTGCTCCCTAATGTGCCCAGTTGCTAAGAAACATATTCCCCCTTTTTTTGCAATATAATTCCCCTCCTTGCTATGGGTGCATCTTTTCTTTCAGCCTTGGGCAGCTTGTTGCCATGGCAGCAATACACCTTTCTTCCAGTGCAGTTTCTGAACAGTCTTGTGTAACCTTTAAGACCTGCAGACACTGGCTGAGAGTTGCCTAGTAGCCTTCTCCTTACCTACTCCCCGAGTTTTATTCCAGCCCTCTCTTTGCTGTTCTTCCCTTACTCTGTTCTGAAAAGATAAAACTTTTAAGAATCCTCATGGAGAAAGGGTCATGTTTTCCACAATTCTTGCTTTTCAGTTCAAGGTTAGATGCCTACGACCCCTTGCCTCAAATGTAATTAATGCCTCAAAAAGCAGGAACATCTCATTTCTAAAGCTGCAAAGTAGACTTGGCCCAGTGAGCTGGCAGTGCTCTGGAACAGCATGGCATGAAGTTACAACATGGCACTTACTGATTGCCAGCAGCAGGGCAGACCAGCTAAGTTGGCAAGAATTCCAAATGGAAGCGGCTAGCAATCTTGGATGACCCAAGACAAGGGTATCCAATCTGGCTCACTGCTGCCATTTAAACCAAGAAAGAAATAGGAACATAGTTATTGGCTTAGCTTTTTGTTTCACCCCCTATGGTTGTGCATCTGTTTTGAGTCAGCTGATAATCTCCATGTCAGGAAGAGCCTATGCAGATGTGCTTACTGAGACAAAGCACAAAGGCAATTGTGGTGCAGAATCTGTTTATGTAACTCAAAACTATGGTTTCAGATGCTATTTTTTTGAATATACAGGAGTTATGTTCCCATGTGTAGAAGAGTATGTTGGATAAAATATTGGGGAGTATGTAGGTTTTATTCATTTTAGGAATAGGCAGCTGTGATTCCAAGATATCATTGCTGTGCCAGTGAGTCAGATCCATGTATCACCAGCTAAAATAACAGAATAATAGAGTTGGAAGAAAGCAGATGGGCCATCCAGTCCAAGTTCCTACCATGCAGGAATACACAATCAAAGTACTAGAGACAGCACTACAGTGTCTGTAGTGCTACAGGCCACTACAGATTCTGTAGCAGACTCCCACAATGGCATCTTTGTTGTTCTTCTCCCCCTTAATTTTTACCCTGATGCTCTCAACCTGACTACTAGGATTTAAGTGACGGATCTCTTCACAGGTGTAAACATCCTTATGATGTTGCTTTCACTACCTTTCTATTTGGTCTATTTCTCTGAAATAGGTTATACCCTGTATTACTACATTCCAATCATTAGACTCATGCCACCAACTTTCAGTGATGACCATTATATCATACTTGCTTTGCTGTGTTAAGAGTTCAAGTTCATCTTGTTTATTGCCTATGTTCTGTGCATTAGTGTGCAACTAACAGTATACATTTTCTGTGTATTGGAGGATGATGATTACCAATTCATGAAGAAAATATTCTAGATCAGGAAGGGGCACAGCACAGTCCACAGGCTGTATGTGGATCCTTGATCTCACTTTTGTGCCTCCACAGCCTTCCAGTTCTCTCATTAAAAAGAAAATGGAACCATTTTCAGGCAATATCCTCCTCCAAACTACACAGAAATCCCACAAATGTATGAAAACATGAAAAAAACTTCCCACACCACTTCCACATGCACCCTAGAACCCCATACTACTCCCAAATAGCTCTGTTTTCTTCTGTAAAGGTAGTCTTCATGCAATTGCACATCTTTGTTCTAGACCTTCAGTACAGCTGGTGAGGGAAGGTCAGAAGAATGAGGAATAAGCCCAGCAAGTGGCAAATACCATGGAAAATGTTCCGTTCATCTCATGAAGGAATGGGAAGTTAGCAGCCCCAAGGGCACATGACAAAGGCTGTTCTCCCCACCCCCCTCTGCATTCTCCAATCCCTCTCCTACCCCTTTTTGGCAAAGAAAAGGTAATTCCTGTTCTGAAAGCTTCCATGAGTGGTGGAGTTGCCAGTTCAGGATTGTCCCAATCCTTGTGGTTTCTAAGCCAACACTTAAGTCCTAGGCACAATTTCTAGTGATGTCTTTAAGAGTTGTGCATTAAGTCCCAACCATAGTTGCTAACCCTTTGTCTTTCAGAGAGAGAGAGAGAGAGAGAGAGAGAGAGAGAGAGAGAGAGAGAGAACATATGTTTCTGTTTAGAAACTAAGCAGAAATTCTTAACCTAAAGGGCTGTTCTCATGTCAAGGGAAATGAAAGGATTATTATTTCTCATTTACTTAGAGACATGGGATAAGTAGGCTGACCATATGTGCCATTTTAAGTGGGACATTATCATTTTTTTCATATTTCCAGACCGTCCCATCATTTTAATATAAATGTCAATTTTGGCCCAATTTTAGGAAAATGCTCTGTTATGTTGCAAAAAATGGTTTGAAGTTCCCTGTTTGAAATTATGGTAGTCAAAACAAACAAACAAAATTGTGTCATGGTATGTGAGAAGCGTTATGATAAGGTGTTGAAAGACCAAAATTTGCTGCATAAGATTACTTAATCAGAGAAATATTCATGGTATAATCGTGGTGAAATAAAAACCCCTTTACATCTACCTAAATTTTTGTATGAGTTCTGTCACTGAAGAATAATTGTTGCTATCATCTTACTTTTTCATGAGTACAGAAGATTACATAACCTCATCCTGTTTTTGCCATCCCAATGCCCTGTTTTTGTCTCAAGGAAATATGGTCAGCCTAGGGATAAGCAACATGTAATCTAGCCTGCTTGCTTCTGCCCAGAAGATGGATATAGAGTAGAGGGAAGGAAATAGCTAACTTAGGGGGGTTGCAGACTGCCAGAAATAGTGCAAATTGAGTCCACTTTCAGGGTTAGGGTTAGGGAATCATGGGAACTGTATTTTATTGTGGCACCAGAGCTGTCTGACGGAGAAGGCTCAATGTCTCAGAACAAAAACAATTACCATGATTCCCTAGCACTAACCCTAACCCTAAAAGTGGACTCAATTTGCACTATTTCTGGCAGTCTGCAACCCCCCTAAGTAAATACATAGACCCACCACCTCACACTAAGAGTCTGTGCACATTGTAGCAACTAATCAATTAAATCTTGCCAATTTCAGTAAACTATTGATCTATTAGCTCATCTGGAGATTTACATACCCAGAGCTGAACCCACCAATGCTGGAGGATTTGCACCTTCATATCCTGCTTGGAGATGACCCCTGGAAACTGGAGACTCAGGGCCAGGCCCTGAGATCTGACAACTCTAAAATGCTGTGAGTTTTCATGAAAATAAATGCCAAGAACATTCTCATCTCCCCCTTGAGGTTGACAAAAGCAAAGTGAACTTCCAGCCACATCCATTTTTATGGGAGGTTAGTTCAGCCCTCAGACCACTAGTGCTTGTGGGAAAAGGGTACACAAGCTCAAGGGCCACATCTGGTGTCAGCAGAGAGCTGGAAATCCCCCACCCACACATCTTGCATGCACACAATCTTTTTCTTTCCACCGGGCTCTTTTCCTGGCTCCTGTCCCCCTGACACACACAGTGGTGTGTTTGAATTCCATTCTTGCATCTAATAATTCTCACTAGAGTTCCTATGTAGCTACTAATAGTACCTGTGGGTAAATTCTTGACTTGGAATCCAGACAACAGTGTTTCCTGGATGGATGGATGAGAGGGTAGAGATCAGTGCTTCCAGGACATGTTACACTTTTGCCTTTGACCAGGAAATGGTTCCTTAAAAAAAAAAAAAGAGTTAAAGTACAATATCTACATTGACCCACTGATATGTCGACTCAATTTTTTGGGGTCAATTTCTTTACTACAATTTCTAGACTTAAACATGAGTACTGTATATACTCATGCATAACTCTAGACATTTTGTGTTGCCCAACTCATCATACAACATTGCAAAGCATATACAGAATTCATGGCCAGCAAGTATGGCAGGACCATGATTCTGACACACATACAGAATCCCTTTGGTCTTTTTGCTGGGCTGCTTGCTTAAAGGGGGAATGGGTAGAGAGAATAGGCAAATTAAACTTTTGTCTTCTCTGGTTGTTTTGCAGTTCACAAACTTCCTTCTGCTGCTTTTCAAAACATTTTCTGGGGGGGGGAGAGAGGGATGGGGAAGAACAAATCCTTCTGTGATGGTGGCCTCATAAGAGAGAAGGCTTGTGGTATCATTTGAGCTGAGAAATGATTTGAAAAGAAAGACCTTTCTTCACATACACAGGCAGCCCGCCAAGAGAGAAAGTGTCAGAAAGTAATACAGAATTCCATGAAAAGTCTGGTTTGCTCTGACAAATGCAGATTACTATTATTGTTAATATTCTCTGTGATGAAATGCAACTGCTCTGGAAAAGTACAAAGGAAGAAAAACAAAGACAGTGAGAGAAAGAGAAAGAGGAAAGGAGAAAGGGAGGGAGACAAGATTAACAATGCAATCCTATGATCCCTGAGAGAGTGTACTAGATCCATAGAATGGATAAGAAATATCACCCTCAGACATTCATCCTAACAAGAGGCTCAGTCCTGGATGTTGCCTTCATAGAAAAATAAGTCCTCCTCACCTCCCCAACACAGGGCAGAGGAGAAACAAAGAAAATTAAGTGCATGATGTAGGCAAAGCAGAAATATGCAGAGGCTCTGGGACTTCAGGATCCAAAGGCCTCCTGGCCCTTGAACATGCCCCAATAAAAAGTAGACCAGCTAGAGAGTACAGCTAAATGATTTCCTTCTCGTTGTTGGAAACAGATAAAAAGAAGCTGCTGGTAATGCTGTGACACAAGGATAGGATTGCAATGCCCAGTATGAATTAATTCTCAGTGATGAATTGGGAGATACTGGGCAGGTTTGTTTTTTAAATAAAAATCAGAACACTGTGAAACATAATAGAGAATATGTATGTATGTACACACACACACACACATAGTCAAAGCTATTACTATAAGTAGAATATGAAGATGACTCCACCAAATGAATCTTTCTTTTAAAGTAGTGCCAAAGGAAAGTATGTAGTAATAGATTTCAGAATAAATGAGACCAGTTTTTATGTAATGGAATCTATCTTGAAACTATTAATTTCTGTAAGAATTTTTCTCATTGTATTTCTCATTGTTTCATGAAGTTGTAAAGTAATGTTGCATTAATTTGAATTATAAAGCAGAGAGAAAGTACTGTATAACTGATTCAGTTTTCTCCTTCCATTGTTTATGGAATAAGAAACAGGAGTAGTAAAAACAGCAACAGCATAATAATAGTAAATATTATGAATCAGTTAAGAGTCTCATGAATTGTACCCATCCCCTAAGTGCATAGATACCATTGGTGGAATGCATTGTTCCTCTCTACTACAGAAGGCCATTCCCTTCCTTCATACACATGTGAATGCTGTAATATAATTCTGTTTCTAATTTAATATGCCACATTTGCCACAGGACGTTATCACA
>JAIPUX010001232.1:123445917-123463414 GCA_020142125.1 Phrynosoma platyrhinos
AGAAAACCAGCCTATATTTTATGGATTATGATAAAGCCTTTAATTGTATAGATCACGAAAAATTTAGATCACTCTTAAAGAAATAGGCATGCCACAATGTTTGATTGTCCTGATGTATAACCTGTACTCAGGACAAGAGGCTACTTTTAGGACAGAATACTGGATGATTTCCAACTGGCAAGGAGGCCAGGCAAGTTTTCATTTTATCAACCTATCTGTTTAATTTGAACTCTGAACATATCATACGTAAAGAAAGATTAGATCTGGAAGAAAAAGGTGTGAAAATTGGTGGAAGGAACATCACCAATTTATTATATGCAGATGACACCATACCACTAGTAGAAAAATAGAAAAGACTTGGAACAATTACTGAAGGATGTCAAGGAAAAAAGTGTAAAGACAAGTTTACAGCTGAACATTAAAAAAACAAAACTGACCACAGATGATTTACGTAACCTTAAACTGCCAATGAAGATGTTGAAATAGTTCATGATTTTCCATACCTTGGCTCAGTCATTAATCAGAATGGAGACAGCAGTCAGGAAATCAGAAAAATATTAAGATTTGGAAGAGCGGCTATGAAAGAGCTAGACAAAATCCTGAAGTGTAAAGATATATAATTGAATACTAAAGTTAGGCTTGTCCATGCCATTATGTTTCCAATTTCTGAGTACGGTTGTGAAAGCTGAACAATGAAGAAAGGTGATAGAAAGAAAATCAACTCATTTGAAATGTGGTGCTGGAGAAGTTTACAGATACCATGGATTGCTAGATGGGTTCTACAGCAAATCAAACCTGAACTCTCCCTAGAAACCAAGAAGATTAAACTGAGACTATTGTACTTTGACCATATTATAAGAAGACAGGACTCCCTAGAAAAGACAATAATGGTTGATGAGATAGAAGGTAGTAGGAAAAGAGAAAGGCTACATTCTAGATGAGCAGACTTAATCAAGGAAGCCACTGTTCTGTGTCTTCAAGCTCTGAACAGAGCTGTTGATAATAGGGTGATTTGGAGGTCTCTCATTCATTGGTGATATTATAAGGGGCAGATCCTGCTGACATCATTAATGATGACACTTTAAGCATCAACCACAATTGTACATTAGGTTTGCACAGGTGAGGAAAATACATATGCATATCTCTTTCAAGACAGCAGTCTCACTTTGAGATCCCGACCCCTCATCCTCAGGACTGCAGCCCCTGAGATCTGAGAGCTCTCTCCCCCACTCCTTGGCTCCAGTCCTCTGGCATCATGTCCCCCTTTTTCACAATTTCCTGAATATGTGATTAGAGAGGGAAGTATATCTATTTTCTCCACAAGACATTGCCTTTGATATTGGTGGACTGTTAACTGTTTTTAGATTATTTGAGGGTTTGGGAGGAATTCTAGCAACTTATTTTGCATAAGGAATAACAAGCAAACATTATACATCACAAACACTAAAACACACACACATGTTATCCTGGAGCCTAGATGGACTGGCTGCCCATAAGAGACTGATACTACAGCTAATTGGACTATTTTGTGACAGCTGGAATCTTAATGCTCACACTATTCTACATAACCTGTGCAGTTTGAAACCCAGAATGGCTAGCCTGGGAAGTCCACAAAGCTTGATTGTTATATTTTATGATTGTTTATTACCTATATTACAGCACCTCACAAAGGGCTGCCCCCCCCTTCTGCGTGAAGTCTGTTCAGGTGCTCAGCATTTCAAACACTTGTTTGACAAACAAGAGACGAACACTTGTTAATTCTAATGGCAAGGATATGAGTCACCAGTGACTGCTAAAAATTTTAAGGTGCACAATAAAAGACTGATCCTGCCCCAGAGAACTTCAAATATGTTCTTCAGAAAGAAACTTCAGTTCTGCAGATGGAAACAGAGTCATCTATATTTTCAGCTAGCTATATCTCTGATGCTTTTATATTCCTTTTTGCACTATAGAAATGTAGTCTAGAAATCTTGAGCTTAAAGAAATCCCATTATTATCTGTTTAAATAAAAAGGCATAAAAATATTAAATAAGGCAAACATTAATATAGATTATCCTTTGTTGTGAAAGCTGATCCTGGAATGGAATCTGGGCTTACTGAATTTCTGTAATAGATATTTTTGGGTTGACTGTGAATAATATGAGCATTTGCCTTAGGACAGAAAGACATCTCAAGTGTCATTAGCACCTGCTACTTCCAAGGATGGACCATGCTTCACCACATGCTCCAAGTGTTGGGAACCAGCATCCTTCTATAAGTCCTTAAGTGCATTAAGGGGGCAGCAGGAAGCCTCAATTGCTAGCTGTCAGGCCATTGCCACTTGGAAACTTGGCAAGCTACTTTGCATGCACAAATATCTCAGCCTCAGGGAAAATATGGGTTGCCAACCTGTTGGTGACATATACTGACATAACCTCCAGCTATCTCAGCATACATTTAAGCTAACTGAAGAAGGAAGTATATGGTACCTTGTGCAACTACTCCCCTTGAACAACCTCAATTGATGTTGCTGGGGCATCCCACATTTGTTGGAGGTCAAGGGGTGTGTGTGTTCTTTTCCCCCAGCTGCAAAACTGCCACGAGATCATGCCCAGGATGCCCTCCCCCCACCTGATGACTCATTGTGGGTTCACAGAGGTAATAGAAAAAACTAGTGGAAGAACACTGTTGGAAATTTTATGTATTACATTCTCCTTTCCCTCCTTAGATAGTCAGGGACTTCCCTCTATCTATGTCATTCTATCTAAACACGTGACTCCTATCACTCACACTTGGAGGCTGTTTAATAGACTTTCTCTTAGGATTCTAAACAGTCTTCTCCTCAGTACAGTAACTGTCTCCTCTCAGTCTAAGATGGAGTAACAGTCTCCTCCGAGTGTTGAAGTAACAGTCTCTTCTCTGCACTAGGAATAGGGATTTTCTTTCTTCCTGCCATATTAAAGATGGTGAGATTTCATCTCTTTTCCCAAACCATCACCAGTTAGGATAGGGCTGAGTTTGTTATGTATTTATTTATTAAAGCCATTAATATTTATTTTTAAACTACAAACTGCATATTTGTTGATTTTGGGAGTAAGTCTTTATTCTTTAGGAAGGCAGATTTAGAATAAATAGTGTGACTCACACTTTTGCTGTTCTGATGATGAAAGCTGGACTCTAACAAGTTTAACTTTCATACTTGCATATTTTTATTTCCTTTAAAAGAATTAACATCCTGGAAACAAAATTGCACCCCACAAATACTCACAGTGAGTTACACTCCAATGAATGTACAAGAGCTCAGACATAGTTTCCAGGAACTAAGAAGCACTCCATGACTTGGAGCAGGCCACAGTCTCTGTATAATGAAGATTTGATCTCCCCTGTCATCTCTTTCTCCTGATGACCTTGAGGAAAATCTGCTTTTCAGAATCCAAGCTGTAATTTGCTTAGCAGCTGCTGTTGCCTTTTTTGGTATGCATAAACTAAATTTTCTCTGATCTGAGAGGCTCAGCTATTGATCAGATGCCTGTAGGATCTGGCACCTTGATAAACATCCATGCCCTCTTTCTCACTAACTTCTGCTCTCTGTACAGTTTAAACTAATTATTCATAAACATGATAATTATATACCCTTTAACTGTCCTGATTTGTCAGGATCAGTCATGATTACTTCCATTATCCAACTTTTACAGCTGATTTAAAAATGTCCTAGCTTTTCTTTCCTTCTCCCACTTTCTCCCATCATCCTCAGTTTGTTCAGTTCAAAAAGAAAAAAAAGTTGTTTCTACTCAATTACCTCAGTTGGGGGGCAAGTGAAGAGAAGAGAGGTTTGCCCTCAGCTTACTTCAGTTGCTGCAAGTTGAATTCAAAGTGCTACTGCAAATTGCACTCAGCAGAACTAGAGGGCAAGAAGGGGTAGAAACTTCTCAGTAGACACAGGCAAAAACAGACTGGTGCAGCCTCTTCTAGCTTATGTATTCTTTTTCATCAATAAGTTTGCCATCTTGACAACAATCCACTGCTGCTTGGTCACATATGTCCTGAATTTCATCTGTGAAATATTGGAGGGTATGTGATTAATCAATAAAAGTAATTACAAAGCCAAACCTGAAGTAATTCAATCCTTCCATTGGTAGAGTTTTATTTCTACAGTTTTTCTACACGCAGACAGTATTTTTCTCCTAACCGGAGATATAGGATACATCTCCTATAAAAGTCTATAGGCTCTTATGGCATGGACATTTATGCCATTGACAACAGTAATTGAAAATAGATGGCATCTCATTGTAAAGGTGATGAAGATGACTTGATACTCATCTCAAAGGTTGTGTAACCAGAATGTAAGAACCCTAAGTTTGAATTTTGAGATACATAATTTCTCACCCAGACCCCAATCCTCTCTCCCCCCCCCCCACATCCAGGCAATTGTGTTTTGTACAACTAAACATTTTCAGACTTTCAAGGCAGCTCTGCATATAGCACCTTAGTGTAATCTAACCTGAATATGACTAGTGCATGGATATCAAAGGCAAACATCAGTCTCTCTAAGGAGCTTATCACACCACTAAAAAAGGCATCTTACCTCTCCTGAATTTAATTCTAATTTGGGCTGCATCTGGATGCTATTGCATGGATTTTGCTGCCAAATTTACTGGCAGAATACAGCCCGGATGCAGCTTAAGTCTCAGGAGCATGGCGGTGGCCATTTTTCAAAGTCAGAAAATTCCCAAATTTGAAAAAAGGTTTGCTGAGTGCTCCTGGGACCTGGGCTGCATCCAGACTGCATTCTGCCAGTGGATTCGGCAGCAAAATCCACACGATAGTACCCAGATGCAACTTGAATTAGAGGTAAGATGGGTTTTTTTAGTGGTACGATAAGCTCCTAAATAGGGTCACAGCTAATATAACCAGCATCAGATGGGGGAAAGTACTAGATACTGATGCCATACATGCTTTCAAAAATAGAACTAAATCCAGGAAAATCTTCATGTGGAGCCCAGCCCAGCCCAAGACTAAGCACATCTTTCTATACAGATCAATCAAATACCCAATCCACAGGCCCTCCATTATGATTACCATAAATTTCAGCTTGTTTGATCTCACCCATAAATCTAAATCCTTCAAAAATTAAAACACTTAATAAATATAAGTATCCTCCCCCCCGGGGGGGATTTTGAGATAATCTGTAATAGGGGTAGGGATCCTTTGGTCTTCTAGATGTTTTGGAATCCCATTAACACTCTTATCATTGTCTGTGGACGTTTTCACACGGGACGTTTCACCCCGTGCCGCTGACACCGGAATGACTCCGGCGGCGGCAGGCTAATTCCTTTTGCCACCCGGAATTACCTGAAGCCGGAGTTAGCCAGGAATTAGCCTGCTGCTGCCGGAGTGAGGCTGGACTTAGGGCGCCGTGTGTTTGAACACACAGAGCGAAAAGCCGGCCGGACGCAGGGATGACACCGGAAGGGGCGGGGTTTGCCGCGGCGCGTGTGTGAACACACGGGAAATGGAACCGGAGTGAGGCCGGCGGGAGGCCGGCTAGCGTCCTCCTTTTGCCCCGTGTGAAAACGTCCTGTGAGTGGGCATGGTTGAAGTTGTAGGCCCAAATGCTGAATAACCACAACTTATCTTCCCTGGCTCTTTGTTCAGTTGTGCTCCTTTCATTTAAAAGGATATTTTGAAGAGCTTCCTTTTGTCCAGTTCTTCTTTTCACTACAGCGTTTCCTTAAGAGTCTGCAAACACTGTCACTACATCCCCAAGGAGTTGCCCTTTCTGGTCAGCATCCATCTCTCCCTCATGCCCATGTTTCTCCAACAAGGCTTGAAATTGAAACACAATAGTGATTTTGCCTCCTTCTGAGCCTCTCATCCCTGGGAATAGGAATTTGCAGGTTACTTTATTTCTTTTCACCCTGTTGAAGCTGCGCCTATGTAAGTTACAAGAGAAGTCAGTAGCAGTTCACACTCTTTTTGGGTTTCTTCTCACCCCTGTGGTAGTGGAGGATGGCTTAATGTCAAAATGCCCAAAGTCATCCTGGATGAAATCAAGTACAATTGAACAACACAGTGAATCTGAATACAAAAAGGCATCACTGTTCTTTGCACTCCCAAATGGTTTTCCAAATGGCAAGTATTCCCAGATAATTGGTCTTAAGCTGGAGTCTTGACAGCTACAGGCTTGACACTTTCACAGTTTTGCATCCTCTGTGGGATAAGCAAAGCTAGATTGTGAAATTTCCAGGAAATACACTCCTTTTTAAAGCACCCTGGAAAGGCTCCACAAGCACATATATGTTGCTTGCAATAGCATTTACAAACTCACCACTGGCCATGCTGTTTCAGGCTTCTGGGAGTTGGAGGTCCATATGGTTCTCACCCAGTCTTGGACCATTTAACAATCAAAGTAAATGGAAGATAGTTAATACAAGAAGCTGTATCATATTATCTTATATTATAACAGAACTGTACAGTCAGATATGGTTGCCGGCTAGAAAGAGGAAATTAATTCAGTAGAGAATATTGCCAAGTAAATATTTCCTTGGGCTAAAACCAATTTTTAGTCCCAACTAAAGCAGACATACTGAATCAATGGAATTTTGGGCTCATTCAAACTGGGCAAAAGCAACCTGATTTTGTCTGATTTATCATTGTACAGACCACAGGTTTTTGAAGATCCTCCTGTCTGGGTCCCTTGAGGGTGCTTCTGTGAATCCAGCTACAACCTTCACACCCAGGAGGAGGTTGTTTTGGAATCTTCAGGAGCTTCCTAGATAGCCAGGAGTAAATTTCTCATTGGCTTGGTTCTCCCCATACTCCTGGATTGTCTCTGCTGATGATGATATGGATGGAGGTGTGCCCTTTCCTGCCTTCCCTAACTATACATTTGAGGAAGGAAGGGAACTCCACCCACATAGCACATGTCAACAAAACAATAAAGCCTGGTATGTTTGAGGCACAACTAAATGCAGGGGCAGGAACGACTGTGGTGAGTTCTGCACTCTAGGCACAAGAATAGCCTGACATTTACTGGGGCTTTACTGGGTCAGTTTGGAGCCTTACATAAATGTTGATTTAACCTATTCACCTAATGGGTCAATCCTTGTTGGGACTAACCAATGAATTTAACCTTTTATTTCCTTGTAGGAATGTAATATATTACAGGTGCTATTGAATTTCAGTAATCTGAAGCCTGGGCCTATGTAAAACTAGTTGGATATAAGGCTTATTATTTTCAATGAGGCTTACTTCCAAAAAAAACCTTCATAGGATTGCAGCCTGAAATTTCAGTTCTAAACATAAAGGTAGGAAAGATATGATAGGATTGCAATTCTCAATTAGCCCCATCAGCTTGGTCAATGATGAGGAATAATGGAGTTATAGAAGCTTATCACACCGGTAAAACCCCCAGCTTACCTCTCTCAAGTTGAATTTTAATTAGGGGGGCAGCCAGGTCCTATTGCATGTGTTTTGCCACTGAATCCACCAGTGGAGTCTAGCCTGGCTGCAGCCTGGGTCCCAGGAGCACTTCTCCAGCCACTTTTCAAAGTCAAAGAGTTTTCCAACTTTGAAAAGCAGCTTGTTGAGCATTCCTGGGACCCAGGCTTCAGCCGGGCTGGATTCAGCCAGCGGATTCAGTGGCAAAATGTGTGCAATAGAACCCAGCTGCCTCCCAAATTAAAATTCAACTTGGGAGAGGTAAGTCAGGTCTTTTAGCAGTGCGGTAAGCTCCATAGGTTAACAGCATCTGGAAGGCCACATGATTCTATCACTGCTCTAAACCAAATTAAGTAAAACACCCTAAAGGCACCATATCCTGTCTGATTTTGGAAGCTAAACAGGGTCAGCTCTGGCTAGCAATTGAATGGGAGACCACCAATTAATACAGTGCCATAGGGTATATTTCAGAGGAAGTAACTGCCAAAACTACCTCTGAGTATTCCTTGTCTAAGTAAGCCCTATGAAATTTATGGGAGTGCCATAAGTTGACAGTGATTTGAAGGCACGGACATGCATACACAGAAAACATAAGCAAAGCTGAGGTTTATAGGGGAAAAGATAATATAAAAACTATAAGTATACTACAGAGCAATCCTATGATGAGCAGTAAGTCCTACTGAATTCATTAAGGCTGACATCCAGGCAAACTGACAAAGAACTGCAGCCTGATTTTTTACTTATTTTCTTACATTTCACTCAGAGTTAGATGTACATGGTGGGGGTGGTTTTTAAAAACAGATTCTTACATTTTAAAATAGCATTTGAAAATATCTGGAACTGAAAACTAGGATTCTAAAATGGAACTGAATCCTTAATTTTTCAGAAAATTCTTCCAGTTGTTCAGAAGTAGTTTTATTAACTGTACTTCTAGCAACTTCTAACAAGCAGAAATCAACAGCTGAGAATTTTTACCAGTAATAAAACACTTCCACTGTGCTAAGCCAACTCCAAGTCTTGGGAAGAAATACCTTTCAATTTCTGCCTCAATGCTTTTACCATTGGTCATGGGTATAATGTTTTTGGTGGTTCTTTTTCATACCTCTTAATCTTGTGGGGTTTTTTTCCTTGAAAAAAAAAACCTGACAAATTTAGCAAAACATGTTAACCTTTGAAGATGCATCAAGGTTATCCTGTTGAGAAGTACTTGGATAATTTTATCTCCTGAGCAAAATATTACATATGCTGATAATATACCCTTGAAACTGGCACTAAACCAGCATCCTGTTGAACTTTTTGCAGTCAGGAAAATACAGAGTAACTAACAGGAGTTTAAATTATCTGACTAGAGGAGTAAGAACAAGAATTTATCAGAGTTCACAACAAAACTTATGATAGTCAGGCACTTATTATTTGTTTTTTAATTATGCTTTTAGCTGCCTTGGGCTTCCTTTGAGGGAAAAACAGGGTACAAATAAATTATGATGATTCACTCATTCTACTCTCAGATGTTCTTCACTTGCAAGAATGCATTCTAATGAGTGCGTCAATATAATTTTTTCAATTATTCATATATTATATAACCCATGAGTTCAATTCCTTTATTCACCTTTGTGGTGCTTCTCTTTTTCTGGTATTTGTAGTTATCAAACAGCCCCCCCTCCTTTTTGCTAGGACACAGCAACATACCATCTATTCCAATCATACAGCCAAGGCTTTTTTTTTTTTTTTTTGTGTGTGTGTGTTATCTGAAGATAAGGCAAGAAAACTTTACAAGCCAACAGTAAGCCGGTGAAGAGTGGACCCAAGAGAATTCAAGGATTTGTCATGTTCAATGAGTACTATGGTATCCTATCTTTTCTCTTTCTGGATGCTATTTATTTATTTATTTATTGCATTTTTTATGCTGCCTTTCTCCCAAAAAAGGGACCCAAGGAGGCTCACAAAATAAAATGTGGATGTGAAGGAAGGAACAATTTTGGTCTTGACAGCTTCGCCATAGTATTTTGGCACTATGACAAGAGAAGATGCACTTGCCAGAAATTCTTCTTTCTATGCAGCTAGAGATTCAAGGGTCTCTACCCCAATGAAATGGGCAACACACACACAGTATTTTTTAATGATAGTACATTTCACTGCTTCTTTCTCTTTACTCCACTCCTTTGCAGTTCCTGTCTTCTCTTCTAATTTATTCTAGTCCTATTCCTGACAGGGCTGCTGCCTTTAGATTTCTTCCTGGTGTATACCCTATTTTTAATTATCACTAGTTTCCCTTTTCTCCTTGGTATAGATAGCTACAGCTGCCTTTGTATAGCTCAGCAGGCTAACAATTCCATCATGCTGAAAAGGATTCATTCTCACTTCCACAGTCTTCTCATCTCAGATCCCTTCATTAAGAGGCAAAGACAGATTCCCTCACAATGTCACATCCAGCTCTATTGGGTTTTGATCCTGTTCCTCTTCTTCATTTGATCAATTTTGACAGATTTCTCCAAATTACTTCATTGTTTTTGTCAGTTTCACACCTAGCTTCACACCTAGGAGGATTCTCATAAAATTACACATTTCTTGACTGTTCATTGCAACAAAAACTCTCACACATTTCCCAACTTTTCCCCATGACCATGAGTGCAAGGAACTTGCTTCTTTTCTTCTTCTGGGGGGTGGATGTGAGGTCCTATGCAGTGACATGTGAAACATTCATATGTTTATCTTAAATGTGTCTTTCTACACTGCTCAAGGAATTTTGGAACCTCGCTTTTGGTTTTTAGTCTCTGAATTTCTCTAACATTTATTTTTTGTTTCTAAATATTGTCCCCTTCCCAATTTTCTTTCTTCTGCTTCCTTACATTGTCCACCAACTGATAGACTTTTTCCACCTTAACTTCATTCTTTCCTACAATGTTGAATACCTGTCTTCACTGTATCCCAGTTTCCCACCTATCGTGAGAGTTGCCCTTCTTGCTCCAAGACATATTTTCACTGATTAATTTACCTTCAATGTTCTTTCCAAACACTAACATATATTTCTAGAAAGTCTTTCAGGGTGCCAAGTTCATTCTTATTGCCTGACACTATCCTTATTTCTTCTTCTTCTTTGCTTTGAATCATGTCCAATCCTCTGTCAAAAATTGCTCATTTAAAACAAATAAATCTGATGCAGTCAGACAGTAGAACAGTAATAGAATACCTACTCTACATGAAGAAAGTCCCAGGCAGGGAAACAATGAGATTAGGAAAACACTGTAGTCCTAGGTAGGAAAAACACTAACATTAGCCAGCTAGATGGAATAATGATCTCCTTCAATGCAAGGCAGTTTTTGTGTATTTATTTATTTTATTTATTTAAGGGAGTTTTATCCTGCCTTTCTCCCAAAATGGGATTCAAGGCAGCTGTATGTACCTTCAAGTTACCTGTCAACTTATGGCAACCCCATGAATTTCATAGGGTTTTCTTAGGCAAGCAATACTCAGAGGTGGTTTTACTAGTTCCTTCCTCTAAAATATATGGGATAAATTCACTTGTTAGTTCTAACAAGGCTAGATCCATTGAATCAATTGCTGAATGGTAAACCAACACATATGCCAATTGTATAGATTCAATGGGCTGATTTCAGTTGTGACATGTATGTCCCATAGGTGTACATATTAAGCAAGGTTTTTTTCCCATCCCCCTCTCCCATGAAATGTTAATGTAAGCTGTGGCTTTTGACACTATCCATATGTAAACTAGTCTAGCCTCATGTCAGTTCAAGAGGTCTGTAATAGTTGATGTGTCACACTGTAGCATGCATTTCAAGGTTGGGTTTCCATTTTATCAGTGGAATAAGCATTTGTGACTTTATCTTTATTGACACTGTACATTTATATAAATACTTCACTTTTATTTGTAGATTGCCCCAGGTTTTGTTTTTTTTAAAAAAAACATGGAGTAGCTGGAATCCTGAAGTACCAAAAGAGCCCATAGGAACTGTGTGTGAGTACAGAATGCTGTTGGACTGTTGAGGGAAAAGGATAAAATTAAACGGGGGGGGGGGGGGGGGGCTAGAATGGAGTTGCTGGGATCCTGAACAACAGCAATCTATAATGCAACATTTCATTGCAGGTCCCACTAAGCACTGGTGAATTTTAGAGATCAGAACCTATGAGTTATATTAAATTACATTTAAGACAGGGATTTTGACTGGAATGTGTACTTTCTTTCTCCTGATGAAACCTAAGAGTAATATTGAGGATATCTTCTGGGGAGTAATACTGGAAGATAAGTGTTGCCCTTGTTGCTGGATTTTTCACTCTGTGGAGACTGCAGTTGTGAGTGGCAAGCATGCCGAACAGTGAAGAACAGAGGTGAAGTAGGGAGAAGCAGGAAGCGAAAGCCTTTAATATGATGCCTTGTGCTGCAGAAGTATGTGTAGCTATGGGAGGCCTGCCTGTGCTGAAAAGTGGGGGAAGGAATGACAAACTGATGAACAAAGTGGAGAAAGAAAGATGTACAGAGGAAGAGCAGAAGGAATTACACAAGATTAAAGACTCACAGAGAGTGGAGAGGGCATATGGAAGACAGAAAAGACAAAACAGAGTGGTCAGAAAGAAAGACACATGGAGAAACAAGAATCTAAGAGGAGGGGAGGAGAGAAACAAGAAGAGAGCACAACGTATTGGAGAAGGACAGTGACAATGGGGTGATTCACACTACGTTTTAATCTGGGTTGCAAAGCATTTAAAAGGGGGTTATTCACACTGAAATTGGGTTTTTTCAACTCGAATTGGGGTAAACACATGTCAAATCCCCCTTAACTCGAGTTTTTTGGAAAAGATTTTCCCTCATGTTTTTTTGCAAAACACTGAGTTTTTTTCAGGGTGCCACCAATGTGAACTTACTCCTGAAAAGATTCAGGGTTTCCTGAAGGGAAGGATCAATGGGCAGAGGATGAGCAGAAGGGCTGAACACACCTATCCCATGGCAAGCACCATTATTGTGCTCGCGCTTAGTTACTGGCTCTGAGTGTTTTCAAATTTGCCGCTGGTGTGCCCTTTAAACAACGGCTCAGCTGTTTTCCTTTTCTGCTCTTTTCACCCTATGATGCCATTGCCAGAAGTTTGGACAACCAAAGCTAGGGAAGGAGGCTCTTCTGGGAATATGTTCTTTTTAATAATTTTTTTTGACAGAGTGTGTAATCCATTGCCTTTGCGTGGTTTCCACTTGTGTGTGTGTGTGATTCTTTCTGTTTCTGTGTTCCCCAATGATGCCACTGCAAGGAAGAGTGGGTGGGTGGATAGAGAGAGGGATGGGGGAAAAAAGGATGGAGGAGAAAAGAGGGAAGGGTGGAAGGAAGGAGGGATGAAGGAGCCTTCACCAGGCAGCCTTGCTGCCCCCCATCCCTGCCAGGGACTCGGAGGAGATCTGATGCTCCCACCTCTGCCAGTTCTGTGGTGTAAAATGCATGCTTTTTAGTTGGGCTCCAATGGGAGGGCATTTGGACAGTTTTCCTGGACAGGATTATGAATGGAGGACCTGTCCTGGGAAAGGAGGATGCTCTGGTCACCCTGTCCTCATCCCAGGGTGACCAGATAGATGTCATCTCCACTGGGGGGAGGGGGATGAGGCACCGCAAAATGGAGGATGAGCATAGGAAATGGAGGACATGCCCCAATAAAATTTCATATAAATATAGAATGTATGTTTCTTAGTCCTGCTCAAAACAGACGGCATTGTTCCTGGGCAGAAGGCAAAATGGAGGACATGTCCTCCAAATGTTAATTCCTGTCTCTCACTGGATACAAAGCGATGTCACCAATGACAACAGCAGAAGTGAAGTGACATAGATGTGTATCATATGACTGACAGAACAAAAAAATACCTGAAAATGATCGAATGCCAGCCTATATTTATAGATAAAGGCTTTTGTTCCCTGCACCTTTCCTCTCTCTCTCTCTGTGTTTCTTTTTAACTTCACTTGTTCCTTTCAGTTGGTAGATGGGTGAGAAACAGGACTTTCCAAAATACATACAGATGAAGGGAAGTAGTGAAGTCATTGATGAGATTTTTCAACTCCAATATTATTTACTCTATCAATGTAACATATTTAAACACCAATATAGATTCAGTGTAACACCAAGGTTGGAATCAATGGCTGTCTTTCTGTATCACCTAATTCACCACATAACCTAGTTACATAGCTAGGCAGTCTCTTCCAGAAAACCCCAACAGTCCTCACTTACCGGACAGAAGCCACTGCAAATGGAAGCAGCAGACAGATTTTTTGCACTCTATCCTTTGAGTACCTTTCTTGGTCCTGTTACAGGCAGGGTCTGTAATAGGGAGTGGGGGTGGTGGAAACATCAGTCAGCTCTTTCCTGATCAACAAGGGAATAGATCTCTGTTATTCACAGCAGCTACTGTCCAGTAAATAAAGATTGGGAATCTTTTATGGTTCCTATGTATTCCCTAAACTAGTGAATATGTAAAGATCATGAATATGAACCAGTCACAAATGTATAACTCTAGGTTCCAGTTCCAGTATATGTATGTGCATATATCTATCTATATAGAGTATAAGTGTGGGAATAAAAAGTTACATTTGATCCTGGAAATTACCAGTAAGTAGTCTGAGACAAGAGAAACCATGGCTAGTGTCCAGCTTAGTATTTACAATGTTGTAAATTCACATTTACAGTCATTTGAAATGACTGACAGTACCTTTTGGACATAGGCATATGCAACAAACAGCAGCAGGGACCCATGTATATTCTAGCAAACAGTATAAGGAATGAAAACGTGTTTGTGTGCTTTTACCTCCATGCCGCTATATCTGAGCCTTTAAAGATAATTGATTTAGGAAGCAGTTAGACAGTTCCTCCATTAGCACAACAGCTATACTTCCACAGAAATCCACCAAGGAGATTTAAATGCATTGTTTATTGCTGAAGACATATCATCAATAAGCAAACATTATTGGAGCTACTTGATGAAAAATAAATATCTTCTGGAGTTTACAAGCCTAGTTTCTTCAATACATGGAAGCCTGCTGGTTGGTCAAAATATTATTATTGATTTTTCATTATGCTGATATTCATTTCTTACACAAAAACTCAACAAAATATTATATTGCAGCCTGCTGTCCTCAAAAGCGGCAAATACTTAGGGCCTTTGCAGACTCCTAGAAATAGAGCAAATTGAGTTCACTTTAACTGCCTTGGCTCAGTGCTAGGGAATCATGGGAATTGTATTTTTTTCTAAGACATTGAGCCTTCTCTGTCAGAGAGCTCTGGTGCCACAATAAACTACAGTTCCCATGATTCCCTAGGACTGAGACAGGGCAGTTAAAGTGGACTCAATCTGCACTATTTCTGGCAGTCTGCAAAGGCAATTTGTTATTAGAACACAAACAGAGATATTAAATAGACAAACTAATGCAAGAGAAGTTCATAACCAGCTTTCAGTTAACGGTGTGACACAGGTGATAGCAAATTTTACTGACATCATTCTCTGGGCACTGAAGGTCATGGACTTGTTCAACTTCTCCTGTTGCCTGGAGTTTTTCCAGAGGCTTATTATCATCCTATTAATACTGTATGATACATGTGCAGCAGTAATTCATGGTTTCAGGAGAATTGGCTTCGCCCAAGGTGCTACTCCTGTTGCAAGGCTATGACATTTATTCATGATGGTAAAAAATCTCATGCAGATTGTCACAATCCACATGGGGATAGGCAACAGAATAGCAGATGAGGCTCAGGATTTGCTGTTAACTACCCTCGAGTCGTCCTCAATTCATGGCAGCCCTATGGATGAGACATCTCCAAGACCCTCTGTCCTCCACTGCTCTACTTAATTCCTGCAACCCCTTAATACCCATGACCTCCTTGATAGAGTCCATCCATCTGGCATGTGTCCTTCCTCTCTTCCCTCCACCTTTTCCAGCATTATTGTCTTTTCCAATGAGTTCTTCCTTCTCATGAGGTTTCTCATGAGGCTTCCATAGTCAAAGGCTTTGCTATAGTCTATAAAGCACATACTAATTTTCTTTTGGAATTCCCTAGTGCACTCCTTTAGCCATAGTATGTTTGTAATGTGGTCTCTAATGCCTCTTCCTTTCCTGAAACCTGCTTGAACCTCTGGGATTTCTCTCTCCATGTATGGTTGGAGTCTATGTTGCAGAATTTTGAGCATGATTTTGCTTGCATGGGAGATCAGTGATAGGATTCTATAGCTGCTGCAGTCTCTTCTGTCTCCCTTTTTGTAGATGGGGATATATATTGATTGCTTCCAATCTGTTGGCCATTGTTTTAATTCCATATCCATTGACATACATTGGTTAGCACTAGAGTTGACTCTGTCAATGTGGATTGCAGTAGTTCAATTGGAATATCATCTGTTCCTGGAGACTTATTTTTGCCATTTCTTTTAATGCTTTTAAACTACAAGGTTGGCAGAAGCCAGGACTAGTGATGGGAGCTCACTCAGCCCTGTAGTGTTTGGGCCTCAAACTGCTGACCTGCTGATCTTTCAATTAATTGGAATATCATCTGTTCTTGGTGATTTCTTTTTCTCTATTTCTCTTATTGTAGTTTCCACCTCACTTTTTAGCATTCGGGGTTCATCTTCATATGGCTCTTTGTTCCATGTGACCTTCATTTTGTCATCTCTTTTGTATAATTCTTCTGTGTATTGCATCCAACATCTTTTTATTTCTTCCTGGTCTTGAATTATTTTATTTTTATTGTCATAGATCACCCCAGTCCTTGGTTTGAATTTTCCTTTGATTTCCCAAAGCTTGTGAAATAGAGCTCTTGTTTTTCCTTTTTTGTTGCTGTTTTCTGTTTTTCTGCATTGGTCATTGTAGTAAATTTATTTCTTTCTGCACAAGCCTTTGTACCATTGCATTCATAATTCTTAGTTTGTTCCTATCTCCATTTTGTTTTTCTTCTCTTCTTTTCTTTATTGCTTGTAGTGTTTTTTCCATCATCCATGTTTTTTCTCTCTTTCTTTTTGTTTATTAAATGTGTCTGTCTGCATTCTTCTTTTATTATGTCCCTGGATTCAAACCATAGTTCCTCTGGTTCTTGGTTTATTATGCTTAATAGTAAGAATCTGTTTCTTATGGTGTTTCTTTCCATTTTTACTATGTCTAGCTTCCCTTGGTTCATGCTACTCACATTCCATGTCCCTATCTTATGTGTAATGCTGCTTTGGATGCTATTTGCCTTTCTAAGAGTGTCTGCTATTTCTATTGTTATCTTTCTTATGCCTTGGCTAATCTTGCAAATGTGATATCCCTTTATCTCTTTCTCCTTCCCTTTCTTTTAATGTTCTGATTCTGACTGTGTCTCACTTGGGGTGTCTCATTGTAGGGTTTACTAGGTGATGGGGTTACACAAGGAGGACCACCTACACTTCCCTGTGCACAGTGTCAACCAATGTTAGCTATGATGTCACAATTTACTCCTGTCAGTCACACCCACCACTACTGCTGCTGCCCAGTATCTGTTTGTCTCCCTATATTATTCCTCCCATTGTTGTTTGTTTGCTTTCCTACCCATTCCCTTATACCTCCCTGGGTTTCTCTTCTTCCCTTCCCTTGTGTCCTCCCTCCTTTAGTTCGTTCCCATCCCCACCACCTCCCTCCAGTTTTGCCACTTCTTTCTCTGTGGTTGAGGAGGACAGAGATGGCTGGTTGCCTTCTTCCTTCCTTCACTTGCCTGCCTGGTCCTCTAGTGGCACTCTGTTATCCAGCTCAGCTGGGGGCAGAGACGAGGCTCAGTTGGTGTTTAGCCACACTTCCCTTGTCTCTCTGATGGTCCTCTTTGTGCTGCTCAGCTGGGGGCTGAGACTGGCTGAGTTGTTTAGTCCCAATCTCCCTGTCTCATGGAAACACAAAGTGACAGAACAAAAACTCATAGTTAGATATAATAAAGGTGGGCAATTACTTTATTACAATCTGTAAATTCACAGCACACAAATTTTCCTCAATGGGAAAAGATGGCAGTCCCTCAAATTGTCTGGACATTGAATTAAATGTTTTAGGCCTCTGAAGTGTGTGATTAAGCTCAGCCCCTGATATAGGACGTTATCACA
>JAIPUX010001232.1:123470831-123482351 GCA_020142125.1 Phrynosoma platyrhinos
CAATGCCTCTTCTGATGGGTGGGGGAGTGTGAGACTGGGTGGCATAATACAAATATTACACCTCTGATGGCTGAGGGTGCTTGTGACTGGGTGACACAATACACCTTTCCGATGGGCTAGATGATCTCATCATGGAAAATCCCATTCGCAACTCTCCTAGACTATCTGGGTGGAAATGCATACCTTAAGGATTAAGGGTGGGCTGCCCAGGTCCTGGGCGCAGAGGGCTTTTGCCTCCAATTCCACTGCCAGAGTTCATCTGGAGGTCATCATGGAATTTCACATTTTTGGTAGCAAAGGAGCTATGGGTGCCATATAGGTTTTTCATATTTTTGGATATGAAGGGGATTATGGGTAACACAACATTGCTACTTTTCTTTTTTGTGCAATTTGTTTTGCACAGATTAACAGCAATCTTGCACGAACACACACACACACACACACACATATGGCTGTCTGGAAAATGTGAGGTATTTTGTGCAAATACTGTACCAACAATTCTCATGCCAAAAGGAAAAAAAAAATACTATGCATAGTTCTGCACAGAATAATTTCCTGAAACCTTTCAGGAAGTTTAAATACTGATTACAGTGGTCTGACAATCATACTTCAGCACTGAGAAAAGGAAAGAATACTATACTGCACCTGAGGCAGCAGGTCAGTTCAGAAGGTCCAGGACATGTATAGTTCCATCCTCCAGCAGAATAAAGCAGCTGTAGAATCCAGACAGAACAGCATTTGTTGGCTGAGGCCATCGCCTCACACTGTCTCGTGGCAGGGTTGGTCCTGGTGTCTCCTTGGTTTGGCCAAATCACCCCACTCCAGATTGCCACCTAAAAACAGTAGCTGACAGGGTTTGACTTCTGCTCCTTCACAGTTATTTCAACAATAACATTTGGATGCCTGTATAAGTGAAAAACTGTTTGTATTCTGTACATAACATGTACTGTGGTAAGGAATGGGAAACACAGCTTAATAATTTTCATGGCTGAATCTTAGTTTCACAGGAATTTAAGAGACATCTCACCTATAGGATCCACCTAAGATTCCACTGAGAAATAGTAAACACCCGAGATGCCATATTAAAAGCTATCCCTGCATTACCTTTAGATCAGAACAAAAAATCCTTCTAATTTGAAATTTAGTAAATGAAATGGACAGTCCATTCATTGCTTTTAAACTTGGAGGATGAGGGGTATTTAAGATTTAGAACAAAGTATTGATTTCAATTGTTGTTAATGAATGTTATGTCATATTAACACATTCCTTATCTATAATGGGCAATTTAAATAAATAAATTAGAATATAAATTAAAGCATTCAAGAATTCACTGGTGGGTAGGTGTGTTGCTCTGGGTTCCTGGGGAAAGGAGAAAGATGCATGCCATTTGAGAGCACATTCCCTGTTTTTTCTCCATGACTGAGCTGAGACCAGCTGCTTGTCCATGCTCTGAATTGCCGTCCCCTCCTTTCCTTCCCTAGAATCATAGAATCATAGAATCATAGAGTTGGAAGAGACCACAAGGGCCATCCAGTCCAACCCTCTGCCATGCAGGAACTCCCAATCAAAGCATCCCTGACAGATGGCTATCCAGCCTCTGCTTAAAGACCTCCAAGGAAGGAGACTCCACTACTCTCCGAGGGAGTGCTAGTAAGAGAGACCAGCAGGGACCCCTCTCAGGGCTTGACAGCCATTGGGTAGTGGGAGGATGCAGATTTGGATTCTCAGAGCTACATGACAATGTAAGAACTTGGCCAATGTGTGTTTTCTAAGGGGTTGTTCAGATGTCATTTTTTTTTAGTGTGACAATGTGAATCATCTCACTCACACATTCTGGGTTTGTTATTCACACTATGGAACTGCATCAATTCACATTTCTGTGAGATCAGTTGCTCACATGTGTCAGCATTCGAATAAAGATGGAGTCAACAATGTGAATGCATTCAGAACATGTTCAAGGCACACAGAGTTTTACCCCAAGTCTATTTGGGTCTATTTGCATAAGTTATTCACACTACCAATGATATAGTGAAATCAGGGAAACCCCTGATATCAATTATCCTGGATTAAGTGGGTTTTTTTGGCAAACCCCCCCCCCCCCCCCCCCAGTTAATTGGGTGCTTTCGGGATGTGTGTGAACAATGGAGATTCAACCCTGATTCATCCTGGATTGTTTTCAACCCCAAAGACATCATCCACAATAACAAAAGAAAATTAAGGCTGTTTTGTTCTGGTCTATCAGACTAGAGCTTGGAAAAGTTATTCTTGGATTTCAATTCCCAGAATCCCACAGTCGAGGCTTCTGAGAATCATTGTCCAAAAAAGTTACCTTTCAAAGCTCCTAATCCTATCTGAGATCACTTCAACTGGACAGTCCAGGGAGTATTTTAATCCCAAGATCTTGTTCAAGTGAGTAATTCATGAAAACTAATATGTGTTTCAAAATACTGTGTTATATAAATAAAATTATAAGCACTCATTATTTCCCTCTTCCTGACAGTTATATGTTGTCTCTCTATTTCTCTCCATCCCATCCTATTCATGTTTAAGCAAGAATTCACAAGGTCCTGTATCAGTCATCTCCAACCCAAGTCTGCATAGAAAACTATTTATAATTTAGAAAACTTAGTGTAAAGTTAGGGCAGCAGTCTGAGTGCCAACATGTATTAGTGTATTTTAGTGTACGTAAACCTTTTATGGCCGACCAAAAGCAAAGGGTACCCACTAAGACAAGAGTCCATAAATAAGGCCTTATGTCATCCCATTAAAAATGTTTTCCTTGAATTTATGAATATTTAAATTTGATAGTACAATTGCAGATAGAGCCCATCATTATCATACTCATATAGCAGGGGGCATGGGTTACAATCACCCTGAAAAATAAATGAATGTTCTTGTACCAGTTTTGCTAGGGAAAGAGGAGGGAGGCATAGTTTATAACTACTTAGTAAAATAGTCCAGTGTTGTCCTGGCATTTTTTAAAAAGGGAAATGTAATATAAGGGAAGAGGACTGTGGAACTGATGGCAAGGTTGAGGGATAGAAGTGAGAGACAGAAGAGGTCAAGGAAGCAATGAAAAAGACAAAAGGCTTTATCTATAAGTAGAAAGATGTTGTCCAGACATTAGGTGCACTTGGTGGTGTACAACTGGTCTTTTATTGAAAAACTATGGAAGACCTCAAATTACTCATAGGCTCTACCAGGTAGAACTAGCCTACGAGGTTGGTAGATGTCTCTGTAATTCTACTCATGACAGATGTGAACATAAGCAGAGGTATGTAGCTTTGGGGATGTTATAGAGGAGATATTCAGTACCTACTTTTGCAGTATTTCCTTCTTCGTGTCTCTCTCTCATGCAAAGCAATATCTTAGTGCTGGTCTACATTCCTACAGCCATTTTAATGACTGCAGAAGAGCAGAAGCACCTGAGCAAGACCTGGGTGCCATTCTGCAGAAAAAAGAGAGATGTCAGATATCTTCTGACTATACAGATGAAGCAGGGTTCTGCTCTTTTAAAATTTTCTCTTTTTTTCCTGTCAACTGTAGGTGTATACTGCCTGGACATACCATTCTTCTCTATTAAATGAAGGAATGCACTGGCACCGAGGCAAGAATTCCCATGCAAATATGCCCAGAGAGTATTACCCTACACAAGCATGATGTAGGTTTGTGGCCAATGGTATCCAGGGCTCATCTCTGCTCAGCTGGTTTATCAGATTATCTGAACCAGACCACACCTATTCTTTCATGCTAGTTATGTATCCATTTCCCATTTCTCCATTGGGTGGGATGGGAACTTTCTATGCACACCCACTGAGCTTGCCATGTGAAAGAAAGGGGAAGGTCTCCTGTCCCAGTAATGGTTACCATGCTAAGAACACCTGCTGAAATTCCTTTTTCTACACAATAATTAAAGGCACAGGAGCTTTGCCTGACAACCCTAACATCCATCCTATTCAAAGATATAGCCATGTTAGTCTATAGAATCACTATGCAGAGATTTTGTAGCAGCTTTGAGACTAACTGAAAGAAAGAAGTTGGCAGCATGAGCTTTCATAGATTTCACATAGCCTGAAGTCTACAAAAGCTCACGATACCAACTTCTTTCTTTCAGTAAGGGCTATTGCAGACTGTCCCAAAGGGCCAGCCTGAGGGTAGAGTTAGGGTGGGGCAGCCACACACTGGTGCTGTCCTGATGCCATGCTGCTGTAGGCATGGCGCGTGGAGTCAGGACACCTTTCCAGAGACACGCTGCTCCAAAAGGGCGTGGAAGAGCCATGGTGCCGGCTCTTCGGGCAGCCTTTTGACGCTCCTAAAAGGAGTGGCATTTTGCCATTCTTTTAGGGGCAGCAAAAGGAAGTATCAGGGCCGTGGCATGGGGTTGCTGCGGCCCTGATCCGTCATTCTCTGGGGTGGCTCTCTGCTGCCCAAAATGGGGCGTCTGCATCAGCCCTTAGGGCCTTTACAGTCTGCCAGAAATAATGCAGATTGAGGTCACTTTAACTGTCCTGGCTCAGTGCTAGGAAATCATGGGAATTGTATTTTTCTGACATTGAGCCTTTTCTGTCAGAGAGCTCTGGTGCCACAATAAACTACAGTTCCCATGATTCCTTAGCAATGAGCCAGGGCAGTTAAAGTGGTCTCAATTTGCACTATTTCTGGCAGTCTGCAAAGACATTAGTCTCAGAGGTGCTACAGGATCTTTCTACATAGTGATCCATCCTATCGCTGACACATGCTTCAAGTAAAACCTCTTGTTTTCTCAAAAGGTATTTCAACTGTGTTTTGTAAAGATCATGTTGTAAAGCAATGGGCTAAATCCAGTTGTTAATCCCAACTTCAATAAAATCACTGAATGAATGTAACTTATGTCACAGCTTAAGTGAATCCCATTTTATTCAGTGGTCTACTCTAGTTGGAATTGGATCTAGCCCAATGAAGACAGGTGGGCAAAGTGCACTCCCCCATTGTTGTTGGATTGCAACTCCCATCAGCATAGGACAGTCTATGAAACTGTAAACAAATGCTTGGGGTTGTAATCCAGTTACACCTAGGAAGTTGCACTTTGCCTATCACTTAATTAGAACTTTTAAAAAACCTCATGTTACTGTGTATTCATGCATATCTTATTATTTTTCACTTCATCCATAGTTTGACTATTTGTATTACTACTTGATTTTCCAATTTTTGTGCAACTTTGCCTCTGGTTTACTTTCTTGGATTACTTTGATCCAATGGCTGTTACTTTAATTCGAGCCATGGCTAATGCTATCCTTTAATGTTCTTGACTTTTGGCCAGGCAGCTGATTGCAGCTTCCTCTGTTTACTTATGTCCTCTCTTAGCATTTGCAAGTCTAAATATGCTCCATATTTATTATTAGAGAGCCATTTTAGAAAAGACACACACCCCTTGGGACAAAGGAATGCTCCTCTTGACTCTTTATTCTTAAGGAGATTTTCCTCTAACAATAAAGCTGATGGGACTCAACAGCTAAGTGCATCTTGCAATGCTTTTATTTTGTCATATGGAAATGAAACAAAATGACTATAAACAACAGTTTCCAAATAGGGTAAGCTATCAGAGAGGTACAGTATTTTTTGTCTACTCTGGCCATCTCCCAGTCAGAATTTTGTAACAGGCTTTGGTTGGTCCATTAAGATCTTTGCATCCAACCAGGTTTCCAATAGCAAAAATAGGATAGCCTGGTATTCTGCTTTACAATGACTAATTTTTGCATTGAAGACATCCTTGGTGGGGCATTCCAGATGTTGTTGGACTTCTCCTTACATAATCTGAAGTGAGTACAGCCAGTGTTGAGTGATGCTGATCATTATAGTTCAACCACATCTGAAAGACCACAAGTTGGCCACCTCTGTTCTGTCTGAAGAGCTGTCCAGCCCATATTTCCAGCCCATAGGGATCTTGGAGATGTTCATCAATACTTATATCTGGAGAGGTAGCCATTGAAGCAAAATACATATACAAGCAAAGACCATGGTATCCTTCTGGGATGCCTGAGAGAGTTGGGTATCAGCGGCACTGCATGCAGTGGTTCTGGTCCTACTTCTCAGGTAGGTTCCAGATGTTGTCACTTGGGGACAGTTGTTCGGCCAAGAGGGAGCTCAAATTGGGCGTACCTCAAGATGCAATTCTGTCCCCAATGCTATCCAACATTTACATGAAGACACTGGGCGAGATCATCCGGAGGCATGGGGCGGGGTGTTATCAGTACGCTGATGACACCCAAATATATTTCTCTATGTCTCAGACTGATGCAGTGACTAAGGATGGCATCTCTCCTCTGATGCCTGTCTTGGGGCGATAATGAACTGGTTGAAGGAAAACCGACTCAAGCTGAATCCAGGTAAGACAGAGGTACTTGTCATAGGAACCCCAAACCCGGGAATGGAGCTATGTCAGCCAGTTCTGGATGGGGTCACACTTCCCTTGAAGGACTCTGTCCACAGCTTGGGGGTGATCCTTGACTTGTTGCTTCACTTGACAGTTCAGGTGGATGTGACAATCAGGAGCTCCTGTTATCAGCTTCAACTAATATGCCAGCTGCACCCATTCTTGGAGCAGGGAGACCTTGAAACAGTAGTACATGCACTGGGAACCTCTTGATTAGACTTCTGTAATGTGCTCGACATGGGGCTCTGGAAACTTCAGTTGGTACAGAACATGGCAGCCAGAGTGGTCTCAGGGACATCCAGAAGAGACCAGATAACACCAGTATTGAAGTTTCTCTTCTCCACTGGCTGCCAATTAATTTCCGGGCAAGGTACAAGGTGTTGGTTATTACCTTTAAAGCCCTACATGGCTTGGGACCAGAATACTTAAGGGATCGCCTTCTTCCGTATTGGCCGTCCCGCACACTAAGGTCCTCGGAGATGAACCTACTACAGCCGAAAATAATCTAGGCTAACTTCGGTTAGCCAGAGGGCCTTCTCCACTGCTGCTCCAAAGTTATGGAATGATCTATTGGAGGAGATCCATCACATCTCTACTCTTACAGCCTTTAAAAAGACTCTTAAGATGGATCTCTTCCGGCAGGCCTTCCCAACTTAACTCCTCTCCCTGCACAAGGTGATCTACATCATTCTATCCACCAATTATCTCCCCTTTTAAAAAATATTTTTGTATTTTTGCTCTTAAATTGTGCTTGTTTATTGTAATTTTAGTATTGGGTTGGGGATTGGGAAGGGACTAATTTTGAATTTTATTGTATTCCATGCACTTTTATTGCTTGTGATTAGGCGGGCTATAAATAAATAAATAAATAAATAAATAAATAAACAATGTATTATTATTATTATTATTATTATTATTGTTATTATTATTATTATTATTATTAGGGAGGCCATTACAATGCTGAGCTGCCTCTGTGTGTGGGGGGGAACGTAGAAGCAGATGAACTCCCATGTCACATCTTTTCTTTCATGATAGTAGCACTGCTAGACAACCTATAGGAGATAAAAGTAACTGCATTTCTGCTCCCGTAGGATTACTATAAACTGCAATCCTATCACAGTTTACTAGAACTATTATACATACAGGCTGCAGTACAGAAACAAATTACTTTAATTCAGCCTATGGTTAAACTGGACATTGATGAGCTTACTTTATATTGGTGAAGTGGACACACAGAGACACGTTTTCTGGGTTTCCTCCAATGAGTTCAAGATGGCATTGATAGCTCTCCTCTTCTCTGTTATCCTCACACCAGTGCTGTAAGGTATGTCAGACAGAGAGTATGATTGGCCCAATGTCGCCAGCCAGTTCCATGGTTTTGTGGGGAGGTTAATCTAGAGCTAAAACACACTGCAGAAATAATCCAGTTTGAGACCACTTTAACTGCCCTGGCTCAACGCTAGGGAACCTTATTTCTGCAGTGTGTTTTGGGACCCTAGATCCCATATCCCTGCCCAGCACTCTAACCACTGTACCACAGTGGCTATATAAGAAAGTTTCTTTAAAAAATAGAATAAACCAACAGACCATATCAAAAAGAAACCATAGATTAAAAAACCTACCAACTACATACTTACTGTATCAAATATGCAAGAAACCTATTATATTACTACTTTCATCATTTTTCCCCTTTTCTTTTTCTCTTAAACTAACTGTTTTAATTGTAAAAAGGACAACCTTCTTCATCACTAGCTGATTAGAGCCTTGCAGAAGAAAATGCTATTTGTCTTCAGCCCCCTGATTTCCTATATGTCTAAAAAGGAGATAAATAATATAAATAGAAATACAACCAGCCATAAGTCGTAGGCCAGATGTTCCACTTTACTTGTACCACATATACAAAGTCTGGTACTGGGATGCCCTGGAATCTCCCTTGTTGCATCATTGTGTCCATCTGTTCAAACTGAAGACAAGTAAAGGCCATATGTTGTTCACATTTCATTGGGAAGGCCAAATATTTTTATTCTTGAAATGTATCTTTTGCTTCTGCTATCCATTTCATAGATCTGGTATGTGACATAGTTGATATGTCCATCTGTGCTCTAACGTCTTATATTCTTTTTAATGAATTAGACCTAGAAACACCTAAGGCCTCCACTCTAAAACCATAATTTAATAACAATATAGAAAAGTTAGATAGAACATATGCTATACTTTCAAACTGGTCTCATATTTTCCCTTCATGCTGCATTTCACAGTTTCACACAATTTCACACAAAGGCAAATTCACTGGCTTTCTGAGATTAGTTGCATGTACACAAATGGACACAATAACTCTTAAGCACACTATCTTGTTGAATTGCTCTCTTCCCCCATTCCCATGCTACAAAGGACAGCTTTGGCAGTGAAGTGCCAAGGAGCATAGCTATTGAGTGTGGAAAAACTAAACCTGAATTCAAGTGAATCCAGTCCAGAGCCCATTTGAAGATGCATTCTATTCCAGTGACGGAAGTACAGAAGCAATATATTCCCTGCTGCTGTTTTATTTATGCATAATGCCAGATAGCAGAATTATTTGATAAACAGCTTCCTTGGTAGAGTCTTCTCAAGATGCTGGAGAGAGAATCCTTCACTGTACACAGTGATTTGTTTTCTAAACACTTGGCAGATAGCATCGCTTTGCATCTGGCCTAACTGGACAGCACTTTTATTACAAGAAAAACACTGGATGTGGCTGTGAAACTGTCAAAGTGGAATTACTTGGACAACTTTCAGTTGCTACTAACTCAGGATATGGTCAAGGATACTTTGTGAAGTTCTTGGAAAAGTTACTTTCTTGGAATCTTCCAGCTGGCATAACCAGCACCCAGGCTGGCAAGGGGATTCTGGGCTTATAATTAAAAAAATTGTCTTTTCTAGGCAGTGGGCCTACAATACATCTGCTTTATTGAAAACCTAACTGCAGAAAAATGATTGACTGGGTTTCAGAAGTAAATAACACTTCCCTAAATGTGTGGGTATCCTGTTCAAGATTAGCCCTATTAGTGCTATCAGATACCACAGTGAAAGGCCTTGGGTTATTTTTCCTTAGCATCCTGCCCATTGCTCTCACTTGGAGAGCACAGTGCACCATAAGATTTCTTCTGCTCCTTTAAATTAACCTGTTGACCACATATGAGGTAGAGAATATCTTCATATCACTAGTGATGAGCTAAAACTGAAATACCAGTCTTCTGGTTGCTGTATGCCTTAAAGTAGTTTTTTGCCTTTCTCTGAGAGAGTATGACACCCAAAGTCACCCATTTCATAGCTGAGTGGGGATTTGAACCCTGGTGTCCAGAGTCATGGTCCTATGCTCAAACCAATATATCACACTGCTCTCGATCAATAAATACCAGCTATTAGTGGGATGAAGTGGAAGCACCATCTTGTCTGAACCTCAGGAAGCAAAATATCTTATGCTGGTCCTACTCCAGCTGCCTTAAATAATTGTCTCCATCTTTATGCTGCCTACACCTGACTCTCCTTCTCCTTCATATGAGAACCCAATAAGTGAGGCAGTTGTCAACAAATACCTGAAATTGGTGGTGGTAAGTGCAAACTGGAACTTAATTCAGATAAGGAAGTTCCACACCAACTCTGATTGAAGTCTACATAGCTTGAGGGTGTTTTTAGATCTGATCCTGACTTCCATGCTAACAACATAATATGAAGTAACTTTCTCCAGCTTAGGAAGGTGTTTCAGCTACAAGTCCTCCAAGACAAGAGATAGCCTCCTGGGAGCTACGTTATAACAATAAGGGCTAGATAATAGCAATTGCTACTACACAGCTCTTCCGTCAAAGACAATTTGGAATCCTCAGTTTGTTCTTGGAGGACTTGCTGGCTGTACTGGGAGCACTCACATCTGAAAAGACTGGCACGGGAGTCAAGTTGTATTTATGTTCAATTCAAAATGTCCCCTAGACATAAATCCCAGTCCTCACTAGAATAGACCCATTAAACCAATGGGATTTACATAAGCATTGAATCACTATTCAGAACTGATTGAACTCTAGCTGGGAGGAGCAATTATATTTAGGCCTTAAAATTTTAATAGAGAGCTATTGACCCACAGGAAAAGTCAAATGAAGCTGGAGCAAACTGTGAGTTGGAGAGGTCTCTTTCCCACTTCACAATTATATTACTCTGTTACTGCTTTTAATTGTTGTGGCTCCATCCTACAGAATCTTGATTTCTAGCCTGGTGAGGCCCTAGAACTTTTTGGTAGAGAATTTTAAGTGCTTTACTAAGGGCCTTTGCAGACTGCCAGAAATAGTGCAAATTGAGTCCACTTTAAGGGTTATGGTTAGGGAATCATGGGAACTGTATTTTATTGTGGCACCAGAGCTCTCTGACAGAGAAGGCTCAATGTGTCAGAAAAAAACAAAACAATTCCCAAGATTCCCTAGCACTAACCCTAACCCTTAAAGTGGACTCAATTTGCACTATTTCTGGCAGTCTGCAAAGGCCCTAAACTACAGATCACAGGATTCAGTTAAAGTGTGCTATAATTTTGTAGTTGGAAAGAGACTTGTCCCACTCAAAGTTTACTCCAGTCTCATTTGACTTTTCCCAGTGTCAATAGCCCTATATATATATTTTAAAGGAAACTTGCCCCATACACTATGACAGTGGTGTCACTAGGGTTGACATCACCCCATGTAGTAACTCATAGTGTCACCTGCCCTTGACCTTCCTTCCATAATATACCATACAGAATCCTTAGTAATTTTTTTTACTTATAGTACTCATAAATTGTAATTCCCATATATCACGGAATGTAATGGCAATAATTATGACATAAGCAATTAGCAAAATTAAAGCTATAACTGCATCATAATATCTTAAGCACAGCTTAAATGTATTTATTTGTACATAGTTTCATGTGTTTAGAGTGAGACTTTGGTAAGATATGTTTTTTTAAAAAATAAACATGGGGCCTCTCCTCCTACTGAGCCCTGTCTTAACCATACTATCTCTTCAGTGTTTTACAGGGACACAAGCAAACACCACTGCTTGTTTCTGCAAAAAGGCAGATGTTTGGGGAGTAGTACTGTCACCCCCCC
>JAIPUX010001232.1:123487141-123518455 GCA_020142125.1 Phrynosoma platyrhinos
TCTACATTGGCAACAGCTTTATAGGTTATAACAATATTGTCCAGAATATCAGAGGTTCATTTACTTCTGCATCTTCCAATGTGATATATGCCATCCTCTGCTAGCAGTGGCCCTCTGCATTCCATATAGGACAAACAGGCGCAATGTGTCCTCCATCTACTCTCAACCGCACTGCTCATGAGCATTATTACCCCAGACTTACTATTCTCACAGGATGGGTGCACTGGGAAAATTACATTTTCGAGGGCTCCTGTCTGATACTTGGATAACAGCCACAGCAGCATTCTGGGTGGCAGAGAAGGAAAAGAGGGGCATTTCCACTAGTTGCTGTATTAATAATATTTACAAATCGCTGTAGTAGATGATGGGGCTGCAGGTGGAAGATTCATAGGAGAGTCCTTAGACATTTGTTCTGATTATGACATTAGGTGTGTGATGGGGTTTGAGTTGGTTTGTAATTGTGCTTGGAATAATTCAAATGAAAAAAGTCTTATTTTCCCAATTACAAATCAAATTAGGAGGGCAGCTCTCCCCTCACTAAGGCTAGATCAGATCAGACAGAGTTGTATGACTGCTACTAGCTTTATTTTGCCAGTGGGACCAATGAAGCATGAAAAAGCATAGGAAATATAGACTGAATCAGCATCAAAAGAAAAACTTGCAGTAAAACAGACAACATATAAATATAAAGGCTTATTCATTTTTCCATAGCAGTGAACTATGAACACAGAACATATTTTATATCTAGGGAATCTAGCATCAGCTTTATTTTAATATCTGGCATCCTCCCACCACAACCACCCACTGTCCGTTGTATGTATCCATTAGGAATTGTTCTCCATCTCCCACTGCTGAGGGACACCACTTTGGGGCTATTATCTTGTGTAGCTGCCACCATCAGCCCTCATTGGCTCAGCAATAGGATTGGATGCTCTCAACAAACTGTTTTGCCATTTCCTTCAACCCTGGTTTTCTTCAGAGCCCTTCCCTTCCTTTCCCCAAGAAACATGGGAACTCACTAGTGTGCCAAGTGGGGAAGACATGGACAAGGATGATCAAGAGGAGTTTATAAGAGGAAAGCTTTTTTCAGCTTAACTTCAGACTATCTGAAAATCCGTACCTCCCCATATGAGCTTCGCCAAGTATTACAATCATTGGGGGAAGGAATTCTCTCCATCCCACCCCTCCCATGCTTCACAGGAAAGTCTTCATGGTGACTGCTCCCAGGCTATGGTAACTCCTTCCTAAGAAAGACTCCATTGGTTCCCTCTCGGCTCTCTTCCATAGCCTGGAAACAGCCACCAGCAGGGGAAAACACTATCTAAAGAGGTCCACAGACCTTAACTGGTTGGGATAGGTAGAGAGATGTGCTGTTTTTAACATGTAATATCTTTTTTATGTCTTGTTTTAAATTAACATCTTAAAGTAATGTTGTGGATTAGTTTTTAAAACTGTTCTAACTCTTAGCTATTTTGTTTTAATGTATAGTGCGAGCTACATTGAGTCCCATTGTGGGTGAAAGGCAGGATATAAGCAAAAAAATTAAAAAATAATACTAGTTTTATTCTAATTAACAGTTATGTCATGCTAAAAATACATGTTATACATGAAAGCACCTCCCATAGGTACAGCCTAAGAAGTTGCAGCTTCAGGCCAACATTCAGCCAGTCTAAAGGAAATAAAAAATCCTGACTTGACTCCCTACACACAGACCCTTTTCTACTCACATTGCAGTAGGCAATCTGGCCCCATGATGTATACGTTAGAAAGTCTGAAATGCAAATTGTATGGCCCAACCTCAATAATGTTTCATGGATTTAGAGACACAGTAAAAATTCCCTGCTTCTCAACCAGTCCTTCTGAGTTTCCACAAATGAAAAACAACCCTTGGCCTCAAAGAATCCAGAAGTTTCCATACCTTTCTAACTTAGTATATGGATCCCATTGGATGAGGAATGTCTCTCTAGATCCTCAGGACATCTCAGGTCATCCTGCTCTCTTTGGTCACCTGGAAGTAAGTAATTGTGCATGTGTCGAGTTATAGGTGAGCCAAAGGTGCTCCCTATGCCTTAGCACTAATCCTTGGCTACCTGGACATAAAGCAAGATAATGCCATGAATCTATGGCTGAAATTCATAAGAAATCAATGAGAAACAATGCCTATAAGTGGCAATTGAAGAGCGATAGGGATATCTTTTCATGTGGCAAAACTTCTCTGTGGCATAATACACATGACATTGATTGGTCTTTAATCCACTGAAGGATTCTAAACATTCCCATCCACTAGAGCAAAGTGCCTTTATAACTGCCCTTGGAATGTACATTTTATAATGTGCTAGCAAAATTTATGGGTCCATCAGTGAGAAAACACAGTATTTCATATGAAGGCAGCCAGAAAGTATTTCATGTTTCGATGAATGTCAAGATCTCCCTCCAAGGTAAATGCTGATCTTGGCTTCACCTTGAACACTACATGTTTGAAGTACACATTGGCAGTCATCTGAAAAAAATCCCTCACAAGTACCCATGCTGAGATGTAAAGTCACAGGAAAGTGATGCAAATAGTAGATCTCTCTCCTAAAAGGCTGGAAAATCTGAACAATGCTCTTACAAAATTACAGGCCCCCCTCATTTGGTCATCCAGATGTTGTTGGATTACAAGTCCCATCATCTCTCTCTCTATTTCAAGGTATCCTTTCTACTCCAAGTCCAATTTAAACATAAAGATCCCTCACCATGGATAACAGGAGCCTTGAATTTGCCCATCAGGAGTAAGCACCTGTATGGCAAAATCAGCAGAGGCATAGGACACTTGGTCCCAGTGATCCCCACCAAAGGAAGTATTTAAATTATAGTAGTTATTCTAAAATTCCTTCTACAACAATATATTAGCAAATGTTATGTAAATCTCTCCCTTTGTAATGTTTGTGGCTAGGTTTTTCAGAACTCAGGGGTTACACACAGGTAATTTACCACAGAATTCATATTAGACTGCCAAAGCTACAGCAGTCTGCTTGTAGTCAAAAAGAAAAAATGCTTCTGTAGTTATGTTTATGTTTTCCCATCTGGGTTAAAGGAGTTAGGAAATACCTTCAAATTGGTTCTTCTTTTTAATAGATCATCAGGAGAAGACTCCTGGAAGATCTCTCAGGCCTGGAGAAGAGGAGGCTGAGAGGTGATATGATAGCCGTGTTTAAATATTTGAAGGAATGTCATATCGAGGTGGGGACAAGCTTGTTTTCTGCTGCTCCAGAGACTAGGACCCGAAACAATGGATGCAAGCTGCAAGAAAAGAGATTCCACCTCAACATTAGGAGGAACTTCCTGACAGTAAGGGTGGTTCGACAGTGGAACACACTCCCTCGGAGAGTAGTGGAGTCTCCTTCCTTGGAGGTCTTTAAGCAAAGGCTGGATGGCCATCTCTCGGGGATGCTTTAATTGGGAGTTCCTGCATGGCAGGGGGTTGGACTGGATGGCCCTTGTGGTCTCTTCCAACTCTATGATTCTATGATTCTAGGTGGGTTGATTATGAACAAAATTAACTTTAATTAATAAATTAACTTAATTGGTTCAGGAGGTTGCATGTTTGGCTTTCCAATAAATTACTGTCCCTTTTCCTCTTCGTCAACAATAGTTTGTTAATAACATGGTCATAAATTGAAAGTTACTCTTTGTCTTCCTGGGGAACCTGTTTCGTCAAGAGTTGCAATCAGATTCTAAAGACTTATGAAACTCTTTGGAATGGTGAGAGTCTAGGAAAAATATTTGTAGGGCTACATCTCCTACAATCCCTCAGACAAGAAGAACACAAACAATGATGACGGTGAAATCTTGCAACTGTAGTCCAAAATGTTACTTATAAGCTTATCGCATGGCACTTAAGAAACGGGAACGGAATGGAACGCAAGAGAACGGAATGGAGCAAAAACGCATTTTACTGCACGGGAGAATGCCACTGATGCCTCTGGGAGTCCCCGATCAGTTCCCCAGCTGTTCCTGGCAGCCTATTTTTGAAGGACAATTTTGAACCATCCTTCAAAAATTGGCTGCCAGAACGCCTGGGGAATGGATTGGGGACTCCCAGCAGCAACAGTGGTGTTCTCCCGTGCAGCAAAATGTGTTTTTGCTCTGTTCCATTCCCTTGCGTTCCATTCTGTTCCCATTCTTTGAAGTGCCGTGAGATAAGCTTAATAGAATAATATGTTGGGCAGACTTTTTAAAGAAGGCAACAGAACTGTGAGGTTTAAAATAAGGGGGAGTAGTATAGTGGAAAATAGTTAATTCCCAGTAGTGTCAAAACCCAATTAGTTCAATGGTTTGTGTGCAGATAAGTCTGCAAGCTGCAACTGAACACTAATTTGCCTGGTGAGTATAAAAACCTCCACAACAGCATCTTCATTTTGACTGGATTGCATTGTGCAAAACACCATCTTTAGATGTGTTAAAGCTCTAATTCCCTTGCATTAAGAATAGCATATGAAAATGTTTATAAACTGTGGGGCTCTTGTCACTCATATGGCCATGTTCTCATTTTTGCTAAGGTATTATTATACTCGCAGGTAATTGACTACAGATGGACACCTAAATTTGCTATTTTTTTCCTAATTGACTTTAATTATAGAGGCATTGTAACAGTAAATGTCCATCACATGCAGAGTTGTAATGAGTCAGGTCATTATTGTACTCTCCGACAGCAAAGTGTGTGTGTGTGTGTGTGTGTGTGGCAATGAATAGGGAGTATACTTTAGATTTAGGAAATTTAATATCAACTTTAATTTGGTGTGCATTCAATTGGCAAAGGAGTCAGACAAGGCTGCATCCTATCACCCTATCTATTCAATTTATATGCAGAACATATTGTAAGGAAGGCAGGCTTAGACATGGAAAAGGGAGGAGTGAACATAGGAGAAAGAAATAACAACCTGAGATATGCTGACGACACCATAATACTAGCAGAAAACCTCACAGACCTGGAACAACTACTAAGGAAGATCAAAGAAGAAAGTGAAAAGGCAAGCTTACTTTTGACCATAAAGAAAACAAAAATAGTGACCACAGAGAACTTACACACATTCAAACTAGACAATGAGGAAATAGAAATAGTAAAAGAGTTCTCATATATGAGACCAAACATAGATCGGAACAGGGACTGCAGCCAGGAAATCAGGAGAAGATTAAGAATGGGGAGGGCAGTACAAAGGAACTAGAAAAGATGCTAAAATGCAAAGATATATAACTCAGCCCAAAAAGTCAGAATCATACAAGCCATCATATTCCCTATTACCATGTATGGATGTGAGAGCTGGAAAGTCAAGAAAGAAGATAGAAGGAAAATCAATGCATTTGAGATGTGGTGCTGGAGAAGAGTGCTGAGGATTCCATGGACAGCCAAAAGGACAAACAAATGGGTCCTAGAACAGATCAAGCCAGAGATTTCCCTAGAAGCCAAGCTGACAAGATTTAGACTGTCATACTTTGGTCACATCATGAGAAGGCATGAATTGTTGGGAAAAACAATAATGCTAGGAAAGATGGAGAGAAGAAGAAAGAGAGGAAGGCCACATGCTAGATGGATGTGTATTCTCTCACAATACTTATCCACTGACAAATATGTGTATTTATAAACAAAAGCAGTTTGTTTTCCTGTGGTTTGCATCAACCAGCATTTATACAACCCTTTAAAAAAGCTATTCTGTAATATAACTGTAGAGGGCCAACCGTACATAAAACAGGACACAGAGACAGGGTGGTCTCACACACACACACCAAAAGGATAAAATTTATCACCAAAACAGGGTGCAAAATTGAATACAGACATGTGGCAAATTAAAGTACTGAGATAAGTTATTACAATTTAAACAGGGACACATCTTACCAGAGAAAATGGTGACCTGTGTGCCTGGCCCGCACAGTCAGGTGTTCCCAGCAGATGGACACGTTCAAGGCTTCTCTCTGCTCTCCCTTTTTAGGTTTCTTTACTCCAGATTTGGCCAGAATGCAGCTCTCCACATAAAAGCTGCCATAAACATAGAATTGTCTTCTGGCAGTCAAATAGAGGAGTATCCCCTTCAAAGTATAGGGATAGGAACATGCTTTTGTAATATTTCCTTCTTTTATACTCATTTTTCTTTGCTGCCTTAGAGAACTGGACAATATATTTATTTTTTGTTCTATACTCTTGCAATTCTTATTTCTTCTGGGTGATCTCACACAAGCAAGAGCTGCTTGGAGTAGTTCACTTCTTATCTGATTCTTTTTGGAAAACACATTCAGCAGCTGCTGAGAGAAGAGAAACAACAGAAGGAATAGATATACATGAGAAATAAATAGAAGAATTCCTAATGCCCCAAACTATCCTCTAAATCTATTGGGTAATGTGAGAGATAGTAGCGCAATTCACTAGCAGAGTAATTCACAAGCAGAAGGTGAGCAACAACTAGTCCTGCACCACTCCTACTCTCCAATGGGATTTAGCAGAGAAATAAAGCAGGTCTCATATTATTTCTAAAAACATGTGAAGTTTACTTACAAATGCTAAAGGTTTCATAATGTCTCATAGTGTGCTCTTTAAACATGGAGGAGAAAGAGAGAGAAAGAAGTGCAGCGAATGAACCAGTTCAGACTGATTAATGCATGAAGAGGGAGGCTGTGGCTGAGACTAACAAACAGGAAATGACTTGAAAACATGCATTGTCTAAACTTTCAGAGAGACATGTAAACTATTGAGTATAAGAAGTCATAGGCTTTCATGGCCAACATCTATAGTTTTTTGTGAGTTTTTCAGGCTGTGTGGCCATGTTCTAGAAGAGTTTCTTTCTGATGTTTCACCAGCATCTGTGGCTGGCATCTTCAGAGAAGATGCCAGCCACAGATGCTGGCGAAACGTCAGAAAGAAACTCTTCTAGAACATAGCCACACAGCCCGAAAAATCCACAAAAAACTATTGAGTATAGGCATGCTACCTCTGACTAAAGTATTTTTATAGAGTGGGATATTGCCATCTATGAGCTTGTCATCTGTGGATTTGAGCATCCATGGATGGCAAGCCCATTGTCTCAAATGGTGGAGCATGCATGCATCTGCACTAATGGCCATGTGCACATTGCACTGCCACTGGGGACAATAGGACTAGACATCCCACATTTTTTCGTATCTGCAGTGTTGGGGTGGGGTGGGGTCCAGAATGGATCCCTGCAGATATGAAGGTCTGACTGTAGATGCAAAGTCCACATAGCACCTTCAGCCTTGGTTTCAATTTTCCACTTGCACAAGTAGTATGAAAGAGAACAAACCACAAAGATAAGACGGAGTACTGATTTGTATTAAAGCTGAATATGTTAATTTATACGTATATATGCAAATTCAGAAATAATTATCATAATTAAAATAATTATAATAGAATACAGGTGACCCTTGTGGTTTGTGGACTTCCTGTTTACATCCCTTGGACTTTTGAGAAGCCACAAGGGACAAAATGGTGTGTGTGGTTCATGCCGCCATTATACTCAATGGGTCTCTAATATTTGTGTTAATTTCTATTCGCAGGGTGGGTGGGTCCAGAACAGATCCCCTGCAAACAGGGAGGGATGACTGTAAATAGATTCCATCTGTTGTAGAGAAAATTTTGACCATGTGATAAGCAACATTTGGAAATAATGAGTTCCAGGTCATGTAATTCCCTGTAATTAGTTCCTTCTTGGAGTGTGTAATATCACATTACAAAAGTAAGGTAATAAACAGAAACAATGTTGATCGATGCAACAAGTAATGTTTTAATTACTTTCAAATAGTACATTTAAGAGGCATTTTAAGGCATTTTTTGAGAAAAATTGTGAATCGATTTTTTTCAAGTTTTATGCCATACCATATTAATTATTTTTAAAAAGTAAGTATTGAGCAGTTCAACAAGTAATACACCAAGGATGCTACTGCAGTGATATTTAAATGACAAATACACTGGGAAAGATCTACTTCTGTGCTGTAGATTTCATGGCTGGGCTTGGCCAGGGAGGTGGCAACAGCAGCAGCCAAGAAGAAAAAGAGAAAGAAGAATGTTTGACCAAGAAGGCAGCAAGCAGCAGCCGTGGGGAGAAGGAGAAAGAAACTTTTTTTTCTTTCTCCTTCTCTTCAGAGCTGCCACCACCAGCCCCGCCAAACCACTGCTAGTGAAGTTGCAAAGTTGTTCTGAAGTCAAGTGGCTCAAAGCCAAAGGCTTCAGCCCGAACAAGGTGCCAAGCTAAGTGAGGGAGGATCTGTAGGAGCAGAGGCTTGCAGTCCCTTTCCCACTTCCTCCCACTCCCACCCCATCTGCTTGCCCACCCCAGCTCTCTCCTTGTCCCCTTCCACTTGTCCTACTCCCTCTGTCTATCCTGGAAACCCACACACCAGCCAGTCCAAGATGTGAGGTTCAAGAACACACCTGTTGCTGTATGCAGCGTGTTTTGAACCACAGAAACACAAGACAATGCCTTATGCTAAATCTGACCATCCTCCTAGCCAAACACTGGCAGCTCTGACTGGCAGTAATGTTTTTTCCTCACTCTATCTGGACATCATTGGTATTTCCTGGTAGCCTCCCATCCAATTACTAACCAGATCTGACCCTGCTTAACATAAATGAGGTGGGAATGAGTGTGCACAGGGCTTCTTGTTATATGTCTTCAAGTCAACTCCAACATATGGTGACCTTGTCCTAGAGTTTTCTTGGCAAGGTTGATTCAGAGAGGGCTTCCCATTGCCTTCCAAAGAAAATGATTCTTGCCCAGAATCACCTGGTGGAGTTCCATGGCTAGGCAGTGATTTGGCCCCTGGATTCCTGTAGTCCTACTCCTATACTCAGACCACTACAGCACACCATCTTAATGTTAGAATTCAAAGATATAAGCTTATCGCACAGCACTTCGAAGAACAGGAACAGAACGGAATGCAAGGGAAAGAAACGGAGCAAAAATGCATTTTACTGCATGGGAGAACACCATCGATGCCGCCGGGAGTCCCTGATCCATTCCCTAGCTGTTCCTGGCAGCTGATTTTTGAAGGATGGTTCAAAATCATCCTTCAAAAATTGGCTGGCAGGAACAGCTGGGGAATGGATCGGGGACTCCCAACGGCATCGATGGCATTCTCCCATGAAGTAAAATGTGTTTTTGCTCCATTCTGTTCCTTTGCATTCCATTCCATTCCCGTTCTTTAAGTGCCATGCGATAAGCTTAATAGAGTTGTGTTAGTCTCTACTAGAATCAGTATGTAGAGGTATCTTGTAGTACTTTTGAGACTAACTGAAAGAAAGTTGGCAGCATGAGCTTTCGTAGACTTAAGTCTAAATGCATCTGAGGAAGTAGACTTAAGTCTACGAAAGTTCATGCTGCCAACTTCTTTCTTTCAATTAGTTCAAAGGTGCTACAAGATCTCGCTACATGCTGGTGTAGTGTGTTCAGGAGAGCATGCTGGATTGCTTATGTACCAAGATATTACTTTTATACTACCTTTTCAGATTTAATATTACAGATTTATTCTTGCCCATCTTGACATGCAATTCACACATACAAGGGCCAATTCACACTTCTTTCACATCCTGCCTTTTCTTTACCACAAGCAAAGCAGTTCAGAGAAAGCCTTAATAGAAAAATGGCCAGAGGAAAGAGGGTTAAGCAGCTCCCTGATGCTGCTACTCCCCTTCACTGATTTAGAAACAAGGCTAAGCCGCTTTGGGTTTAAAAAAGAAAAGTGAGGAAGTTTTTCTTTTTCCTCTGAGGTGGGGTCAGGGGAGTGGTCAGATTTCAGGCAGCAGAACTGAAAAAGACATATGTCAAGGATTTGGGATAAGGCTGAACTTTATGGACCATTGCATAGAATCCTGTGCATATTTGCTTAAAAGTGAGTGCCAGTGTTTTTCACACTTGGAGTACATGTTTGTGAGATTGCAGTCTCACTGTGTGACAGCTCTGAACATCTTTGCATCTGCTCAGAGATTCAGATTTTCCTTTCTTTCTATGATTTCAGAATGCTGTAGTTAGAAATGTGCACATTGTTGGCAAAGGTGCTTGAGAAAAGCTAGGGCCATCCTGCAGCAGAATGTCTGACATCTAAAGAGGACAAAAATCCCATAAAGCACTAGTGCCTATTATTGCTAAGCTTCTGATGGTTAACTAAGAAAGAACAGATCTTGAAGTCAGCAGCCTTTGTCCCTGGTCTCCTGCTATTCCCTTGAGCTCATTATTACTCAATGTCCTCGCCAAGGTTTCTTTCTAGTGACAGTGCCTCAACGCCCCCTCTTGGTGGTTCAATTTGCATTTATACAGTATTTTGGTTTGTAGGGACAGGAGTGCAATAATATATTGATATCGAAGACCAAATGTCTGCAGAAATACTGATGTGTATATAAGACAGAGACAGAGGGAGAAATGTGTAAAGAAGCAAGAAAGCTGGGGTGTGGAATAACTAGAGAAATGAGGAGAAAAAGTCCCTTCAACATTATTCTGTCAGCTTGATACAGGAAAGATTGGTGAGGCATGACAGAGTCCATGAAGAAGAACTAAAATATAGAGCTCTGTTTAAAAAGGTAAGGTAAAGGTATTCCCTGTTGACAAGGTTGTTGTGTCCGACCATAGGGGGTGGTATTCATCTCCATTACTAAGCAAAAGAGCCAGCATTGTCAGAGACTACTCTGTGATCATGTGGCCAGCATGATTTCACAGAACACTGTTTACCTCTCCACTGGAGTTGTACCCATTTATCTACTTGCATTTACATACTTTCAAACTGCTAGGTTGGCAGAAGCTGGTACTAGTGATAGGAGCTCATCCCATCATGCGGCACCTGGACCTTGAACTGCCAACCTGCCAAGTTTGCAATCAACAGAAGCAGTGTCTTAACCACTTGAGCCTATGTTTAAATACTCTCTCATATATATATATATATATATATATATATATATATATATATATATATATATATATATATATATGAGAGCGTATTTAAACATAGGCTCAAGTGGTTAAGACACTGACTCTGTTTATTGTAATGCTACAAAGTTCTGGTTACACCTTCTGGAATTGGTTCCTGGCTATCTGAAGGACCTCATTCTTCCACATAAGCCTTCCCGGTAGGGTGCCAGACTAAAAACTGGAGAGGGCTCATATACTTTTAATGGTTTTGTAGAAGAAGGAATTTCAGCAAAATCTGCTGAACTTACTGTTTTTCCACATTCAAGGTACAGGCACCCTCTCTAGTTTTCACTGTGGCAAGGCAAACCTACAGATTCCCTGGGCTTTGAGCTCTGAAGGAGAGATGCTTCCCCTGGCCGCACTATCAGAGCACGCCTATTGTTTCAGGGACTGCCACTGTTTATCAGGCCACATAGCATATGTGTGATGGGATGTGGTGGCTCAACGATTAAGATGCTGACTGATAATTGAAAGATCAGCAGGTCAGCAGTTTGAGGCCCAAGCACCACAGGGCTGAGTGAGCTCTCATCACTAGTCCTGGCTTCCGCCAACCTTGTAGTTTAAAAGCATTAAAAGAAATGGCAAAAATAAGTCTCCAGGAACAGATGATATTCCAATTGAACTACTGCAATCCACAATGACAAGAGTCAACTCTAGTGCTAACCAACATATGTCAACAGATATGGAAAACAAAATGATGGCCAACAGATTGGAAACAATCAGTATACATCCCCATCCACATAAAAAGGAGACACAAGAGACTGAGCAACTATAGGACCATAGTATTGATGTCCCATGCAAGCAAAATTATTTTCAGAATCCTGCAATGTAGGCTCTAACCACACATGGAGAGAAAAATCCTAGAGATCCAAGCAGGGTTCAGGAAAGGAAGAGGCACTAGGGACCACATTGCAAACATATGGTGGCTAATGGAGCACACCAAGGAATTTCAAAAGAAAATCAGCATATGCTTTATAGACAGCCTTTGACTGCATAGATCGGGGATAGGCAACCTTTCCCCTTTAAGGGCCGAGGGACTTCAGCTCCCAGAAGCCTCAGCCATGTTGGCCAATAGTCCCATGTTGGCCAATAGCTCCTGGAATTCTGGGAGTTGAAATCCCTCGGCCCTTAAAGGGCAAAGGTTGCCTACCCCTGGCATAGATCATGAAAGGCTATGGAACTCATTTAAAGACATGGGAGTACCAAAAGATCTGATAGTCTTGATGAGGTATCTGTACTCAGGACAAGAGGCTACTGTTAGAACAGAACACAGAGAAACAGGATGGTTCCCAATTGGCAAAGGGATCAGACAAGGCTGAATCTTATCACCCTACCTATTCAACTTATATGCAAAACATATTATAAGGAAATCAGGCTTGGACATTGAAGAAGAAGGAGTGAAAACAGGAGGAAGGGATATCAACAATCTAAGATATGCAGATGATACCATAGTACTAGCAGAAAACCTCGCAGACCTCAAACAACTACTAAGGATGATCAAAGAAGAAAGTGCAAAGGCAGGCTTACTGTTGAATATAAAGAAAACAAAAATAATGACCACAGAGAACTGGCACACATTCAGACTAGACAATGAGGAAATAGAAATAGTAAAAGAGTTTTCATATGTGAGATCAAACATTGATAGGAATGGGGACTGCAGCCAGAAAATCAGAAGAAGATTAAGGGCTTGAGCAGATGGGCGGCCGTGGGCCACCCTGAGAAACTGCGGATTGGGGCTGAGGTAGCCGTACTCCTCGGCCCCAATCCTCCCCTTTTCGGGCCCTGGAAGGAGCACTAAAATAGAGCTCCTTCCACAAGGCACCAAAGGTGCAAGAGGCGTTGGGCGCACCTTCGGTATATCTTCCACCACAGCGTGTGCGGACGCTGCAGAGGAAATACATCATCAGAGCCCCACCCCTTAAAGTCAGACAGGATTTGACAACCTTTCCAAAATGGAAACTTTTACCTTTTTAGCACATGTGTAGTTCATCTTATACTTCCATCTGGTTGTACAGGTGTAGAGAATCCACCTGTACAGAGGGAGGGCACAGTCTGCAGGAAAAGAAGTTTCTCCCCACTTCCAGAAATAGTGCTCTTACTTTTTGTTTGGTGCTAAAGCATGCACTGAAAACTTAGTTGCCTAGTTTCCAAAACACTATTGCCTTGGAAATCTATGCTGTTCTGTGAACATGTCGTGGAAATGACAGCCTTTTTTGTTGTTAGTTTTGCTCTAGGAGCTGCTAATCGGTTCATGGTAAAAACAGGCAGGCATAACATTCCACTTGTGCAAACAATCTTGTTGGTTGCTACTGTTTAAAAAATAGGCTCAGTCCACATTGATTCTCACAAAATGGTATTTCAGATAGGTTGGGAACATTTTTATTTTGTTTATGTAAAACCTAGGCAAAATGTTACAAAGGCTTTCATATGGCTCCAATTTATGGCTTTGCAACTCATCCTCTCTTCTTCTTCTTTACTTTTCCACCCTACAATCTTTGATTCTGTTCTGTTTCCTACTTTTGCTTCCAACCACCTACAACTATCAACATGTCTTGTTTTGGCATCTGATCAATTTCCTCTTGAACTCCTGCATAGAACATTTCAGTTTCTTCTTCTTTTGTCTCTGTAGTTGGAGCATAAACTTGGATTGTGGTTATATTAATGAGTTTCCCCTGAAGTCTTATTGACCTATGCGTCCTCAAATCCTGTTCACTGTCAACAAAGATGCTAGAAGGGTATTGGCAGAGCCATTACTTCTAGTTTTGAAGCCTGATCAGGGGGAAATACTTTTAAAATAACCTGGAATAAAAATAAAACTGGCAGGCTGGGAAAGAGTTAGGCACTTTGTTCTCCCCTTCAAATGCATCTCAATTCCCATAGTAGCATTCTGAGGGATACAGAAAACTGGGTTTCCATCATAACATGTGATTCTGATCACATGAACATCCCTGTTTGATCACAAATAATTAATATCCAGAAGAATATAAATACCCTTCAGCTTTAATTTGGTTAGAATCTCAAGGGTCATAAAATAATTTATTGAGAAATACATTACTATTTTTAATGCTTAATGAGTTTGATGAAGTAGTGTGAAAGACATCTCTTTCCTCTTCAAGCTGCTTATTTTAACCTGTTGCTTTGGAGATTGTATGTTGTGAGGTCTGGGTGTGCATGTAAAGCAGAAATGTTTTTTCTGCTTTATCTGTCAGCTAGACCTACAGATGCTCTTTTATATATGCTGAGGGTGTATGGATTGTGTGATCTTTATACAGAACTAGGCTATCTGGACATCTATGTAGTGTATTTTGAAAGTATAAAGAAGCTATAAGGAACTTCTGATTTTGCCAGTTTGAAAAGTCAGGCAAAAAGCCCACTAAAAACAGAAGAAAGCATCAAGATTGGTAAAACAGAGATGATTATTTGGTCTCTATGGACATCTCCATAGTGTCAAACAGATGCCTTTGCAGACTGCCAGAAATAGTGCACATTAAATTGAGGCACTGCCCTGGCTCAGTGCTAGGGAACCATGGGAATTGTATTTTTTTCTGAGACATTGAGCCTTCTCTATCAGAGAGCTCTGGTGCCACAATAAATTACAGTTCCCATGATTCCCTAGCACTGAGCCAGGGCAGTGCCTCAATTTAATGTGCACTATTTCTGGCAGTCTGCAAAGGCAACCCTAAGATGAACATATCATGGGGTTTTCTTGGCCACATTTGTTTGCCTTTGGCTTCCCTTGAGGCTGAGAGACTGTGACTTACTCAGTGGGTTTCTGTGGCTCAGTAGTGATTTGAACCCTGATCTCCAGAGTGATGATCACATGCTTAAACTACTGCATCATGTTGGCTCCCACATGCTCATACAAAAAAATTGAAAAGTAGAAATCAAGACCAGGAATTGTAATGATCTGACATTGTACATAGTATTGAACAAATGTCTTTCTCTTCCATAGTCTGTAGAAATTATTTTGGAGAAGCAAATATGTGAATGTTTTGTCTTGAATATTTTATTCATCATTCTAAAAGAAACATTTTACAATCTATTTTTTCATGGAGGAAAAAGGCTTAAAAATGCCAAATTTTCCAGTTTCTTCCTTGGCCTTCATAAATCTGTTTCTTTGGCTTAGTCTTTAGTACATGTGTCCTGAATAACATGTTTTACGAGTATCAGTCTTTACTTCTGAGTGTTTCCATTTAAGGCCTAAGCAGACTGCCAGAAATAGTGCACATTAAATTGAGATGAACTGTACTATCTACAGGAGGCTTATGGATCAAAGAGATTATTGAAAGTGAAAGGGTGCAACTCTGCACTGAAGTTGCATGCAAGATGCATATGGAGGAGTGGGGAAAAAGAGAGAACCCATCAGATTTCTCAATCCGTCCTTTACCTTCTGGCCTTCTTCCAATCCTAGACTGATATTCTTATGGTTTCGATCTCATATCCTCCTTCTCCAGATTCAAGGCATCCTTGCTTTTGGAGAATTTGGGGACAAGCATGGCTCTTTGCATCTCCACTTGCATTAGACAGAATTAAGGTTTCCTATGCTCTTTCCTATTGCAATGTGTTTTGTACAATATATACATAATAGCTTGCTTATGTGATTGCTTTCCACCATCAGTTGCATGCTTCTCTAGGGATCTTGAGATTTTCTAGAGTTCAAAATTCTGCAAAATTAAGTGGAGCTCTCCGTATCCTGACCTTAGAAGTAATGAGTTAGAAGTAATGCATCTACATCTGGGAGGCAATGAGCATATATGAAAGCTACATTTCATAAAAATGAATGCATCAGGAAGAGTCCAGTTGTTTTACTGGTGTAAAGAATAAGTAATGGTTTCATGTTAATCACAAAAGTCACATTTACTGGTATTTTAAAAACACATTGACAGACTTTTTTTCAAGTTTGTTGTCATTTGCATCTGTATCTGGAGGGTTTTCCTCTCTCGGAAATGTGAAAGAACAAGTAGTATAATTTCTAATTGCAATTTCTAATTGCTTTTTCAATATTAAGAAACAAAAACAGTGACTTTTCAAATGCTGTGATGAATTGCCAAATTGAATTACTTTTAAAAAGTAATTTTTCCATCCTCTTCCACCACTCATTTGAGGCTGTGCCATACCCCACCCAAGTTAGGCACACAATCTTCTTGCTTCTTTTCCAATGATGAAACCATGCTGGCTTTAATTAATTAAATCAGCTTTGCTTTTATTCAAATGGTTTCCAGGTAGTACTATCCGGTGCTAAGGATTCTTCTTGGAAAATTGTTCAATTAATAAAAACAAAGCTAATTATTCCCCGTGGGCTCTTCTTTTCAACAAATATAGTGAATAGCATGTAGTGATTAGCATCCCCCTGCAAGACTGCTCCAGTCAGCGGTATGGTAATATTTAAATAGGGTGGTTGTGTAAACCAGGCTTATCATTTAGTATGCTTGCAAGGCAAAAGTCTTGACAGATCAGTCCTAAGGGTCTTAGCCTCTGCCTCCACAATCCTGTCTTAGCTTCACAACTACCTTGTGCAAATTGAATTAAACTTCATGGGTAAACAGCTGAGCTGTCCTCAAAGCCTTTAGTGGTAACACAAATCTCTCTCTTAAGTGTACCTCATTCTGAAGGACATAATACTCATTCATCCCCTTGACCACATGTATTAAAGCAGGCTGGTCTTTCCCATTCCATCTGTGAAGTGACAACCATTCCTGTGCCTCCATTTACACTGGGACACCCCAAGATACTTTGCTGTCTGTGGCAAAGGACAAGAAGGCATCCCTGTTACATGAATAGAAGAATTTTGGTTCTGTTATAATGGGACCTCACTTTTCGAACTGGAGGTGTCAAGAATTGAACCTAGGACATTTTTGAAAATTATGGGACTGCCCCAACTATAGACAAAGAAGTCGGATGTCAACAAGAAGCTATGCTAGGGAGCCAGAGCCCAACCCACCCACTCCCTGAGCCAAGCTAAAATTGTTGCAAGGCTAAGACTGCCACACAACTTTTCCCACTTCATGAAGTGTTTGTCCATTCAGAAACAGAGGAGGGTTTTTTTCTGCACAGAAAACATGTTTTTCAAAAGAAAACATGTTCTCTTTGCAACACTCTTTCATGTAAATTTCTGCACAAAGTGTAAATAACGATCGGGAGGTAGGGAGGAATCCACTTGTTCTCATTCAGCAGGGAAATCAGTGCAGAAATTATTCATTCTCGTGTCTGGGAAGATGAAGAACACCAAGTTTACACCCCTAGTTGATGCAGAACCCGAGACAGTAGTTCTGTGCCTCGCCACACAGGGCAGCTGCCTATGGGGCAATGCTTTCCCATTCCAATCACAGCCTGACACTCAGATATACGAGACAGGTTCAGCTTTGTGGATGTGCATTAAGAATCTTCTATTATTTGCTGTTGCATTGTTTGAATTGGGAAAATGTCGTTACCTTTTACAACGTGCAATTTCCTCACAGTAAATCCTGAGGTCCTGCAGGCAGAATACAACAATTTCTGTATTTAAGTGAGACCTTCTCAAGAAAATGCACACACACACACATATATTGTACAGGATGGTAAGAAGGCTGAGAAGTAATTGCAACCTCAGGCTTGTTTGCAAACCATCCAACCTCAAAATGGAGATTTTCCTACACTCTGCATTCTTTCTCCGGCCATGGTTTGAGGGGATGGCAGATTCTGCTGACTTGTTTAAGTGTCTCTAAATGACAGGAAATAGCCTAGTTGCTAAGAGATTGTCATGGTATTTTCTTTCTTCTACCCCATATCTTATAAATAAATGCCTGCCATTGCCCAGAGGCTCTCTACATTTTCAGATGCTGTGCGAGCAGTTCCAGAAAAGCAAGAGTCAATTGTTGAGTGCACACATATTCTTTCAAAAAAGATATATGCGCTTATGAGAAACACTGAGTGCTTTCTGATCCACTTCCCTCTTCCATCTTCACAATAATGCATATGGTCACCAGGAATAGCTTGTAGAAACTGCACACTGGAGTCAGATGGAACTTTTACACTGCCTCAGAGCTTGGCATCATTACTTTTTTTTTCAACTACAACTCCCTGAATCCTCCAGCACAGGATCCTGGGAATTAAAATCTTTAAGTCTTCCATGCCAAGGACTGTGTCTGTGAATATAGTGAAAATTTCAATGGGTGTGTTTACAGACAAAAGATAAAGCATGCTCCCAGTTACATCTTAAGAAAAGTCGAATCTGTCAGTGTTGCTTTCTTCTATACAGTTGGCCCTCCTATCCACAGATTTTTTTATCCATGGATTCAAGAATATATGGCTTGAAAATATTCAAAAAAGAATAAATTACAAATAGCAAACCTTGATTTTCCATTTTATATAAGGGATACCATTTTTTCTATGCCATTGTATTTAATGAGTCTTGTGCATCCACAGATTTTGTTATCTATGGGAGATCCTGCTACCAAACCCCAGTACTGTATTTTTAAAATCAAGTTCTTTATGTTAAATTTTGAAGTCATTTGCAAATTTTGGAAAGTCCTTGTCCATAATGAACTGAACAAAATTGTATTCTATCTGCACTGGCCAAATCCAATAGCTACAGCCTATTCACTGTTAAAAATGTGGAGCCTGACAGGGAAAAAAGGCAGTAACTTTAACTCAGCACCACAATCATAGCTGAATAACAGGGATTCAATGCAAGACTTGTAACAGGTAAGCACTCAAGGTTCTCTATTCAGATGGTTCAGTTGGGCACCCTCTACTCACCCTGAATATTCATTTTAAAAAAAATCTCAATCTTTGTCTGATGAGTGTATGGAGAAATCTTCAAATCTGGGAATGCTCTTATCAAAAATAAAGGAACTAAAAGAACTCACCCATCCTGATTCATCACTTTGCATTTAAGAATGCAGAACTACCACCCTCTGCTGGAAGAAAGGCCAAATTAGTAGAGAGCCATGGTCTGCTCCCCTTGAGGTTAAAACACATATAGGCTTAGGACAGGTTACAAAGGGCTTAAATACCCTAAATTCCCCAGATCCTGTTTGATCTTGGAAGCTAAGTAGGTCAGCTCTGGTTAATAATTGGATGGGAGACCACCAACAAATACCAGGTGTTGTAGGCTATATTTCAGAGGAAAGAACTAGCCAAACCACCTCTGAGTATTCTTTGCTTGTAAAAACCCTATGAAATTCATGGGGTTGCCATAAACTGACAGGGGATTGAAGGCATACACACACACACACACACAGACATGCACACTTGTCCCTCCAAATTTGTGGGTTTGACTTTTGTGGATTTGATTATTCATGGGTTTTATTAATATGTTCTCTCTAGGAATATCTAGGTCATCCAGCGCAACTCTATGGTCAACTTTAACCAAAGGTTGTACTGAAGAATCTAGAGATTGCTAGAGAGAACACTCCACTTGGCATTTGTAGCTCCTCCAGCACAATTTTATGGTCAATGTCTGGCAGATATGGACCACAGAATTGCACTGAAGGACCTAGACATTCCTAGAGAGGTGTTCTCTCAGGTAAAAAAACATGTTTTTGTAATTTGCAGATTTTCCACATTCATGGAGGTCCTGTGCCCCTAACCCCAGCAAATGTAGAGGGAGTGTGTGTATGTGTGTGTGTACACACACACACACACACATATATACAAAGAGGCTTAGCCCTAAGAATTTGTAGAGTCACCAAGGGGATGTCATTCCAGTTGATGGCTTGAGACAAAAGAGAATATCTCATTGACTTTTCAGCCCGATCCATGCATGGGACAGGATCAGGCTGGAGCGGGGCAAAACAGGTTTTATCACATACAAAATTGCTGCTGTACTGCCAGCTGACCATCACCCGTCCCTGAGCTGCACTCTGCTGGCCGATTTTGGTAATATGGAAACTTTCTGTATGCCAAAAAGACGAACAAATGGATTTGAACCAGGGAGATTCAGGATGGCTAAACTGAGGTTGTTGTGCTTTGGACACACCATGAGAAGGAAAAACTCATTAGAAAAGATAATGATGCTAGGAAAAATGGAAGGCAGCAGAAAAAGAAAGGCTGCAAGTTAAATGGCTAGACTCAATCAGGGTCTTGGCCTGCAGGACTTGAGCAAAGAGAGAGGATAGGGGGTCTTGGAGATGTCTCATCAACAGGGCCGCTATGAGTCAAGGTCGACTTGAGGTCAGCTAACAATAGCAGCAACAAATTCAGTTCTTTCTCTTTTCAATCTTCCCTTGAAATTCCTTTGCTCCAGAATCATTAACTGAAGGTCACTGATAATATGTCCAGGAAGATTAAAATGTTCTGCCACTGGGTGTATTGGTACTGGCATTTTCAATATCAAACTTGTGTCCATCTATCCTTGTGTAGAGGCTGTCCTGTTTGTCCAATGTAGAGTGCAGAGGGCCATTGCTGATATAGGGTGGCATATGTTACATTTGGAAGATGTGCATATAAATGCACTTCTAATGTTCTTGTGGGTGACATTTGTTAGGACTTATACAGTTGCCGCCAAAACAGTTGTGGGGACAGAGTTGAAATCTGGGTTTGTGGTGGGTCTTGCTCCTACATTTCCATCCATGCTAAGTGTCCTGTTGTTAGTGAACATTCAAGGTTTGGGGGCTATCTGTAAACAAAAAAAGGCCTGCCACTCAGAGCCTGTGAGAAGGCAACATTATTCTCCAAAATTGGTTGTATGTAGCTCATTGAGAATGTGCAAAATTTCAGCAAGGATGTGTCACCCACTGATTTGCTTGATTCATATTTAGCCCTTGGTTAGAAATATTGCACCACCACACTACCCCTCAAAAATTCTGCCAGTACAGTATATCCTTGATAAAGCTGTTCTCTTCTCCCCACCCGGTTTTCCTTGCAACAACAGACAGCTGACCTGCCATTCCTGTGTACAGTCTTCCTCATTATTATGAAGGGAAGGGGCAGGCAGAATGTAGAGCTGTCTGTGCCTCCAGCGGCATTGCCTGCACAAATGGACAGGCTTATACATTAATTCATAAGCTAAAATTGGCCCATAATGAGAGCGATATTGAGCAAAAATGACTGCTAGCTCCAGACCACTTAGGAATCTGAACTCTCCATACAATCTATGAAGCCAAGGGGAAACACTGGCCAAATTAAGCAAAGCACTTATGATGGGTTTGTTGCAGCTTACTGGTGAAATGTATGCATTGCTGACTCGGTTAAACTAACATAGATGTGCTTAAAAGTGTAGCCTGTCTCATAATAACTGCTGTTGTGTGTATTTATGCATGTGTATTGAGAAAGAGAGGAAGAGGCAGAAAAAGAGAGAAGGAGACAACTTTGCTAATTATATTGACAGCCTTGATCTAAGCTAGCCTCATTTCCAGCCTTAGAAATCTTTCTGAAATGCTTTACTTAATTGAAAAGTCTTGTTATTTGGCAGGAAGAGGTCAAAGCAACACTGAAAGGGAATGCATGGGATGCTGGAAAAATATGAATATATTCATACTATAAGTTCATGACTGGAACCTAACCCACCCTTAGACACCACTGCTCCACTGCTTACTCTTTCAGTGCCATACCACTGAAATCTTTAGATGCCTTGAGTGGTGATGATCCATGCCCTGAACACTTCAACTTGTTGTGGCCAAACAATATAGTACGTTAAAAGTATTTAAAGCAAATGTGATTACAACTAGTTATAGCTCTACTCTTTAGAAACTGGATTGTGTTGGAGGTATATGTGTGTGTTAGACTTCAGTCCTATACACAGAGTGTGTACCAGGTAGCAGACTCCGTTGAACTTGGTCGAAGTCACTTCTGAGTAGGTATGCATAGGCTGAGAGCCAGTATGGTATAATGGTTTGAGTGTTGGACAAGGACTCCAGAAGACCAAATCTCCAGTTAGCCATGGAAACCTTCTGGGTTATTTTGGGCCAGTCACACTCTCTCAGCCTCAGAGGAAGGCAAAGAGAAGCCCTATTTAACAAATTTACAAAACAAACAAACAAACAAACAAAAAACCAAAACACCTCCATGACAAGTTCACCTTAAGGTTGTTATAAATCAGAATTGACTTGAAGGCACCCAAAAACAACCTGCACAGGCTTGTGCATAGCCCCCCACTCCAGTTTTCTGCATGCAGTTTTCCCCAATGGTGCTATCTGACATTCCCCACAAAGGTGCTATTTGATATTTCTGAATTTACAGTTGTGGAGTATAGAAAGTTGCCAGGTTCATCTGTTGGCTCATTCATGCCAGGCCTACCTGCTCTGACAGACAGAGGCTTCCTAGGGTCACATTTGCATAAAATGCTTACAATCTTGTATGGCTCAGTCTACTGCAGTAGGTCCATATACAGTCCTGTGCTAAACTGAGCCATATACCACCCCCTGACTTACTGAACAGCCTCTGAAGCCCCCTTTGTCTTAGCCTTCATAGGGAGCCTGCAGAATTGCAGAAAGACTATGTCCACATAGCTAGATGCAAAATGAATACAGTAGCACTGAGATCTTTGGAGGACAGATCAAAGCAGTGATGTAATAATTTTGTGTCTCTCTAAAGGGAGACACTTTGGGTGCTGCAGAGGGAAGAAGGGAACACTCAGTGCCTGAAAAAGTGATATACATACATCAGGGAAACTTATGCATGCACATGTCCCTAGGAAGATGCTGACCAGTGGTAGCTGGTGGCTTCCATGTTGGTAGCACAATTTGTTTTCCCCCCAGGACTTAGAGGTGCCTAAGATGCTGGATCTTGTTTGGATAGCGCCTTTAAAATTTTGATTAGAGCCTGGAGATGATTCATCATTCCACTGACCTGCAAGTTGCCAGCTCCCACTGCTTGCACAGGTCTTTCTCATCATCATGCTTTCCCCCTGACCCAAAGGAAATTCCAGAAATTGAACCTAGATCCTTTGACTGCAAAGGAGATGCTTCACCACTAAATGCTGGTGCCTTCTAAGTGGTCAAACAGGAATCTGCATCCCTCAGAATTAATTCAGTTCTTCCTTAATCCTTTGTCCAGTTAAAACCAGCTTTATTATTGAAAGCTAAAGTGAGTTAGGACGTTATCACACGTGGGCCAGAAAGCGATAATAAAGTGGAAATGAGGCATTCTGAAAATAAACCGAAAATAAACCTTGATTCCGCAAATGGCTTTCACACGTAATTACCTTAATTGCAAAATTACAGTAAGCACATTTAACGTTCACACACAAATGAGAAAAGCCCGTAAATGTACTAGAAATGATCTTCTTGCACATGCACAGATAGAGGAATGCTCACCGTGGAACCATGGGAAAAAACAGGGAAATGCTCCCAAATGCACATTTGCTTTTCATATTACGGTAAATGCAAAATTACTGTAATTTCGCAAATGCATTTCCTCAAAACTACCGAATTTCAAAAGATCTCGGATAACACCGGTTTCTGTCAAGTTTCTGTGCGACATCGTGTGAAATCATGAGGCACAAATCCGGTTTCTGTTTGGGATTTGTGTGGATTAACCAGTGGATTTCCCCCCGTGTGATAACGTCCTTAGGCATCATGATGAACTTTCTACATGGAATTGCTGTGAAAAGAGGTGGGATGGGCAGAGTCACTTTCATGTTCTAGTTCTAGTTATGAAAGTCCTAGTGAATAATATTCAGAAGAATTTGGAGCAGGTCTTAAGGTTTCTCCATTCAGTGAATCCTAGATATTTTCTTGATGTGAGTTGTTGTTTAGGATTACATATAAAAAGCACTCTGTAGTTTCCCAGAAAACACTCATATTAATACCTAATATGTTTTAAAGCTGAGGACAACTACTTGTCAATAGGTTCTGGGAAGCCTCTGCAGAGTCTTAACTCAATGTAATCTCCAAATAGTAGCTTCATAGTTAGATATATGCTAGCTTGATTTATATGTAGTTGATGAAGCTTCTCATTCATAAGTTTTGTGTTTTTGTAGGCTGTTCTCCTCTCTCTCTCTCTCTCTCTCTCTCTCTCCATCTTCCCTTCTGTGTTTAGAGCTTATTAGCATATTCATTCTCCATACTGTCATAGGCAACTATAAAATATGCTCTCAAACAATTGGCCTGGGAGATTCCTGAAAACATTAATACACTGAGAGCAGCTACATCTATGTAAAGCATTTCAGCATCAATATTCAGCTGACGTAGCTCAAAGCTAAAAAGGGCTTATGAGCAGCATCTTCTAAAAGCACAGAGAAAAAGGATACCAGAACTGTAATGAAAAAGTACAAGACCTACATCTGTGTATGAGAGGGAAAGAGAAGATTAATAACATGCTGTTTATTATAAAATACAGTACTGCTGCATATTACAGAAAAGGAAAAAAAAGGAACACTCATTGGGGCCTGACACAGCACACCTTTAAATGAAATAAATGAGGAACACTGATTATCCTTACAGCCTCCCTGCCCCATGTGCTATGATTGACTGATGGGTGCAGTCATGCACACTTGCAAGGAGCTAATCCCAGTCACAGACCCTGGAAAAGTTATTTTTGGACTACCGCTCCCAGAATCGTCAAGCCATTGTGGACCTGCTAGCTGACAATGTGGGATGTAGCTGCTTTTTGGTGTATGTTTGCAATGTCATCCCTAGTGCCTCTTCCTTTCCTGAAACCTGTTTGCACCTCTGGGATCTCTCGCTCCATATATGGTAGGAGTCATATGCTGCAGAATTTTGAGCATTATTTTGTGTGCATGATAAATTAGTGCAATGGGCCTGTATTTACTGCTGTGTGTATTCTTTTTTGTGGATAGGAATGTATATTGATCGCTTCCAGTCTGTGGGCCACTGCTGTTGTCTTTTCATACTTGTTGGTATATTTTAATTAGAACTGAGCTTGATTCTGTAGGTGTGGAATGCAAGTTCTATTGGTACATCATCTGTTCCTGGTGATTTATTTTTCCCAATTGTTTTGAGTGCTGCTATCACTTTGCTTTCCAAAATTTGAGGTTTCTCTTTGTAAGCTTCTTCTTCCCATTTGTGATTCATTGCTTCACCTTTTTTATATAGCTCTTCTGTGAACTGTGAGCTTAATTAGGATATATTTTTCAAAAATCCAATCCATTAGCAGAGATATGAAAACAGATAGTACAGTCATTCCTCCTAATTCACAGACGTCCCATTCGCAGTTTTGAATTTCTGAGGAAGGGAAGCCAGGAGGGACAAAATGGAGTGCGAAGCCATTATATCCAATGGTGCTCCAATATCTGCATTTTTGTTTAATTTGTGGGGGTGGGTCCAGAATGGATATCCCATGAAACAGGAGGGATGACAGTGGTTTCTTGGCACTTTATCTATATTAATACATATGCCCTCACAACTATGCATGTAACAAAAGAATTGTCCCCAACAAAGTTTCCAACCTCAAGGGACTAGACTCTTCTTAAGGAGGATTATTGCTGTCACATCTCTGAACTATAAGCCATATTGACAGACCTGAGTGATCATACATATCACTTTAAGGTTTATGGTAGTTTCAAAATAGTATATGTTGTTGCACTCTGATCCTACACACACAACCATATAACTGCTTCATCTAAAGAAGAAGACAGGAATCTTCAAATGTTCATAATAAAATAAATCAGTGTTTTGTGGAGTTAGCAACTTTTACATGATCATACTCACTGGAAATTAGATAGCATGTTGTTTTCTAGGAGTTTAGACACACCATAACTTCCTGTTTGTTTGTTTGTGTTCACACCCACTCTCTTGTTGCTTTCCTTTTCTCTCTGGGGTCTCATCTGCTTTCACACCTTGCCCTCCCTCTCTGTCTGTCCTCCATTAGGCATGTGTGATGAGAACTTTTTCTGGGTGGAGATGCTCCAACTCTCCTTTTCCCATGGAGTATTCTTTCTTTTCTTACTTGCTTCAAGGAAATAAATTTGTGCTGATTATGCACACACATTCATGAGTAAAAGTACTTAGTTCTCTTGCTGCAGTGGAGCTGTATTTTTTATTTAACTGAGTTTAGTGTTTTTCTTGGGGTAAACTTTTTTCTGCTTGCATTTCTGCTGTTTGTTCAAAAAAGCAATCATGCATTTCAGTATTGTGGCTTTATAGATTTTGAAATGTACTGTTATATCATATATTTATGGTTTGGCAGTGATCTTTGCTGCAGGTAGCATGTATATGTGTGTGTGTGTGTGTCCTGACAAGATTTTAAATAAATAAATGGACCAATTTTGAGAAGAGAGCAGCATGAAAAGACATTCACTGATATCCTGCTTAAACTACTTAAGTTACCTCTGTGATTGGGATGCAAGGATGATGCCTTTTCCACCCCCTCCCACTAGCAAGTAAAGCTGTGACAAGGACCTGCCACAAAGGCTCTGCTACTTATTGCTGCAGCCCCATTCGCTGGCAGGAGTGGGGTGGAAATGCCATTCTCCTTGCCCCCAATTGGAAGCTGACTGGACTTTCTTTGCTTGATAGGCTGCTGGCTCCTAAGATGGGGTAGGATGACACTTATGTACTTTAATAGTAATATTACATAAGACTTTACCGTTCAAGAAAAGAAAGGCAAAACTGATCAGGAGAGTAGCAGCTTTCTCCATGCTGCTCCACTTGTTGTTGTAGCACTTCTGTTCTCTTCCCAAGGAGAGACTTGTGGGCATGATACTCGGGAAGAGAATGGAAGTGATACGACATCATGCTACAAATATATTAGATTTTTGAGCTCACTAACAGTAAATGAAACATGTTAAGCCTTTTCTATTAATACTCCAATTTATGTAGTTAACAAATAGCTACTTGTGTTTGTGATACATAGTTCACATGGCCAATTCCTCACAGCTCTGTTCTGTCCAAATTAGAACATATGGTTTGTCATGCACTTCACATTTATTTTGTTAAAACTGACCTTTACATAGCTGTCTTTAGACATAGAAGAGCAGGGAAGAAAGTAATCTAAAGATACACTACAGCCAACTTACTGAGAAACATCCACTAGGTGGCGTTGGACTGTCACAGAATCCCCAGTGGCAGTCTGACAACTTGTTTGCAGCCACAAAAATCATGTTTACACATTAATGCAACACATCTGAAAAGAGATCAAGAACACTGGATGTGCACAATGCTTCCCTCACCTTAAAGATTTTTGAAAACAACAATATTGTTTAATAAATGTTCAGGCTATAAAACTCCACCTGTTCCACAGACTGGTGGTAGCAAATGACAAAAATTTGAAATAAGATAATTTATGTTTCAGTCATATTCATGCTATAGACTTTTATATTAAATTTCTCTTTCTCCCTACAGCACAAATGTGGGTATACATACGATGAAGAATGAGATCTATCTGAGAGAGGTTTTGTAGCTTTAGTTCTAGGCTAGATGTCTTGAGTCCAAATATGAAAACAAACATGTACATGAGAGATATATAATGTTACTTCCCCAAATATTTCAGAGAAAACTGGGACATGTGGATCCAAACATATCAGAATGTGGTCAAGATGGCAAAACTTATTTATGAGGCTTAACACCCAAGCTAGGAGAAGCTGTAGCAGTTTGCTTTTGCCTGTGCCTACTGGAAAGGGTAAGATCTTCTCCTCTCCCCTTCCCAGTACTGAGTTAACTGAGTGCAAACTACTTCCTTCTGCCCTTTCATCTCTGTTTGCATCAACTGAAGTAAGATAAGGGGAAAGGGGAAGGTGGGAGGAAGAGAGCTAAATTGGAACATCTTAAAGGCATCAGAAAAAGTAGAATAGCAGAGTATTAATTTGGGTAGGGTTGCCACAATTCTCTTCCGCAAAACTGGGACAAAATATAGGGAAAATGTTGAACATTCAAGAGAAATGGAGGACATGACCAACTAATAACCAAAAACATTACTAAAATAAAAAATGTTAATAGAAATTCATGCAGCGGGCCCCAGGTGGGGCCAGAGGGGGGGCCTTACCGTCTGTGCCAGAGCTCCTTGGTGCTCACCTCAGCCACGTCTCACCCAGGGAGGCCTTGCCACACCAGATCTCCTTGGGGCTCAACAGGTGCTCTCTCTTTCTTTTCTTCTTTTTCCCCCCTTTTCTTCCTTCCTCTCCCACCATCTCTTTCTTTCAATTCCTCACCTGCCTTACCTGAACCTGATTCCCCCGCTGTCAACAACCACCACAACAACTACCACCACAGGAGCAGGAGCACCTGCTCCACCACAGGCCTCAGCAGGGGAGAAAGAAAGGCACCTCAGCCGCCAGGGGGAAATAAATAAAAAGGGGGTGGCTTGAGGACCGGCTTTGGCCAGCACTTCTCTGGTGGAGGCTCCTCCCAGCTCCCTTGCCTTGCTGCCCTGGATCTTCTTGGGGCTCAGCGGCTGGCCAAGGCCCCACACGGCTGCGCCAGAGAGGCCTTGCCACCCTGGATCTCCTTGGGGCTCGGCCAATGTCCCAGCCCATGCGGCTGTGCCCCCTCCCTCCTTGAGCTTCCCTGTCTGCTGGGCCATACTTGGAAGAGGGCTTCCTTCTTGTGGCTCTACACAGAACATGGTGGAGTGCTCGGGGGATGGCAGTAGCTACCATCTTGGCTGCTGGCTCACGTGCTGCCTGAGGAGGAGGAACCGAGCAGCTCAGTCAACTATTCCTGCCTTGTTCTGGTTTTCCGGGACATATGGCAACCCTATAATTGGGGCCATCTCTGTTAAACTAGGACATTTCTGAAATGAAGAGTATCCATAGTGGTGTCATTAGGGAGTGCAGGGGATGCAGTTCACACCGGATGACATCTCAGAAGAGTCAGACAGTCTTGCTGCACCCCTCCTAGCTTTGCCATGGCAGCCACTCCTTGCTTTGTGGTGGTGATGGAAGCCTCATCACAAAGAGATCTCTACTGCCATGGTGTAGGAGAGGCTCAAGCATGCTCTTCCTGGCTTTGCCATGGCAGCAGTGATCTCTTCACAAGAACACCTCTGCTGCAGTGGTGAAGGAAACAGCTGAGCATACCCTTTTGGCCGCTATTACACTGGGTGACACTATGGTGGGGGATGCCACTGAGTCCATACTAGGGTTATGTGAGAGAGATGCTCTGACATAAAGGGAAAACAAAAAGAAAATTTCATATTGTTCTACACTGTGAGGATATACTTAGATGTGTCTAGCTCCTTCTGGTTAAAAAAAATTGTAGATACTAATTCAGTACTGGAAATCTCACATAAAATTGCAACCTTTCATTTGTACCTATAACATATTTTAATAACATAACTAATAGAAATTCAGCAGAAGTAAACTCTGTGTGCTTTCCTTAAAGCTAGAAAATTCATATTGCAAGTCTGGAAAAAATATTCACCATCTGCTATGCAGTGGATTCAGCTCTCTCCTCATTTGACCATGCATTTTCCCACCATCAGCTTCAAAAGGATCTCCATACACTTACTTGCCATATGTAAATTGCCTTTACATATGATGAGACAGCTGAGGGAGACAACAGGATAAAAGGAGAAAACAACTGTGGAAGGAAGACAGGAGTTCAGGTTAAAGCAAATTTAATTAAAGAAAGGAGTGTCAGAAGGAGGATGGGTGGACAGGACGACAGAGACGTGATAACAAGAGAAAGTAAGAGCAGAAAGAGAACTGGAGGTAGAGGACTATAACAGAAGAAAAGTGCAGGAGGACAGGGATTGAGCGGGGTAGGATAAAGGAAGTGGCCTCATCATTTCTCTTCCTTTCACCCCCCTCCCTACCCCCCCTGTGTAACATAAGTGAATGGATAATATTAATTATTAAGTAATTAATATAGAAAATCTACTGGAAAACTAAATAGGGGGGCTGGATAAATATACTTATATAATCATTTAACTCAAGGTAATTAGGGCTCATTAAAGAGGGTAAAAGATATAAATTTATTTTCTCTTTCTCTCTCTCTGATGTTTATTTGCCTTGGTGTGGCTTGTAGAAGGATAACTTAAGGTATATTGAATGCTAACTCGAAATTAAAAATAAACAACTAAATTATACCTCCGACACAAATTTGATAACACTTGATTGTGTTAACAGAGGATTGTTTCCTAAATAATTTAGATTAATAAATCACAAGATTTAGACTAATCCAAAATAGCTACTTGAAACATAACAAAAAGAAATAAGCTGTAGTATTATATGCAATATAATTGATATATTGAAATCTACGGGACTATTAAGGTGATATAAGGGAAAATTTTTTTAAAAAGCTTTTATTCCAAGATCATTTGAAGATTGAGGATTATAAAAAATTATACTGTGTTAATAATAATTATTTTTGCAAAGGATATATTAAAGGAAGGAAAAGAGGGAAAAGACAAGGCATTTGAAGGAGACTTATAAGACTCAAATAGGGCAAAAAGATGGCAACAGGAACTAGAAAACCAGCTCCAAGTTTAGGCCCTCTCAAAGGAGAGGATCAACTGACACTACGGCTAAAACAATGGACCCAATGCAAATAGTATTGGAGGAATTTCAAAAACTTAGACATGAATTACGACTTGAGATGAAGACCGAGCTGAAACATTCGAAGAAGGTAGCCAAAAAAGATCTACAAAAAGAGCTTGGAATATTTGGGAAGAACTTAGAAAAAATATCAGGTGAAATAGAAGGCATAAGAGGGAATGTTGAGGAACCCAAAGGGACAACCAAAGAACTGAAAATCACTACAGCGGAGCTCTTTGAACAAGAAAGGTGGGAGAGCAACATAAATCTGATGCAGGAGGTCCGTTATAGGGAGAAGTATTTGAAGCTAAGAGGGGTGCCAGAAACTCTGAGTGGAGATCTATTTGAAAGAATAACAACCTCCCTGGCAGAATGTACAGGTATCCCAAAGGCTGAGATGATAAGGGACACAGACAAAACTTTCAGGATTAACTCTTCAGTGATAAGAGAAAAAAATGTCTCTAGAGATGTTATAATATCCTTTGTATGATCTAGAATGAGTTTGCAAAAAAAGCTACCAAGAAGATCTTTTAATAGATGGGAAAATAGTTAGGATTTATAAGGACATACCAATGGGAGTATTGAGGAAAAGGCAGGAATATAAATTCCTAACTAACGAACTAATAAAAAGAAGAATCACATTTGCTTGGGATAGAATTGAAGGAGTCTCTTTTATGTATAAACAAAGACGGTATAGAATAAACTCTGTAATGAAACAAGAGAGTTCCTGAAGAAAATGCAGTCAGAGAAAATTGAAGAAGAAAGAGGAGAAAGGTTACCGGAAGAGAGAATGATGATGAGGGCTAGAACAAAAATGGAGCATCAATAGGAAGAGGGAGCCTAGCTCGAAGAAGAGGAAGCACAAGAGGATATGATGGGAGAATTATTTTTGGAAGAGGAAAAAAGCACCCAGAAGCTGATGTAGAAGAAGGAGTGAAAGAACAAGCATAAACCAGTTATGTTATTTATAAACATAAATAATAATAATAATAATAATAATAATAATAATAATAA
>JAIPUX010001232.1:123525177-123540721 GCA_020142125.1 Phrynosoma platyrhinos
AAGCATTTCCTCACTGCACATAAAATGTGCTTGTGTGCATTTTAGAACTGTATTGACTGGGACTTTTTGTGCAGTTTCCAAATGTGTGCACACTGTTCCACACATTCCCCTCCCATTCCTTCACAGAATGCATCACTAACTTGGAAATGTACAGGATTCTGGCTGCAAATTATGTTTTGTTTCTTTGGTCTGGGAGCTGTGGATTGTGTAAATATGTTGCTTTTTGGAGCACCCTCAAAGGAACAAATTTTTCACACATCCCTGCTCCATCCACATCCCTTTCCAGTTTGTTCAGCCTGTCAAGTTTCCTATGCCTTGTTTGGCAACAGACTGCCTCTCCCTCCTGATGATCGATTGCAGGCTCTCGATCTCTGCTTCTCACTTGGCTTCCCCCTTGGATGAATGGCGGGACATGGAGGGCCCTCTTGTTTCCCTTTGGCAACTCTCAGCTGACAAACCTAATCAAGCACTGGCCTGTCTGCAAGTGGCAGCCTCTCAGCCGGGGTGCTTGCAGGCAGTTTGCGTGTGTTCACATTAGTGCAGTCAATCGACTGGCTGGCATTAATCTGGCAGCAAGCAGACAGCACTGGCTGGCAGAGGAAAAAAGGGGGGTAACTGGCGCCACCCAAGAGGTGTTAACTATCACCTCCCACATACATTAGACCTGAGACATATGCTAACATTTTGGGTGATCTTGGTGAACAAGTCCTGGGGCCAACTCCATTGTAAAATGTTTCCTTCCACAGAAATGCCATGTGTGTGTGCCTACGTAGTGAAAGCCAGCATGGTGTAATGGTTTGGCTGTTGGAGAGAGTCCAGGAAACCAAGGTTCAGATCCCTGCTCTGCCATGGAAAAGCACTGCATGACTTTGGGCAAGCTACACTCTCTCAGCCTCAAAGGAAGACAAATTTCCTTGGAATAAATTTTGCAGAGAAAAATCCTCAGATAGGGTTGCTATACATTGGAGGCAGCTGAGAGCGGTATAATGAGGGGCACATCTGTGTCAATAATCACTGGTCAGAGTGACTAATGGTCAAAGATTAAATGAATTCCCAATCTGCAAGCTGGGACTACAATTCTCACAACCCTCCAGGCAGCATGGTTATGTTGGCTGGGGGATTTGGGGAGCTGTAGTTCTAAATGTTTCTTTCCCCAAGCTCTCAGAATTCTGTCCCAATGGATTCTGCATTTGAGACTGATTTTGAAACAGACTAGATCATCTTAAGCATTGCTTTCTACCTACTAGAATGTAAGCATTCAGGCTGAGAAAGCCAGCTTCTCTTCCCCCCTTTATTTCTTTTACTGACACCCTGACTCACAATGCACAGGGCTATGGTGAGATGAAATGTAACTGGGCATCTCATCCATCAAAGGCTTTCAAGAAACTATGGCCATGTAATGCATTTATGGAACTTTATGTAGTAAACAGAAATTATTGGCAGATACCTTCTCTGCTATTATGGAATTGATTTTCAATGAGCACTGAAACTGCAAATAGCATTTGAAGTAATTATATTGACCCAGACTCTCCTTTCTTATGATGAGTCTGATGAGCATTCTTTGATCATCTCCATTCATGACACTGTGCTCAGTTGCATCCTAATAATGCCCTAGGTCACAGGAGGTCAAGAGCATCCACCTCAGCTGTTCCTCCCCAGGAGAGCCTTGACTCATGATGCTTCAGCTCTGCAGGACAACATTTCAGTATACCGTTGTGATCTCTCAGAGCAAGATTCCTGCAGCTCAGCTTTGTTTGCATGAAAAAAGAGAGAGCAAGCAGAAAACCAGCAGGAAGAAAACAGCCTCCAGTGAATTGGAAAAGGAGCTCACAGACAACCAGCAGGTTCTTAGAGGAAGTCATCATACACTAGCAGAAATGTGCAGCTTCCTTGCACAAGAAGAATCAAAGCAAAACCAAACAGAAAAGCCCAATCAATGGGCCCAAATTTTAGGATACCACATGAAGCAACACATATAACAGGATAACATGGAAGATGAAAAGCATAAATCAGTGAAGCTAGAATTTGAAAAACATAGACATTTTACACTAATCAAATAAAAAAGCCATATTGGATAGAATGCAAATCCAAGTTTCAAATGCCTGTCCTCTGCTTTTCTTGTTGTTGTGACAGTATTAGTATTGCATTTGGAACAAAAGGCATCATGCATAAAAACTCCAAGATAGGATACAAAGACAGGGTAAGCTCAGATGTTTAGAAGTCCCTCTGCATGACATATACCAGCCAGCTTTTGGAGACATATCTCCATGAGGAACTTAAAGGTGTCATCCACTCTTTCCACAAATGTAGTTATTGCTTCTTAGTTACAATTTCCACGATTAAAAACCCCAAAGTTGGGAATGGTGGATGCTGCTGGCTTCGATGTCAATAGTTATGAATCCATTCTAGGTATTTAGAGGAGGTATCCATGGTCTGAACCCTGTCCCAAATACAGGTTCCCTGCCTTGGATAGTTCAAACCAAAATTCAGATGGGATTTATTGCCCCACCGAAATAGAAGCTACCAACTACCACAGGATGGGAAGCTGTAATTCTGAGCAGAAGAATAACGCTAGCCCAGAGAGACTGTGGTTCAATCATTACTAAATGTTTCTCCACCCCAGAACTCTCCATGTCTATGGCATTGATTCAGCAAGGGCAGACCTCCACATATAGAATAGCATCCCTCATCAACTCTAAATTGTATAGTTCATGGTAACAAGGCATGCTTGGAGTTGGAGTTCAATAGCATCTGGGGAGAGACACTTTTCCCATGTCTTGGCTATGGGACAAAGAAAACATTCTGGGTGTGCAATTTTGAATAGAAAAATAGGCAATGGAAAAGTGACTCAGCACCATCCTTCCCCACTTTATTCCTCTGCTCAAAAGTGCAACCCAAAAATTCATTAAAAAGAAGAAAACATGCCAGGAGGGTGGCTGAGAAAACCAGAGCTTAATTACCAAGATTTGTGTTTTACTCTTGGAGGTTTCCCATAGGCACCATATTGGTTACTGTATGAACACAATTGTGAAAAAGATAGGCCTTGTCTGATCTAGGAGGGCTCCTCTACAGTTTTACTTTGTTCTACACAATGTTGTTTTTTGCCCATTCTGTTGGTAGTGCTGACCCAGTTCTTCCTCCCTTGATTGACCTACTTTTCTTATCTTTCCTAAGAACAGATGGAAATTCCCAAGGTGATGAACCTCATTTCTATAATGGACCATCTTGCTTTCAGTTTGGTACTTTTGTATGACGGGAACAAATCTCGATGACATTGAAAAGCATGGTTGGAAGGGTGAGTGGACTGTATTTCTAGACACAGGTCCATAGACTATGAGCCCTTTGACACGACGCAGTTGCAGCACTATGATTCCACTTTAACTTCCATGCCAGCTAAAGTTAAATCTTGGGGCTTATAGTTTTGACAGGCACTAGAGCTCTCTGACATAGAATTCTAAGTACTCCTTCCCAAACTGCAAATGCCAAGATTCCATAAGATGGAACCATGGCGGAGCAGTAGAGACTTCCTTTCCACAACCAAGTCTACAAGCCAGGGAGGGTCATACTTCAAATGACTAGGCAAAGAAACCGTGAAATTTATAGCACAAACACAGGGTGATTAAATCATCCTCTCTTTAGATTTCTAAGGTAGGTAGGGTAGACTTTGCTAAAGGAGGAGACAGACATGTTGTTATTCAACTGCTATTTTTAAAGAAGCATGAGAATCTGGTTAGTTTATAATACCATTAACTGCAGTGAGGTTTACTTTAGGCAATTGCAGTTATGACCACATTTAGTTGATTTCCATAGGAATACCTTCTACATTGCATAAGGTCCATATGATCCACATGTACGTGCATACACACAATAGTTGTTGGCTTGCATTATGATGATTTCCTCTTTTCCTGTTTTATTACATCCTCTCTCTTCTTGCATCACTCTTACCTGCCCCCCTTTTACTTCTTCACTCACTCTTTTAGACCATGTATTTGATTATGAACAAGTTTTTGTAAGTAAAACTACTTTTATATGTTTTAAGAACACTAAGGAAGTTTCATTTTTTTCCGCTGGGGAGGCATGGGACTGATTGTTGTTCAGCCTGTACCAAAGAGTTACTCTGCTTGAGAGATCCACTACTATATTTCCCAACATTTACAATTGCTCATCTTGTATACAATATACAACTCTACCCCCTTGCAGATTCATTCTGTTCTTAAATCTCCACCGCTCCTCCATCCCATTAATCAATTTGTTGTTCCATTTTCCCTGGCAGAAAATGAGATTTACAAACCAACTATCCACTACCATTGTGAATAGTAACTGCTCATCAGGGAGCACTGTCATCTGTCAGGAGTAAACAACCAATGCCAACACCATAAAGCAGTAAGTTCATATTACTGTTGTCTGCTTTAAGAGAACAGGATAAAAAAAGTTTTGTATCTCATTAAAAATCTCTCCAAAGGACATTTTTATTATATAATATCTGTTGTCATTTCATCACCATCATCATCATTTTGGAAACTTTTCTAAATTATAACTTAGAATCAGAAAGTCATCAACTACTTACATAGATTATATTTCAGATGAGTCTCAACCATAAATATAGTTTACTCTGCCCTTGTACAATTTTATACAGAATTTATGAATAATGGCAGAGCATTACATAAACACAGGGTGTGGGGGTAGAAGAAAAAATTTTAAATTAAAAATAAAAATGAACACATCAATGGCTGTGTCAAAGCAAAAGAGAAATGGAGGGGTGTTTCAGAGTTTCCAGAAGCCATGAAGATCCTTCCCCTTGGACTGAAGAAATGTCCTTGAAATGGATTGCAAGAGAAAATGGTGTGTTCAGAGGTACATTCTTGTGTTCTCACAGGTCAATAATCTGCATTTAACCAAGTCCCTCTGTGTGTTGTGGGCCATAACACCAGTAAGGCAGCTGTTACATACTGAAATAATAAAGAAGCAGAGAGAGCAGAGCAGATTATTAAGTGTGTTAATGTGGGATTCGGGACTCTGGGTTATTGATCTTGTGTGCTTTGGTTGTTCACTGAAAATTACTCTACAGTCTGCTTTTGAAATTTATAAACATAATAATTCCCTCAAATGGACCCTTCGTAACCAATTCTGACTGTTCTCTCCCCTCTTATATTCACTTCTGCTGAAGGTTACCAGACTTTGGGCAATTCAAAAGCACGGCAGTTCTCAGTTCTCATAAATCCTTTCAAATTCAGAAGTACTGGCTTCTGGCCAAATGGAACTGATACTTCTGAATATTCAAAACATGCTACCTTCTCTAATAGACCTTACCTGAAGATATTCACCCTAAAAGCCTGCTCCCCTGATTTTGTGTCCACCTGATTCTGTTCTCTCTGTGTTTCAGGCGCATATTTGTTGCGATGTACCAACAACTGACTTCTAGATCAATTACTGTGAATGTACACAACTAAGTTTGCTACAAGCTGGGAGTGAGCATGCAGCAATGGCTGTTTGAATAAGATGGCCATCAATTCCACACAACTCCCCACTCTTCAACATCCTAAGATTTGATATTTACTACCTTCTCTCTCTTCCTAGCATAATTTAATATACTTTTGGCTCTAGGCCTGATGTTATTCCTACCTTCACCATGTAATTGCTTCCTTCCTTCTTCAGTCTTCTTATAAATCTTCAGTTTCCTTCAGATTTATACCATAGTATCTTCAGACAAGAATTTTCTTATTTAAACAAATTAGAATTTTTAGGCAATGTTTTTGCCCTAATAACAATAGCATGATTGATTTGTATCCCACTTTTCTCCTAATATTAGGATTCAAGGCAGTTTACAGAGCATTGAAACTAAAACAGATATATATCAGTTAACGTTAAATTAAGAATTAAAACCATTTAAAATTCATTAAAAGCTAGGATTTCAAAAATAACAAAACAGCACAACTATTAAAAGCCTATTGCTGTCAATCCCTGAAGCCTACTGAAATAGGAAAGTCTTCATTTGCCAGTAGAAGGAGACCTAGAAGGGAGGTGTATTAGACTCCTTAAGGAATGAGTTCCAAAGTCTGGGAGCAGCCATTGAGGGCTTGTCTATGTGATTAAAATACTGCTCATTCTATTTGAATAGAATACAGTCTCTCTACATGCAATTTGGAGGAATACAGCCTTTTTACTGGTAGGGGGTGGAATCCGCAAACTCTACAGAAAAAGGGATTGTGGTTTTTACCAGAGTCTACATGACTGATGTACTTCTCATTCTATTCGAAATAGAATGTGATCCCTCCACATGTGATTCGGAGGAGTTCAGAATTTTTGTGGTGGTGGAAGGACTCAAACTCCACAGAAAAAGGAATTTACCAGAGTATCCACAAGTACTGGCAAGTATGCATGTTATCAAATATGTGGCTGACCTTTCACTTCACTTGGATTTGCATGGCTGTGCATTTTTGATAGAGGGAGGATGAATAGATATGACTTTGTGCAGGTAAGTGGACACAATTAAGCATTGATGCAAATGTGTGAAAATCTACAGCAATAATACACTGTAATTTGCATAATACATTGTAGACATAGAAGACCCTCTCCATGGTACCCACCAAACATGGTTGGGAGGGCAGTGGTACAGAAAAAGAGTCTGCCTTGAAGACCTTTAAGCAAAGCCAGGGTCATATAGGCCCAAAGTCCATACACACACACATACATATTTACAGTAAATCTATATGTTTTCACACAGTATGTTCTCTCTCCCCCCCCCCACACACACCGTAAACTGCCCTGTTAGATATCCATATGTAGCAATATGGACACGGCATAGACGGGATGAAGAATAACAGTAATGACTGTACCCTCTTCTGCTGTTGTCACAAAACACCAAACTTTATGGGTTTCTCTTAAGGCAGAAAAAAATTGAAATTATGCCTGCATGTTTTTTCAGGTTATTTAAAATTCTGTTCTAATAAAATAGGTAAATAATCAAGCCATTAATCAAGTGACTTCTGAAGAAATATCTTCATCTCAAATTGAAGTTCAGTCACAGAAGGTATGGTTAGTTGGCAATAGCAATAGCAGCTTCATTTATATACCACTTCATACCGTGCTATGCAGTCTCTAAGCGGTTTACAACGTGTAAGCTAATTTCCTCCAACAAGCTGGGTATTCATTTTAGCCAACTCAGAAGGATGCAAGCCTGAGTCGAGCCTGAGCCCTGGCTGGTACTGAACTCACAACCTTGTGGTTTGTGAGTGAGTGGCTGCAGTACAGGCATTTAATCACTGCACCACTAGGGCTCCTAGAGTTCCTATATACAGATGTTTATTTTTCAAGAGGAGTCCTCATAAAAGTTCCTTTTTAATCTACAACTCCCAGAATCCCTTATCTAGCATATCAACTAGTCCATTGCTTGGAATATTTTCAGAGTTGTAGTCTAAAAAGTACAAAAAGCCACATCAGATCATCTTCCTCTTTAGCTCTATTCTATTAGAAAATGTTTTTATTTTTAAAAAATCACAAGTATTCCACTCTGCTACTGCCTCATTTTACTGACTATTTGGGATAAAGACATCTTGGTTTTGCCAACATTATTGTTACCATTGTTGTTGTTTTTAACATTTACATGCATTTTTTTTCCTTCAAAAAGCTCAAGGCAGCACACATGGCCTCCCCTTCTCCCCTACTTTATCTTCACAACAACCCTGTTATATAGGTCACATTGGTCAAGAGTAACTGATCCAAGGTACTCCAGTGACTTTAAGGGCTTAGTGGGGACTGGAACATGGGTCATTCAAGTCCCAGTCTAACACTCTAATGCAAGGGTAGGCAACCTTTCCCCTTTAAGGGCCGAGGGACTTCAGCTCCCAGAAGCCTCAGCCATGTTGGCCAATAGTCCCATGTTGGCCAATAGCTCCTGGGATTCTGGGACCTGAAGTCCCTCGGCCCTTAAAGGGGAAAGGTTGCCTACCCCTGCTCTAATGTTTACACTATATTGTTCTGTAGTGTAAATATGTTGTAAACATGTTTGTTTGCTTGTTTGTCTTGGAGGGGGAAAGTGCACCACTTTGATGTTAACTGCCCTTGAGTCAACCTCAACTCATGGTGTGGATGAGACTTCTCCAAAAAAAACCCTGTCCTTAACTGGTCTCCTTTGGTCCCGCAGGCTCAGGCCTGTGGCCTCCCTGATTGAATCTAACTATCTGGTGTGTGGTCTTCCTCAATTTCTACCACTGTCTACCTTTCCCAGCTTCATTCTTTTTTCTACTGATTCATGCCTTCTCATGAGGTGGCCAAAGTTTGACAGTCTCAGTTTAGTCCTCCTGGTTTCAAGGGAGAATTCAAGCTTGATCTGTTCTAGAACCCATTTGTTTGTCTTATCCTCAGCACTCTTCACCAGCATCACATTTCAAATAAGTTGATTTTCTTTTTATAGGCTTTCTTCACTGTCCAGCTCTCACATGTACATAATCATGGGAAATACAATGGTATGGATGATTCTAATTTTAGGCCCAATTGTATATCTTTACACTTTAGGATCTTGTTTAGTTCTTCCATGGCAGTCCTTCCCATTCCTAGTCTTGTTCTTAAATGGTGATGGGGAATACGATGACTTGGATGGTCCTTACTTTAGTGCTCAGAGTTCTATCTTTGCACTTTCAGATCTTGTCCAGTTTGTTCATGACTGCCCTTCCCAGTCTTCTTCTGATTTCTTGACTGCAATCTCTGTTCTGGTCAATATCTGGTGCAAGGACTCTTTGACTATTTAAATTTTCTCATTATCTAGGATAAATTCTTGACCACTATGATTCAGAGGGCCTAGGAGAGATGGGTGATGATAGGAGGGTGGAATGCTGGATCTTCATTGCCCTCCGACTTCTGCTGGAGACAACCACAGCTGCCCTGCATTGTCCCCCCTGCCACCGCCTGAGACCCCATGGCCCAGAGTGCCTAGGACAGGCAGACAATGATGGGAAAGGGAAAATGCTGGATCCTCATCACACACCCCCTACTGCCACTGCAGAGCACTGTGGCCAACCAGAATTGCTCCCCACCCCCTGAAACCACCATGGCCCAGATGACCTAGGAGAGGCAAATGGCAATGGGAGAAGGAGAATGCTTGATCCTCATCAACCCCCACCTCTACCAGAGACCACTGCAGCCAACCTGCATTGCCCCTTGATGCCACCAGCTGAAACCACCACAGCCCAGAGAGCCAAGGAGAGGCAGGTGGTGATGGGAGAGGAAGAATGCTGGATACTTATTGCCCTGCTGCTGGAGATCACTGTGGACAATGTGCATCATCCTCTGCCACCATCCCCTGAGACCATTGTGGCCTAGAGTGCCTAGGAGAGGGGGCAATGGAGAGGATGGACCCATGGGGGGGGGGAGACTTAGGAGGCAAGGAAGGAAGGAGGGTAGGACTGTAGGAGAAATGAGAGAACTCAAGGGAAGGTTATATTGAGATGGAAGGACTGAAGGGAAAAGAAAGAGGGGGACCTGGAATGAATACTAAGGTGGAAGGAAAACAAGTATTGGGCAGCAGCAATAGTGGTGGGTGACACTGGTGGGGGATTTTTCTGACTCTACAGCACTGACACCATAGCTAATGCAAGTCATTTCTGTGTGGAGGGTGGCAAAGATGAACTTCCTTGTGATAACCTTTCACTAAGAAAACACTAGAATGACACAATCCAGAGCAGAGCAAGAAACAGGGTCAGGACCCAAACAGAGAACTAAAAAAGCAGAACAAAGGACAAGTACAAGATGTGGTCAAGGACACAACAGAACTTGATAAGATGGGAAGCTGCACAACATATACATTTAAAAATGAAACAAAGATCTAGATCTGTGCTGCACATGTTATAGGTACATAGAATGTGAAAAGCATGAGTCAAGGAAAATTAGGCATGTAAAAAAAAGAAAATGGAATGTATAAACATAGCAATACTAGGAGTGAGTGATCTAAAATGGAAAGGAATCGGAGTCAGAGAAATACACAGTGTTCTACTCAAGAAATGAAAAAAGGAGAAAGAATAGAGTAGCATTAATGGTGAGGAAATATATAGCAAAATCATTCCAAGGATATAACATAAAGTCTGACCAAATCATATCAGTAAGGCTTCAGAGAAAATCAATAAATATCACTATAATTCAAGTACAGTATATATGCCAACCACAGGGACAGACAAAGAAGAAATTGAGAAGTTCTATGACAGAATTCAGGACTGGATGGTAATCATAGGCAACAGGAATGCCAAAGTAGGAAGGAGAGCAGTAGCAAAGACAGTAGAGAGATTTGGGCTTGGTTCAAGAAATGAAGCAGGAGAGCAACCGATAGTTTTGTGAGGCCAATAATCTTTTCATCAAAAATATTTTGTTCATACAACCAGAGAGGAGACTATACTCATGGACATCACCAGACAGAAAACACAAAAACTAAATAGAATAGAATACAGGTAACAGAAGACAGAAAAGCTCCATTCTTGCAGCAAAAACCAGACCGGGTGCAGACTGTGGCACAGATGATAGATTACTAATATCCAAAATTAGAATAAAGCTGTAGAAGAATACCAAATCAATCACAATACATCATACAAATATGATCTAAAGCACACTTCAACAGAATTTCAAGGAAGTATGAGAAACAGTTTCACACTATTAAGCCTAGTTGACTGAGAAGCAGAAGAGCTATGGAGAGAAGTTATGGACATAGTCAAAAAAGAAGGCAGAAAGATGATATCTGTTGCCAAAAAGGAGAAGAAGAAACAATGGATGACAGATGAAACACTTCAAGCTGTTAAAGAAAGATGAAAAGCAAAGGGAAAGGGAAATAGAAACACAATCAGAACCAGGAATGCTCCTGACCAACGATTAATGTACAAGGATAAAGGGAATAACTACAACAATCTGCATGTGCTTTATAGACGACAGCAAAGTGCAGCATACATCCCTTAAATAAACAAAGTAAAACTAACCTCTATCCTGAATGACCTCTTTTTTAAAAAAAAATATTGAAAGCAAGAAATGCAAAGCATTTCTACAGAAACACAACAAAGGCCATGGTTTTCTACCACAATGTGGCTTCATCTTGAATGTGAGTTTCACAAGGGAAGGAACAGATGCTAATATAATGCTCAAGTGACATTTGGAAACCACTGCCACTCAGCTAGGTGGTAAACAGTATATCTCACTGTTTAGGTAGCCAGAAGGGCTCAGAAACTTGTCACACTGCACTGAGGCTTAATAAATAATCATGTACAGCTCAGTGGTTGGAGTCATTTGTCTGCCTGAGCAGAAACTCAAAACTTTACAAAAATGTCCCCCAGATAAAATGTGAAAGGCCCTCCATATCTGGTAAAAAGAGACTATATGTAAAGGATGTTGTAACACCTTTGCGACTAAGGGGAAATGCAGACAGCAAAAAGTGCCGTCTTCAAGCCCAGGAAGGGGAGAGGCAGTGGATGCCAGGCACCCGAACCCCTTCCTGAGGATGTCATCAGAGCGCCCACCATTGCACACGAAGGATGATGTCCTACCAGTTCAGTGTCTGGACACGCTGAGCCAGAAGAATTGCGGAAGAGGTGCACTCCTTTTCAGAGGCGCCATAAGGGTGGATCAGGGTTGAGGCATGGGGCAGCCTTGGTCCCAATCTGCGGCTCTTGCAGCGGCCCACAGCCGCCTGTCTGTAGAGGCTCTAAGGGTGCAAAAGAAGTTGTAGCATAGGTTTTTGTAGATGGGGAACCAGGTCTATGAGATCTACTTCCTCAGATGCATTTTGTAGACCAAGGTCTAATGCATTTTGTAGACCAAGGTCTAATTGTAGACCATGGTTCAATGCTATGGAATTCTAGGAGTTGTAGTTTGTTTTGGCACTGGAGCTCTCTGATAGAGAAGGCTAAATACCTCACAGAACTACAACTCTGAGAATTCCATAGCATTGAGCCATGACAGTTAAAGTAGTATCAGACTACTTTAATTTTGCAGTGCAGATGAGACCATGGTCTACAAAATGTATCTGAGGAAAAAGTCCAAGAAAGCTTATGCTACCATATCTTTTACAAAGCAAAGCAAAGCAGCTTCATTTATATACCACTTCATATCACGCTATGGGATGTCCAAGCGGTTTACAACTGTGAGCTGATTGCCCCCCAACAAGCTGGGTACTCATTTTAGCGACCTCGGAAGGATGCAGGCCTGATATCCACATAACCATATCTTTTACATAGTTAGTCTCAAAAGTTCTACAAGATATTGATATTCCAGACTAACATGGATATGTTGCTCTGGTAGGCCAAGAAGCAATAAATGAATGACACTAAACAAACATTTGTTCATTTGTGGAGAAGGGGACAAAGTGAAGGTTTGGAGCCAAGGATGTCTGTGTGAATCCTCCAGCCATAGCAATTCACCTTTTAAATAAGTTACAAGATCCCTATGCACTGTTTAATACTAAAAATACTTTATTAAAAAACCCATATTTAGACTTCTGGTTACTTCCTTCGGGGGGGGGGGGGAAGGGTATTTTTGACAGTCCATGAGGCAGCTGGCTGGTCCTAACACCAAAAATTAGCTTCTGGGCCCATCTCAGTTGCCCAAGCCTAAGTCATGAAAAAGGTGTGTACACCTTTGAACACAACCATCCTACACTATATCCCCAATAGTTCAGATCTCTCAGTGTTGCAATAAATACAATGTAAAAAGGGGATGGATGGATAAGATTTAAATGTTACATTTTTTTCTAAACAGTTAAAAACATTCTTTTAAACACCCTCCATGAACCTGTGGAGGTGGAAAGAGTAAAATTGTCTGTGCCTGACATCCATAATTATTAGATTAAACCCCCCCTGAAAGAGCTCCCATATGTTCATGTCCACACATAGGGTGCAGAGAGACCCTTTGGGATTTCAACTCCCAGTACTCCCAGCCATTATGGCCAATGGAAAAGGATTGTGGAGATTCAGAGGTTCTCTATTCTTGGTATACACAAAGAATGCTTTCTGCAGAATTAAGTCCTGAAAGAGAGCTTCCTAGCAGAGGTATAGTGGTTTGGGGAGAGGAATGAGGGCATTTGCTCTACAAATAAGAACTCTATTATTCCCAATTAAATGTTTTTTCAATCCCCAAATTTCTAGAACTGTTGTAATTTAAAACTTCAAAGTGCAAAGGCAGGCTTAATGTTGAACATAAAGAAAACAAAAATAATGATGTCTGATGACATTCACAATGAATAAATAGAAACAGTAGAAGAATTCCCATACCTGGGATCAAACATTGATAGAAATGGGGACTGCAGTCAGGAAATCAGAAGAAGATTAAGAATGGGGAGGGTGACTATGAAAGAACTAGAAAAGATACTAAAATGCAAAGGTATACCACTCAGCACAAAAGTTAGAATCATACAAGCCACTGCATTCCTTGTTACCATGTATAGATGTGAGAGCTGGACAGTTAAGAAAGATGATAGGAAGAAAATCAATTCATTTGAGATGTGGTGCTGGAGAAGAGTGCTTAGGGTCCCATGGACAGCCAAAAGGATAAACAAGTGGGTCTTAAAGCAGATCAAGCCAGAAAACTCACTCGAAGTCAAGATGACCAAACTGAGGCTGTCATACTTCGGACACATCATGAGAAAACAGGACTCACTGGAAAACACAATAATGCTGGGAAAGGTGGAAGGAAGTAGGAAGGCCACATGCCAGATGGATGGACTCTATTAAGGAGGTCTCGGGTATTAAGGGGTTGTAGGAATTAAGCAGAGCAGTGGAGGACAGAGGGGTTTGGAGATGTCTCAGCCAAGTCTACATTTCTTCCCTGATCTTCCCTCCAACCCTCAACATTTAACAATTCATTTTAGCCTTATTTGGTAGTACTTATTTTCTGAGAATCACATTTGGACAAAGATAGATGTCTCAATTCACATCCTTTAAGGCAAGAGATCTAATTGGTTTAGATTTTTAGAAGGCCTAAAAATAAGAGATCACTAACTGCTTAATAAAGTCTGTTTTCTTCAAAAGGTGTAAATACCAGGCCCTTTGCATTCAAGGACAGAATAATGTCCTGATTAAAATTCTAGGTTGGCAGCTCTGAGTGACATTTGGTAGAAAAGCAAGTATGAATGTGATAAACAAATAAATAACCAAACCATTACAGATTCCTGACATGGTGTGCATGGAACTGTATGGTTGACTCATACTTCAGTAGTTCTCATGTTTTTTATCCTTGTGACCCCCTATGCATCTACATACAGATGTTGCCCCCCCCCTCAATGTAGTATATGGATAAAAATATTTCATTTGTGTAGTGTGTGATTTTTCATTCACACATTCACATATGTTAATATTTTAAAATTTTATAAGGAAACAGCTCTTCTCCACCTTCTTCTCCTCTTCCCTCAGGCAGAGGCTCCAAGCACTGTCCTTGCCTTTTATTCCACCCCAGAAGAAAAAAAAAAAGTTTGGGAAGAGGAGGAGGGGGGATCAGGCCCTCCAAGTTTTGAGCCCCCCTTGAGCAACTCTTGCATTCCCTTGGGGGTCCCCACAGTTTCAGAACTACTCACATATTGATTATTGATACAAAGCCTTATCTCTACCAAGATTATGTTTCCCAAAGCACTTGGAAAAGTTACTTTTGTAGACCCCAGCTCTCAGTGTTGCCATGCCAACTGGGGATTCTAGGAGTTAAACTACCCCAAAGTAATCTTTCATGGAATCATAGAATCATAAAGTTGGAAGAGGGCCTGCAAGAAGACACCATCCAAGCACTCCCACCAGATGGCCATTCAGACTCTGTTTAAAAACCTCCAAAGAAGGATACTCCACCACTCTCTGAGGCAGCATTATCCACTGTCGAACAGCTCTTACTGTCAGAAAGTTCTTCCTAAAGTTGAGTTGGAATCTCCTTTCCTTGAATCCATTGTTCCATGTCCTATTATCTGGAGCTGCAGCAAACAAGCTTGTTCCATCCTCAATATGACACCACTTCAAATATTTAAACAGGGCTATCATATCACCTCTTAACCTTCTCTTTTCCAGGCTAAACCTACCCAGTTCCCTTCATCATGACAAATTAGAAAAAGGTACAGCAAACATCTACCCTGCCTTCCACGACCAGTAAAAAATATTTCTGCAATAACCAGAGAATGGCCAAAAAGCCTTCCTAAAGACAGAAGGAGACAGCCTAGATTCCTGTAAGAAAGAATTCCACTAGAAGAAGCTACCAAGGAAGTCCTCTCCCATATCCTCAACAAACATGCTCATGAGTGTTTGTCCTTCCAGTCTTTCACAATAAAGTCTTATTTTCAGATGCATGAGATCTCTTTGCACAGAAAGTCAAAATGTATCCTAGTGTTAGTAGAACAATGACTGGAAGAACTGCAGCCCTAGACTAGGAATGAAATTGAAATTTTTCAGTTTTCCAGTTTGGTCAAATTTGGTGTTTGTAAAACCCCAAGAAACTTGCAGGGGAATTAAAATACCTGTATTTTCTGGCATATAAGATGACTAGGTGTATAAGACCCCCCACTTTTCCAGAATATAGAGTTTTCAGAATATAGAGTTTGGGATAT
>JAIPUX010001232.1:123545397-123566608 GCA_020142125.1 Phrynosoma platyrhinos
AAGAAATTCTTCTGGAACATGGCCTCACACTCTGAAAAGCCCACAAAAACTCATGTTTGTTGGCCATGAAAGTCTTTGACTTCACATTGTTTTTCAAGTGCTCAAGATCAGAATGCTGGAAAGTTACGTCTGACATCTCTCCCCCAGGTCCTACTACAACTTTTTCTACAAAGACAGCCTTAAACTGGGAGTGTGATGCAGATGTCATTTCCCAGTCCTTCAACCTCCAGCACCTCAGAAACACTTTGGATGAGGTCCTACCAGAATGCAAAGGTAGGTTTTGGGGGTCACATTTGGTTGTTCATGATCATAAACGTGAATCCCCAGGATATTGTAAGTCTAGCTTACAGTATCACAACTGTTGAACAGCCTAAATACCCCAAAGGCACCATATCCCATCTGATCATGGAAGCTAGGGTCAGCCATGGTTAGTACTTGGTTGTGAGACCAACAACAAATACCAGGTGCTATAGGCTATATTTCAGAGGAATGAACTGACAAAAACAACTTTGAACTTTCCTTTCCTAAGAAAATCCTATGAAATTCATGACATCGCCATAAGTCAACTGATACATATACACATACCCAAAGGCATATACACACACAAAACTGTTGTTGTAATGTTGATTAAATGTTTTGATTTTAAAGTGTCCCTCTAGGATCCAGGTTCTGCCTGCAAACAGTACAACTCAGCTTAGGATAAGCTGTAACCTTGCATGGAGTCCCAACCCACTACTCACTGGTGTAGTAGAAATGCTAGATAAATCACTGTGATTATTCTTAAAGGTACCAAGGTTCATAAGCAGGCAGTCTTAAGGAATGTGTTGCCATGTAAATATGCAGAGCTTGAGGAAATGGCTTTTTGGACTAAAGCTCACTGAATCCCTGAGCCTCATGGTATTCGGGGAATTCTGGAAGCTGTAGCTAACCAAGTACTTTTCCCCCAAGTCTGCCAAATAACACTGGAAAGCAGCCCCTGTCCTAACCACAACATGAACACAGACAGTATTTTCTCCACAGGGCCACATAGAGGTTTTAGAGCATATGAATGAGCACCACGAAAGAATTAGGTCAATGCCAGCTTTGACTGCATTAAAAACAAGCTTTATATCGAATATTTATGAAGCCACAGTAGTGCTCAGTACATTGATAACACCTTGTCTGGTGTTCTGCATTTGGTCCTGGATACAAAGAAGGATGTTGACAAGCAAAAAGAGAGGGGAAACTGGTATGCTATGAATATGATAAAGGGTCTTAATGATAAGACATCAGGAAAGGGAACAGGAAGATTTAGCTTTAAGCAGGGAAAGATAGAAGTGGGGAATATGTGGACAAATATTAAGGATGTCAGAAAGCACAGAAGGAAACAAATGGTAGCAATATCTACTGAGAAAGAGCAATAACAGGTTTAAAGCTAAGGAACATATATTTGACTTAAATTTGATTTGAACACCAGAACATACTCCCACCTTTCTAAGTATAAGAATCTCTCAGAACAGAAGAAGCATATGCAGTAATTTTATGAAATCTTTCCCTTTAAGGTTACTGCTTTTAGAGAAAGATATCTTGTTTTACACATAAGGTCAGGATTTAAACTGTACTAAAATGCACCACAAAGATTCATCTGAAATGCAGATCATTAGCAATAAAAGAAATGAAAGAAACTCCATATCTTCTACTCAGCAAGTGGTTGAATAGAGACAATTGTTTACCAAACTGTAGTTTACTACAGCTGGTCCAAAACCCACATTTTTTTTCTGGTCAAAAAAGGGAGAGGGTGAATTACTTCTTCTGGGAACCTCCAGGAGGGGCAGTTCACTTTTTAAACAGGTTGCAGCTCCCCCTGAACTGTTAACACAGGGGTCCCCAAACTACAGCCCGTGGGCGGGCCCCGGCCAGCTGAGGTCTTCCTACCAGCCCGCCGGACGCCATTTTGTCTTCCAAAACGGCGTCTGGAGTTGTGTGCATGCATGCGCAATGTCGCGCGTGCATACGCACTACTCGGACACCATTTTGTCTTCCAAAATGGCATCTGGAGTCATGTTCATGTGTGCATGTATGCGTGCCTCCAGCCCCCAGGAAGATCTGGGGGCCAGCGAACCAGCCCCTGGATCAAAAAGTCCAGGGACCCTGGTTTAACACTATAATATTCATTTTTCAAAACCAGAAGTAAACTTTCCCCCCTATAATTTTGGTGATCCATGTAGGGTCATCACATCAGAAAATTGCCTGCAGAACCAGCTACAGTTGCCCATCACTACTCTAGAATGAGTTCACATTACATAGATTCATACCATTTCAAATATCAATGCTCAATCAAATGAATCATGAGATATGTGATTTGGTAAGGTACCTAGAATTCTCTGGACACTGCCTTGAACTACAGCACTGGTACTCTCTAGCAGAGAATTCTTGGAAACCCCCCAAACCACAAATCTCAGGAAGGATCCATTGTAGTGAAAGATATCAAAGTTTTACAATTGTGCAAAGAAAATCCTCTCTCTCTCTCTCTCTCTCACCCCTAACACTGGAGATGAATTCATGTCTTTTTTTCTTCCTTTCTCTTTTATTTTATTTATTTTTATTTTATAAATGCAGTTGCTTTTAAGCAGCAAGATGTCTTGGCACAGACCTAAGGTAGCCACATGTCATACTTTACAGACCACAGGCTTGTGTTTGAATGGTTTGCTGTTAATATTCCTATTTTTGAAGTTCCAAATCCAGTTTAAAATTTTAAAAAAAATCTGAGAAAAGAGAGAAGGCTTTTTATGGATAATTTCTATAAAACATGAAAAACTGGGTAGCAGACTGATCATTAGTTGGGTGGCTGGATTAGATTCAAAATTACTCCTATAATTTTAATCCTTAACAGAATTTGGAGAAGGATAAGGTACTGTTAAACTCCATTAAGAGGGATAAAAGTACCTGCACTCCCCAAACTCCAACTTTCAGCCACAGCTTTCCTCTCCTACAAGTCTCACCAGTCCCCAAGTGATCTGGGTGGTCTTTCACATATACACATACTCCACCAGGAAGGCAATAGCTATGCTGGTTGTGGCTGATCATTAGGGTTTGGAAGGTGAGGACAGGAACCTTTATCCCTCCTTATGGAATTTTACAGTGTCCCACCTTCTCCAAGGACTGTTAAAGATTAAAGTTACAGGAACCCCATCCGGGATCCAGTCTGGCAATACCACCAAATGCCCAGAAGAAATGCTCATACTCTTTGCCACTTTGTAACATAGATTCAACTGAAATTGTCATGTGTCCCAAAGCCAACTCTGAATTATGCTGACTCCATCACAGAATTTTATTGGCAAGACTGAAATAGAGAAGGGTTGCCATTGTCGTCCCCTTAGGCCAGGGGTAGGCAACCTTTCCCCTTTAAGGGCTGAGGGACTTCAGCTCCCAGAAGCCTCAGCCATGTTGGCCAATAGTCCCATGTTGGCCAATAGCTCTTGGGATTCTGGGAGCTGAAGTCCCTCGGCCCTTAAAGGGGAAAGGTTGCCTGCCCCTGCCTTAGGCTGAGAGAATGTGACATGTTCAAGGCTATCTAATGGGTTTCCGGGGCTGACTGGGGATTCAAACCCTGGTATCCCAGAGTCCTAGTCCAACACTCACACTATGATGCCACACTGATGTTATAGCTATAATTTCTAAAGTCAATATCACATTATTATTATTAGTATTAGTAGTAGTAGTAATAGTAGTATCCCACTTTTCTTCCAAGACTGGGACCCAAAGCAGGATTACATTGTTACTATTATTATTCCACTTTCCTCTCCTCCCCTACAAGTGTCACCAGTCCCCAAGTAATCTGGGTGGTCTTTCACACAAATACATACACACATACGCCACCAGCAAGACAATAATCATATTGGGAGGGGATGATTGTACTATTATTCCACTTTAACTGTTATCAGTGCCTCCTGTGGAATTCTGGGGGTTGTAGTTTAGAAAGATGTAGTGGTTTAAGCATTTGACTATAACTCTGGAGACCGGGTTTGAATCTGGGCTTGGCCATGTAAAAACCCACTGGGTGATCTTGGACAAGTCACTCACTCAGACTCAGAAGATCATAATATCAAATCCCCACTGAAGAAACTTGCCAGAAAAACCCCATGGTAGTTTTGCCTTAGGGTTACCATAGGTCAGAAATGGCTTAAAAGCAAACAACAACAACAAAAACAACAATGGAGCTCTCTGGCGGAGAAGTCTATATGCTCCTGCCTAAATTTCAAATCCCAGAATTCCACAGGAGGCAGCCATAGGAGACTATGGGCCTCTGCAGACTGCTAGAAATAGTGCAAATTGAGTCCACTTTAACTGCCCTGGCTCAGTGCTAGGGAATCATGGGAACTGTATTTTTTTCTGAGACATTGAGCCTTCTGTCAGAGAGCTTTAGTGCCACAATAAACTACAGTTCCCGTGATTCCCTAGCACTGAGTCAGGGCATTTAAAGTGGATTCAATTTGCACTATTTCTGGCAGTCTGCAAAGGCCCTATCACACAAAACTTTTAAACCACAATTATATGGCCAGAACAGATGGCAAGAAGGGGCAGCTTGAAGCTGCCTCACTGAAGATGGATTGAGGCCATGGCAAACACACACTGTGGCCTCAATCTGCCTTGAACCCAGCCTAAATAGGAATGGGAAAGATCCGCTCCTATTTGGGGCAAGAAAGAGCTGGCTTTTTCCCAGCCCTGCCACAGCCGCAGGCTAGCTTCAAGATGCGCCGATGGTGTGTGGCATCTAAACACCGTGTCTCCAGAGTGTCTTGAAGTCACTCACATCTGGGTGGGTGCCTGGCTTCTGGGTGTCATTGAAGCATATGGAGTGTAAATGCTGTACTTCGATGATGCCAGAAGCAACCTTTCTTTTTTTTGGCCATCTATTTTAACTCAAGTTGTAAAATAGAACCTTTTACCATTCCTATCACACAATGGGCCTCAGCAGACGGAGGCCCCAGAGACGCCGCGGGTCGGAGCACCGGCGGAGCTCAGCCTCCGCACCGCTGCGCTCCTGCGGCGTATCTAAAAGGAGCTTCAAATTGGCGCTCCTTTTAGATGTCAGGGAAAGTGCGCCCTAAAAGCGGCGGGTGCACTTTCCCTGACTCTTCCGCCGCAGCGCATGTGGTTGCTGTGGCGTGAGATCATCCCCGGAGCGCCGGCCATGGGGAGGGCCGGCAACTCCGAGGGCGACCTCAAGAAGAGGAAGGGGCGCCGCTCGTGTGGCTGCCCTTCCTCTTCAGGGCCTCGAAGACGACTCAATTAGTCGTCTGCCGAGGCCCAATGTCTCCTCTAACCCATAATTGCTGAGTCTCCCATGTGTGGTTAGGGTGTTGCTTTTCAATGACAGGGGAAACTTGTCAATAAGTCCCCAAACACATGATAGTCCTATTAATCCTTCTTTGCAAAATATCGCTGTTTGTCAGTTGCAATATTGGCAGTCACATGGTGTCACACTCTCCTTCTTGTCCCCTGTCCCACCGTGTCCCTTGCTATAACCAACCAGTTTGATTTTCTTTATTTTTTGTCTATTTCTTTTATTTTCTTAATTTTTTAAAAAACTTAAATTACAGCAGCATAAATCCAGAATTGCATTATAAATAAATAAATAAAATCTTGAAAAGCATACTGAGTAGGGCATAGAGCAGGATGGTAGGGTTAAGGGGAAGTTTGTAAGAGGGAGCAATGGCAGAAACAGCCCCATTCACACAATTGACAATACGTGTGATAATGGCTGCTCACAAACAGGTATGTTTACGTTGTCTTAACTAGCACAATTCCAGCACAGGTATGTTTACATTGTCTTTAACTAATGTAATTGCAGCAAAGAAGGAGCTCATGTGAGATTAAAGTTGATAAACCTTAAAGTGGAATAATAGTGCTATTGTAGTGTGATATTCAGTTTGATGTACATCTTAACATATCAATTAGTATATGCAAATATATGCCCTCTCCTCTTTTTTATGCAGCATTTCCTCTTTTCAGCAATGTATAAGTGGCCATCCAGTTTATCCCTGATGCAACAGTCAGCAGCTGAAGAAGGTAGAAATAAACCTCAGGATCAGACCTAATAATCTGCCCAAATATTTCAGCTGAGTATAAACAACTCAAAAGAGAATAATAAAAAAGACAAGCATAAAATAGCCATAAACTGCTCTAACAAAAGCAATTATTTAGAAGCACAGAGATTTAGTAAAAGCAATTAACAGGCATGATATTAAAAAACTGATTCTATCCTTAAAATGTTGGTGGGCCATAAAAAGATGAAGTCACAAGGAAGCCTTTAGGAATCAACCTTACATCCTCTTACATTATCTGTTCTCTGGTTAATTATCTGATAATCTCTGCTGCATTCATCTGCAAAATAAAATACCCCATGTAAATTTAAATCTGCATGTAAATAGAGTAAGAGTTAATTAACACAACAATAAAGTACGCAACCATCTGAGTATTCAAGTGACTATACTCACCAGACTATATTCACCATTAATGAGAAGAGTCTATTAGCACTCAATGCTCTCAGACTGAAATAGCCAAGTCTAATGCATTTTAGCAGCAAAGAGAAATTGTCATCACTATGATCCAAGGAGCAAGTTGGTCAACGATCAAGGAACTCAAGCAAATGTAGGTCTAGCTTTTAATTCACCCAAGCACTTAACACTTGGTAAATTTTAAATTGCATTTACTTCAGTGCGAATATAGGCTATTATTAATTTTTGTTGTTGTTTGCCTTCAAGTCATTTCTGACTTATGGCCATCCTAAGTGAATCTATCATTGGGTTTGAGGGGGGCTGAGAGTGTACTACTCATCCCAGGTCACCCAGTGGGTTTCCATGGCCAAATGAGGAATTGAATCCTGGCCTCCAGGGTTGTAATCTAATGCTTAAACGACTACCCCACATGGGCTTTTTGATATACAGTCAGTCCTCCATATCCATAGATTCTTTATCCATGGATTCAAGCATCCATGGTTTGAAAATATTCAAAAAACATATAAATTCTAAAAAACAAAAACAAAAAACCCCTTGATTTTGCCATTTTATATAAGGGACACAATTCCATTCTCCATTGCATTTAATGGGACTTGAACAGCCATGGATTTGGGTATCCACTGGAGGTCCTGGGACGAAACCACAGTGGATACCAAGGGACCACTGTAATTCCCTCTTTTAAGCAAGAGGCCGAATGCCACAGCCTGTTTCTGACAAAAGGCAAATGTTTGAAGAGTACTGATGTCCCCGCACCCCCTAATGATGCCACTAGCTGGATAGAAGTTTAAACTCTATGTTGAACAGTGTAGAAAGATGTGGGGAGAAAACTACTCCCTGTTCTTTATATCAGCAGAAAATATTTTTAGAAATATTTAATGATAGCTTTAAATCTTACAAAAGTAAATGCAGGTGGTATCACATGGTCAAATAAGTAAATCCTGGGTGATAGGAATGCATACAAGGGGACAGTGAGATCTGAGATCAGGATCCCCAACAATTTTTTTTAAAAAACAGCAGCAGTCTGTCGGATTTCACTGGTTTGCATTTTTAGCCACTCATATTTTCACAGATACACATGGTTTCATGTATATTTGTTTTCTAAAGAAAACACTGGCAAACTTCACAAATGAGCAACATTTCAAGGCAAATTGGAGTTTTGTCTCTGGAGTCTTGGGAGGTACAGAATGGGTAATTATTCCTCCACCAAGAATCTGTAAACCACCATAATTCATTTTTCCCGTGGGAAATTGCTTCCTAACACCCCCACCCCATTAAGGCACTCAGTCAGACACTATAAGTCCCTTGGATCCAGAATTTCCTCAGCAATCCAGGTTATATTCCTTGTTGTGAACCTCTGATATCTAGGCTAAAACCTTGCTAAAACTGTCAACAAAGTATATTACTTGGATCCCTTTCTAAAGACAAGAAGATACAAAGAGGAAGCAGGCCTTTGTTTGTTTGTTTGCTACAAGCAATTAACTGCTAGATCACTTGGTGGTTTCCTTGTTTGCAATAAAGGCTGTCAAATCCAGGGGAAAAGTGTGGGGAATCTATTTTGTCAAATTGTTAGAGACCTGTAAATATGACAAATATTCCTGACATAAATCTTAAAGTTATTTTTTTTCCCATCAGTAAGATTATGTGATGTTATTTTTCCCATGTTAGCAATACTTTGTGTTCCATAAGTAGTCTGTGGATGTGTTACTCACTATCTCCTTTCATTAATTTTAATAATTCATTATCTTTATGCAGATCCTGTTAGTTGATTTTAACTTGCTGTGCCAAGGAAAAGCCAAGGACGAATGCAATTAACGTTCTTCTAGTAACCATATTACCTTGCTAACTCTGATGAGAACTATCCTGCAAGGTTCCCATCTTTTCCCCTGTGTCCAAAACAACTCCCTTACCCCTTTAGACCTTCAGTAATCCTGTTTCTGAATTCCAGCCTCTCCAAACATTATCTGACTCAAGCGTATGCCCCACTTCATTAAGCCCCTAAGCCAGTGGCTGGATGCTATCTTACTTGTATCCGTTTGCAATTTAAAATAGGCCCTTGCTCTAGATCAAAGCAGTGGCAGCAACAGCACAAAGAGAAATTAGAATCTCATGGCATTTCCCTTCGATTTCGTTGCCACTGTGCATCTCACTCATTACCAAGAGAATGAAATCTGCTACAGTTCAGGCTGGCGCTCTCTTTTATCATGTGGCCTCCGCATGACACAATATTGCCACATTTAATACCGATTGGTCATGGCCCTTCTCTTCCAAATTGGACAGTGCACCATACTCTGGTATTAACCCCCCTTTTTCCATCAGAGGGACACAAAAGCAGCAACAGCCCCCTAACCCTTTGGGGCTCTTTCCATCCTGCTCTTGTTATTACCAGTGCATTCCCCTGTGCTTTTAAACAAAATAACGGAACTACTCTCCCACTGACTGTGAATTTTCATGCTGGATTGACAGCCCTGGAGACTGCGGCTCACCCTGTCTTTCCCTTTCTTCTTCTTTATCTGCTCCGACACAGTGGCAGTCCTGTCAGGCCTCTTGGCTGGCCATTTTTTGCTGCTGACCTGCTGGAATCCCCTTTGACTGGAGGCATTTTGAATCTCTGTCTCAGTGATCTTTTCAGTCCAGTGTCTTCCATATAACCCAGGGCTGTCAGGCAAGATTGTCCCAATTTTTACAGAGGCCAGCTGTCTTCATGGGCAGAGTGAGATGTCTGGATCGGGCAGCTTACCATTTTTGGACCACAATTCCAAGAATCCCCTCAGCTAGTAGTTAAAATATAAAAAAATAAAAATTAATATTTCCAAGCTCTGGTGTAGGCATGTTGTGAAAAGGCAGCAAATTGTGAACCATTAAATATCTTGCAAGGGCAGCTGGGTTGGCCATAAAACAGCAACAAAACCCTGAGCAAGGTCTAAAACCTATGCTGTGGGAATACCTCTGTCATGCCTACCAAAAGATGTAAAATACATAATCACACCCATTTTTGAAGCTCCACAGGCTTCTTCTTCAGGCAGAGATAGCAAAATAGCATGCAGGGGAAATAAAGTGAGAATGTCGTGGTGCCAGCATCTACATTCTGGTCTGTGTATTTAGGAAGTTAGTATGGATGATCAATGAGACTCATCCTTCCATGTGGTTGTAAAAATGAGAACAAAGGCAGTTAAACAGAGGCAATAAAATTGAGCTTTTCCATTTGAAATTACAAAGAGCACTGCTCTGAGAATGTGCACCAAAATCTTGTATGGAAGTTACGTCTTGGTAAGTGGACTTGCCTATGCAGGAATTAAAACTAGGCAGTTTCATAACATCCATATCCTGAAGAGAAGTGCTCTTTCATTACTCTATATCAGAGCTGGCAAAGTGATAGTTGCACAATGAGACCAATCCACAGTGGGAGGTGAGACAAATTCTTAACAGCAACAATAATACAGAACCTAAGGAAAAGCCAAACAGCCAATAGAAAAGGGTTACAGGAAAAGCCAGATAGCATCCGTTTATATTAAGAGGGAACCCAAATACAGTGGGGCCTTGATATCTGCTGGAGTTTGCTTCCTGTATCCCCCTGTGGATACCAAAACCCATGGATTCTCAAGTCTCATTAAATAGTAATGGCAAATTCAAGATCTACTTTTTGGAATATAGCCACGGATGGTTGAATCCATGGATCAGTGGTGTCACTAGGGAGTGCAGGGTGTATGCCATGAACTAGGTAACACCTCAAAAGAGGAGTGACACCTGGTGGAGCCCTCTTTCCACTTCAGGGTGAGGAGGACCCAGTGCACCCCACTTGGCTTGCTGCAGTGGGGGAGGCCTCCTAACAAGGAGACCTCCAACACAACAAAGGAGAAAGCACCTGGGATGGAGACATCACTGCTGTGGATAAAGAATCTGTGGATACAGAGGGCTAACTGTATAGAGGTGCTTTCCCCCTTCTTTTTTTGACCTCTTGGTGGACCCCTTTTTTAAAATAGTTAGAATGGAAGAGAAGTCCATTTTTTGCTGCTCATTGACTAGACTAGCAAGAGGTCGGCACTTCTCCCAGAGTTTCCCCTTTAAGGGCTGAGGGACTTCAGCTCCCAGAAGCCTCAGCCATGCTGGCCAATAGTCCCATGTTGGCCAATAGCTCCTGGGATTCTGGGAGCTGAAGTCCCTCGGCCCTTAAAGGGGAAAGGTTGCCTACCCCTAAGCTATATTATTGTATATTCTTGATTTTTCAACCTAAGTTTAAAAATTCTATTAGCATCCCACAGAGTTCTTTTAGGCCTGAAACACATGGGCAGAATGACACATCTTCAGGCTGCATTGGAGGTGTGGCACACCCCAAACACAGCCAGAAGCTGTGCCAAGAAAAAGAACCAGGCCAAAGAGAGGATAGAATGTGCTCCTTCCAGCAGTCCGGTTCAGGACCATGGCGGTGGATCAGATTAGGACCGGGCATGTACATGCCTATACTCATTAATTAGGCTTTCCTTTGTTCTCTGGGGTCTCATCTGCTCTCACACATTGTCCTCCTTCTTCACCTGTCCTTCATGAAGCATGTATGATAAAAGCTCTCTCTGGGTGAGATGTTCCAGCTTTCCTAATATTATGTAGTACTCTTTTTTCTCCTTACCTGCCTCAGAAAGATGAACTTATGTTTATTATGCACAAGTATTCATGAGCAAAATAGTTTTATATATGTAATGAAGATGATTAATTTTGATTTCTTTCTCTGCTAAGTATTGTGGGTGGAAGGGGTGGAGTGGGCTGGTGAACTGTTCAGCTTTTGCTTAGCACATCAGTTGCTTTGCTTTTTAGATCAACTGTATATGCTCAACTATAAGTCTACCTCATGTATAAATTGAGGGCAGATTTTGGGGTCAAAATTATGAATTTTGATACAAACCATGGATAAGTAGAGGGCATATAACAAGGGATGTAAAGAACAATGCAAAGGAAATGATGCCAAAGAACTTACAAAACTTCAGTGGCCATAAATTGTGCTGACAGGCTGGATGGTTAAGAAGGAAACTACTGCCACCATTTTCTTGCCAGAAGGAAAGGTCAGAAATAGTAGTTTTCCCAGGGTGGACTATGCTCTTGGCTTTTGCCACTCTACTCAGAGAAGGGAGTGGTTCCTTTAAAAAAAAAAAGTTAAAGTACAGTTCTTACATTGACCCATGGATAAAGTGCTCCAGGATTTTTCGATCATTTTCTTTACTAAAATTTATAGACTTAAACATGAGTATATAAATACTTGATCTCTCCTATTTCCTAATAGGTATGGGCTCAGGGAAGAATTGCTAACCAGATTTTTGGGGCTGTGTGTATGTGGATTTTTGATAGCATGTCAAAAGCACATACACACACACAAGCTAGAATTTCTTCTTCTCTGTATGGGTTGCAGAGTTGTTTTTTTCTGAATTGCTAACCAAGCAAAGTGTCCATACCAAGACACAGAATCTGACTAGTAAATCTGTGAGATTTATCAGATATAATTACCATGAGTGAAGAAAAGGTTAAAGCTTTTTTTGAAAGTGAAAAATGTTCATGAATTTATTGATAAGGAAAAATCAGGAGGAGAAAATGTCCTTGATTGTGAGAAAAAAGGTTCTATAGCACAGGGTGTAAGATACAATTCCTTGGAGAATGATCAGTTAATTTTTGTGACAGACTGTGACACAGCCAAAGAAATGTTGGATAAACTTCAAAGTAATTTGGTTACACATGTGTTAAATCCCAGACAATTTGGATTAGGGAACTGGTGAAATTGAAGCTTGATTCTAAGAAAAATTGTAAAACACGTATGGCCAACTTGATCACAATGTTTGAAAAACCAACCTTAAATAGATTTCATAATAGTGATGAAAAAAGGTGGGACTCCTTACTGGAACATTAAGAAAGCAGCTTCTTTTATCTCTGTGCTGAGCAAAAATCTATTAAATTTGAGGAAGTTCTTGAATGCCTTAGAACTGATCATATCAAACAGAGGGCCTCAACCTCTCTTCTTACTCAAAACCCAAATGGATCAAATTACTTAGTCAATAGGAAGACTAGATGAAAAATGTTCACCCAAGAACCAATCAAAACTTTGCTGCCATAACTGTGACAAAAATGATCACATTGCTAAAAACTGCACCCTCCCCAAATTAACATCAGTCAATAAGAGCTCTCAATCAGCAAGATAAAGGCAGCATGGCCCTGCTGATTTTAACAACAGGCATCATAAATTACAAGTCCAAGAACGTAATTTTCTTTTAAATGAGAGGATCTTCCAAGACTGTGTGCTATCTCCCTAGAACAAAAGTCCATGAGCTGACAAGATGCAACAAGCCCAGTGACTGTTACCCACTTTCTTTTGGTGCACATGGGAACTTCAATGACACTTCAGGCTATCATAAGACATTGCGAGGCTCTGGGTAGGAAGTTGAAGGACCTTTATACACAAACTGTCATTTTGCTTCTCCTCCTCATGAGAGGACATGGCCCAGGAAGGGACAGAAAAGCTGTGGTAGTGAACTACTGGCTCTGCAGATGGTTCTACAGATTTGGTTTCTTGGACCATGGAGTGTGGTTTCAGGAAGATGGACATCTGTCAAGTGATGAGTCACACTTCACAACAACTAGCCAGAAAATTTTTGCTAAGAGTCACATAAACCAGCTCATCAGGGCTTTAAGACCTCCTTCCAGTTTGAAGTGCCATAATTGATTATAACTCTTTGAGCACTGTTTTCCATCCAATTATAGATCCATCTGACAAGTTTATGTGAGTTATGTCAGGGAGGGAGGCACTATTCTTGAGGGCAGGAGTTCATCAAGTGTTGGACATAATAACTTGAATGTTATAGAGAAAACTGGCAGAATAATACAAGAACCCAGCAGTGGGAGGAAATGATCCCATAAGGGGAATGACCCCATAGTCTTAGATGTCTCCACACTACTGCACAGCACATGAAGAATAAACAAGATGAATTTGAACTCTTAATACAGCAAAACAAATATGATATAATATTTATATTATATGCCTGGTAGCTCAGTAATTAAATGCTGGTACTGCAGCCACAACATTGTAAGTTCGATCCTAGAGGAGGGCTGCAAGGTCCATTAAGCCTTCCATCCTTCTGTAGGTTGGTAAAATGAGTACCCAGCTTGTTGAGGGCAATTGGCTTACACCTTGTAAACTGCTCAGGGAGCACAGGTTGTTGGTACAAGTTCCTCCTTACATCACAAGGCTGTGCTGAGTATGTAATGATGATAAACGTAGGGCCTAAGCAGACTGCCAGAAATAGTGCACATTAAATTGAGGCACTGCCCTGGCTCAGTGCTAGGGAATCATGGGAACTGTAATTTATTGTGGTACCAGAGCTCTCTCACAGAGAAGGCTCAGTGTCCCAGAAAAAAATACAGTTCCCATGATTCCCTAGCACTGAGCCAGGGCAGTGCCTCAATTTAATGTGCACTATTTCTGGCAGTCTGTTTAGGCCTATAGTCAGATGCCAAGGTTTCACCAGTTTAACCTCAGTGAAAGCCAAAACTTAGCATCATCTGCAGAGATTTCTGGGGAAAATAAGCTAAGAAAGTTAGCATAATGGGTCTACTGGCACATGTCACTCCAATACTCCTTGTACAAAATTCTTCTGTTTTCTCCCTCACCAACTAGCACTACTTCCTGGTAGTCATGTGTTTAGGGTGGATGTCTTTAGGGACAGAGTAATTCTTATGAATGCTTTTACATGTAAATGTGAACATACAAAAAGCATGCTCCTGAATATATTAATAGCTTTGAGGAACCTAGTTATAATAACCAGTTAAAGGTAAAGGTAAAGGTTTCCCTTGACATGAATGAATCAACTGTAGGGGGACAGTGCTAATCTCCATTACTAAGCTGAAGATCCATTCCCACCAAAGTGGTACCTATTTATCTGCTTGCATTTGCATGATTTTGAACTGCTAGGCCTGTGTTGGCTAACCCATGGCACACGTGCTGTCTCTGGAATGTGAAGCTGTGTCAGTGGGCACGCAGTGGCCACAACAAGGAGGGGTGAGGAAGTGCACATGGCTGGCCCACCTCCTTGCTGTGACCCAATTCTCCTGTGGAAAACCAAGCTGCATCAAGGAGGGGTGGTGCGTGGCCCTTCCAACCAGAAGCCCTGGCCCTTCCAGCCAGAAGTCCCTGAGGCACAGTCACCTTGGAGACGCCATTGCCTTTTCCTCCTCCTCCCAGAGTTGGGGGTGTTGTTGTGTGTCTTCAAATCATTTCTGGCAACCCTATCACAGGGTTTTCTTGGCTAGTTTCATCAGACAGGGCATTGCCATCCTGGAAACTGAACCCAGGTCTCCAGTGTCTTAGTTCAACACTCAAACCATTAAACCATGCTGGTTCTCACTTTATTATGTACTCACTGTATTTTTCTGATGAATGTTAAAATGGTTTGTTGGTTTGCAATATACTTATAGAACTGAGCAAGACACAGACTTAAAAGTGCACTTTACTAGCCACAAATCCTTGTCAGATGCAATTAAATTATTCCTTTCATTTGTCCACTATGCTGAAATCAAGGGGGAAAACCCCATTCAACATTTGCACTATGTCCTCAAGCAGCCCACTGCCAACACGGTTGCTGTCCTTCTCTTCTTTCAGAAATAAACACACCCAGACCTCTAGGTTTGCAAATCCCAGGGGAAAGTCCTCCATGACAGCCATGGGTCCATGCAAATACAATGGAGTGCATCCCCATGGCTGTCAGGGAGAACTTTCCCCTGGGATGCATGGACCCATGGCTGTCATGGAGGACTTTGCCCTGGGATGCATGCACCCATGGCTGTCATGGAGGACTCTTCCTGGGATGCATGGACCCATGGCTGTCATGGAGGCCTCTCTCCTGGGATGCATGGATTCATGGCTGTCATGGAGGACTCTTCCCTGGGATGCATGCACCCATGATTGTCATGGAGGGCTCTCCCCTGGGATGCATGCAATTTTTAAAAAATTGACAGTATATGTGCTCCATTGTTGGTCCGCTTGCCTGGCTCACTGCCCACAAGTAATTGCAAATACAATGGAATGCATATACTGTCACTGTCACTGTCTTTCTTTCTCTCTCTCTCTCTCTCTCTCTCTCTCTCTATATATATATATATACACCCATAGGTCCCACCACAAAGCACAAAGGCAGCACTGAGAGGAGGGAAATGGTGGATTTCCCCAAAAACTGGTGAGGGATATTCCAACCATCTGCCACAGTAATTCCTCCCCTTCAGTTTGATGCAACTCAGGTCCATCATTCCCACTTGCTGAACACGCTTTCTAATTGCTTCTTTTCAAAAGGACCGGCCAAAAAACTAGTGTCTGAAAAGAGTGAATATTTTGCATTTGTCTCTCTTCAAACAAGTCCAAATGATCGCAGTTGCATTTGAAACCATTTCAAATGGGGACGAGGCACATTTAAAGTGATCAGCCAATTGGTGTACATCATAGTGGGAATGAGTGCAGGAGCTGTCCAGAAGGGATTCCAAAAGGTCCTCCATTTTGAGCAGGGCTGAGAAGGAGGAGTTTAATATTTATACGAGTGGCTTTTTTGTTTTGTTTTTGAGCTTTTATTTGTTCAGGCCCTCAATTTTTTCCTTGCGTGTTTTTATCTTCCGGATGTCCCACTCCCTGGAAGTCCTCCCCTTAGAAGTCCCACCCCCAGAAGTCCCGCCCCTGGCACCCAGTGGCACCCGGTGAGGGAATGCCACTGAGTTTGGGCACTGAGGAGATTGTCACACGGGAGGCTAAGAACATAAGCAGACTGCCAGAAATAGTGCACATTAAATTGAGGCACTGCCCTGGCTCAGTGCTAGGGAATCATGGGAACTGTATTTTTTTCTGGGAAATTGAGCCTTCTCTGTGAGAGAGCTCTGGTGCCACAATAAATTACAGTTCCCATGATTCCCTAGCACTGAGCCAGGGCAGTGCCTCAATTTAATGTGCACTATTTCTGGCAGTCTGCTTAGGCTCTAAGTGTCTTTAAAGTGCCTTTAAATTGTAATTAATGTGCAATTGGGATTCACACGCTTGTGCGTTTGTCGCATCTGTAAAGTGTTATGGACATGCCCCCGGCACCCCACTGACCTATCTGTTCAGTAACACATCCTTGGAGCAATCATTTTTCAATAATGGAAGACCTACTGACGGAATAGGAGAGTGGGGATCCGGAGATGCGTCCATGATGCTTTACAGGCGCTTTACAGATACGACAAATGTGTGAAACCCTGATTGCACATTAATTACAATTTAAAGGCACCTTAAAGACGCTTTAGCCTCCCATGTGATAATCGCCTCAATCTCTAAAAAGTTCACCATCACTGTGCTAGGCTAATCAGTTACTTATAATTAATCACTTTTCCTAGCAACAACTGCTGTTTACAACTGTAACATAATGGCTGGTCTCCTATTAGTCCCAACTGGAGTAGACCCATTAAATCAAATGGTGAATGGTGAATCAATGACACATCACTGTTAATTTCCAAAAGAGACTTATAATTAAAGAGGTTTAGCCTCATTAAATTGTATAGAAGAAATCTCACATAATTCAAGTGTTGGTTCATGCTGAGCATCATGCTCTCATGTGGATGTTGAGATGACAACCAGGAATGTGACTAGTTAGTGCAAGCAATATAAAGAGTATGGTCTGGTGTGATCCTGCACACCCTCTCACAGTTGACACATATGTGAGTAAACCTTTGAATAAGGCATTATTTATTAAAATGCCCTTGATAACATATACACCTCCATCAAACAGAGCATTTGGACTTACTGCTATATAACCCCTGACTGAATAACTTACAACTCATTTAAAAAGGTAAAATTAATTCTTGACAGCTTTTAAAAAATCTTGTGACTTAAGATTTTAGGATGTAAAGTCCTACATATACTCATCTGGGAGTCAGCGTCTTTTAACTCAGTGGCATTGACTTCTGAGTAAATATGTATAAGATTGCTCTGTTAAACTCTTGTCTTTGAAAGGAAATAGTAGGATTTAAAAAGGGAGTACTTTGTTGAATTCAGAGGGGTGGAATAGGAGGGAGTTGGCAACTTGGAAGGCCTAAAAATGCTGCCATGGAGTGTGTGTGGGGGGGAGACAAAAACCTATCATTAATTGGAGCTACTTTCACTTCTGTTGGAGGCATTCCAGTATCACAAATCAAGAAAACAAAAAATCCCTATGCACTCTATACAGCAAAAGTAGGAATTATATGATCCTCTTCCCAAATGTTTTGACTACAGACCCTGCAGTCCTAGCCAGTTGAGTCAATGGTGAGAACTGTTGGAGGCTGCAAAATTCCTTCTCCTGCTATAAAGCTCCTAGTGGCATTATCTTCTCCTTCAAGAGTCAGCCCATTTCATTGCTCTTCAAGCTACTGGATTCTTCCTCCACTATGCTTTTACTTGCCACTTGGTCCAAGAGGGTTGGTGGCAGCACCCCAAGCTCTTCACCAGAAGTTTTGTTTTGCTCCAAAGCCATTTCCCCCTTCTGAACATGTTTTCTTCTTAAGTACAGTGTGAGGAAAACAGTTGTGAGGGTAAGGAACAGAACTAGAGGGAAGAATAAAATGAAGTGGTAGAGCCATCGAGAAGAACAAATCTGGGAAGAATTGGTTGATGCTGCAAAAAATAAAGAAAAGGAACAGTTTACAAAAATAAGTTAAGTACAGTTTGGAAAATACATTTCCATGGTCTTCATTTTCTAACAGAAAACTCTCTGGGACTATTTACTGTTTAGAACAAGGCTGGAAATTGCATATCTTTCAACTGTCCCAATTCAGCAGAGACAGTACTTATTAATCCTCTGACGTTTCACTTTTCCAACTGCTTTTAAAATGTCCCAGTTTCTCCCCCCCCCCGCCCACACACACTTTCCTTTTCTGTCCACAGCTTACTTTAGTTGCTTCATACCAAGTTCAAAATACAAAAGTAGTTTTCACTCAATTAACTCATTTGGGGGTGGAATCTTGTCCTTCTCTGTAGACTCAGGCAACAGCAAACTGCTGCAGCCTCTCCTAATTTGTGCGTTCTTCCTCATTAATAACTTTTGTCATCTTAACCACACTTTGATGTTGCCTGATCACATCACTCCAGGTTTTCATATGTGAAATGATGGAAGATATAAAACTGGGCAGAGTCTGCAAAGGCCCCAGTGCCTTTTCAGGACTTCTGAGCTGCCCTTTCAACCCGTTCCCCATTATTTGGTTGCAAAATGAAAAATTAAACCCTAAAAGCTTACAATCATAGAATCATAGAGTTGGAAGAGACCTCAAAGACCATGAAGTCTGCCATGAAGGAATACACAATCAAAGCACCCCTGATAGATGGGTCATCCAGCCTCTGTTTAAAAACCTTGAAAGAAGGAGACCCTATCACACTCTGAGGGAGTGTGCTCCACTGTCGAACAGCTCTTTATCTCTTAACACAACATGAGGCTAGAATTTCACTTTGTCTTTCTTCTCTGTCTCTACTAGCTAGTCTTTCTCTGGTTTAACCTCATTGTCTATACCTGTCTTGGCTCCTCAATCAAATCCCACCACTCCTCCTTTCCTTCTCAATATTACTAATTATCAGAAGCAAAAGTACCAAGGATACAGAAAGAAAAGGAAGTCCATATCATCTATTGTTAGATGATATGTTCTCTCTCAGAAACTGTCTCAGGGTCAAACCAGATGTCAAATGGAATCTAGTCTTTGTCCTGAACATATTTTCCTTCCAACAGTGGAGGTGCAGAAAACCTCATACATGCTTCAGCCATCAGACTTGATAATGAAATTCATGATTACCTTCTCATGACTGCTCTCAAAACAATACACATTAAATGCAATATGTGTAGTTAAGCAAAAGCATATGTTATGATAAACAGAAGTCTTTTGCCATTTGACTAAGCACCTTTTTGTAAATTTAAGCTAAGTATCTAGTTTGACCTTCTGTTGGCCTCTCTATATGGTAAGCATGATTCCAACAGAGATTTCTCCAAAATATTCTTAAATAGCCACCAGGTGATTTGAGACTCACAATGCCTGGTGTGGGTCTTCACCAGTAGTTCCTTACTGCATCTTATACCTGAGCAGGTTAGTTTATTTCCCCAAAGAGCAACATGCACACAAGGAGCAGTTTTTCATTAGGAAGCTAGGAAGTCATACTTGTATGACCATGTCATGCAATGTATCAAGTAACCCTGACTTAAACTAGGTCAAATGTGGAGAACTCATTGTGGGCAAATGTTTTTAGGTGTGCATTTTAACTTGATTTCATCATTATCACTTTTAAATCAGGTGTGAAGCTGAAGAGTTCCCCATCAAGGATTCTAAACCTACAAGAGTGAGCTGAATATTACCTGAAGGAAGCACAACAAGGTGGCTGTATCCTGACTGGCTTGATGCATGCTGAACTTGAGAAGTGCTGCTGTTGGCTATCTGCCATTCTTCCACCTGGCAGTAGAACAGCCCAGCATCAACCATCTCCACATTCTGCAGTGTCAGGTGAAAGTTGCCAACTGAAGGGCAGTGAGGTTGCAACCTCCTTGCCATAGTCACATTGCCATACTGAATGATACCATTACTTTTGATTTCCACCAGGGTTTCAGAATTAAAATGTTCTGACACTTTAAACCAGCTGACTGAAAAGCGAGAAGTGGGCTGTATTGTGCTCTGCAGAATACATTTCAGGGTCACATCCTCATTTTCAGTGATGGTGATGCTGTGGTTTGTCCTTTCAATGTGTGGCTTATTTTCTGGTGGTGAACAAGAAAAGGAGTTATAGAGAATAATCACAATGAAAAGATTGTGCACGCTAGCAAGGTTATTTATCAGGTGCCCTCATTTAAAAACATGATGCCCTAGAAATAGACACTCCATACCGTTGACAGAGCCATGGATATGATTATTGTTCTTGTCTGGGTTTTATTTTAAGGAAGTCATTGCCTTGAAAAATTAACTTCTTTACAGTGTCTAAACAAACACTGTGAGGAAACTTTAAGTTTTTGCTTGAAATAGCAGTCTGGGCTTACTCATGAGCAAGTGATGTTTAGAACAAGGAGTCAGGCCATGAGCTCCTCCAGATGAGACATAGGTGTTGGGAGGTTCCAGTATTAAATATCTTAAGCAATATTTCTGTTGTCTGCAACATTTTTTTTTTTTGCAATTCCTGGCACCAGTCACAACATTTTATTCCCAACTTCAAGCATGTTTCTTTTGATTTCTGAGGTATATTTAAATAAAAAGTCTACATTTCTTCTCATTTATTTATTAGTTCTGGCACATCAATGAATCAGTGAAATGGCTCTCTTGCATTATAGTACTCCAACTCTAAACAAAATGGGAAAAAAGAAAAGAGAAATTTTGCCTTTAAGCCCTGAGCAAACCATGCTCTTGTGTTGTTTTTTTAAAGTTTGGAAAATAGCTAGGGTGGATCCAGGAAATTGCTACAAGTAGCCCTCCCAAAGAATGGAATGAGTGGACATGGAGGTAACAGCAACCAGCAAACCACAATAAGCTATATTGTGAGAACTCAAACTTTTTCAGTCAAGTTTGGAATTGCTCCAGGTTACCTGGGAGAAACTGTTCAACATAGCCTGCTATTTGAAAGTAGATCTACTTGCAAGTAGAATCCCAACCTACTGTTTGTTTCCTATCTGGATAGTCTATGGCATTGTGAAGTCGTAGGCTTTCATGGCCGGCATCCATAGTTTTTT
>JAIPUX010001232.1:123571691-123583685 GCA_020142125.1 Phrynosoma platyrhinos
AGGCTGAAGTCAATCTGACAGCAACTAATAACAGCATGCTCCTTTCTCTCTCTCTAAAAATAGGATTCTGTTTACATTTTCCAACATAGAGAACTACAATCAGTCCATTAACAGGCACCAAAAGGAAATGGGCTTCAGCAAGTAGAATCTGCTAGGTCCAAGGAAAGCTGCTATAAGAATAAGCTTTATTCAACTTCTCCTGTAGGGCATTTTACTACTTTTATTCTTTGTTTTATAACATTTTTAATGGTTTTACTTCTGCTGTTACTATATTACTATTTTAATCCCAACTTTTGGCATGTTTTTCACCACATGTGTTCCTATTGTAATTGTCTCCCTTTTATAAACCACCTTTAGCTTCAGTTTGAAGGGAAAGGTGGGCTATAGAGAAAGGGAGGGAGTGAGGGGTGGATTTTGCAATATAATATAATATAATATAATATAATATGATTCTCAAGTGGTTGCAGAAAGGATTGAGGACAGTGCTGATTTCTCCTGAGTATGTACCAAGATATCATCTGAATGGTTTCTTTCTGTTCCTTTTTGGTGCTCTGCAAGTTCACAGAGAGGATTCGGAGAAACAACTACCGGTATAATGAAATACCCACTTGGAGAATTCTGCTCATTTTTTCTGCCATGACTCTCATTAGATCCCAGAGCAGTATATTTGATTTCTATTGGAAAATGTCCATTACAAAAGCAGCGACAGTCTTTCCAAACTAATCTCTCCAAATAAACCAACGTTATGGCTTTTAAGTTTTCTGTCACTCACGGTGGCCTTGCTAAAGAGAGATGACATGAAAGGAGAAATCAAACCCACTTCAATTTAATTAACTGAGCACAATCTCCAAGTTGCTTCTCTTGCTTTGAACCAGGCTGCTGACAGTGCAGTCTCTTCTCTCTGTGGCAGCAATTGAAGTATGCAAAAGAACCCAGCAGCTGCTTCAAATTATATGCATAGACTGCTAATGTGCATCTCTGCAAAAACCATTGTCTACCCACAGTGGGTGCAAACCTCCCAGTATAAGTCATTTTAAAAATACCCCAAACATTTCCTCCTTTCCAGAGCATTGGCCAGATACCTTGTGAGCTGCTTTCAATTTCCCCCTATTGGGTTAGGCTATTGCTTATTCCTGGCAAGCAACACACCGGGTTTCTAAAGAAAGTTGAGCTGGAAATGATGCATTTGTTTTATCTGTGCTGTTTTGCCATGAATTGCTGCAGGTTTTCTTGGGGATCATACCCATACATGTATTCTAAAGACACCTTATTTATCTTCAAATTTGTTATTGGTCCTCGTGCATTTGCAGTGCTACCTTGTGCATTTGGGGCAGGGGAGAAGTGGATTGCAAGTTAAATGAAAAGTACATTCTGTCTGTAGAAACAGGGAATATAAGATGACTTTTAAGGCCAAGCCATTGACACAGCTTGCAAAATGTCCTTCTCTTGGACTGCAACTCTAAGAATCTGCTATCCAACATAGGGATTCTGGAATTCTGGGAGCTGTAGTCAAAAGAAAGAAAGAAAGAAAGAAAGAAAGAAAGAAAGAAAGAAAGAAAGAAAGATTTTTTCCCAAGCTCTGATCATCAGCTGCTATGCATTCATCAGATCTATCTTAGGGAGTTCCAGTCTAGAGATCATGTTGTCCAAAGACAAAAGAAGAATGTGAAACCCGAAATGGAGCTGTCAGGTTGTATTTGAAATCTAGCAGAAGGACAGTATTGTTCTGTTGATTAGACAAGAGCAGAAGGTGAAGTTTTTGGTATTTATATGTCATGTATGACCAAATCAGGAGAAATGGGATGTCAACACATTATCAGGAAATCACAGCAACAGTGAGAGCTGGAATGAAAGAAAAGGCTTTTGCTATTCTAGTCCAAGACCTTACTAAGGGCTCTTCTTTCCTCTGATTTTTGGAAAGGTTAGCACATAACAAAGTATGCTGGGCAGAAGATTCTGAGAATCATAGTCTAAAAAAAGTGAAAGCTAAGAGGGAAAATTCACTGGCAACCAGGAAATAGTAGCTAAGAGAGGAAACTTCAAGCTGTCTTTCTTCATTATGGAATACTGGAGATATGGAGAAAGGGTAGGATCTCTTCTTAGGCCTAGTGGATTTAACTCAGAGGCATTCTGGTTTTGGCATTCTGTTTCAGATTTCAATTTATATTCTCTTCAGAGTTGATGAGATATGACCGTATTGGCAACCTCTCCCAGAAGCATCTACTGGAAACCCAGGGACAGCAGTAAGCTTGTAAAGGTTAGATCTTCTTGATGACCCATGCCCTTTTGAGCAGTAGTTTGGAGTCTGAGGAAGTAGCATTTCAATCTGGCTTCAGGTCTGGTCATATGAAGTGGATGACTTTGAGATGGAGACAGCCTTGATGGATGACCTATACATGGAACTGGACAGGAGGAGTGTGTTGCTTTAGTTCTGCTGGACATCTTAGCAGCTTTTGACACCATCAAACATGGTATGCTTCTGGGCTGCCTCTCTGCGATGGGACTTGGGGGCACTGTTATGCAATGATTCTGGATTCAGAAGGTGGTGCCTGGGGTCTCCTGTTCAACACCCTGGCAGTTGGCCGGTGAAATTCTTCAGGGCTGTTTTGTCTCACATGTGCTTTAGCACCTACATGAAACTGTTTTGAGAGGTCATCTGGAGTTTTGGGGTTTAATGTCAATGATGACACTCAACTCTGCCCCTCCTTTCCATCCAATTCCAAGGAAATAATCTTAATACTGAACTATTGTCTGCTTCCAGTAATGGACAGAATGAGGGCAAACAAATTGAAACTCAATCCAGACAAGACAGGGGTACACCTGGTAATTCAGGAGGCACTCTGCAGCTTTTGACACCATCAACCATGGTTTCCTTCTGTGCTGTCTCTCTGCCTCTCTACACTCTGTCTGTACTGAATGGGATTACACCCCACCCCTGAAATCTCGGGCTCACAGTTTGGGTGTTCTCTTGGACTCAACTCTGAGCCTGGTTGTCCAGGTTTTAGTAGTGCCCAGGAGTGCTTTTGCATAGCTAAAACTAGAGCACCAGCAGTGCCTATTCCTTGAGACATCAGATCTGGCTATGATAACACATGCCTTGATTGCATCCCATTTGAACTACTGTAACATACTCTATGTGGGGCTGCCTTTGGAAACTGTTTGGAAAATAATGCTTGTAATTTTATATTGTTTTTAGCTAAAATATGTTTTTAGAATTTTTATTTGTGAGCTGCCTTGGATATTTTCAGGAGAAAGGCAGGATAGAAATTAAATAAATATTCATAGGGTCCAAAATACTTCAGTCAGAATTCTGATTTGGGCCAGTTACTGATAGCATATAACTTATTAAAACTGCAATACTAGTTTATTTTCAGGTACAATTTCCTATAAAACCCTATATGGTTTGGGTCCAGACTATCTGAAAGACTGTAAATCCCCATACAAACATGCAAGGGTTCTAAGATCTACAGGGGAAGGCTTTCTCTTAGTCCTGCCACCATCACAAGCTAGCTTGGCAAGGGGACAGAAGAGAGAGCCTTCTCAGTGGCTGCTCTTACTCTCTGGAAGTCTCTTCCACAGGAGGCTAGGCTGGCCCCCTCCCTGCTTTCCTTTCATTTCCCCTTTGCTGGAAGGTGAAGACCTTTTTGTTTAAGTAGGCTTTTAATATGTAAGCAGAGAAGCTTCTTATTGAGAGATGTGGGTTTTTTTTGGTTTTTCATTTTTATATAGCAATAGCATGTACATTTCTATATTGCTTAATAGTGACCTCAGTGCTCTCCAAGTGGTTTACAATCTGTAAGCTAATTGCCCCCAACAAATTGGGTTCTCATTTTACTGACCTACAAAAGGATGGAAGGCTGGGTCAACTTTGGAGCCTCTGGGATCCAACACACAACCTTGTGGTCGCAGTACTGGCATTTAACCACTGAGCCACCAGGGCTCCCTAGAAAGAAATTAAAAAGCATTTTGATGGATTTTGACTCCTTTTAATGTTTGAGAGAACAAACCAGGCTTCACTTCGCTGCCAAAAACATCATAAAGTAGGTGCTACAAAAGCCTTTCTGACAGGAGGCCATTGCTGAAATGATCCTCTCCTTTAAGGCACCAGAGAGTCACAAGACCACCAGTGCTTGGTTTTCTTGCCATTGCTCACTGTCTCTCTTGTTGTTGTGTGCACTGAAGTTATTTCCAACTTACGGCAATCCTAAGGGGTGTTTTCTTGGCAAATTTTATCAGAGGGGGTTTGCCACTGCCTCCTCTGAGGCTGAGAGAGTGTGACTTGCCCAAGGTCAGCCAGTGAGTTTACATGGATGAGGTGGGATTTGAACCCTGATCTCCAGAGTTGTAGTCCAATACTTAAATCACTACACCACATTGGCTCACACTCGCTCTACTATGGAGCAAAATAAAAAAATGAGGGAAGAAAGAGGCAAAAGAAGACAGGGTAAGGGTTTGGATATCTATTGCAAGTATAAAGATGGATAGCAGAGGACCCACGGTGATGACTTGCAGCATTCGTATGTTTATTTTTCTTGCCTGAAAGCATCATGACTTTCCTAAGCACCATGCCAGAGCTTGGACTTATTCTAGTCTCTCCCCTTATGCAAAATACTAGAGATTCAGTTGGGTGTCCTTTGTAGGATATGTGACCTGCCTAACAAACTGGAGGAGGGAAATAAAGTCTTCCAAAGAGCTTCTATCTCTCAGTTATGCTTCCTAACAACAGTCCTTTTGATGTAAGGTTTGGTAGCTGATTTTCTACATTAATGCTGTAAATCCAATTTTTATCCCCTCATTCCAAGATGCATTATTTATACCTATCTGTTTCTTAAATTCTTCAGATGTCTGTTGGATTATGTATGAAATTATACATGGATGCTTATCCAAGGACTGCATCTCACTATGCTATCTTTCAGATTTTAGCAACAAATAGTCTACCGGTATCTATTTGGAGCATTTTGAGTGACATTCAAAGTAGGGATTTTGATTTATAAAGTCTCAAATGGCATGGAATAAAAAACCCAAAAACCTCTTTCTCCCACAATGTCCCATTATGATTTTTAAAATGAACACCATTTTGCATGTGTAAATCCTCTTCTTGAGGAATTCTGTTAAACAGATCCATTTCCCAGTCCTCTGTGGTAAATCTTCATTCAACAAATGCATATATAGATTACAATCTCACTGCATCATGGGCACTATAATTACAATGTTGCTTAGATCACCTTCTCTTGTGCAAGGCTTAACTCTGGGTGCTTCCAGACAAGGCTTTTATTTTAGAATTGCTCTGCTTTGTTCATGGGATTTTATAAGGAAAATAAATGGCAACTTTCTTTTGTAACCCTCCCAAGTTGTTTCAAAGTGTCTTTTTTTCCCCCTGCCCAGACAATCAGCCAAAGATAAAAAGATGGAGAACTTGGACACATTACTTATTTGGACTATAACTCCCAGTAGCTCTGTTGTATAGAGGCAATCCAAAAAGTTATGTTTCCAAGCAGTGGCATTACTAGGGGGGCGCATGTGACACCCTAAGGATGTGTGTGACACCACTGCTCCTCCTTTTGCCAGAAACAGGCTGTGGTATTCACTTGTGTCCCTTTAAAATGTTGAAGAGATGGTATGAGTGGGGTGAGGCTCAGTGAGAGGAGAAAGGGAGGCTCCAGGTTTTCTTAAAAATTATTTTAAAAAAAAATAAGCAATTTTAAAACAAGCAATCCTGCAAAAGATTGTTAGGGTGCAGGGAAAGCTATTTAAATTGGCTTTCCACCAAGGAAATTGCCCAGTGAATTAGTATATCTTCACAGCAACTCTAAGCTTGAAATCCTAGTACACTCATCCCTCCACATTCACTGGGGTTAGGGGCACAGGACCCCCATGAATGTGGAGGAACCACAAATAACAAAAATACTATGTTTTTACCTGAGAGAACACCTCTCTAGGAATCTCTAGCTGCTCCAGTTCAACTCTGTGGTCAACATTTGCAGACAGTGACCATAGAATTGCGCCGGAGGAGCTACAAATGCCTAATGGAGTATTCTCTCTAGGAATCTCTAGGTCCTTTAGCAAGACTTTTGGTTAAAGTTGACCATAGAGTGTGCTGGAGGACCTAGAGATTCCTAGAGAGAACATATTAATAAAATTTGTGAATAATCAAGTCCACAAAAGTCAAAGCCGCAAATGTGGAGGAAGGAGTTATACATACTTATATCAAAGTAAGTGACCTTGAGTTTAGAGAGACTTACCTCTGAGCAGCCATGCTTAGTATGGTGCAGTGTACTAAAAGGTTTATCACATGAAAAAAGTAAGCCAAAATGGACCAGGAGGGTAGCAGCTTTCTCTGTACCTCTCTGCATGCTGCCATAGCACTTCCATTCTCTTCTCAAGGGAGATGGATGTAAAAGTGTGCATTGTGTCAAATGAATTTTTCAGCACACACACACACACAACCCACCAAAAAACCCACAGACTTATATGACCATCTCCCTTGGGAAGAGAAGAGAAGTGCTACAACACCATTAGCTTTCTTTTCTCATGTGAGAATAATAATAATAAATAATAAACTTTATTTGTATACCCCGCCTTATGCCTTTGGGCAATCAAGGCAGCTCACAACAATTACCGGTACATATAAAACAAATCCATAACAAACAGTAATAACATAATAAAACAACTTACCCCCCTTAAAATTACATATAACAGTAAGCTTATTTTAAAATAACTGGCGAGTTCACATCAGTAATATAAAATGTATGCCCTAAAAAAGGTCTAAAACATAAAACATAAAAACAATAAAAAACAATAAAAGACAATAAAAAGAGGGAGAGACATATGTTGGGTGTAGTCTGTTCTATTCAGGGAAGGCCTACCGGAAGAGATCCGTTTTGACAGCTTTTTAAAAAGAAGGCTAAGAGATGGTGTTTTGACCGAAACTACTTAGTAAGCTTAAAGATTTACTGTGGAAGGAATTGAGAGCCTGAACAGACTACCAGAAATAATCCAGTTTGAAGCCACTTTAACTGCCTTGGCTCAATGCTAGGGAATCATGGGAACTGTTTATTGTGGAACCAGAGCTCTCTACAGAGAAGGCTCAATGTCTCAAAACAAAACAAAACCAACCCTCCCTATAATTCCCATGATTCCCTACCATTGAGCTAGGGCAGTTAAAGTGGTCTCAAGCTGAATTATTTCTGACAGTCTGTTCAGGCCCTGAATCTGAGTCTCCCATGACCTATCCTGTTCTATCATCCAGTGCAGTTTGGAATTAGATTGGTTAGAAATGTAAATAAATTAGAAAGTTTAAAGAGAAATGTCTTATGGCAGTGCAGGGAAATGGCAGTAAAACCTGTTTGTCACCTACAGGGGTCATACTTAGATATACTCCTTTCAGGGGTCATAATTAGATATGCTCTTTTCATTTTATGAGTAATCCCAGAGCCATTCACCCCAGGAATGGTAGGGGGATTCCCCAAGATGCTACTGGCTCATATACTTTGGCAAAACAAAATTGGTTGACTAAAGCAAAAGTGCAAAGGAAGCAGAAATGGAGGAATATTCTCTGGACCAGGTACTCAAAGAATTTAGTGGACAAACAAAAACATGGGAATGAAGGCTAATGGATTTTTATGTCTTCTAAGCAGCTGGTCAAAAAACTATAGATAACATTCAAAGTCACATGTGCTGAAGGGACTGTCAGAAAACTTGCAAAGATTTTACAAGAGTGGTCCGGATAATTTTTGCAGTCAAATTCTAAATAGGTGTGTAGAGGGAACAGGCAATGAACTAATGTGCTATGATTTTATATGATGTCATATTATGTATTTATGTCTTGTCCTTTTATGACTTCCTTTAAAATCATAAAGCCTAAGGAAGGCCTTGTGGAGTATGTGTGCATGCACGTGCATGCCTTCAAGTCACCTGTGTACACAGGCTGAAATGCTTCAGGCTTTTTACTAATAAAACAATTTTTTCATTATCTTGAGATGTGGTTCCAGATTCTTCTGCAGTAAGGCAGAAATGAACAACATTTTAGTGCTGAGGGTTGCATATTCTGTAGATGGGGATGTTTGGGGCCTTAACCCATGTCTCTCTGGGAGTGGGTAAGGGTAAGGCTTTAATTTCATCATCATCATCATCATCACCACCATCACCATTACCACCATCCCAACAATTCTATTCAAGATTGCTGGCAGAGGGAAATCATACACTCATCCAAGCAATACTGCAAAAGATTGTTAGGGTGGAGGGAAAGCTGCTTGGGGTCACTGGAAGGGGGGGGAGTATTGCCCAAGTAGCCCCAATCAGCACCAATGCTTTTGTGTTGTCATTATTAGCAGTGAGAGCAGCAGCTTCTGGATAGCTTGTCAACACTGAAATTTGACAGCAAGGCCTTAGTGGACCATATGTGGCTCCCCAGTTGTGCACCTCTGGACTAAGGTAATGGTTTGTAAACACTTACCTGGTTTGGTAACCTTTATCTCAACAGGATTAGAGAATACCACTGCAGCTCCTTCCACAGCTGAATGTCTGGCTGAGCTTTTCCAGAGATCTACTTCACACCTATACATCCCTGAATCCTGCCACGTGGCACTGTGGATTAAGAGCCGGGATAAAGAGGAGTATTTGGTAATCTTGGCTTTCTGCTGGAGTTGCAAATGAGCCAACCCCCACTCAATGGTACCTCCTGCAGTGACTTTGACCACTTGCTGATAGCCAACCATGCCCGATTTGGGCTTGAATTGCCACGTGATGGACACTGGCACTGGGTTGGTGATGTCATTACCAGAAACTTGGCAGAAAAGTTCAAAATCATCATCAAGTTTTACATTTGGAATTCTGGTACTCAGCACAGCTTTCAAATCCAAACCTGTTAAGGAGGATAAAATCATATGATTCTATGAGCACTATACATTAACACGAGAAAACTCTCTCAAAGTATCATCACATCTTCCCCCCGCATGGAAAATCTTGATTACGGGGGGTTGCAGACTGCCAGAAATAGTGCAAATTGAGTCCACTTTTAGGGTTACGGTTAGGGTTAGGGAATCATGGGAACTGTATTTTATTATGGCACCAGAGCTCTTTGACAGAGAAGGCTCAATGTCTCAGGAAAAAAACAATTCCCATGATTCCCTAGCACTAACCCTAACCCTTAAAGTGGACTCAATTTGCACTATTTCTGGCAGTCTGCAACTCACCGAAGTCTAGTCATGGGGCTGGATTGGTCCTGGGAAACATTCCAGCCCCTGCCATCATTCTAGTTCTCAACCACTGATTTAAACTATTCTTCCTCAATTAAAAATCCTACTATTAATAGTGTTGTGATTTGCTTTAACTGTGCAGTAGTTTACCACAGTGTAGTTGCTATCAAAGTCCAGGTTAATAAAAAGAATTAATATAGAGTAGACCTCTATAATGAGCTATTTCTGACTGCTACTTACTCAAAATCTCAATCCCCACAGCAGAAATAAGGGCAGATATCATAAAAGCCTCATACTAACCCATCACATCATTCTCATTCTTTTGAATAGATGGTTGCTGACTTGGATTGTTTCTGAGTCAGCAGAGTCAGACATCTCAAAAGCATTGCCTTTGACCCACCCAGAAATATCCTAGCTCAGTTGGAGCTCATTCAAGAAAGTAGAGATGATGTTCCAAGAGTAGTTTATATAAATCTGCAGAACATTGGACCTTATCCCACGGGGCCAAAAGCAGCAAGAATCCACTAAGAATCAGGCGCTATAGCGCTATACATTCCCGGGTGATCACACGACGTCGCTCAGAATCAGCTAAGAATCAGGCGCTATAGCGCTATAGTTTTCCGGGTGATCACACAACGTCGCTCAGAATCCGCTAAGAATCAGGCGCTATAGCGCTATAGTTTTCCGGGTGATTACACGACGTCGCTCAGAATCCAACAAGAAACCGCTCAGAATGCAGCATCATTCGGGTTCTTTTGAATGTCGGTTTCAGCGGGCATTGCAATAGCGCTAGCTTATCCATAGCGCTATTATAGCGCTAGCGCCATATTTATACTAGCGCTATAGTACTGCAATGATGCTCATATCGCTTTCTTGCCACTTTTGAGAGCAGCGTGGGATAAGGTCCATTGTCTGTGTTATGACTGTGGCTTTCTGCTCCCACACAGCACTTGGAATGAGCATGCAAGCACCTTGGGAGTAACCTTACAATCAAAGTTTGGAAAGGTTTCTTTTTGTAACTTTGTGATTCTGGGAGTTACAGGATAAACAAGTAAAATGTCTAAACTCTGTCTTTGTTTACAACTAAAACAAAATAAGAAATCTCACACTGTTACAATGTTACCTCATACTATGGCAGACTATTAGTTCATCTAACCTAGCACTGTCTATTTTGAATGATAATAGTCCCTCTCAAGTTCTGAAGCAGAAGTTTGTCACAACATCTAACCCTTTTAAAGGCACAGACCAGACTGCAAAGGAAGAGCTACAATCCCTTCCCAAAACACATTGTATCTTAAGAACCAAAAGGTGCTATGCTAAGTAAAAAAAATGTAGCCAGAACAACTAGGTTTGATACTATGAAAAAGATGAAACAGGTTTAGTTTACCTAGTGGCTCAACTTTTGTTGAGATTTCTTGAGTGTGCTTCCAGCTCTTGACCTTAGACCACTCTGTCACTTCACAGCGATAAAGCCCTGTATCCTTGGTGGCTGAGGAGTTGTAGATAGTCAAAGTAAATATGGAAGAGCCCAGCTTTTCTAATCTGAGTTCACCAGAAGCACTACGTTCCAAGTAGCAAGGGCCTATCTTTAGCTTGCCATCTTGATCCATGCTGGCTATGAACAATGGAGGGTCTCTCTCCTTCTGAATATGCCACCAGGTCACAGATAACGATTGATCGGTTATGGTCCCATTACAGTAAAAGACCAAAGCTGACCCTTCCATGGCTTTTTCATTATTGACTGACACAGACAGTTGCATATGGCTTTCTGTGAACAAAATGCAATGTGTTTGAAGATGAGTAAATCTGAATTAAAGTAAAAGAGGGGGAAATATAGAAAATAAATTTTCATTTAGGCAACATCTATTATCTAGATCTAGGAGTCACCTCAACACAAAGTAGAATTGAAATAGATAACAAAGTCATTATTATTATATCTGACAAACAGAAATGTTACTTATCAAACACAGTTTTAAAATCTGTCCTACTGCAAAAACATCATAGTGATATAAATATCTACAGCTATGTGTCAGCTACATCTCCAGAAAGAAGCAGATTGGGATAAAGTTATACATGCCTTTGTCACAGCCAGATTGGACTACCACAGCACATTCTATGGGGACAGGCCTTGAAAAAGAATTTGGGAATTACACTTAGTACAAAATATCACAGCCAGAATAATTTATAGTGCTTTTATTTTCAATCAATCTTACACCAGTCTTATTAAAATCACTATATTACAATTTGTTTCCAGTTCAAAATGTTGATTACCTATGCAGCTTAAAACCAAGATATTTGAATCAAGATATTTGAGAGCCAGAATGGTGTAGAGGTTTTAGCACTAGTCTTGGACTCTAGGGAGCTTATCACATGCCCTAAAGAGGCATTTTACCTCTTCAGGCTTCAATCCTTGATTGGGGATACAGCTGGATGTTATCAGACATAATTCGCTGCCAATTCTGCCATGATGCCATTGGCCGAATGCAGCCTGGATCCAAGGACTGCTCAGCTGGCCAATTTCTCAAGTTGGAAAACTTCTGTTTCCAAAAAAGTGCTGGCTGAGTGCGGCTTTGAGCAGGGCTGCATTCAGCCTGTAGCATCATGGCAGACTCAGCAGCAAATTATGTCTGAGAACATCCATCTGTATCCCCATCAAGGACTGAAGCCAGAAGAGGTAAAACACCTCTTTAGGGCATGCAATAAGCTCCTAGGATTCCAAGTTTTAATCCATGCTCAGCCATGGAAACCCAGCTTGATCACGCAAATGAATTTCACACGTAATTAGAATAAATGCGAA
>JAIPUX010001232.1:123599700-123636397 GCA_020142125.1 Phrynosoma platyrhinos
GTCCTTGAAAATTGATTTATGATCTCATTGGCTATTCCATCTGGGCTAAATACAGTCAGCCCTCCTTATCCATGGATTCCCCCCTCTCCCATGGATTCAAGAATCCACAGCTTGAAAATATTTCATAAATATATACATATATAAATTCCAAAAAAGCAAACCTTGATTTTGCCATTTTATATCAGGGACACTATTTTACAACCCCATTGTATTTAATGGGACTTAAGCATCCACAGATTTTGGTATCCATGGTGGGCCCTGGAACCAAACCCTATTGGATAGCAAGGGCCCACTGTATGTATATTCTAGATTTGCTAAATTCCATATGGATATCAATTGTATCTGTCATGCACGTGATAATAAGAAAACCATGATTCTCTACCTTGAGTGCATTCAGACTAGGGTGAGTGCCCCAGAGCCAAAAATATTTCTAACTACCAAAGTGTCTATGCCCCAGTGATGGTTTTTGACTTACTCATCTGTCAGTCAGTCTTAATAGGTCACTGAGCTTTGAATCTAGCTCTAGGAATCTTTAATGGAATTCTACACTTTCAGTAGAAGGACTATAACTAATAATCTTGCATGACAGAATTGTGTGTTTATATAGTGCTTCAGGAAAAAGAGCAAATGACAATTTTCTTTGCAGATGACTGTACAAATCCAAAATCACATATATACCATCCATATTCCAGAGATGCCACCATATTAGTTATGGCCATTTATAAAGCCTCCTTTTTAAAATGTCTAAAATCAACAAAAACAACAAGCCTTTATTACAGTTTAAAAAAAAACATAAGGCAAAACAATGACAACACAGAACACTAAAATCTATATTACTCTCTTTTCTCATGTGCCTTTCTAAGATTGCCACATGTGTTGTTGTTATTACTAGAGGTACAGGAGAAGATTGGTTTATCTGTTTCTTAAACTTTCTGTCCCCAAAGCCCTCTCTGGAGAAAGTGAGCATCACAACACCCACCAGTCCCAAAATGGTAGTGGAGCGGCAGAAGATGATGATGGCAGATGGAGGCAAGTTTTGCTTAGCTAGCTGGAAATTACTGATATAAATGTATGTGGCTATTTAATCCCACTTTGGAATTGATAAATTCCTTGCCTTAATCAAGTTTTGTCAGCACAGCCCACAAGGTTTATTCTTGTTTTACTAATGCATGCAAATATTCTGGTGGTCTTTCCAATGATGAGCTGTTGTTCAGTTTTGGTGAAATAAAATTATCATCACTCAGCTGGATTCAGACTATTGGAGTAATCCTAAATGCCATGTCTGCATGCATATAGTGGTGTGTGATCATGTATGTTCCTAGCTTTGCTGGTTCACACAGGTCAGTAGTTTTCCACTAATAATATCACCGGACATCTCTTTCATATTTATTCATAGAATCATAGAGTTGGAAGAGACCACAAGGGCCATCCAGTCCAACTCCCTGCCATACAGGAACTCATAATTAAAGCACTCCCTACAGGTGGCCATCCAGCCTCTGTTTAAAAACCTCCAAGAAAGGAGACTCCAAGGGAGTCTGCTCCACTGTCGAACAGCTTTTACTGTGAGGAAGTTCCTCCTAATGTTTAGGTGGAATCTCTTTTCCTGTGGCTTGCATCTATTGTTCCAGGTATTCAATCAATCAGTCACTTCATTTACACCCCACCTCCTCACCCCATAATACTCCCATTAGTGTCAGTGGGAGAGGAAATGAACAATACCAGATCCAGACTGGCATAGCTGAAAGAATAACTGTGAGATCACTCATGAGGATGAGGGGTTTTTGGACTGAGTGTATTCAAGACTGCCCCCACCCCAAGGACATTTCAGGGCTGATCACCGGTGATAAATCTATGAAGCTTTCTAGTGGCAAACCAAAGAGCTTGAGAGAAGGCAGAAGACAATTGCACTGAAATTTGGAGACCCTGAACTTGATTCATCTAACAATACCCCTCTGACATGTCCAGTATATTCTGTGTATTGCTGCTGTTGTGTGTCTTCAAGTTATTGCTGAGTTATGCCAACATTAGGGGAGACTTTTTCTTGGCAGAATTTGTTCAGTGTAAGTTTGCCCTTGCCTTCCTCTGAGGCTGAGAGAGTGTGATTTGCCTAAGGTCATCCAGTGGGTTTCCATGGCTGAGAGGTGATTTGAACCCTGGTCTTTCAGTGACCTGGTAGAACAATTAAGCTACTCCCCTATGCTACCTCTGATTCTGTGCATAGGTGCTATTATAATAACTGGAACTTACATTCATCATATACCAGTAACTAGTTTTTCACATTGATTTTAATAAACTTAAGTACAATTGATTTTATATTCACTGTCTTGTCAATAATGGAATGTTAACTCAAGTTAAAAATAAAACCACTATTAACAAAAACAATGCAGTACTAGGCATAACAAGTCCAAAAGAAGTATGTTGACTTCAGGAAATACTTGCTTAATATATCATTTTTAATAAAAAGATAGTATATATAGTTTTAATAAGAGGATTATAATTGTTTTTAAAATTGTAAAAATTTTAAATGATTTATCTGTGAGCCACCTGGGGTCCCTTTCTGGGAGAATAGTAGCATATAAACAAAATAAATAAATAAATATCTCAACCTTTCAGAAGACACATGTGATGTTCATTTGCCTGTAAATCTTAGTATCTAGAAGTTATCCTCATGGCTAGTAGAAATACGAATCATAAAGACAAATCATAAGTTTTGAAATGTTTATTTCTGATCCCTCTCTCACAAAACTTGTATTAAAAGGAAAGGCAGGTATTAAAAAAACACAACAGCAACCCAGCAGCATTTGCAAGATGAGTGAGTTGAACATAAATGTGTGGAGAATGTGTGGTCATCTATGTTTTGGGCTGATATTTCTATGAGCCCTCACCAGCACAGCCAGTGGTGAGGGGTAATGGGAGCTGTTATTCAACATTATCTGGCTTGTCAACGTTCTCCATGTTCCCTGTTACTATATGTCAGACTATTTTATGTTTCTAAATTGATGGGACGGGAAGAAACTGGAAGACTGGACCAGAAGGAAAGGACACCCATGTATGTAAATCATTTCTTAGAAGAGATGCTGGCAGATGTTATTTGTCCTGGAGGGGTATGAAAAGCTACAACTAGTATATTTCATCTTTATAACTATTAAGGGACAGAAGCCCTGCTCTTTTTCTTTTTTCTTCTCATCTGGGCTCACAGGAGGAAATAAGAGAACAAATGAGAAATGCAAAATAGAAATTAAGCAGCCATACAAAGAGCATAGCACTAAATCAAAACAACCTCTCCAGGGTAATTTTTTATGTGCCCCAGTATTGCTTATTTGAGCTTTGGTTTCTTCTGCTTCTCCCCATAGTGTAACTAGTGATAAATTACAAGTATTACTCTAGCGCCCTCTAGGGGTACAAGAGCTTAGTCCATATTTCCTCCAGGGCAGCTCTCATCAGTATTACAGCCATGAACAATGAGCACTTAAAATTTATGCTCTGGGAAGTGCCTAATATAGCAGATTGATTGTTTAAAGCAGACCTGCACAACTTGGCAGTAGGTAGGGGCCAACAGTAAAATAGGCTAAACTTCTTCAGGCCACAGATAGGTTGCAATTAAAAATTAATTATTTTTATTAATTAATAATAATTAATATCATTAATATTAATTCCATCCTCTTCCTCCTCTGTCTGACTCTTTCCTCAGGAGAAGCCCAGGTGGCAGAGCAGCCTTGCAGGGCAAGCATTTGCCTGCTACCCTCCGCTACCTGGCCTTCAGTCGAGGAACCCTAAGGGGCTAGCATTTGCCCATCCTCCTCTTCTTCCTCCACCCGTCCTTCTCCTTGGAGGAAAGCCTAGCAGTGGAGGAGTGTTGCGAGTGTTCACCCATCCTTATCCTCTGCCCAGCCTCCGCCTCAGAAGAATAGCAATAGCAATAATATGTACATTTCTATATCGCTTATCAGTGAACTTAAGCACTCCCTAAGTGGTTTACAATGTGTAAGCAAATTGCCCTCAACAATCTGGGTACTCATTTTAGTGACCTTGGAAAGATGCAAGCCTGAGTCAAGCCTGAGCCCTTTGGCTGGGATTGAACTCACAACCTTATGGTTTGCAAGTGAGTGGCTGCAGTACAGGCATTTAACCACTGCATCACCAGGGCTCTGTCTTCCAATATGTTCGAAAGCCAAACAGCTCAGGAACCTGTAGGGCAAGTATTTGCTCATCATCCTCATACTCTGCTGCCTTTCCTCCTCCTCAGGAGAAAGCCAGGTGGTGGAGGAGCCTTGCTTGGCAAGCATTTGCCCATCCTCCTCCTCCGCTGCCTGGCCTTGTCCTTGAAAGAAAGCTGAACAGCATAGGAGCCTTGCAGGATAAGTGTTTGCCCTCTTCTCCTTCTCCTCCACATGGTCCTCTCCTCAGGAGAAGGCTGAGCAGCAGAGGAGCCTTGAAGTCGTTCCACATCCTTGCGGGCTGCCAAAAATCCTTTGATGGGCCACATGCGGCCCCCGGGCCGTATTTTGTGCAGACCTGGTTTAAAGATTCCTTAGACCTCTCCATAAAAACAACTGGCTAATCATTCTGAATTGATTCTAAAGAGGAAAACTGTATAATAATATTGTTCAGCCAAGACTGGTGGATGCTCTAATGGCTTCTTCCACCTGAGAGGCAGGATTATGAATTCAAGGGAGATGGAAAGAATCTGCATGAGGTCACCGCATCTCTGTACTCATTTAAAACTATCTCTAATCATTTCCACTTAATACTGGATGGTCTCTTTACACTTTGGATGGTCTCTTTACACTTTGCCCTTTTTAAAAGCATGGCATTTATTTATAGTTCAGTTTTAAGAAATAATCGGGTGTATTTAAAATCTGTTTTATGATTGAAATATACTTAAAACTGCCTTATCTATGACCCTTTTCCCCCTGACACCCTCCTCCCCAAATTAAGAAATTTTACTAGTAGTACTTCGCAGAGCCCTTTCTAATTCATGCCCTTTTAAAGCTTAGCAGTTCCTTAGCTGCCTTTTCCTCCCTCAGGAATTTTATCACCAGTGCCTTGAAAAATCCTCTCCTGATTTCTAGATCCTTTAAAAAATATTTCCCAATGAGTTATGACAGTTTCCATTTTTTGTTTTTAAAAAGTGATTCCCCCCCAGTTGAAATCTTTATTTGAATGACAACTAAAAACACTGCCATGCGTTTAAATTGGTCCTAAGGCAAGCTGCTCTGTCTCAGCCTCAGCCTCACATCTGCAGTGAGGATGCTGACTTGCCTAGCAGAGTTTCTGTAAAGATTACAATTGGATAATGCATATAAAATATTTTGGCTGCAATGAATAAATAATTAAATAAATAAATAAATTACCCACCCACCTCACTTCCACTCCCGTGTTTGAGAGGCACTGGTTTTCTTCATACTACATTATTAGATGTGAACCACTTTGGCATACAGAGAACTTTATTGCTTTGTTCAATGACACGTTTATACCTGAATATATTTAAATATATAAAATCTAATATTTACCAGTTTCAATGATCTGGGAAAGATGAGAACATGGCATGTATCAGCATCCAGACACCTTGGACAATTAATAAATAATTCCAAAGCTTCCAGAGGGAATGTGCTTGAACCCTTCGGCATTCATAGACTTGGAAAGGATCTGAATTACAGTCTAGTCCCAGTGAATAAATTCAAAGCCAAAGCATCCTTATCCAATGGCCATCCAATTGCTTGTTTAAAATCTTCAGTGAAGGAGACTCCACCAGTTTCTGTTTCACTGTTAAACAGTTCTTCATGCCAGGAAGATCTTCCTAATGTGTAGTTGGCATCTCCTTTCTTGTAGTTTGAACTGACTGCCTGAGATTCAACCCTCTGGAGCAGCTGACAAAAGGCTTTCACCATCTTCAGCATTACAGCCCTTCAGACATTGGAAGATGGCTATCATTATAAACTCTGAGTCTTCTCTTCCCTGCCATAAATATATGCAGCATCTTCCTCAATTGTTCATCATTGGACTCAGTTTCCAGGCCTTTGATCTTCTTGACTGCCCTCCTTGGGACACATCCCAGTATCTCCGGCCTTAGTATTATCTATTCTCTCTTAATATTTCTTGCCTAAGAAAACTTCACGAGTCAACAGGCAACTTGATGTTATATGTTGTTGTTATTAAATGCCTTTGACTCACCACTGTTTCATGGAGACCCCTGTGGATGAGACATCTCCAAGCCCACCTGTCCTCCATTTTTCTGCTTAAATCCTGCAAATTCAGGACCTCTCTGTGACCTCTCTGATTGAGTCTATCCATCTGGCAAACAGTCTTCCTCTCTTTCTACTGCTGTCTACCTTTCCCAACATCATTGTATTTTCTAATGAGTTGTGGCTTCTCATGATTTGGCCAAAGTACAACAGCCTCAATTTTATCATCTCAGCTTCCTAGGAGATTTAAGGAGTGTAAAGGCTGAAGAATCTTCAGCTACAAGGAAAATGATATTATGTGGATTTAGATTCCCTACACCCCAATATTGGTAGTAGAAACATTGCCAATTTCATTTCAGATTAAGAGCTTCTCTTGTCTTTCACTTTCAACCTGAACATGTCAGATTTCTTACTTCTTTAGTAGCAGAGTGTCACCCTTCCTACATGCATGATATTTAGGAAGCATTTATGACAGGGTTCTGAAAAATTTAGACTTTTCAAGTCATATTTGATTTCAGAGTCATTTTCATTAATTTTGAAAAATGAAATAAAAACTATGGATAAAACTATTTTTCCTTATAAGAGAAACTAAATATCACATGTCCAATTTTTTAAAAATAAGTAATCAGATTTATGTTCAATATCCATATCCATGCATATGTATATGTATATGTATTTATATGTGTGTGTGTGTGTGTGTGTGTATAACCTTTTCTTCAGAAGGGCTGCTCCTTCTTATGGTAGCATTTATCTTTTTTTTTTTTTAATAGGGAGAAAAAAGACTGCCTTACTTTTATCAACTGTTGGACTTGCTTCACTGGGCGTTAGCATGGTATTAGAAAGTGTTGCATAACACAGTTAATTCTTTTCTGAACCAGGATTTGAAACTGCATTAGCATCTTATTAAGAATCATCTTTAATATGCTTGGCTACCAGATGGTCAAAGCTGAAGGGGATTCATAGGTAACTGTTCACCTTTCCTTGCAACCTCCTGACATAACATTATAGCTATTTTTCTCTGTCAGTTGTCATGAAGGGAAGAGGAAAAACTCTTGGTAGAATACTATTTAACAATAATTCCAGTTTTGCTATAAAAAGTATTAAGGGCTGGGGAAAGAAGCTGGCTTTTAATATTAAGCTGCTTATTTAGGTCTCTACATTCTAGAGATACAGCATTTCAAAACTAATTAGATTGACAGAAGCTTGGATCCCTCCACAGGACTGCTAGAAGCAGAAGATTTTAGCAGATAGGAGGGGGAATTAAATGACTATTAAAGGACAGAATTTAAGAGCCTGGTGCAGCCACAATTTTTTACACATATAAAGAACAGCAATAAAATACCCCAGGTTGGCCAGCCCCAGCTATGGCAATCCCCCAGATGAGCACAAACAGGGAAACAGACTAGAAGTGCAGATAGCCAAGGGTGCTTTCCAAATTCTGAGATTTGTTTACTCTGATCAGCCAAGGGTCTTATGCTCCATTAACTTTGGAGATTTCAGTTGTTAAACTTATCTATTTCTCTAATTCATGAGTTTCCAACAGAAATGCTGCATAAATACTTGAAACATCAGGGACATGTTGGGCAATCCACATACAACCAACTTGTGTAGCCAGTGCAGGGGTAGGCAACTTTTTGAGCTGGGGGCTGGGTTGCTGTCCCTCAGACAATTGGGGGGCTGAAGCACCAAAAATAAATAAATAAATAAATAAATAAATATTAAAAATAATAAAAAAATAAAAAAATATGCATGCACACTCTCTCAGCCCCAGAAAAGCCATGGCAAAACCCCTGTGGAAATTTTGCCAAGAAAACCCCAAGAACAAGTAATAACAACAATAATCAATATCATCATGGCGGGCGGCGGTGGTGGCGGGGGGCAGTAGGGGGGCGGCAGCAGCAGGACCAGCCTGGGGCCGGTCCAAAGGCCTCAGGGGGCCGCATCTGGCCCCCGGGCCTTAGGTTGCCTACCCCTGAGCCAGTGGCTCATTGAGTTTAGATTGTAAGCTCAATATCTAGAATTTTGTGATGAACACAACTGAGTCTTTGACATCCAACTGATTGCATAAAGGGCACTTTGCATATGTAAAGGCATCTGGCTCCTCTTCTGTTACAGATTTGTGTTCCAAAGTCTGGCAGCAGTTTCTGAAAATCTCTACAGAACTGATGGGCTGTACAGATGGCCCCTAAGGGGCTGCAGGATGCTGCCCATTTCTTTGCTGGATCGGGGTTGTGGCAACCACATGCCACGGCCCTGATCTGGACTTTCCGCAGTGCAAAAAGCAACTCCTTTTTGTGCTGCAGAAAGGATGCCCTATCTGCAGTGGCTTTTTGCCGCTTCTTTGGTGCAGTGCATGTAAATACTGTGCTAAAGACACACCCTTTTGCTGCCTGCTGGGCAGTTGCTTGGGTGGCTTGATGACGACGTGTGGGCAGAGTTGGGGCAGCCAGCATGTGGTCGCCACATCCCAACTCCATCCCCAGGCTGGCTCTTTTGCCCAGTCTGTACAGGCCCTGAGTCCCTTTTCAATTTAAGCACAGTTTATGCAGTGCTATAGATGTGAAAATAACCTGTTCAAGTAAGCCTAGACAGATATGACACATTCTAATGGATACTAATCACCCTACAAGAGCCTATGGGGATATTATCATTTAGTCTAAGTGCTAGGGTGTACTGAAGCAATAACAACAACTGAAAATCTTACACAGAGTTATGTGACACCTTAGACTAAGGAGATTCATTTGGTATAAAAGTTTTGTTAAAAAAATCTGGTTTTGGTTACTTGTGGTTAAATCAGATTAGCAGCAGCAACAAGTGTGTATTCCACAGGTATTTAGTAAAACACAACTAGATCTGAGCTTGTGGTAAATAAACAGGATACATTGGTAGGTAAAAAGAAACTTACTTTATTGTTACATCTCAGTTCTACAAAAATAACTAGTCAGTAGAGAAAATTATACTTTGGTACAGAGGTCCCTAGATAGCTGACCTCCATGTGTGCAAGTAAGGAGCTTATTGCACAGATAATAAAACTGGCTTATCTGAGCCGGTTTAAAATTTAAAACGAGCAGCATCTTGATGTTATCAGAAGGCTTTAGCTGCCAAATCCACCACTCCAGTCCATCCTGGGTCCATTCATGTTCGCAGGGGTGTGCAGCACACCTCTTTTTGAAGCTGGGAGTTTTCCAGCTTAAGGAGATGGCCGCTGGAGCACCCCTGGGAGTAGGGATGGACCCAGGATGGACCTGGGCAGCGGATTTGGTGGCTAAAGCCTTCTGATAACATCAGGATGCTGCCTGTTTTAAATTTTAAGCCAGCTGGACTGCAGAGACAGCCCAGTCCAGCCACATGACCACAGCATGCTGCCTGTGGCACCTGTGCCATGCATGCGTCATCACGGATATAGGCTAAGTGGCATACACAAAGTTCATTTTAGGGGCCTTGAGGGGAATCATCTCATCTGTTTCCTTAGCCCCTTGTATGTTTGGCAGCAATTCATGTGAGGCATATTCTCTGAAGGGAAACAGTGTGATGTCCACTGTAGAAATGGAAAGAATATTCCCTATTCATTTCCTGATCAAACAAAGGCTTTTCTGGTAACTGGGAAACTTGACCAGGAAGATGAGAATTTTGTGCAGTTATTGGCCAGTATTCAAACATCTCAAAGTGTTTTGGGAAATTATTCTGTGCAGAAATAGATACAGGTTCTTGAATTAGAAGGTGAGGTTTTGTACAAGAAAATACTGCTTCCAGACAACCACATATGCTTTTTGAACAAGATTGATGTTTTCTGAGAAAAAAAAATAGTAATTTTACACAAAAAACAGCCGTACGATTTTATTGTGCAAGAGTGCTGTAGGATGCTTTTACTTCAGTGTACTAAAACAGGCTTCTATCCTTCAAATTAAACTTTAGAAACAGACCCCACTCAAATGTGCAAGTTGAGATGCTGGGCAACCTGAACCTTGGAAGTGGGGCCTTTGAAACAGAAAGGTCCTTTAGAACCGTGTGTGTGTGTGGAATCCATAGTTGTGCACTAACAGCAGTCAGTTTGGCTGATAAGAGGCAACAAAACATATTTGGGAATGTGAGAAATCACTTGGAAACCATTTGAATTTTGATTTCCAGTAGTGCTATCTATGAAAGTTGAAAATACAGTTGGGCCTGGTATTCATGGGCTTGCCATCTGCAGATCCAAGCATTCATGGATGGCAAGCCTGCATTGTCCCCAATGGTGGCATATACACATAGCTGCGCCACCATTATGGACAACCCCCATTGTCCCATGGTGGCACGTATATGAGGCCACACCACCATTATTCTGTTGTCCCCAGTGGTGCCACAGCCATGTGCATGCTCCACCATGGGATAACTGGGGCTGTTCCTAATGGCAGCATGGCCCCATGCATGCATGGCCATTAGGGACAACATGGGCTTAAGCAACCTTGAATTTTGGTATCTGCAGGGGGGGGTCTGGGATGGATCCCCCATGGATACCAAGGACTGATTGTATAACTGCCTCACATGGTGTATTTTGGTGTGTATTACTGGAAAGAGTATTGTGTCATGCAAAAGAGACGAATGAAAGTAAGGAGCAGTAGGAATCTTGTTGTGCTATTTTGTTCTACAAAATCTTAAGAAGTATTAATATTTCCGTTTTTGTGTATCACAACCAGAAATTGAGATGGTTTAACTAGGATAGTTACCATTTGATATACACAAGATAATCCACATGCTGTGAAGTTGCAAAACTGTGTCACAAGAGTGAAGTAACAAATTGCTCCTTGTTGGTTGCCTCACCTGGAATACTGTGTCTAGTTCTGGGCACCACAATTCAAAAAGGATGTGGAGAAACTGGAGCATGTCCAAAGGAGGGCAACTAAAATGGTGAAGGGTCTGGAAACCAAGCCCTATGAGGAACGACTTAGGGAGCTGGGAATGTTTATCCTGGAGAAGAGAAGGCTAAGAGGTAATATGATAGCCATGTTTAAATATTTGAAGGGATGTCATATTGAGGAGGGAACAAGCTTGTTTTCTGCTGCTCCAGAGACTAGAACCTGGAACAATGGATGCAAGCTGCAAGAAAAGAGATTCCAGCTCAACATTAGGAGGAACTTCCTGACAGTAAGGACAGTTCGACAGTGGAACACACTCCCTCGGAGAGTAGTGGAGTCTCCTTCCTTGGAGGTCTTTAAGCAGAGGCTGGATGGCCATCTGTCGGGGATGCTTTGATTGGGAGTTCCTGCATGGCAGGGGGGTTGGACTGGATGGCCCTTGTGGTCTCTTCCACCTCTATGATTCTATGATTCTACGAAAAGTTGCCAATTAGGGTGTTAGTTGTTGAAAAAAAATACAGCTCATTAGCTCTGTGCCATGCAGCTTCTTGTTCTTGCTTCTTCCCTTGACTGACCCACATGCTATTGATTCCTGGAACATAACTATATCTTGTCCCAGAAATTGCCTGCTCTTGGACCTCTTTACTATATTTGACTTTAGCTTTGTCTTACACCCCTACTAATGGGGTAGCCTGTTTTCAGATCACTTTGTACCATGATTGATCTCAGTTTTAACTCAAGAACCTGTTTCTTGACTGGCCAGATATTCAGCTGAGATTGTAACTCTTGAGTTTGGTCAGCCTCTGCCTCTGTGTCCAACCTTATCCTGCACCTCGTATTCAAGCAATAGTAAGCACATCAAGGGCCAAACCAGATTTGGTAGGAAGTACACATAGGCATAATTTAGAACCCTAGATAGCCCATATCTTATTCAAGCCTAGATAGTCCATATGTTCAGGTTATCAAAAACTTGCATGTTTCAGGTGATAGTTTTTTCTGTGGCATTACATTTGTGTCCTCATGTACATGCAACCCATTGTTTCAAAAGCTGAAATGATCAAGTAATGAACGTGCATGGACAGAACTGCCCTTTTTCCAAGTTATATTTTGCAGCTTCTCTTTGTGTCCATCAATTTTAATATGAGCAAAGAACATCCACAAGCAGTTTTTTTGTTTTAAATAGAACTTCACATTCAACCAAAACCTGGTTTCTCTCTCCTTCCTCCAGCCCCTGCTGCCACTTTAAAATTTTATGTAAATTTTGCTTGGAATGGACTACTCACAGAATGTTTCAATTTTACAAGGTCCATTAGATTCAAAGCAGCTTTGTCTGGAAACCAGGATTTTTTTTTAAAAAAAAAAGCTTCTGATGAGGACTTTGCTTTTTTTATGTATTCATTCATATATATGGTTTTTGAAAGGGAACTGGGTAGATCAGCAAATAGCAAGAAGGAAAAAGAAAGAAAGCTTTCACCTGCATAAGCTGACCTGTAAAAGTATAAAGGCTTAAAAATGTCTTCTGAAATAAAGCAAAATTTGCAGTTGAGGAGTGAGCAGATAATGCACCACAGCTGAGCAGGACTGATTCACTTCTCCATGTAGCTAACTTTTTTTCAAAAAATAATGATTCAGCTGCTCCTGAAAAGCTGTGAATGATTTAGAAGGCCAGAAATCTATTGGAACAAAGTCTCCATTATTCTTTGGTTGACCGCACCCCCATCCAGATTTGGCACAAAATTACACTTCACAAATTCTCACTCAACATTTCATATTCAATAATGAGAAATCTCAGAACCTGAGAAGCTTTGAAAGAACCTTGGACAAAATAAGTCTTGGAGCTTTTAATCAATTTCTCTGGGATCACACAGGTCCATGGATCACCACTTTTGAGTAGTACTGACTTAGAAGATTGAGCAAGCTTGTTTTCTACTGCTCCAGAAACTAAACAATGAGTTAAAATTGCGAGCAAAAAGATTCCATCTAAACATTAAGAACATCTTGACATTAAGAACTGTTTGACAGTGGAAGAGTCATCCTCAAAGTGTGATGGATTTTTTTTTTCTTAAACAGATGGCTCATGGGGTAACTTCAGCTTGATGAATCTCTAATCTATGATCTATATGGCCCAGCCTCCTTAAATAACTAACTCCTAACTTGCCTTATATGCAAAATGATGATGATGATGGTGATGATGGTGATGATCATCATCATCACTATCATCAGATTGCAGGATATAATGGGCACTCAGTAGTACAGCCTCTACATTATAGAGTGACAAATCCCACAGGGATCTACCATACATGGGCCATTTCTTCCTCTCTCATGTCAGAGGTTAGACTGCATTATTGGGATTACAAAGTCAGTATCTACCTTCAGAGAAAGATTTTCAGTTCATCTGGCCACATAAATTTTACTCTGCCACCCCACTGTGGCATGAAAGTGACCCTGGATTCTTGAAGGTTATATGGTGACATTAATATGCTGGCATATTCTATTCTGGCAAGTCTTTCGGTATGGTGCCAGTGGCGGACTGAACTGAGGATTTGTCTAGTTATGTACAAAGCTTTGTACATGTTAGCCACTATCAACAAATTAATGGAAGCAACCATTCACAGAGGAGCTGCAACCTGTATTGCTGGAGGTACCAACAGCTCCATAAATTTAGAAATTCAGCATATAGTTGCTTTAGTGGTGCTGGTATTAATTTCTATGACTTTGAGAGACAGATCAAGTTTCCTTGGGTTCACCCCAACCAAATGTATAAATAAAGCAATGTTTCTCACATGAAGGACTTATTTAACACCTCTGTACACAGCCATGCAGTGTCATCAACATGACTGAATGAGGACGTGAGTTGTTAATGCAGGTTCAGCACAACAGGCAAGAAATACACAGGAAGAAAATGCTTCTGTAGCAAGAACACCATTTTGATTCACTGTTTTAAAATAAATGTACCAACTTGAGGTGTTACTGTAAATGCTCACCCCACCCCATGAGAAATCATAGTGTTAGGTGTAAAATGCCCTCAAATTAGTTCATCTGCCTCAAAATAGACTATGGACCTTATCACACGGGGGTCTAAAGCAGTCGCATCCCTGTCGCATCCCCGTCCCATCGCACTTCCTTTCCCCGTGCGATCACACGATGTCACAAAGAAACCCCGCCCATCCCTGTCCCATCGCGCTTCCTTTCCCCGTGAGATCACACGATGTTGCAGAGAAACTGCGCCCATCCCCGTCGCAATGCGGCATCATGCTGCATTATCCGGCATCATCCACGTTCTTTTGAATTCCTGGTCTAAATGGGAATTACATTTCCCGAGTCCGGAATGATACTGGGATGATGCTGCTTTCTGTATTAAGGAAGCGCAATGGGACGGGGATGCGACTGCTTTAGACCCCGTGTGATAAGGTCCTATGTCACTGCCTTCTTGGATGTACATTGTGTGAGATATTCTGACTTTTCAATTCCTAAGAAGCAGTAAATCAGTATTTTGTTTAACCATGATACTTAATTTTACAAGTGGTAATATCAGTGAAGGTTAAGAACTATACTGTAAGTGGTTTTAATCCCTTGAATCCTATTTTGGGAGAAACAGGATATAAATCAAATCAATAAATAAATGTAATGCCATACAAAAGAACAATCTTTTAATGTGAAATATGTATAAACAATTTCTTACCAAATGTATTTAGATCACTTGGGCAATATGCTAACATGACGAACAGCCACATAGCATACTTCTGACAGCAATACTCAAAAGGACCTATTTCTGAATACCTACAATGATACTAAGATCTGGCTTCAAAGCAGGATCTTATTAGTGGCTGGTCATATGAAAACCCCCATTGTCAACTATGTGATTGGTGTTTGTTTTTAAGAAAATAGTTATTCGCATAAAACAATCAATTAGAATCCACCAGATGCTCATGTAAAGTGTGTGTGTGTGTGTGTGTGTGTGTGTGTGTGTGTGTGCTTGCATGCCCTTTTTTGTTGTGTGCCTTCAAGTTGTTTTCTGCAGCTGAGAGTATGTGACTCATCCAAGTCATTCCATGGCTGAGTGTGGAATTGAAACCTGATTACCAGAGTTGTAGTCCAACGCACAGACCACTACACCATGCTACAATATTTTTGTTCCAGTTCTCCAACAGAGATAGTTTCTTACATCACAAAAAGAACAGTTCAATGTGTTTCAACAAATGTTTTATTCAAAACTACCAATATACACCTGTGAAATGAAACAACCAAGTCAGATAAGCCTTGTATAAGTAAATGAAACATTTTTAATCTTCTAGAGACCACTTGAAATCTTCTTCCAAAACACATTCCGGGATTATTTTTTTCTTTCACCAACCTTCTCTTATGATTTCCATTTGGTGGCTAAGCATATAGATCTATACATAGTAACATGTGGGGGGTATTATTTTCCAATAATTTTATTATGTAAAAATTTGGGGTGGTCAGGGAGGGCTTAGCTGTAAAAGTGAGTTGAGGCCACACATAAAGTAAGGGGAAGGTAGGAAATATACTTAAAATGTTTTCTGTGTCTCTTTTCCCTATGTCCCCAAGATCCAAGTTGCCCTGTCAGATCACCTTTCAGTCTGTTTGACAGTAAAACAATCACAGTCCATGACTTTATTGTTGGTCAAGGGACAAATCTATTATGTATTAGTGAGACTTGGGAGGATGAGCTGGGCAGAGTGGGCCCGCACCATATCTGGCAGGCAATACACTGGACCATATTTCTGTGGTGAGGTGATTTTTGGGGGCCATGAAGTTTCAACAATCTTGTTGTCATGGTGAGAACACCTTATAAGTGTGGTTTGAAAATGATAGACTCTTCCCATCATGGTGTAAGTGGGACTTTCCAGATGACAAGACTAGCAATTTAGTTGAGGCCTTAGTCTCACTATGGAATTGTAAGATGGAAAAAGCCACAGATACAATTGCTCTTTAATGCCTAGTCCAATGATGTGGAGCCAGTAATTTTCCTTGGTTTATAGAATCTCTATGGATAACAAAAATAGATTGGACAATGGTCAGACTCAGTGGTTCTCAAACTTTTTATCTCTGTGACCCCCTTTACATCTACATACAGGTGTCATACCCCACTGCTCAACACAGTATACGAATAAAAATATTTTGTTTGTTTAGTGTGCGTATTTCCATTCCTGCATATTCATATTTTAACATTTTATATGGAAGCAACATCATTCAAATTAGAACAGTTTTCTTTAAATAAATTCAGTAGTTAACACATGGATAAACACAATCACGCTTACATACAACAGTGTTCACAGATATGTATACACTCAGTAATGTTCCTTTCCCCTACTCATACACATACTCATTTACTCTTTCACAGTCACAGAGAAACATTCATTTTCTTGCGTATATGCAAGTATATACAAGCACATATGTGAGTCTGTAAAAATGAAATGAAGAATGTGACTGTGTGTGAGGGAGCCAAACTATGGAGTTTATCACACTGGGGAAATCCCATGTGGGAATGGGGCTGTAAATTGGAAAAAACCCACAAAAGCGGTTAGATTTTTAGATGACGTCGCTGTTAAAATGGAGTTAAAATGAAGATAATCCAAACGGAAAAGTAAAAAGAAGCAGTTTTTGATGAGTTTCCGTTCGGATTAACCTCATTTTAACTCCATTTTAACAGCAACGTCGTCTGAAAATCTAACCACTTTTGCATGTTTTTTTCCAATTTAAAGCCCCGTTTCTGCATGGGATTTCCCCTGTGTGATAAACTCCTATGTGTGTGAGACTGTGTGTAAATGAATGTCTTTGTGGGAGAGAGAGAAAGAAAGAGCACAACTGAGTGTGTATTAGAGAAAGTCATGCACACACTGAGGGAAGGTACCAAGGGTGTCTTTCTCTTCTTCTCCAGGACAGAAAAGGTTTGAGAAGAGGAGGAAGAAGAAGAATGAGATCAGGGCCTCGCAGTCTTGTGTGCCTCCGTGGGGGGTCCCATCCCACAGATTGAGAACCATTGGCATCAGTCACAGAGGGAATATGATCAAAGGTAGCAAGGGCTCTTGGCTGTGCAAAGGGGGAGTCCAGTCACATTTAGAACACGTCCTGCCTGGGCAGGCAGAGTACACATTATCAGCCCTTCCATTTGACCAAGATGGAATTTATTGGACTTCATCTGTAGGTCATATGTGATCCCAACTTTCTTTTGCTGCTAAACCCTCCCCAATCACCTTGACTTTTTAAAGATGAAAAGGATTGAAAATTGTCCCAAAACAATAAATTGCTCTTAAGTAGTTGACTGGCCTTTAATTCCACCCCCCCCAACTCATTCCCCACAACCATGCTGAGAATCTGGTGTGAATCTAAGAAGTACAAAATGGAAATAGGCTTCCCTTAATCTCAGGGTCATATTTCTGCCTAATTTTGTTAGCTCAAAATGTTACAATGTAGCCAGTCACAGAAGCAAAAATGGGCTGATGCTGCAGTTGCCATCCCTGGTCTATATCAAATGGCCTGACTATGACAACAGATTCCACCAAATATTTCCCACATCCAGACTCATTAGTGTAAATAAGGGAATTCTGGTAGATGAAGTTTGTCATGCAGAGATAAGAAAAAGATGTATAGGTTTAAGTTTTATTTTCTAATCTACAATTAATTCAGGAACACTGACCTTTTCTTCATCTAACCCTCCCACTTACATAATTCATCTATCAGAAAAAGGAAAGTGGAAGGGAAAAAAGGGATACAAGCAAGGATAAAAGAGTTGTACAGCTTGGTCTCTAAGGCTTCTTAACAGATCTGGATATGCAATTTCAACTACCAGGATCTCTGAGCATGCTTTCAGTTGACCTCACCTTGCAGAGAATGTATGCAAAACAGAGTTCTGGTTGAGAAGGGAAACATGTTGTGATCAGTTACAGGCAAGCTGGTTCACTGTCACAAAGGCACATCACCTGTTATCAGCTTATTCTACATGCCAAGATTTCTAAAGTTCAGTTTAGACATAGTAATAAGATCCTGCTAAAGGTTGTTATGACAAGACACTTTTCAGAAACCCTGTGGGTGTTTCCTGAATAAATCTACAAGTTAGGGAGAAACTAACCCATCATATCAACTGATTCTGCTATTCCAACAAAAAATGTGAATGTAATGAATTCGTATTTAGAACAGACTGATTGTATGTATAAAGGCAATGCAGAGTTACAGCAGCAAAATTTCAGAGCAATTTGTTACCATTGGTAAATCATATAAATTGTGTGTCTGTAGAATAAAATGATACTAAAATGAAAGATTGTAAAAATAGCTCATAATCTATAGTTTTTAACAAAAAGGATGGCTGAATATATTCCATCTAGCATATAATTGTCTAGGGAATTTAAAGACACCTGCCCAGTGAACGTGTAAGTTAGCAGCTGCAGGTGGATGGAAGGGGATTCATAACCAATTATAATAATGGTTGAGACAGTTTAAAATAGCATGGGCTACCCTCCAGATATAATTGAATGGCAACTCCCATCAGTTCCCTAATCAGCACAGCCAATGGTGAAGAATGGTGGAAGTTATAGTTTGGTGTTATCTGGGAGGGGGCACACTTTGCCACCCCACTTTTGACCTACTGTGTTACTTTTTTCTGAGTGTTCACAAAGAAAAGTTGTGATGAAAATCAGTTTACAGGTGTATCTGGGTCATTTTAGAATTACTTTAAGCACTAACTAAAGGCTCTCTGATAGTCAGTTTATGGCAGGAAACACTGATACTGAAACTATAACAACAATCAAGAGTCAAAATCAGAACTATAAAGTTGATATGTGTGACTTTGCAAAGTCACTGCACAGATGAGCAGTATCCTCTCTGAATAAAATTCTTTACATCCATTTATTGCCACCCAAAGCCATATCCATGTCAGTCTGGATCAGTTTGCAACAGGATCTTGTAGCACCTTTGAGACTTAGAGAAAAAAGTTGGTAGCACCAGCATTCAGAGACCTAAGTCTACTTCATCAGATGCCGATGAAGTAGACTTAAGTCTACAAAAGCTACCAAATGCTTTCTCTCAGTTATTCTCAAAGGTGCTACAAAATCCCATTGCATACTGAATACCACATTGTATGAGTGATCTATAGTTCAACATAATGACTGCACAGAATGATTTTATAAAAAAGACAATTTATTTTCAATGTAAAAAACACATTACACAGCTTCATTGTAATTGTCCAACTCCTATCTTCCAAAGCTGTGATTAACACAATTCTTTAGAAGCTTCTGGAGCTGTTCCTAAAAGCTCTCTTCAAAAGCAAGCAAACAAAACGCTTTCCTGTTTTTTAAGCAACATACTGTTGAAACAATGCCAGATTCATGTTCTGAGTGTCCTGAATTCTCAACAGTGAGCTAGAAGCATGGAAAGAGACCAATCAGGATTGACACAAGTCCTTAGAATACTTGACTGTTGATTCCATGATTGTAACTCTAACAAACACGGCTGAACATCTAACTCCATGCAACTCTTTCTCTAACAGAAACACCAGAGAGAGTTAACACAAAACAGAATAACCAATGTTTTCTGGAGACAGAAATTCTACCATTTAAAAAGAGGAACAATATAAAATTGGCACAATTGGAAGGAGACTGCTGGAGTGGTACTACTTCAACATTTATTTAAGTAAATGCATCACCTTAGATCAAAAGGGAGCAGTTATAACTTAAGGACCAAATTTTGTTTAGAAGAAAATGATTTCTGTGTCTAGGAATAGTGGACAACAACTTGAGGAGCAGGAAACCTGCTATGAAAGGCAAGGGATCCCTGAACCAAAATAACCCTGAGTTTCTTTCCACAGTGAGACAATGCCAGTGTGCAAGAAGTGCTAAAGGAAAATAAACTTTCCTGGTATCCATATTCCATAATTATTGCATTTAAATATTTTTGTTTTGCTTAATCTTCCAAATGTGAAAACATAAGCATGCATGGAAGGAAAAAATTGTGCTTTACTTAATTGTTTCTTTCCCATATTTTGTTTTTGAAAACAGGGCTTTCAATGTGGAAAAAAACAACTGGCAGATAAGTTTATAATGTGAAATGATAAGACATATGATTATTCTAGATGAGTTTTATGTCAGATTAAACAACAGACGCCAACAAGGGCAATGGTCTAAGGGGCAAATGCAAACAGTTATCATAAAGACATCCCCCAAAGGGCATTCTGCTGTGGTCAACCACCCACCTTTTGGATGATTCTAACCACACTTAACTCTACTCACTTTACAACTGGCATGGGTAACTGTGGCCCTACAGATGTTTCAGAGCTACATCTTCTGTGCAATCACTCAGTACAACTGTGGGAGTTGTACCCTTAAACATCTTGAGGGGCACTGTTGTCAACCCCTACAAGTTTGTAGATTTTTCAGGTGTATTTCTATAGCTGTCAGTGTCAACATTATTTCAGGGACCTTAGTCTGGATATCCCTCAAATTAAAGCTTCCAAACCTAGCTATATTCACAGTCTTATGTCTACTTGATAATAAGAGCACTAGAGCACTCCAGGACCATAATAATTTAAACAGAAAATGTGTAAGTAAAAAAAGACGTTCTTTAGTATGACTACTGTCTGAAGCTCCCCAAAAGGCATATATAAGATTACAATTAGCCTAATACTGTAGTCCAGGTACTTAATGCCAGGATTAAAATAATTTTTTTTAATAAATACACACTAGAGTCAATGTAAGTTCAATGGAAAACTATACATCAATTTGTGTACATTTTACACACCTTCCAATAAATATGCAAAATGGACAGAGTAAAGAGAAATTTTCATATACACCGCACAGTTGATATGAATAACATTCTACATGCCTCTATGTATATCTGCACAGTATCCATTTAACTTACATCAACAAATATACCTGGCAGCTCAACTGACATTTATTCTTCAACTTTATGCAGAATACAGAAGAAAGGTTACTTGCTCTTCACTTCAATTTTCACTTTTAGTTTGCTTCAAGTCATGCATGTTTAATGCATAATGTTTTCTGTAAAAAGCTTGTATTCTGACTTCTTATTGCTTAGAAATACCAACTGTGCTGAAAGATGGAGCTGCCTGACAGTGCAGGGGCAGCTCTTTGGATCCAGGGCAAGAGCATGTGGAAGACAGGTTCTAGAGCTCTCTACTACAGCACCAAAGAACTCCATGATGGTAATTTATCATCATCCCAATGAATGGGCAAAGGGTGCACTGCAGTATGCAGCCTTTGGCATTGTAGCATTCACAAAGAAACATCCAGAAAAGGGGGTATTCTCTCCTAAAGGAATCCATCCCATTTTATCCCTCCTAATCCTGAGTTACAGTTGCATAAACTGACACATGACTGTAATGTCAATATTTAACTGATGACCCAGAGTTCCAATATAAGTTTTCCAACAGCAAGCTGTAGATCTAGCCACTTGTCTGGTGATCTATGCAGGCCATGTAACAGAGTATCTACCACCTCATGTCTCACAATACAATGGCAGCTGCAAATAAATCATTTTAGAAATGATGGGGTAAGGAGAAATTCTGGCTATATGCTGGTCATTGAATTAGATCACTCAGTGATCTGCACAAGAATACCTAGCAGTATCTATCCTGTTGCTAGGTGAAGTGCTGCTTAAACAAAATCCACAAGCACAGTGGCCAGAAGTGGTAAATCTAGCAGTGCTTTCTACTGACTGTTGATAACCAGAAGACTTGAGACCTACCTCTTACCAGATAATGATGCACAATGGAAGGGATGGGGATACTGAAAGATAAACTTTGTATTGCTGTCCACTTTCTAAAGAATTGGTTTTCAAGACTGCTAAATCAGCCTAGTTTTTAAAATAAGGTCTCCTGAGACTACAATCCAATCTTAGAATGAACACTATAGGATTTCCCACTAGATATGTCTAGATCATGGAAATATTTCCTTTTTTCTCTAAAAATGTCAACAAGAGGACAACTAGTTATAAGGAGTATTTCTTTTCTCTTTTCTTTTCTTTTCTTTTCTTTTCTTTTCTTTTCTTCATTCTTCCAATTCTATCTTCCTATTAAACAACAATGGAAGGCCAGGGGGGAGAACAACTTTTTAACACATAAGCCTCAATAGTGAATCTTGCCTAAAGTTCTGCTGGAAGAACACTGTGGAACAGTTTGCCTGTGAAAGAACTATCCCCATAAAATGTGCCATTGGAAGAAGAGCTAAAGGCTAAAAAAAATACAACATGTGCCTTCAATGTGAAATACAGGTAGAAAAAGATGCAGCTTTAGGTCCAGGACAAGATCAAATGATTTTGTTGTCAGGGCATTTTGGTTCAATATACTCAAATCAGAGTAGTCTTGGGCCTTCCAAAATCCCTTCCCTTCTAAAAAAAGTATGTATCCACCTTTCATTTGTTTAGTCCATCTCCATAGACATAAGTCGGCGTCTCTCTCGCCTGGTTTCTTGAACCTCCTTCTTGCAACACCAACGGGAACTGCAGTAGCCAATAAGACATGATAATAGTCCAATTACTGTAGCCAGGCCAATCCCAATTAACAGTGGGAATTTGAAAGCATTCAGCACTGAGTGAGAGAGGAAGGAAAAAGAACACTGTTACATGTAGTCACCAGAGACAGAGTAAACCTTTCTTTGTTCCATTAAGAAAAGAAGAATATTTCAAATCTGGTGATGTAGAGCTTAGAAAACATAATTATTTTCCTTATTCTATGTTTAAAAATTACCTCTTTATTCCCAAATTTCTTGTTATTTGAATCTGACTAGGAGAGAGTGAAAGCAACGGAGGTTCATAAAAGTTCCTCCATTCAGAAAGAACTGGAATTTTACATCTGTTAGCTGTTGCTGTCCATAATTAGCTGAAATCTGCACAGCTGATCTGCCTAAATCGTAAGGTAGGAAGCATGAAAGAAAGGCTCTGATTGAACAACAAGCATCCAACTACCATCAGTGAAAAAGAGGAGATCACAGTGACCTGGAACAAGAAGGTCACAAAATCTATATAAAGTCCACCACTCAGTATCATTGAACAGTGAGGCAGTACAGGGTAGTTGTGAAACTGAAATGGCATTTCTCACCAAGCTAGAGAAAATCAGCAAATATGTTTTATAGAAGAGCTAAGTTGCACTATAATGGTAATTTCCAAAGTAGGCAATAACCCCCCAGGGGGAGGCAGTGGAAGGATCCAGGGGGGAAATGAGGGAACAAGGGGCAGTGAGGAGGAAAGGGAAAAAGGGGAGTGGTGCAGGGAAAGGGGGCGGCAAGGAGGCCCTCAGTCAAAGTATTGGTGCTGAAGAAAGACAAAGGGGAACCAGAGCCCTTTAGGACCATGGTAGGGATGAGGGTTGCATGCAATTTCTTCTTCAGGTTCCTTAAAACTACTGCACAGCCTTGCTGATCACTTTGTGTGGTAGTGTCTCCCATTCTTCACCTCCCCACTTAAACTCACTCCCTCAGCCATGTCTTTTGCTACTAGTAGTGGTTGAGAAACTCTTGCGAGGCTTGGGTGAAGAGCATAGCTTCTGAGCAGTACCATTTTAGGACAGACTGGAGGAAGGAGTTACAGCACATGGTGGCAGGAGAAGAGACAGCAAAAAAAAGTTTTCACATTTGCAACCCTGCTTAAGCTTTGTGAGCTTTGCTGAGACTTAGGGGGGTTGCAGACTGCCAGAAAAAGTGCAAATTCAGTCCACTTTTAGGGTTAGGGTTAGGGAATCATGGGAACTGTAGTTTATTGTGGCACTAGAGCTCTCTGACAGAGAAGGCTCAATGTCTCAGAAAAAACACAATTCCCATGATTCCCTAGCCCTAACCCTAACCCTAAAAGTGGACTGAATTTGCACTATTTCTGATAGTCTGCAACCCCTGTTAGTCAGCAGGTTGGAACTATGCTGTTCCTCCTGTTTTCTTTCATCAGCAGGTTGAGAAAAGAAGTAGCAGAAGAAACAATGTTTTTGTGGAAGGGGGAACACTTGAAGCTGTGTGGGGAAGACATGTCCCCGGGAAAGGGGTATCTGAGGTCAATTCTCGGAAAGCATCCTTCATCTTGGAATGGCTCCTGTAGTTAAAATCTCTCCTTTTCCCCATCCATGACAATCTACAGTCCAGAGCATGTGGCCTCTGTAAACCCCTAACACACATACTGGTTGCACCCCTTTCTACCCCAACAAATAACAACTGAGAGTTCTTCCTTGCTGGGAAGCAGCATCTCCCTTTGCACCTGGTCACCTTGGGGGCAGTAACCAAGCAGCTGGCTGAGCAGCAACCTAGAGGCCTCTTGCCTGCACTGGCCTTTGCCATATGGATGAGAGGCTTCTCAGTTGCTGCTCCCAAGGTGACAGGATACAAAGGCAACAGAGACTGAGAATTGTTTTGAATTTGCAGTAGACTTAATATCAAAAAATATGCACTGGGAGAGTTGTCACCCCAGAAGAAAGGGGGTGGTTGCCAAAAAAAGTTTGGGACCACTGCACTATAAGAATACATGCTATCTATAATCATGCACGTGCATTCTAGCAGTTGCAGATCTTTTCCAGTGGAACCTGAATACAAATTCTTGTATTTTAGTAATACAAGAATGACAAGCTTTCATAAGCCAAACACAACAAATATCAGCAGAAAGTTAGCATGCTAAAAGATGAACGGTGTAAATTAGTTCATAATGTCAATTAAGGATACCATGAAAAAGACTGTGGAGGCATTCTTACCATCCATTTTCACAGCTACAAGGATTGGCTTGGATTTGATGTCCATCTCCCGTTGCCAGACACCTGCAGCTGACTGCACCCAAGGAGTTACCAAACAGTAGTGATTGCCAAAGTCTTGGTCCTCACAGCCATGAAGTCTAAGCCGAAACTCTAAGAGGCCAATTCTCTCCAAACTGACATCACTACTCCCATTTCTTCTGGCCTGGGTCACGATCCCTTTCCGATCCAATGAAGCTAGGAAAACAGGGTCTCTATCCATTGCAACAGAGCGCATAGCAAACCAGGAGACATCAAAGGACATGTCATCTGAAATTGAAAATATCAGACAAACAAAATAAAACAAAAGTAGGTATATCACTAAAGTCAACATTTAAAATGAGTTCTACAGCATCAGGGAAATAGAGATTGCTCTTGACATTCACAATGCTATGTTTACTAAATTGCACAGGCTTATTGAACAACACATAACCTCCAATTTGTTGGAACATTTATCAATACCTTCAGTTCTCAGATTGTCAGGCATAGAGAAAATGGATTATTATAGCAAGGAGCTCTATCTGCAGCTGTGTTTTGGGACAATGGCACTCAGTTATTCTGTTATGGAATGAAAGCAAGAGAATTCAAAAGGGTGGCATGAGGCACTCACTGATTTGTGGCTAACCTCTAGTTAGGAGACTTTTAAATTCACCTTACTCACTGCACTATCACCTAAATATGTCCTAAAAACTGTTCTGATGCCACCAAAGCAACTCTATTTTCCTGTCCCCATCTTTTTAGCTTAAACTGTTTGGTTCCCATCCCAACATTATCCTGCTCTTCCATATTGCATCCCTTATTTTAAGTCCCAGAACTACAGCAAAACTGCATACACCCACTCTGTCTCACACATACACTCCATAGAGCAATGCATCACAACTGTGCCCTTCTTACCTAAGTATGTCATATATTCCTATTAGTATTACCAAACCCATGCCATCACTTCTTATTTTCTTTCTATGATTTCTTCATAAAGAACAACTCAAATGTATAACAACACCCAGTAATCAAAGCAAGAGACTATGGGAAGCAAGACCAGAAATCTGAGACAGAAGAGCAGTCCACACTAAGAGAGGACTTGAACTACAGTTGTCTTATCTTTGTGGATCACAGACCTATTAGAACCACAACAACAACAACAACAACAACAACGTTTATTTATAACACCCTTTTCACCAAAGTGCAGTACATCAGAACTGAACTGAACTGAAGATTTGGTCTAGCAATAACTTAATGCCTTCATAGTAATGTCAAGTGTTCTAAGTGCTTCGAACACATTAACAAAGTTATAATCTGTATTATGATCCTGTTAAGGTATCTATTATTATTCCACATATTACAGATGGGAAAAGGGAAAGCTTACTTATTCATGAAGCTTTTGATATTTTTTTGCTTACTTTGCATTTAAATTACTTTTATCTTTCTTTATTCTAAGCCATCTAAAGAAAGAACACACAAATGTCATAAAACAAAGAAACTACATTTGTTGTGGTTGCTCACATGGGTGTTACTGAGAAACAACATGTTTGTCTTGAGATGATATGTATAAACAATGCCCTCCATGCACCATTAAATGGTAGTCCTGAAAGTTTTGATTCCTGCTTGTTAATAAAAGCCAGTCAGTGGCACCCCTCTAATATAAAGACAATGTAAGAATGAGCGCATCTCTTAAAGGAATTAAACAGTCATTGCAAGCTTCCTGCTTCCTGTGTCATTGCAAGGCTCACCCCCCAGTATGCATTGCCCAATTCAGGCCACCTTTTACCTACATATGTACTTTAGATGTGTGCCATCAGCAACAAATGCCTTACACCAATTTCACTAAAGCATTAATCTCTCGAGTGTCTTTGCACTGACTTCCACCTCTAACACTAAATGACAGACAGTCAGAGTCCATCAGTATATTTTGCATTCTTCCGTGCAATGTGCAAGATTATAATAAATCCATTAGCAGATCTGTACTTTTAACCTCATTAGGCTGGTAGCTAAGGATGTAATTTAATTATTCTAGCCAACTTCTAGTGAAGGTCTTAGTGCAGCCCACTGCATACCAGAAAGCAAGCGTGAAAGCTACAACCAACAAAATTTACCACAATAATGCAAAAGGCATCTATTGGACTCCTTCAGAGAGCCAAAAAAAAAAAAAAAAATCATTACAACAACCTGTAAATGTGGACTGGATGTGTTCCTGATAGATGAAGGGCTATAGAAGCAATTGCTCCACCTCTGAAGATGCTAACATTGAAAAATCATGAGGTTCTTCATTTTTTTTAAAATTATCAAGACCTGTGAAAAGTGCTTATACTACATGAGACAAAAATATGGTAAAAGAAGCTCAAGCAGATATATTTCTATTTTTTTGTTCAATTTCCTGACATTTCATGTGTAATGCTTAAGGCAGCTAACAATAAAATAAAAAACATATAATTAAAAATAAAACACAGTATCAAAAAAAAAAAAAAAGAGGTGCTTTGTCAGAGGATTTGTTAGTGGGGGTATGCCTGTACTAAAAGATTCATTAACTACAGTTAGAAGGGACTATGGCAGGGCAGGATCTAAACATACTAGGATTACCAGTTTTTCCCAGAGTAGGATGGGGAATTCAATGCACAAGTTGTCAAAGACATAAAGACTAGCAGGCCCACAGAGAGAATCAGGAGAAGAGATGTAGACTTCTGCTACAATGCAGTCCAGGGCACTATACAATGTTATATTGGTTTTATATTTACCACAAACTACCAGACTTGGAGGTTATTTCATGACATGAGATACAGTTGTGCTGTTTACTGATTGTCCTTCTACAATTATGTTATCTTGCTTTTGGTGCAGATCAAAAAGGTACCATAAGCAAATGTTCTTCCCAAGCCTTGTGCCGACAGGATTATTTTGTATTGGCTAGCCTGCATCATCTGTACAATCCCTGCATCTGTTGTAGCTGAAGGGAAGCCAATTAAACTACATATGCAAGTTTTTTTAAGTCATGTGGACAGCTAATCAGAGGAACTGCCCAAGACCCATCACTGAGATATCCAACATATGGGAACTATCCATCTTCACTCAGTTGCATTATCAGGGTCTGTGACCAGAGGGAGAGAAATGTCCCAGATACTTTAGTCCCAATCCCTGAAGGCATTCATTACCCACATTTCTATCCGTCTCATTTCTAGGCTCTGTATTTCTGACTTGATCCAATTACAACAGAACACTCCAAGACACTTATCTCATATGGAAGATGAGCATGTCTTAACCTACAATATCACCTGTCCACAATTTAGGATCCTCATTTCTCCTACTAACTCCCACTTCCTTATGAAAACAGGATTTTCTGTTCTAGGAGAACAAAGACTTTCTAGTCATTTTTAATGGAAAGCTTCCCCATTTCCCAACACAAATGGGGATATAATCTAAATGTGTAAAACCTTGCTATCAATTTGCAAGAAAGGATATTGCAGTATGGAATTGTATAAGCCAATAAATCAGTACCACTGGGATCTTATCAGTACTCATAAGTCCCCATTTTCAGACGTTTAGTAACTGTCATGGAAACTGTCATGGAAACTGTCATGGAAGTTTACTAATACATAAAGCTGTACTTTGCACTCAAGTATGAGATCAAGCCTCTCAATTAACAGCCTCCTTTCTTAAATTGTTTCTTTTTTTCCAGCCTAAAACACTGGAATAGAGATCAGAATTGGCGCTACTCATGTGTATTTCTTTCAGGAAAGCCTGCAGTTTAAATATAAGCAACCTAATATATCCAACCATTTCATATCACTTTAAGCCCTCACTGTGCTGGTCTTATCCTTCATGCAATGCAGTTATCCACAATACATGCGGATAACCTTTATGGCAGCATTTCCATACATTTGGTGGATATCTTGCTAGTTTAGAAACTGTAGGAGCATCAATAAAAACAGAAGCATCAATAAAAACAGCAGACAGAAGCAAGATGCAGTGAAATCTAATAGAAGCACTGGTTGGCTTTGATATAATTCTTATACTAATGGACTTTAGAGAGAGGTGGCCAGAGGCATTTACTATTCTAAGACATGCTACAGTAGCTGTAACGCTTTGGAGCAGCTCTTGTTAATGTGCTATTGTAGGGTGGGAGGGGTGCCATGTGGAACCATGATAAATTAAGCCTTAAAATCATATAAAAGAGGCAAACTGTGGTACTAGGACACCTCCCTCCTTGGGGGAAACTGGAAGTGATCCACATTTAAAGTGAATATTTATGCACATTTTGATTTGACATGCCAGCCTAAGCTTGCTAGCTACTTCCCCTGGTCCATCAGCCTTCACAATTCTTAGTCCCACTCCCAGCCCATTTGTTTTGCACTATGTACTTCTATTTAACAGAAAAGAGCTCCTTTAGTATAGCTGATTCACAATGCGGAGGCCATTTGTTTTTAATCTAATTTAAGGAAGGATATGCAGATCTTTCACAGACTGTAAATCAAGTAGAAACAAACAAACAAACAGCTGATTTAGTAACTCTCAGAATACTTACTAGTTAAGTCCACAGAGGATGAAATTGCTCTGTTGTAATGTTGGTACAAAAAAGATGTGACACCCCCGAATATGCAGGCCTACACAAAAAGTCACCTGAAGGTATATCATGAATTATAGAATCACGGGAGATTATCGCACCACACTCTTAAAGCATTGCTATTCCATTTTAATTGCTCTGACTGTCTCCTGTTGCATTTTGGGGTTTGTAGTTCAGTGAGGCCTAAGATCTCTCTGGCTGAATATTCTAAATGCCCCTTCCTAAACTGCAAATCCCAGAATGCAACAGGAGGCAGTCAGAGCAGTTAAAGTGGAAAATGCTTTAAAAATGCAGTGCGATAATCTCCATAGAGCTGGGAGAGACCACAAGGGTCATCCAATCCAACCCCCTGCCATGCAGGAACTCACAATCAAAGCCCCTTCTCTGTCAAATTTACTGGGACTTTACAAACTGACTACATTCAGCCCTCCATATCCATGGATTCTTTATCCATGGATTCAAGCATCCACGACTTGAATATATATATATTCTATGATTTTACTATTTTATGTAAGGCACACCATTTTACTATGCCATTGTATATAATGGGACTTGAACATCCACAGATTTTGGTATCTACGGGGAGTCCTGAAACCAAACTCTAGCAGATAAGCCAAAAATGTAAGTAAGAACAGGTCCAACTCCTGCCCTAGGTCTATTAATACAAGGCGGTCCATATGAACATTTCGAGCCTTTGCACACATTCTTATGCAACATATTTCAGTTGTCAAATAAAGTCATGCAGTTTCAAACTTTCAGGAATTTTTCATGGTTACTGCTTCTTTTTTTTATACAAAAATCCATAGTACCATCACTCCACTTTAGTTATTGTTTATTTTATTAATACCCTGCCTTGCTGCCAAGATTGGAACAAGAAAGTCCTACCCTGTATTCCTACCAACTGTATTTGTGAAGGAGGTGGGATGGAGAAAAAGATTTTTCCTATAGATCTCAGGGTCCAGACAAGCTCATGGGGGAGATATGGTTTGTCAGATAGCCTCAACCTAAATTATAGGTGGCTTTATAGGTCAGAATGAACACAGCAAAGCTGTTTGAGCAGGGGAATTCTATGATCTCTGTAATAAGCCCTGGTTAATACTCTACTTTCAGATCTTTGTACCAGACAATGAATTGATTCAGTATCCAACTGTCATGGAAGAGCAAGAAAATTGGTATTTTGGGATTGCAGGGACTAGAATCATTGTCTAGGCATGCCCAAAATACCCCATCAGAAAGAAAGTGGTTATTATATTGACTAGGGGAAGAGTAAGACCTGAAAGCAAGGGACAGGTAAAAGGAAGACTGAATAGTGCAGGGACCACTTTCCTAGTCAAAAATATGGCAGTTGTTTTTCCTTGTTCTCCTCTGGGTATCTTAAGCCAAAAGCCTGAGGCAGAGATGCAATTGTAGCCATATTGCTGCTACATTTTTAAAAGTACCTGTCTTAGGCAGGGAAAGAAAAGGATATGAACCAACGCACACTTTCTGAATATGCAGAATGGAAATTAGTTAACCACTAGCTTTTATACCAAATATTTTGCAACAGTTCTTGGCTCAAGGAAAGTATAAAAATGGATATGAATAAGCATGTTTTGAGAGAGAAAAATATGTTGTATTTGATAAATGTATTATCCCTAAATTTTTAAATGCTCTTGGGGCAGGTTTCAAATATAAAATATAAGTTGTATTGTCATGTTTGGGTTTTTTTTTTTGCTCTGTTTTTAATTCCTTGTGAGAATTATAAATTATAAAAAACTAAGACTCACAGAATATGTTATAAACATGTATTTATCTCTGAATTTTCATGTAGACTAGAGTCTGAAAAATTGGAGAACCGTGTGGAAATGGAATAAAACATACTTCTGGGTGAAGTGAAAATGACACAAAGGAGGTGTAGATTAGTTTCTTATATGATCAGTTGTAAAGTTATAAAGTTGCCTGTCAAGCTGTAGGTTTCTTGGACATTATGGATTGGACTAGCAATCAAACCCATCAATGCTGTCCTTCACTGCACATTAGTTACAGTGTTTCTCTGCAACCCTGAAAATTAATTACAATGCCTGAAAATTAAATACTGATCCATGACTAACATTAATAGCATACACTGAACAAACTGATCTTATCTTTTAAGAAAAGAAACAGACTAACCGACAAAAGGGCATTTGCCTTCTTTTAACACAACAGGCTTTTAAAAATATTTACTACAAGCAGTTTGTATACAACAACATAAACATCAGGGATTGAAGAAGAACAAGTGGCTCACTCTAGATGTATTCTCAGCAGACTGCCTTAAAAAAGTATAAATACCTACCAAAATTATATTTGTATAGACAACCGGCACATCTTAATTGAAAATGGCTAAACTCTGATTTGTGTGCTGAACACCCACAACAATCAAGCAAATGATTCAAGTAAGAATTCTCTGAAATATACTAATTAAACATGAAATTTTCCCACCAGATACTCATAGCAGATGTTAGAGGAGTCCAAAACAGAAATATTTTAGATTAGCACATAGAAAACCAATATTACTTATTGTACAGGCACTTTTTCAAGTGTATTGTTTTGCCTAGATTAGATGGTTAAGGCCTGAAATTCCCCATAGTTTCATTCCTGACTGATTCATCTGAGTGCTCTTCTAGTAAATGAAAAATCTTCATCCACTGTCAATCTACAGAGCAAGATATCTATTAAGGATTGTCAATGTTCAGAATTAGAAGATGAGTAATCAAAAACCGTGAGAGCCAGTGTGGTATAATGGTTTGAATGTTGGACTACAACTCTGGAGACCAGGGTTCAATTTCCAGCTTAGCCGTGAAACCCACTGGGTGAACTTGGGCAAGTCACATACTCTCAGTCACAGAGGAAGGCAATGGCAAACCTCCTCTGAACAACTCTTGCCAAGAAACCCCTGTGATATGTTCATCTTAGAGTCACTATAAGTCAGAAACAAATTGAAAGCACACAATAACAACAAATCAAAATCTTCATGGTTCACTTTAGTGTCACCATAAGTTGTGAATGACTTGAAGGCATATAAAAACTATCACAGCAAGCAGGCTTCAAATAGTTAAAAAAACAAAAGTCAGTCCCCAACTGTTGTTTATTCTGTGAACCATAGAACCTGTGTAATATTCTAAAGCATAAGAATTCTGTTTGCAGCTTTCAGTCTGTTTTGACAACTGAGCAAACAGTGGGACAAATTTAACATTCAGGGATGATGTACGTAACCAGAGATTACCAAATGTTGAGTTGCAGTTAAATATTGTGTGGTTTTTAAAATTTTATTTTCAGATAGATTAGATCTACTGTGGATCTACAACCTGGCTTCAGAACATCTAGAGTTCCAGCTACTCAATCAGTCCTTTCACAGAAATGTAGATCCAGAGCTCCTTGATTTAGCAAGTCACACTGACACAAATTAAAAGGATTGGGCTTCACAATTTTCCACTGTGGAATGCATTCATTCTAAGAGATGTATGAAAGCATGTGACTTCCTGAGCTGCTAGTAGGATTAGACAAACTGGGGAGGGAAAGGGAAAGGAAGTATTCTCCAAAATTCAAATCATACCTGGATCAATGAATGTCCCTTCAAGAGTGATGATGCAAATCAAATTCACCAGCTCGCCTCGATAAATAGTTGACCTATCCGAATGCACTGACACATTAAAAACAGGACCTAGGAAACAAAAAAAGAAATAGTTTTATCCTATTTCTCCCCCCATGGGATTTTCAGAAGCTGCTAGCAACATACAGACTTACTAGAAGAGCATGCAAAGCTCTCATATATTCATAACTGATCAAAAACCTATGGAAATAGATCCCTATTCTCATCAACAAAGTTTATTTTATGCTGAATCTATGCAACACACTGCTCAAAAGATTTCTGAGGATTCAAAGAGATGCACCAGGATGACTGCAGTATTACAAGCTTTATCAGGCATGCCTAGAATAAATTCCAGAATTTTATTGTGTATTATGTCCATAAGTTACTCAACTAATTACCATTAACTGATGTAGCTATATAAACTATAAAATTTTATGTACACTGAATTAGTCACACAATACGCTGGCAATCTGTAAAGTGCCTTCACCAACCAAGAACCCACCATGGGTGTTTAACTATAATTCCCATCATCTGCAGCTAGATTGAGGAAAATGTTCCTCACCCCTCACCCCCCCCCAAACATATATGAGTTTTATAATGAATGAAAGATGGGATGCAAATGTCACATAACAAAAAAGACATACAAAAATAGGCTCATGACATGTTATGAGTTTTGTCATTTGGGACTCTTATCTTCTCTTGGTTATGCAGAGCAAATGCAATTCCACAACATTTTTCATTCAGACTTTCAAAAGCAAGTAAGGGATAGGAGGACAAGGGGAACAACTGGAGAAAGCAAATGTTTGATCATAACAAGAAGCATGCCCCCTCATCTCCCCATATCTCATTATTCAGTAAGAAATTCACAGCCTCCTAGGTAGCGGTTTATTTTTCTAAAAAATGTAGAAACAAAACATGACCCTGTAAAAAAGACACCTATAATTTAAGTGTAGCCTTTTGTCAATCTCTCTATACCACTCTTCCCCATGTGGGTGCCCTCCTAATACACTGAACCACAACTACTGTTACAACTGACTGTGGATGTTGAAAGTTTTTTTTTTACAGCACCTGGAGAACAAACATAGGTAAAAGTTATTCTGTGCTATCTCATAGTCTACTTCCACTTTCATCAGTGCAGTTCATCTCATGGTCTGGTCAAGTCAGTATCCTTAAGAAATACATTCAACAGCAAATCAATATTTCTCTTATGGAAATTGTGGCTTGGAAACTAGATTTTTTTTCTTGTCAATATTACGGTAATTCAGCCACAGAAACAGATACTCTGAATTATAATGGAAAGTACATTTTTGAATTATTAAGATTTAAAAGAGCAAGAAAATCCTGAAGTACATTTTTCACTCTCAGAGTCATTTACTACAGCACTGTGATCCAACTCGTTACAGGAGAAGCAAAAAATACGTCCCTTTCATATTCATAATTAATATGGTGTTCTTAATTCCCACCCCCTAAATTACAATTTTTGTCTGCTGTACTACCAAATTCATTTATTTTTTTAAATTTTAAAAACAATGTTATTGAATAATAACATAAAATGTAAAACACACACAAACAAGCATATAGAACAATTAATCATCTAAAAACATGTGTTTTAGATGATTAAAAAACAATTAATCATCTAAAACACAGTACATCTACAATTAACCATTTTGTTCCTTATTTTATAATATTACTAAACTTTACAAATTCATTTAACTAGTAATTGGGATGAAGAATAAGAAGGATGCACAACAAAAATAGTTTATGTGTTTATAAACATCCATGAACGTAAGTCATAAAAATCATTTCATTTCATTCACAGACATAAATGTAGGAGAGGTACATTTTCCTCCCTTCATGCTGTTCAGTTTCTCTGCTAATAAATTCCTGCAGAGCAAGTGTGTCAAAGGAAAGATCAGTTCCAAATGTTTTCCAGTTCAGACAAAAATAGCTGCATTAAATTAATCCTGTATCAAGTTAAGAAGGAATTATTGCATTTTCTAGTGCCTTATCAGCCTATAAAGGGGTAGGGAAAAAATTATGTGCCTAGTGACAATAATTCCCTAGAGGTTATTGCTAAAAGTTAAAGCAAAACAGACAGAATGAGTCCCCCATTCTATGTCACTTAGGTGTTCTGTGCACCCTGTGAATTTCCAGGGAGGAGAAAATTGAAGGTACACTGAATGCTAAATATAGTAATCCAGACCTTGTGAAAATGAGACAGAAAGAGCAATTCTACCCCAATCAAATTAACTAGCATTAGCTAGTGACCTCTGGCACTCCCTGAGTCAATCTATTGTCATCCAGGCCAACAGAGCAATGAATTGAAATCTTTAGGAATGACTTTTTGAGATATTGTTCAAGTTTGCTTTTACAGAGAACATCCAAAAGAGTTTGTTGACAAATAACAATTAGCTAGATATCTGGAGAACCTTTTGAAGTTTTACTGAAAAAGGTGATGCATGTTACTTGGATGGCAAACACCAAAAGATAGCAATGAAAATTCCAAAAAATTTGAAAGGCTGCTTACTAGTGTATTTTGGACAAACCGAATGCAAGTATTACATGGCTATGCGTTTGTATGTTTTTAGATTTTTTTGCGCTTTCCGTAAGATGATATGTGTTTGTAGATACAGTACAACACAAATGTTATAGATGTGCTTGAACTCTTGCAGCTTGATTATTTCTTCTATTTTATTGCATATGTAATACTTTAATGTTATAATGTTTCACATATAACTGACTTCAAATTTGTAAATTATATACCCAGGGTTCCATGTGGCCTCCTGGCCCTGCCTCTTCCTTTGGACACCTGTCACTCAACCTGGGTGACTTTTCAGTTTTGCAGCCATTTCGGTGCTTTCCAGCACCTTGTGACCATCAGCTGATGTCACTTCCTATGACACAGCACCTGGTCTGTCCAGCACAATGGACATTTTCCTTGAGACACTGTCTCCACAATCCCCTCCAAAATGTCCAATGTGTGCACAAAGCTTGGTTTGTTTCTCATGGAGTGCGTGTACCTATGGACCTTCCCTGTGCCATATCCCACCGGCCTGACATCTTCTGATGTCCTCCCACTGATGCCCAGTGCCCTGGTATCCCATCTGCCGCACTGTCTACCTGACCCATGCGTCCCAGACCCAGAACATCATTCTGTTTTCCCCAGCAGCATGTTTGTTGATATAGACACACTCCCAGGAAACCTGTCCATCACTCCAGGCATTTATCTTCTCCAGTGCTTCCACACTCTCGCCCAGATCTTCCGCAACTTTGCTCATGTCCTCAGGCTAGATCTTCCATCCTCTCAGGACTTTGGGCTTTGAGCTTCCACTCCTGGTGTCATGCCCAACTGCACTGACATTAGCTCATGTCTCTCTACCTGGAGGGCTTTTCGTGAGAATGTCTGCCACATTGTCCTCCAAACTAATATAGGACAGACACAGAACACCGTTCTGGACTAACTTTCTCAGGTTCTGATATCGAACCCCTATGTACTTTGTCCTGTTCCTGAGGTTCTCAGCTCTGCCATGGCAATGCAAGCCTGGGAATCCTCATGCACAACTGTTGGGCCTGTGCACTCCTCACGTAGGTCCACCAACAGCTGCCTCACCCATTGCACTTCTCCTGCCATCTCTGACAGCTCAGCAAACTCTTCTTCTGAAGTGCTCAGTGCCACACAGCTCTGCTTCCTACTCCTCAACACTACAGGGCTGTCAGCATACTTTATAAGCAAGCCAATCACTGACTTCCTATCATGTAGCTCTGAGGCAAAGGAGCTATCCACAA
>JAIPUX010001232.1:123642711-123659210 GCA_020142125.1 Phrynosoma platyrhinos
CTTCCAGAAAAGGGCGCAGCTGGTGTATCAGCCGAAGCTGATAATAGGTGCTCCTGACAGTCACATTTACCTGATTACTGTATATACAGTAATTTTTGTATCTTCTGATTTATAAGCTCCAAGTGAGATGATGACCTTGTTTCTGACTCTATATTAAAAGGATGTAAATCCATTGCATTACAGCAAAACAACATATGGTGGGAGCCAAGGATGGAACCTCCCATCTCCATTTGGCACTTCTACCATTACTGGAAAAAATATCATGGTAAATTTGTTAGTAGGGTCTAAATATCCTAAAGGCACCAGATCCTTTCTGATCTTGGAAGCTAAGGAGGGTCAGCCCTGGTTAGTACTTGGATGAGAGACCATAATGAAATAGCAGGTACTGCAGGCTATATTTCAGAGGAAGAAACTGGTAAACTCTCTTCTGAGTATCCTTTGCCTAAGAAAACCCTATAAAATTCATAGGGTTGGTGCAAGTCAACAGGTAACTTGAAAGCACACAGACAGACAGTCAAATATGTTAGTCTGTAAGAGTCCACAGCATTCTTTTTAGTTTTTAAAAAACAAGGATGTTGGTGGCTCCTAAAATTTTAATAAATTTAGTCAAATAAATTTATTAAGCATTTGACGTACACAAGATTCTTCCCTGTTTTTCCTGCCTTTATGAAAATCTTCTGAAATGCATTTTTCCAGAAAAGTTATAGATACTGTATCTATAGTGTAATTATTATTATTATTAAGTATTTATACCCCGCTCTTCAGCCAAAAGGTTATGGGTGGAATAATTAAAAACTGAAATCTCCACTGCAGTACAAGCATAGCCACCAATTTAAACAGGAGAGAAAGAGAGACTGAGGCCGCCTGCAGTTCAGCGAGATTGCACATTCACATCCTAAAGAGCTTTTCTTGAAACATGAAACCATTCAAAGTGATGCTCCAAAATAGCTCTGGCAAAATGCCAAGTTAGTGGCAGAAAAGTCTTCCAGTCCAAGTACAACCTTCCAGCTGCAAACAAAAAAATCAATTAGAACACAGAAGTCTACTGCAACGACCACTAAGAGCTTTTATGTGGAAATTGCAGAGACTTCTTTAACAGCTCCTCCACTCCTTATTGGCTTCTAAGGTTACACAGGTTATTGGGCTTATTCAAAATGAATGAGGCTGAAATGATCTAGTAAAGTGTTTTACATTTTGCTTTGCATAAAACCATAGTAGGTTAAAAAAAAATCTAAATCCAGTACTATGAAATAATACTCTAAGTCAAGTAGTGGCAACGTGTTAAAACTGGTTCATACTACAAACAGCAACATGAGTATTACAGCATTAACCAGGTGAATATGAAAGGCACAAAGGGATAACCAGCATTTCCTGTCACTAGTGAGCTTCAATTGTTTGGGACAACTTAACCCACATCTTTTCTGCACACTTTCTGTTTTACTGCAGTAAATAGCAAGCAATATATTATTATTATTATTATTATTATTATTATTATTATTATTATTATTATTATTAAGTATTTATACCCCGCTCTTCAGCCAAAAGGCTATGAGAGCGAACTGCTTCATAGTGAACTAAGCATTCTCTAAGCAGTTTACAATGTGTTAGCCAATTGTCTCCAACAAGCTGGGTACTCATTTTACCTCCCTACAAAAGAATGGAAGGCTGAGTCAACCTGGAGTCCTGCAGGGATCTAACTTACAAGATTGTGGCTGCAGTACTGGCATTTAACCAGTACTCATGCATGCACATATATCTGAGCAAACTTGAAAAAACGACTCTTTTTGTAGGAGTATACCCATCAGGCAGAACAACTGCCTCAGTGAACAAGATAAAATATATGGGATGTCTAATGATGAAGGAAAATGTTGTAATAATTGTGTATATATATATATATATATATATATATATATATATATATATATATATAATCTCTGTATATATATAATCTCTGTAGTCATTTTCATCCACTGGTATACAACACAGAGTTTTAGATTACAAGCTGCTTTCTGAAAGTCTACTAGAATGTTATATTTGTCATTTTGCTACTGCCCAGGAAAGATGGTGTATTTTCTTCCTTCTTTCTAACAAAACATCATCCACCAAGCAAAAACAGTTTGTAAAAGGTATGATCAACACATCTCTTCCCACACACACTACAGATAAGCTCAGCTGGATCTCACTACTGTGTGTGTAATGGTCCTTTTAAAAGAGAGTCAGCATCATCAGCTCTTCAGACAACAGTGACTATCTCAGTCAAACATGTGCAGAGCTAGAGAGAAAAAGAATACTTCTTGAGTAGCAATGCTTAGCTTAGTGGTTGGAATGCACTATTATATGCACACGTTGACAGGGAAAAACTATGAGATCAAAACTGTGCTTAAATGAACAATCAGTTCCATAGTTTATGGAAGCAGAGTTATCAAGCACACACACTAGAAATGTAAAGAGGAAAGCATGGGTGAATCACAGCTACTTGGGTCTGAATGATTTTATGGTACAGGTGAGTGTAGAATCATTTCTATTCCTTCTATAAGCACTGCTAAAGACACCCAAAAGAGAATAAGGGAAGAAGGAAAAAAAAGTTCAGTATGCTGTTCCAGTCAGACAGATCTGATATGGGGGAAACTGAAGCTGTGAGGAACTATGTTGCAGACAGCAAAGTATGAAATGAAGAACTAGAAATTCAGCTCCCTTAGGAGAAAAAATAAATAAACAGAATGAGTACAGGACAGCAATCTGTCTGTAGAAATTTATTCTGCAGCAGAATTTCCTTGAAAGCTTCCTAAAAGCTTAAATTCTCCTAGTAAATGAATATCAGTAGCATAAAAGAGTTGGAGAAATTCTGGCCAAACATATTAAGCATTTTCAAATGAGCAGATCCCTAGTAGAGGTGCTCCAACATCATATTATCCCACAACTTCTGATCTTATAGAGATTTTTACTGACCTGAAGTCTGGAAGTCTATCTGGATGGGATTGGATAAACCATTGACTGCCTCTCGCCACATGCCTCCACCCCCTGGTGACCACGCAGTCACCACACAGCGATACAGCCCAGCATCAGAAACCTGTGTCTGGTACATCCTGTAGCGGAACTCATTCTCCTGGACCTTTTCCAAAACCACACCATCAACCCGGTCTTGGTCTATCCAGTCTTCCCGTCTGACCACTGAATCTTGATTGAGAGAAATTATACGAGTGGTCCCATTAGGATTAGACTGGTCATTCAGTGTCTTCTCAGCTGTAATGAGGACTGAGTAACGAGGAGTCTTGATGTTCTGGGAAGACACTTTGCATGTCATTTCAAAAGTGTGCCCTGCCATGAAGAACGGCTTCAGCTTCACAGCCTCTACGGTGAGTGTGTAATCTGAGAAGAGCAAAGGAAGGACAGACATAAGCAACAAACCAAGGATGAGCAAACATATGCAGTAAGCACAGAGCTGGGAAAAGTTGCTTTTTTGGCCCCTGAGCATGATGGCTGGAGGATTCTGGGCAGGGGTCGGCAACCTATGGACCACGTGCGGCCCGCAGAGGCCTTGGGACTGGCCCATGGTCACCCCCTGATTCTGGGGGTTGTGGTCCAAAAAAAATCTTCCCAGTTCTAAGTCACACTGTGAACATTTTACAGTGCATCAACAGTCTAAGATTGGGAAATGCGTTAAAGCCTGTGAATGCAGACACATACAGAATCACAGTGCAGCATGTAAGCGTAAGACCACAATTCCCACTGAGTTCAATGGAGCTTACTCCCACATAAGTGGGCACAGGACTGCAGCCTAAGTGAGATAGCTTTCGGCAGCTACTTAGCAGCATGTTTTGACAATGAATGAAAAACAGAAACAGCAGGGAAAAGTAGGCATGCAGAATAATTAGATACTGAGAATTTCATCTCCACTCTTGAGTGAAATCCTAACTGAGCTCTCTGATAAGGAATCAGGGCTTCAGTTTCACATTATGGAATAGCTGTATGAATGAACATGGACACAATGAATCAGAAATTAACTTTCCAGCCCAACAGTAGTAGTTCTGATATAGATTATTAGGTGACATTTGGTTCAACTGTTAAGTAATTTAAGAGAAACATCTATTTACATTTCCAAATAACTGAAAGCAAAAACATTGCAAATAAGAAGTTTCTCACTCTTTCTATTCTTAAACAAACAAACAAAAAAAAAATTGCCCAAGTGTTCCTTTTGGTCTTAGACTTTTTACACTGCCAGGATACACTTTGCTACTTTTATACTTTGTCTCAGAAGATACCAACTTGCACTCAATTAACTGTTCAGCATACTGTCATCTCTGAGTATGATCACTCTTCTGTTTGAAAGGCTACTGGGCTTTCCAGGCACAGAGGAGGACCCTGAAGAGGTGGTATCAGTGCAATCCAGAATGTCCCTTTCCTGGACATAAATGTTTGGGGTTTTAAAAAAAATGGCACTAAAGATTTGAGTCTTCAATTTTACCATTATTCAGTGGATGGAGATGGGAAGATAAGGGTAAAAAAGACACACTCTGTAATGCTTCCACTTAAAGTATTAGGGCCACTTCAACTAACTAGACCAGGGGTAGGTAATCTTTTTGAGCCGGGGTCTGGGTTGCTGTCCCTCAGACAATTGGGGGGGCCAAAAGCACCATAAATAAATAAATAAATAAATAAATAAATAAATATGCACTCTCTCTCAGACCCTGAAAAACCATGGCAAAACCCCTGTGGAGATTTTGCCAAGAAAATCCCAAGAACAAGTAATAACAACAATAATCAATATCATCATGGTGGGCGGTGGCAGGACTGGCCTGGGGCCAGTCCAAAGGCCTTGGGGGGGGGCGCATCTGGCCCCTGGGCCTTAGGTTGCCTACCCCTGAACTAGACCATATTCTTCTGGAATTGCAATTGCAGCCAGGAAGGCAGTAGGAAAGCAACACTATAAGTAACTGGAGTGGCTTGATTCCCTGCATGGAATGCTCCCTTGACATCAGATAAAAATGAATACAAGAGCATTGATGGAATTTTTCCACACGGGGGGTCTGGATAAAACTTGTCAAGTGCATGCAAGAAAACTGGTTTTCTGCTTCTCTTTCCCTGAAACCCAGGAACATATTGGATCCAAAGGAAGAACTGTTGGCAGATACAGATGGGGAGACATAAGAGGAGGGTGGGCAAAGGAACAAATTAGATCACCCTTTCAGCAATTTCTTGCATTATTGCTTTCTAAGGCAGTCTTTCTGGGTCTCAGTGGCCCTCTATAGAAGTATGAGCTTATGATGAAGTGCTACACACAACATAAATATCAGTGATTCTAGACAGAAGAACTGAATACTAATTTAAATAGGAAAATAATCCTTGAATCACAAAAGATCACAAAAATAACATTTCTGTACATTGCAGAACCTTTCTGCAAATAACTTGGCTTGATGCTGCCTCATGATGGTAACAGAATAAATAAATAACATATACAACTACCTGAGTAAATAATCCAAATTATATACCCATATGACCTTTATCTATTTTGTTGACCACATGACACAGTATGCTCCCTCCTGGAAACTTTGAATTACTTGCATTTGCATGCAACACTATTCCAAAGAGAATAATTTTCAACAAAGGAAAAGTAATCCTATTTTAAACTGAGGCATAGCATATTCTGAAGGTACACAATTGCAGTTAAAATAGTACTGCTACTTTCCCCACCATACAGCCCAATGACAGGTTTCCCAAAACTGGCAGCTGTACTCAACAAGAAATTTCTTGCAATGTATAGAGGGACTAAATACATTTTAGAAAAAATATGTTTCATATTCTCCATCTATAAATGATAATATGGTTTTGTTTTTGTGCTTTAAAAAAAAAACTATAATGAAGCATGTAGGTTTAAAGGCTTAATCAAAATGTAATTACAAAATTGTAGAGTTCAGTTCAGAGAAAGGTATTTTGCCAAAACGTATGGAAAAACACAAAAGAAATTACAAGTATACATTGCAAACAGTTCATAAAAATGATCAAGACTGCACAGAGATTGCTTTCATAAAGAAATCACATTGACTGCCTCCATCAGCACCACTCTACACTACAGGAATGAAGGTGATTCATGCAATATGGTATTTTCATCTTCACAATTCTGTGACTTGCCATCAATCTATGAATTTACAGCTTGATGCTACTACCTCCAAAGGGCTTGGAATTAAACTAGCATATAGGCAGTTCTAGTCCCTGCTCCTTGTTTCCCCACAACAAGTTCTCTTAGCTTCTGGTGTCAGCTTCTACTGGCACATCACATACATTTTAGCTCTGCAGTACAAAGGAGGCAGGTCACATTCACTTCCACAAAAGCAGAGTTCTTATTATTTATGCATTTGGACTAGCTTGGCATTTGGAACTATTTGTACAACAATCCATTTTCCTCCAATAAAAAAACCAGCTGAATAGTAAACATGAAGTGAATCTTTTAAAAGGCAACAGGGAAATAAGATATACTGAGTTCACAACACACTTCACAAAATTAAAACTATACAATAATACTTGTGTCCTCTCCCAAGACACTCACAAGGTAGTTGTCATGATTACATTTTGCCATGTTTTACCTCCAAGCAGCAGTTTTCATGATGAGTAAATGCTGCCTAGAATATGAGAAAACTGAGTATGACAACTATATCACCCCACTGTACAATGCTCATAAAAGGCAACATCAAAAGAGTCTTTGACAGGTAGTCTCCTTCTACTACAAAGAAAAGCTCCCCCAACGCTTTAGAACTGCTCTGGTGAAAGAGCAAGGCAAACCTGGGTTGATGAGGTCAGAAGCCAAACCTAGCTAAGAGCATACAGAAGAGCTTTTCCTCATCTTCCTCAAAATCTTCCTGAGAAAGCCTTTGCCTCCTGGGTGGCTAACTGGGTCCCTCTGCCCTTGCCTTCTTCTATGGCAATCTTCCAAGCCTGGGAAAAATCCAAACACCCTCTCCACACTCTGATTATGCCCTCCTCTGCTTCCTAGGCTACAGTCCCAATTTTTATGCCTGTGTTACTCCATACCTCTGGCTGCTGACTCTTGATCATCTATCTCGCTGTTGCTGAATGACTGCACAACTGCCAGCATTCTTCTCTTCACTGGTCAGCACCCCAGTTTATCAGAACAAGCAGGACAGGAATATGGTAGTATGCTTGTCCTTGACACCTCCTCACAGTGACTGAGTCAAAAGCCTTACTGAAATAAAGGTATACTACCTCCATAGCATTCCCCATATCTGTCAAACTTGTAACTCTATCAAATAAAAAGAAATAAGATCTTGTGTGACTTGTTTTTGAGAACCCCACGCTGGTTTGTTGTAGTCACAATATTCTTTCCTAAGTGCTCATAGACACTGTTTAAAGACTTGTTTTAGAAACTTTCTCAGTGCTGACATCAAGCTAATTGGTAGTTGACTGTTGTCTTGTTGTTTGCCCCTTTTTAAAAATGGGGACAACATTAGCCTCCCCCCACCACCAACTTTCTCTGGCCTCTTCTGTTCTCCAGCAATTCTCAAAGATTATTGATAGAAGCTATGAGAGTTTCTTTAGTATCTTAGGATGAAGTTTATCTGGTCCTGGAGACTTCAATTCATTCAAAGTAGCTAGGTATTTCTGTACTACCTCTTTGCCTATGCTGGGCTGCAGTCCTACTACTGCATCATCTGTTCTTTTTGCAACTGAACACTCTTTTCCTTATGGGAGAAGACTGAAGCAAAGTTGTATTGAGTAGTTCTGTCTTCTCTCTGTCCCCTATTAGCATTTCACTTTCTTTTCCATACACTTCTATACGGTACTCCATATTTCTATTTCTTTATTATTATTCTTGCTCCAAAGATAGCCAGCCATCTCCCGCCTTTTAAAATAATTTTTTAAAGCCCTCTACCAGGCCTAAACTTGTTCTTAGCTGTAGCTTTTCTGACCTCCTGACAAATACTGGCTTTTTTATTGTATTCCTGTTCGATGATTTTTTCCCTTCCATTTCTATTAACATAATGCTAAAAATTCTTAGTATACTTCTGGTGTCTCCTATAAACATTCCAACTTCCAATAATAATAATAATAATAATAATAATAATAATAATAATAATAATAATAATATCTGCAGAGCAATCGGGGCGGGTTACAACATATTAAAACTGACAAGTTAAAACATCTCTCATCCCATAATCCCACCCTCCCATCCCCTCCAACTATAGTTTGATACAACAGTAGGCGCCAGAATGAGTGGATGTACTTGCGATGGCATACATAGCACTGGCATAGGTTGTGTGAATGACATGATGACCCAGCCATGTGGAAAGATGTGGGGATGGAGGAGTTTGCTGGAAGAGCACCACCCCACCCCTTCTGCATTTCAGATGGAAACTGAAAGCCAAAAGAGGAATCCTGCTAGATCAAACAAGATAGGAACCCACTTTTATCTCTTGTGTATTCGTAAAAAAAAAAAACACCCCAAAAACCCTTGCCCTCTCATTCCTGGGGACTCTAGATCTTTTCTAAGGGATGTAAAGTCAATGAAGCATCACTGACCAAAATCAATCATTTTATCTCCCCAATATCAAAACAAACTCTTCATTTTGGAAACCTTCTCAGGTTCCATTGAGGGGCCATCAAGCTTTTGGTTTCCCACTGAACCACTATGATTTGGGGTTGGTTTAAAGGCATAAATAGCACCCCAAAACAGCCTATTTGCTGCAGTCTCCAACCCACCCCTACTCACACAGTGACTGTCATCCTCAGGCTTCAGTCTGAATTGCCATTCCTTTGTACGTTCCTGTCTGCTTGCTCAAGTCTCATGGTTTAAGCCACTTCTGCTTTCTTGTTTTCCATGGACCATCTCTTCAGGGTCAGTAGATATATCCCCTTATCTAACCCCCAAACTCCACTATCCTATTTCACTTTTCTATATTCAGTTAACTCTGTATGCTGTGTGAAAGAGTGAGTTTCTCTCATATGTGTGTTCTTTTATATTTCTTCTAATAAAAGCTTATTATTTATTTATTTGTTTGTTTATTTATGGGTTTTATAGCCTGCCTTTTAAACATTCCCCAAATCAATTAAAAATACATTGCAACTGACAGTGGAGGCTCTAAAAGCCCCACACATTTCTCATTTCTGTGTTCTCATACCTTCTGTCCCCACTTCTATTGGTTTCCAAAAATCCAGAAGTAACTGCTATGATATTGCTGGTTGTCTTAGCTAAAACTTTCCCAAAAGGTTGCTACTACAAGTGTATTTTTTGTCACAATGTTTTGACTAATCACTTAAGTAGAAATTTATTCTTTTCCTTATGTGCTTTCTATATGAACTGTCTTGACTTGTTTTTGTTTTATAATAAAAACAGCCTCCAAAAAACTGGAGGTAGTTCAAGTTATTAAACTCTCCAACAGCTCCCAGCTGTTTATATAGCTATTACATACTGAGTGTTGATTTTATATTTTGAACTATATACTGGCAAGGCAGAAAGTTAGAAAACATTCCCTAATCTAAGGTTCAAGATGTGTTTGTAGTTAAATGAAAAGTATTTTATTATGCTTAGCACTGACAGTGTAGATTTACAATGATATATAAAAATGAGAAAACTATTCAGACTAGTTCCTAAAAATCATTTTCATTATAATTACATTCCACAAGGAAGCAACATTTTGTATGTTGATTATAAAGGCTGTAAATGTTTTTGTCTTCATTTTACATCTCAAATCTATACTAGTATTCAAGTTAACAGACAGTAGATGGACTGTAATTTCCACAGCTCTTCCTTCTTTTAGATTTCACTGGGAAATGATAAATTTTATCTTCAGATCAGATCAAATACTATAAACATATATTTAAAACAAAGAATTAATACATACATCTTGATAATAAGGAAAATAGCAGAATGAAGTTTTATAACTATTATATTAAAACCTCACTCAGGTAATTTGAAATTATCACATGGCTGATTTAATCAGAATTTTCTCTTTTCTTTTTTGTCAAAAACTGGTCAGCATAATTTCAAAGAGGGCAAAGCTCTAAATCTCACACTGGTTAGAAACTCATAGGAGACAATTCAGTTCATCATCAAGGTCTCAACTTCTCATAACCTAACATAAGAATAGCCTAAGAAAAATGAGACCTCAAATTGTCTCTGTTCCAAGTTCAGTTCAAATTATGTGAACTGGTTCTCTTCACTGAGAACAAGAGTGAAGAACTTTTACCTAAAACAGAGGTGGGCAAATTTCAGGCTTGTGGAATTAATTGTACCTGAACCCTGTGATCTGCCAACCCAAGCCAGAAAAGACATACACTTAAAATTAAAGAAATCTAAGCCCAAGAATTTGCTTTAAATATGAGTACCATAAAAATCGACTTCAGGTTACCCTCTTCAGTCTTCTTCATTTCAACAGTAAAATTTACACATCTGCCTGTGTGCACAAGTCGCCTGTCAATTTATGTCAATCCCATGAATTTCATAGATTTTTCTTGGGCAAATAATATCCAAAGATGGTTTTGTCAGTTCCTTCCTCTAAAATATAGCCTACAAGGTATTGGTGGGCAGTCTCCCACTGAAATACAAACCAAGGCTGACACTCTTATCTTTTGAGATCAGATGCAATCTGGTACCTTTAGGGCAGGGGTAGGCAACCTAAAGCCCGGGGGCCGGGTGCAGCCCTCCGAGGCCTTTGGACCGGCCCCAGGCCTGTCCTGCCGTCGCTGCCCACCATGATGATATTGATTATTGTTGTTATTACTTGTTCTTGGGGTTTTCTTGGCAAAATCTCCAGAGGGGTTTTGCCATGGATTTTCTGGGGCTGAGAGAGTGTGCATGCATATTTTTAATTTTTTTTTAAAAAAATATTTATTTATTTATTTATTTGATTGTTTGTTTTTGGTGCTTCAGCCCCCCAATTGTCTGAAGGACAGCAACCCGGCCCCCGGCTCAAAAAGGTTGCCTACCCCTGCTTTAGGGTATTGATACCCATTAATTTATGCAGGAGGACACTACAGTTGGCCATTGACTTTTACATATTTACCATTCATGGTTTTGATTATTCACAATGTTTATCTGCATGTGCATGCACTCCTCCTCCCTCATGAGCTTTTCCCCTTGAGGGAGAAACCCATGAGGGAGAAAATAGCCAGGAAGGGTGCGCACGCACTCTTCTTCCTCTCCCTATGTTCTAGGCAGCTCAGGGAAGCCAATTAAAGCACGGGGGGGGGGGAGTGCGTGCACACACCTCTCCTGCCTACCTCCACTTATTTCGTTTTTTTCACTTTTGCACCCCTAACCCCCACAAAAGTGGAGGACTGACTGTATTTTGTTGCCACTGTTAAGCAAATGGGAGTCAAAACCCTTGGCAACAGCTTTAAATCAATGTAGTTTAAAATCCGAGTCTATTTTCTGCTCACTCCATCTCTGCAACATTTTATAAGATTCTATATATTTATATTGGAATGCCTGAGAGAAATAGGAATTGGAGGCACTGCAATCCAGTGGTTCCGTTTCTTTCTCTCAGGCAAATTCCAGAGGGTGATGCTCGGGGACAGCTGCTCTTCAAAAACAGAGCTGAAATGTGGTGTGTCATCCTGTCCCTGATGCTATTTAACATCTATATGAAGCCGCTGGGAGAGATCATCCATAGATATGGGGCGGGGTGTTATCAATATGTGGATGACACCCAAATATATTTCTCCATGTCTCAGTCAGCCGCCATGACGTCAGATGGCAATTCTCCCCTTAGTCAATGTCTTGAGGTGGTAATGGACTGGATGAGGAAAAACCAACTAAAACTGAATCCAGACAAAACGGAGTTACTCACAGTAGGGCCCCCCAAACCAGGTACTGGGTTACAATCTCCAGTCTTGAATGGGGTCACACTCCCCGCTAAGGACTGTTCACAGTCACAGTTTGGGGGTGCTCCTAGACTTGTCGCTTCACATGATGGATCAGGTGAATGCAACAGTCAGGAGCACCTGCTATCAGCTTTGGCTGATATGCCAACTGTGCCCTTTCCTGGAAGTAAAGGACCTAGAAACTGTAGTCCATACACTGATAACTTCACGACTCGACTTCTTCAATGCACTCTACATGGGGCTACCCTTATACCTAGCCCAGAAACTTCAATTAGTACAAAATACGGCAGCCAGGTTGATCACCGGGAAATCTAAAAGTGATCATATTACACCTATCCTGAAATCCTTACACTGGCTGCCTATTGGTTTCCAAGCACAGTATAGGTGTTGGTGATTACCTTTAAAGCCCTACATGGCCTGGGTCCAACATATCTAAGGGATCGCCTTCTTCCATATAATCCACCTCGCACCCTCAGGTCCTCTGGGAGGTATCTACTGCAACCGATATAAACTAGATTAGCGGTAAACTCCCAGAGGACGTTCTCTGCCACCGCACCCAGACTGTGGAACACCTTGTTGTAGGAGATCCGTCAAGCAACCAACTTGGACAGCTTTAAAAAGGCTGTCAAGATGGATCTCTTCCAGCAGGCCTTCCTGGAATAGATCGTACCATCTGATCCTGTGCTCCTCCCCTGATATTTACCCTCCACTAAACACACCTATTGGTATCCCAGAATGCATGTTGTTTAATTTTATATGTTTTATTTAAAAATTGTTCTTAAGTCTTTTAAGGGGGGTATTGTATTATTGTTTTATTGTAATGTGTGAATCTGTAAGCTGCCTTGATTGCCTAGGCAAAAGGCAGGATATAAGAAATAAATTATTATTAATTATTATTACCCAGAAAGCTCAATAAAATTCATTTCCTGCTTGCATTTTGTTGTTGTTGTTGCGTGCCTTCAAGTCATTTTTGACTTAAGGTGACCTTTAGGCAAACCTGTCATGGGGCTTTCCTGGCAAGATTTATTCCAGAGGAGGTTTGTCATTGCCTTCCCCTGAGGCTGAGAATATGTGACTTGCCCAAGGTCACCCAGTGGGTTTCATGGCCAAGCCGGGAATTGAACCCTGGTCTCCAGTTATAGTCCAACACTCAAACCACCACACTGCACTGGTTCCATACTGCTTGAACTATAAACTTCATTTTGAGGCATCTAGGATGCAATAAGAGGATGGCAATCCCCCCTCCATCTCCTCCCTCTGAAGAAACAGTCCAAGAAAAACCTATGATAGGTTCACCTTAGGGTTGCCATAGATCAAAAATGACTTGGAGGCATACAACAACAAGAACAATATAATCTGGCTCTGAATGTTCCAGTCTTCAAAGTATGTAAGTTGGGAAAGATGGGGAACACCTGGCTTAACGAGACTACGTGTGAAAGGGATCTAGGAGTCCTAGTAGACCATAAGTTGAACATGAGTCAACAGTGTGATGTGGCAGCTAAAAAGGCCAATGAGATTCTAAGCTGCATCAATAGAAGTATAGTATCTAGATCAAGGGAAGTGCCACTGTATTCTGTGTTGATCAGGCCCCACCTGGAATACTGTGTCCAGTTCTGGGCACCACAATTCAAAAAAGATGTTGAAAAACTGGGGCATGTCCAGAGGAGGGCAACTAAAATGGTGAAGGATCTAGAAACTAAACAAAAATAGAAACTAAACAAACTAAACAAAAATAGCAACTAAACAAAAATAGCAACTAAAATGGTTGAAAAAAAATAGAAACTAAACAAAAATAGCAACTAAAATGGTGAAGGATCTAGAAGGATCTATGAGGAACAACTTAGGGAACTGGGTATGTTTAGCCTGGAGACAAGATGGTTAAGAGGGGATATCATAGCCCTCTTTAAATATTTGAAGGGATGTCATATTGAGGAGGGCGCTAGCTTGTTTTCTGTTGCTCCAGAGAACAGGATCGGGAACAATGGGTGCAAGCTACAAGAAAAGCTACCTCAACATTAGGAGGAACTTCCTGACAGTGAGAGCTGTTCGACAGTGGAACACTCTCCCTCTGAGTGTGGTGGTGTATCCTTCTTTGGAGGTCTTTAAGCAGAGGCTGGATGGCCATCTGTCGGGGATGCTTTGATTTTGAGTTCCTGCATGGCAGGGGGGCTGGACTGGATGGCCCTTGTGGTTCTTCCAACTCTATGATTCTATGAAAGCTGGTTTATATCATACCTGTGTCTTTGGTCAATCACTTGAAAGTTAAGGCTAAGCAAGTCTTGTTTGACCAGGTCTAGAGCCTTCCAAGAGTCTCCTATTAAATATTTCTTTCTGTTAAGTCTACTGAGGAAATAAAAGCAAGTTTATGGCAGTTGAGTCCAAAACAAACATTTAAAAACCAAGCAAAGCAAAAAAAAATTTACCTCAGATTGGTAAATTTAGGTGCTTTCTGCCTTTCTAAATAAGCTTTATGCACTTGCCTGGAAGAGAAAATAGAGAAAGCCAAATCGAAATATATGTAAAACAGAATAAGAAGGAAATAGTGATATGAAGAGGATATGAGGATAAGCAGGTATGTATTATCTGCTTAATTTTGTTTAAACATTTATTATAGTTTTATTTTGTAACTGGTTTTGAATATGCAATTGGGAATCATTGACCTGAGTGGTATGTGGGGTGCAAACAGTACAGTTATTCTTTTACTATTGTGGAAAGCAAAACTGTACTTCAAGCCTAATTTTTGTAATTTTCTCATTATAAGAAACATTTCAAGTGTGATATCTCACATTTGAGCCCTATACTATCAAGTTGAGGCTGGTGTTAAGTGCTTTAATTGTGATCCTGAGACTAGAGAATGAAGTCTAGGATTAACATTCATTTCTTTCTGCTTTCTGCCACATTTCTGAATGATAACATAATACCGAATATAACTGGCATGTGTTTTCAAGTCTTATCAACTCAGCTAAGCTATTGTGTAGCTTATTTTTTAAAAAATATTTTGATGGTGTTCTTAAGCCACTGAATATTGACTCAAAGTAGGACTAATCACAAGTATCTGATTACAATGCTGTGAATTTTGGACAAAGCTTCCAAGGCACTCACCCCCAGAAAACCCCATTTGTTTCAAGTGAATTGCTTCACAGCACGAAGTCTGAGGGTAGCAGCCTCTAGCGTAATTGCTTTCTTTTCATATAAATTACTTCCACGATCTTCAAAATGAGTGCTTCGTTTAATTTTAGATGCAAACACAAGAAGATGTAGTCAGTTAAGTTATCACCACTCATCTCTCATTTCCCTTGCCTTAATTTAGTACTCGAAGCCAGTGGCTCCAAGAATATTTAGGCCAATATTCTCTTCCAAAGAATACCCCTAATATACTGCTGCTTTTTTCCCTTCCAGAATAGAAAGATAAGAACATGTTTTGCAAAATGCATGAGGAAAATGAATACTCTGCTTTAGGGCTACCTGTGCAAGGGAAAGCATATAAAGATGAGGCAGAATTGTCATTACATGTTTTCTTTTTTCTAAGTAATCCTCAATATGAACTTCAATGGCCCCAGGGATATGATGTGGCAGCAGCTAAATACATGGCAACTACCTCTGTGTTCAGCAAGCATGTCAGCTAGATGCTTCTCGGCAAACTGACTGCTCTATAAGAAGCACCTGGAAAATATGATACTGAGTTAGCAAATCCAGGCCCAGGCAAAATTATTTATATAATCTTATACTACAAAAAAACTATTGCATGCAACCTTTTATCTTAGGCACCCTTGAATATAAGAGCCAAATCTGTAGATCATTTAATATATAGCACTCATATAGAAATACCATGCTATGTGCTTTGTGTGGGTGATTGCTTTGTTTTCTGCAGAGCCTGCATTATCTTTTGTTGCTGTGTATGCGCTTCATGTTCTTTTTTACTTATGGTGACCCTAAGACCAGAATCATGAGGTTTTCATATCATGGGGTTTCCTGGAAAGATATGTGCGGAGGAGGTTTGCCATTACCTTCCCCTGGGGCTGAGAGAGTGTGCTGGCATGCTATTACGGTAATAATGTTATCCACAGCAATATTAACTTCATCATCCCACATGCTACTGTAACTAGTTTATTGTGTGTGTGTGTGCGTGTGTGTGTGTGTGTGACATACCTATTACCATGTTGGATTATCTGTTTCCAGTGATATACCTCAAAAATCTAGGAGTGGCACAGATCATCGTGTGATTTGGTTATAGTGCTGCTGATGCTCATACAACAATCAGAAGTATCAAATTAATATTTTTAAGAGTAAAAAGTAATCAGAAGTATCCATCTCTTTACTGTTCACATGTTGGAATTGTGTATCTTTTTTCACCAGAATACGAATGACCATAGAGCTATTTTAACTGCATTTTGCCCATGTATTTTTAACCTCTCTACCAATACATCATTTCAGAATGGACTAATGAACTCAGTGTAAAACTATAACAGCATTCCCTTAATATAAACTCAATTGGAAAGTACAGATAGAAATAGAGACAAAAATAGAGCCACTGAGAAACAAGAGGAAGAAACAAGCCTGCAGTTGGCAAGAGAGCATGTGTCTGCCTTGTTACAACAGTTCTGCTGGCTGGCAGCCAACTTCTCAGCACAGTTAATAGTACTGTGTCTGTCCGTCTCCGTCTC
>JAIPUX010001232.1:123674661-123703759 GCA_020142125.1 Phrynosoma platyrhinos
ATCACCTAGTATACTGGTAGTCCTTCCCCCCAACACTTTCTCATTTTCTCCCATTGGGAGAGGGGTCATCTTATATGGCGAGTATATCCCAAACTCTATATTTTAACTGGGAAAGTTGGGGGTCTTCTTATATGCTGGAAAATACAGGGTATGCTTTTTTTTTTTTTTTTTAGCATGCTGGGGATATCTGGTGAAGCAGGCTAATCTGCTTTTCCCTTCTCTCTCTATTTTGCTGTTCATACATGTTCAGTAAATGATTCTGGAAGCAGCTGCTGTTTATCTTCCCTGTTGTAGGCAGGCACGTGTGGCTACAGCAGAATCTGCTACAACAGAATCTCATTCTTTTGCAGCTCAAGCTTACTCTTGCTGCTGCAACAGAACATGAAAAGTCTGTGTTTCCCCAGCCCTCCTTCACTATGTTGATTCTGCTAAAAAAAAAAAAAAGTCCAGCTAGACAGAAGCAAAAGAGGATGGAGGGGCTGAGCAGGCATTAAAAGCCTTTCTAAAAATGAGCTTCTTTATCAGAGGCTTTATTAACTGATGTATGTGTGTGTATAATGCACTTTAACTAAGGGATCTCACAGTAACCATCAATATAATAGATTTGCAAATTATTCTGCCAAAGTTATTAGGCTGCAGGAAAAAAAATCATTAGCTTACAATCTATCACTCTTTTTTTTTTTGCCAACCCTTCAAGGGAGTAACAATCAGATAAACAGAAAAATCTCTAGCTCTGTCATCAGCCCACTTGACTGCTGTGATGGGCAGGCAAGAAGGGGCCACCTTGAATCCCATTTTGGGAGAAAGGCAGAATATAAATCCAATAAATAAAGAAAGAAAGAAAGAAATATACAATTTTACTTTCTGTCAGCCAGTACAGAGACACAGGGAGTGGCACAATTAAACAGAATTATAGTATTTTGCTATCCCTTTAACTTCTGTGGCTACTTCCTATAGAATCCTGGGATCTGTAGTTTGGTGTGGAACTACAGTTCTATGATAGATATTTCTAGATACCTCATAGGCCATCTACGTTGTACCACTAGCCATGGAAGAAAGACATTTCACTTCTTCTGGCCAGCACAGAAAGCCAGTAGTCTGGCAGAGTTGGTAAATACTGAAATATAGGTGTTGCTAATTCTATATGCTAGTCTGGAGGCTAGGGTTTGAATCTCTACTCAACCAGGCAAACTGAGTGGGGGACCATGGGCAAGTCACACTCTCTCAGGCTCAAATAAAGGTAATGGCAAACCCTCCCCCCCAACACACAAATCTTGCCAAGAAAACCCAGTGATAGGTTCTGTTTAGGGTAATCACAGGTTGGAAACAACTTGAAAGTACACAGTAACAATGTTGCATATAGCAGATGTATCAGTATGCCAAATCTATGGGGTCTTAATTTATGTGAGATATGCAATATCTGCTTAAGTTCTCAAGCTATGACTGTCTGCACTGCTAATAGTATCAGACATACCAGTGAGGTACAGAGCCTTTGATGTACTACTGAGCAAGGAGACAGCTTTTACTATGTAATTGCTATTAGGCAGGGGTCGGCAACCTACGGACCCCGGCCTGGTCCTGCTGCCACCGCCGCACACACCACCCCCGCGCACGTTGTGGCCGCCATTTTGTTTTCCAAAATGGCGGCTGTGGCTCGCTCGCGCATGCGCAAATGAGTTGTGGCCACCATTTTGTTTTCCAAAATGGCGGCTGTGGCTCACTCATGCATGCACAGTATACGTGAGCGTGCACGCACATGCGCAGTACTTCCGGCGTACTGTGCATGCATAAGCGAGCGAGCGTGCGCCATTTCCCCCCCTCCTCGGCCTGCAGAAGAGCTCTGGACCAATGGACTGGACCAAGGTAGGTAAAAGTTGCCTACCCTTGGCTATTAGGGATTTTACAGCTTTATGAAAAATCAGTAAAAGAAGCTCACAGCATAGATAAGCTTTCAAAAACTATCTAGTAGACACTGGCTATGTGCAGAATGGATAAATGTTCAAATGCATTTTGGTTGGCTGTAGGTTATCTTAAAACATGATAGCAGCTGCCATATACCAAGACAGATCACTGGTTCACTTCTCATGCTGTTATAATATCTAGCAGCAATTCTCCAAGAACATGCCTACAACACTAAATACTTAAACTGGATGGCCAAGGAATTGTAATTTTTTAAAAAGTAATTTTTACAAGTGCTGAAAGACATGTGCACTGACTCTGAGCTATGAACCCTCCCCTACACTATAAACTTCCTCTTAGAAAAACTGCATCACACAAATTTACATCAAATCATTATGTAGAAAAATGACAAGTATTGTAGTAAGATGTGCATTCAGTATCCGACAATTTTTAAACAGGAAATTTTTTAGAGGCAGGAATTTGCAGCTCATTCTGGCCTCCCCATCACCACCAACTAAGACGTTATCAAACCAACTAAATAAAGAAAATAGCTACACTGGAAATACATCTCAAACAGTTTACAAAGTGCAAACAAAGTTAGAATTCTGGTACCAGGTAAAAACTTCTCAGGCCTTTGAAAATGCTGCAAAAAGTTTGGACCTTTTTAAACCTTTCATCCTACTTTTAATAATACATTATATTTTGTTACTATACAGTACTTAATTTATTTTTAGTGTATAGGTAGAAGGAAGGCATATTACTTGGTGAACAATGCTCTGAAGTCATTTCTCACAGAGCTGCTTATAAATGTGTGTGTGTTTGTGCTTATAAAATCTGTCTATAAATTAATAAATTTAATTTCTTATGACTGGGAATCAGGTAGTACCATGCATAGCTACTTGTCCATTATTATTTACTTTTTAAACAAACATATTTTTGTAGTAAAATGTAAAGTAATGAAAGTTTGAAAAAAAATCTGTAATATATAAGATAATATACAAGATTCTTCTGTTTGCATAGTTAATACATTTCATAGATATCAGTTTTTCTTAGGCTGCAGGGCAATCCATACATCTAGTCTGAATTGTTTTCACTGAACAACTTAAATGCTTATTTAGAGCTTTTTATTACCTTTTACAGAATCTTGCATGTTACTGAGGACCATGTAAAGTTGCATCAACAAATTATCATACATGTATTAAAACCAAGCAGAGAAGGAAGTTTTTTAACATATCTAATTCATGTAAAATCCCTCTTGCAAGCAATCCCAACTAGGCCACAATCCCAATCTGACACTCCATCTTCATAAAGCCCACCCACAAAGCCCTGCCCTTTGGGAAATCCAAAACTTCACTCCTTTCCAGTTAAATCTTGTACCTCTGAAAAATTCTATGACCTCACCCCTCCCAATAATGTCCCTGTTATCTCTGTCAGAGACAGTGCCTTGCAAGACTGCTTATAGTTCCAAATCCCCTATCTTTGGAGTAACTATCTACTCTTGATTCTGCATCTGGAAATAGGGGCTTGTGATGATGTGTATGTTCCCATAAATTATTTATGGTCCAGGTCTCCTGGTTACCTTATTACTGACTCTGTTATCATTCTTACTGCCATATTCCTAAATTATGCTGTTATGTTTGTTCTCATCATAAGCCACTTCTATCTTCTTCTTTCCAAACATTTCTTAGGACAGATGGATATATATCTACTGAGACCCTACAGAATTTTTCCATCCATGAGTGTCTATTATGGCATGTTACAGAGACACCAGCAACTTACATCACACTCAGACTGTTCAAAATTCCTACCTTGTGTAGACCATAAAATGCTCACAGGCATGGAAGCCACATCCTTGATCTTTATCCAGCTGTTATTGCGCTGTCTACTCCATGATGAAATCACACAGTAATAATCTCCTCTGTCTGCTTCAGAGGTCCACTGGATCCGTAAGCGAAAAGTGTCCACAGTTGGCTTAGAGAAAATAATTTCCCCATTCTGGGCCCGTTGTTTGCTCCTGTCTCCAACTACAAGAGTCCAATCTGCATCCATGGTGGCAAGAAGTTCATCTTTTACCAGTTCATCACTGCGCAAGGGCAATCTGTAGTACCAGGATACAGTGAAACGTATGTTTGCTTCAGTATTCTGTGCCTCTGTGATCCTACACTCTAGTTCTGTGGGATCTTCTGAAAATGTAGGTGTTTTAGAAGCATTTAGAAAAACATTATAATTGGGCTCTGTATAGGATTTGGAAAAGCAGAAAGGAAATCAATCAAAAACATGAAAGAAAGACCAATCTAGAAATACAGATCAAATTTTCACACCTCTCAATATTTCTCTCTTATTTCAAAACTGCAACAGTGTATCAGCATCTTTACCAGGCAATAGGGGTATTTGTGGTAACAGTGGTCAATATCTTTACCAGACAATACTATCTCCATAGCATTATCTACTAATGCCTTTAGCTAAACCAATAGCAAATTGTGTAGCCACAATCTAGTCAGCAAGGGTGGTGTTTTTCTTAGAATGATTTCGTAATACATAGAATATTCTTGTCACAAAATACTGCTTGACATTGCAAAATGTGCCTTTCAGGGAAATGGTTGATTACAATGATATGAGATCAACATCTCAGAAGAACATGCCTAGACTATGTTACATCTGCACACACTGTTTTACTATATGATTTTACTGTCCACTTTCAGTAACATATTAGCAGAAACTGCAAACAGAATAAACTAAAGTTAAGAGCAGCTGCCAGTTATATTTGTTCAAGATACAGAACATGACTGAAAAAGATGTACTTCAAGTTGACAAGCTAACATAGTTCCTCCTACCACCCCTGGAAATTTTTACAAATTTAAAATATAAACTTTTTACAATATTACAATAATAACAAATGTGAAGGAACTCAGAAAGACCCTTCTACTTGTTCTTAGGAGCCATATCAACCTTCCAGAAAAAGGGGTGGGGTGGGGAACCTAAATAATAAGTAAATATTTTACAAGTCACATAGTTTTTGTGATTACAGGATGCACTCACACAGAGTTTAAAGAAGCAGATAATTTCCACATCAGAAGCATGAACAATGTTTTCTGCTCTGATAATAATATGAGGAAAGCTGAAGAGAAATGGGTTTTCACTTAATCATGTCTGTACTGGGATGACCTACAGTGGTGGATTCCTACTGAAAATTTTGGCTTTGACACTAGCGCTCCAGCTCAGCTCTCTTTACACTGACTCTCAGACAGAGGATTTAGACGGAAGGAATAAAAGGTTTGCTGGATAAACCTCATTCCTGCACTCTGTCAGCTGTCAAAGAACAGCCTTGCTGACAGTTCAATGACTTAATACTCTGCCAAGCTCTCAAACTTCAATCGAGGAGGAGGAGGCTGGTGATGAATTCTGGATGTCTTATGTACCTCAGATGATGAGAACCCCACACCCACCCTCAGGCAACATACTTTCAACTGAAGAATACTTTTATCCTTCCTTTATACCTGCACCCAAGTAATTACTAATTGGGGACAGATAAAGGAGAAGAAACACCTATTGAATTTCCCATGAAATGCTTTTAAATGCAGACAAGATGTACTCGAACAGCTTTCGGAGGCAGAGTTACTACCTGATAATATTTGGAAAAGGAATATCCCTTCCCAATAAGTCAGGTTCGCATTTAAGCATTCACCTGGCAACCATAGCTAACATGAAATTTTATAGAGGTATGAATGGGTGAGCTGGAAAGAAAAGAAGGAATGGAGCATTCTATCATTCCTCCCCTGCACTGAAACCAAAAAGCCTGCAAGATGAGGGAAACCTGTGCTGCTCCCCTGGGCCCTACACACATAAACATGATGGAGAACTGGAAGAGGGCCAAAGTTCGAATGCCTTCCTCTCATAAGCTGCTATTTTATTTCCATTATATTTTGTGCTGACTAGTAATTTTGGGGTCTTATTTAGAAATGTAGGCATTCAGTGCCTTCAAGATGATCACAACTTATTGTCATAGCTATTTATGTAGTAAAAATAGCTCCTTGTATGAGCATTAAGATCCTCTGAGAAAGGCCTTCTCTTGGTCCCACCAACACAAAAAGAAAGCCTTCTCAGTGGTTGCTTCCAGGAACTCTTTCGCACAAGAAGAAAGGATGGCCCCTTTTCTACTCTCCTCCTACCAAAAGATTTTTATATAAACAGGCATTTTATGACTAAAAGTCTTTTAATGGTAGAGTTGTTCTGTGTTTATTGTTGCTATGGTTATGTTTTTAAATGATTTTATACTGTTTTAAATCAGTGATTGTTTTAATACGATTGTTCATTTAATTGTTTTTTAAACTCTGGTACTATCAGATTTCTGATGTTTTGTTTTAAACTTGTTGAAAACTACTTTGGGTCCTATGTCATAAAAAAAATGGAAAATATATATAACATAACATAACAAATATGAGATTATCATCAAACCAGTTTCCATTCTGGATTTCTCTTCCACATCTTAACATTTAAAATTTGTCTACCTCTCCCCCCCAACCTTCTATACTTCTTCTCACTGGCTGCCTCTCCCAGCATTTTTGCCTGTTTCAGTTCGCTGCTATTCAGGACATAAGGAAATGTTTTAATTTAAAATGGCATGCAAATGCAATCTTGACCAGCCTGCTGCCACTAAGTATTTTGTGTGAATGCTGGAAGGCAACATCTTCCTAATAAGGAGAGTTGCTCCTGTCTAACATTCATTCCCTGACAAGGATTTAAACACACATACACACACACACACAGAGAGAGAGCACGTTAAAAAGAGTGGCCCTCTTTGTCTGGGATATCTGAATCCTGATGACATTTCCAAGTACTCTGACTTTGTCAAGGCAAGGGTCACCATAGGCCTGGTTTCTATTTGGACATCAGAAGCATGTACACAACAATACCTTAATTTCAATACACTGTAAATAGAAACACTTGCTTCCACTGTTTAAAAAGCTGTCAGGAATCATCTGGATCCTAATTGCAAAGTCAAAAACCAGAAACTTGATTTTTCTAATTATTCTCTAAGAGATGCTGACGCGTCAAGGCAAACTCTACAGAACAACATGGTTCTTTAGAAATTTATGCTTGGGTTTTAGTTTTTTATATCTCTCCTGCCTGGATATTCATTGCTCAGAATATTTGCATGAAAAGCAGGATCTCAGTAGCTTAAGAGTTCAGCTAGGGAAACAGCATATTAGGAAAACACAGAACTCCATAAAATCATAGCAACATACCATGAAAAGAACAATGGAATAAGTATATATATCTGTGTGTGTGTGTATAGTCTAGACAAACCTATTGTTCATCATACTCCTTTTTTCATTGTACAGATACTATTTTCTATTTCCTGGTATCTGAAGTGATCCCAAGGAAATTGGGCAGATTAAATTTCAGAACTAGGAGCACCACTGAGGGAAATATTACTTGCCTATACATCTCATAAGACAAAATACAATATACTCATCCCTCCATATTCGCTGAGGTTAGGGGCACAGAACCCCCGTGAATGTGGAAAAAATGCAAATAACAAAAATATTGTGTTTTACCTGAGAGAACACACCTCTCTAGGCACCTCCAGGTCCTCCAGTGCAACTCTGTGGTCAGCATTTGCCAGACACTGACCACAGAATTGTGTTGGAGGAGCTACAAATGCCTAGTGGAATGTTCTCTCTAGGAATCTCTAGATCCTTCAGTGCAACTTTTGGTTAAAGTTGACCATAGAGTTGCACTGGAAGACCTAGATATTCCTAGAGAGAACATATTAATAAAATCCGTGAATAATCAAATCCACAAAAATCAAAGCTGCAAATGTGGATGGACGAGTGTACAATAGCAGTACATCATAACACCAGGAGGTATTGAGACAGGCCATTCAACTGCTTGAAACCAGGTCCTACTATGTGGCATCACTACAGTATAACTTTTTTACTGATATATTCAAGACAAATAAAGCCACAAAAGTAAGCTTGTTTTACGTATTTAGCAATTGATCTTTCTCTCTCTTTCTCCTTGTCACCTTCCTCCTTTCTTTGGGCCCATATGAGAACAAGCACAGCATTTAAGAACTAAATAGATATTGTAACTACATCCCACACTGGGAGAAAGGTCAATTCAATTCATAAACAGTTTTAAATGAATTATTTGGTTGTCCAGTTGCAGAGAAAATGGATTGCAATAGAGAACTCTACAGATTAACTACCTGTTCTAAGGTAGACTGTTAAATAAAACAGAGGCTTATGGCATATATATACAGTAGTTGCTCAGTGGAAACCATAGCAGTTTCTGTTGGGGACCAATGAATCAGACTGAAATCAATTTTGTAATCAAATTTAAACAGAACTTTTGAATTTCTCATCTTGACACAAAGATAGAAGGTATTTTCATAACTGATGACAACTATTTAAACTTATGTTCTTAAGTCAATTAAGAGAGCCGCAATTGATGAAACTAGACTCAATGTAAAAGCTTTATTCTGCTTTTCACTTAATATTAATATCTTAGAAATGATAGGCTAGCCACTAAAAGGCAGTTTCAAAATTATTCATAAGTATTTCCAAGATGGCTGAGATAGTCAAGAACACAAATGAGAGAATACTGACAACAAGTGAAAGTGGGTAGGCTCCTAGCATGTACCATTTATAGCCCTATTTTTCCATTCCATAACGTATCCTAATTTTTTCCTCACTCAGATTTCAGGTGAAAGAAGTTATTCCCAAATTAGCAAGACTTTCTATTTCACTTTTTTTACAACAAAACTCAGGAAAAGTGGTTCATCAACTTTATAACTACTGCCATCCAGCAACTTACCTAGTGCCAGCACTTCCACAGTGACGGGCAGAGATGTTCTCTCTGCTACCTTGTGCCAGCTACCATTGTGCTGTGGCACCCAAAGTGCTGCTTGGCAGAAGTAGTAGCCAGAATCTTCAATGCTCACATCACGTATCAGCAAGTGGTAAGAACTTCGATCCACATGGCTGAGAGTGATTAGGGTTGAGTCACTAATTACAGAATCACGGTCCGCACTCAGCAAAACCTGAGCTTCTGCCACGGTGTCATCAGGTGAATCACTGAAATACCACGTTACTTCTGCTTGGAAAATACCACTTCTGTCTGTTGTGAAGTTGCAGGTAAGGTCCAGGGATTCTCTCTCTGTTATAGTCACATTGCTTCTGGTAATGAACACACCTAAAGCTGGGACAGGTAAAATGGAAAAGACCAAAAGGATCACTTTCAGACTCTTAGTTCAGCAAATAGTGTTAGAATCAGCTATTGTTGTTGTGTGCCTTCAAGTTGTTTCTGAGTATGGTGATCCTATCATGGGGTTTTCTTGGCAAGATTTGTTCAGAGGAGGTTTGCCATTGCTTTCCCCTGAGGCTGAGAGCATGTGACTTATGCAAGTTCACCCACTAGGTTTCATGGCCAAGTAGGGTATTGAACCCTGTTTACTGCCTGCTTATTAAATCTACCTATTTGTATTTTTACCCAAAGTTTACAATTTTAATTGGAAACCAACAGACACAAAAGCTGTTAACTTGTACGTTCCACTAGAACTAGTCGTAGTTACACTAGTGTTTACATTTATGATCTAAGGTGAACCTGTTACATGGTTTCAGGTTTTGTGCCTTTCAATTAAAGCCAACCATTTTTCATTTACTCCTGAATATGGAATTCTCACAGATTTTCTACTGAAATGAACACTAAGGTCATTTTGCAAGATTTCTGCGCAAATATCCCTAATGGCTTGTTGAAAGAAGAGTAATTAATGGGTGACATTTATAGCATACCAACAACAAAAAGTGAGAGTTAAAATAAAAACACTACCACTGTGGGGTCCCGAAATAACAGTATAGTAGGCATTCAAATACAGTTGGCCCTCTTCATTCATGGGTTTAACATTTCTCGATTTGATTATTCATGAGTTTGTCCAGAAGGGGTAGAAAGAAGGGAAAAAAGTGAACTAGACAGAGATAGAGAGAAAGTGGGCTTTTTTCCCTCCCTGTGCACCCTGGCAGAGAGAAAGTAGGAGAGAGGATGGATAGACAAGCAGAGAAAGACACAAGGAAGGAGGGAGTGGGGCAAAGGAAGAGGCAGCAAAGGCTAGTGGGCATGGAGAAAGCAACACCAAGGGAAGAGAGGAGGAAGAGGAAGGGAAGACTACTGGGCATGGAGAAAGAGACAGTGAGGGAGCAGCAAAAAAAGAGGCAGGGACAGTGAGCGAACCACCCAAGACCACGGCAGCACCCCTCATCTCCTCTTGCCATCCTTAAGAGGGTCCCTGCTGAGGAAAAGGCTGCTGTGGATGTTCACAGTTGTTTCACTTTCGTGAGGCTCCTGTGCTCCAGTCTCCATGAATGTGGAGGGCCAACTCTAATATGTCAGAATCTGACAGTTCTCTGTTTTCCATTACTAAGTAATTCATATTCATGTTAAGTTTAGACTGCAATTTCAAATCACATATAACACATAATGTAGTAAACAAACACTATTATGCCCTGGTGGCACAGTGGTTAAATGCCTGTACTGCAGCCACTCACTCATAGACCACAAGGTTGCAAGTTCAATACTAGCCAGGGCTCAGGTTAGACTCAGGCCTACATCCTTCTGAGATCGCTAAAATGAGTACCCAACTGTTGGGGGGCAATGAGCTTACAGTTTTAAACCGCTTAGACATCCCATAACGTGATATGAAGCGGTATATAAATGAAGCTGCTTTATTATTGTGTTATATGGTGCTAACCTACACAGGGAACAGTCACTACACTTTCCACCAAATGCTGACAGCATCAAAGCTATCTATTTTATTGACTGTATGTATAGCGCTGTGTAAATCTAAATAAACTGTAATAATAATAATAATAATCATGTTCTGTCTCCCCTCCCCACCCATTACCATAGCACTGTGGAGAGAAGGCAGATTAGAGTCAGCCCTGGTGACAACCAATCAGGACTGAGCTGGCCACAACCAATAGAAATATTCCGTTGGAAACAGTTGGAAGTCAGATAGCATTTGGATTCCAGAGAGTGAGGGTCTGGTGGAGAAGGTTCCAGAGTGGATCAGGGTTAAGGTCCAGAAGAGATGGGCCTAATAGCCATACTAAGCTCCAAGTGAGGGAGTTAATAAATAGAATGTCCTGAGGGATATTGATAGCCATAGAGGCTGGTTAAGAAATAGTGGTAAAGATACCCAAAGAAGGGCTAAGAGTGTCCTGTGGGAGTAATTGAAAGTGTTCCAAAGAAAGGAGGGTTTTAGAGTATTATTATTTGTAACTGTACCCAATTATAACAAGTGCAGCAAGACCAAGTGAAACAATGTTACTTGTACTGTAAATAAAGTTTTGTTGTTCCTTTATGAAATACTTGTCTACAGTGTGAATGAATATCCACTCTACTAAACCTTATACAAGATAGGTTATACCAAAGAGTTTTAGAAGAGAAAGTTGGTGGAGGAGTGGCTCTTTGCATAGGATGGTGGCAGCTGTGGGATGAAAAGGGTCCAGAAAAGAAAAGAAAAAGTGTGTTTCACAAGCACACTGCTGTTACAGGTTACACTTCAATGTTTCTGCATGCTCACCTGTTGGCTGTACCACAACATTTGCCACATCAGCAGTCTTTGTTTGGATCTTCTGCCAGGAACCATCTGCACCTTTAACCCACTCACTCACTCCACACCTGTAGGCACCTTCATCTATTGGAAGAGCCTGGGACACAGACAAACGGTAAATGTCATTGGCCATGGCATCTAAGCGCACATCACCACTGATGTAGCGCTCATTGTACTCCAGACCAGGCTGGAACTTGCCCTCATGCGTCAGGGAGAGGATTTCTTGCCAGGCAAGGCCATTCTTGAATTCCCAAGACACATGTAGATGGGTGTGCTCTGAAGAATTAGTGGAAGCTGAGCAGCGCAACTGAAATGCATCTCCTTCCGATAAGTTCCAAGTGGATGTGGCATGGCCTTTTGGCCCACTAACCGTTAAGCCGTCTGCAATCACTATTTAGAGAAGAGAAAGTTATCAAGCATGTAGATTATAATAAATGGTTTTACATAGAAAGTGATGATGAAACCAAGTCAACGCTGTGGTTGTTTCTCATGAAAGAGATGACTAATTATACAAATAAATATGCTGAGACAAAACAAATCACTCATGTCAGAAAACATGAGCAAGAAAGTGTTTTAAAGACCACCTCTTCATCCCAGCTCAATTATATTGTTCCAGCACTATAATGGGTTCACATTCCCTTTCAAGGAAAAATTTTGAGCAGAAAAAAAAATATATATTTCCACTGCACTCTGGTTGGGAACATAAAGTCACTGTAGAAAGGACTGGATTGCTTTACATCCAAATCGACAATTAATTCCATGGGGTTCTTTGGACAAAAGATAACCAATGCCATGTTCTGATTAGAGAAATACAAAACAGTGCCAAACTTAGACTGTGAAGGGCTAACTAGCAGTGCAGACAGACATAGGAAAACTGCTTTTTGTCTCTAATGAAGCAGCATATCAAGTGCTATTAAATATTTAATTCTAGAAATCTACTTGCTGGAATATACAGAACAGCAGACCAAATCTTAATGTCTTTAATTTTTATATTAAATTTACACTTTGCCTTTCCCCTATAAATAGGGCTCAAGGTTGCTAACACTAGAATTACGGCATACAAAATTATTACTAAAACATAAAAGCAAATAAGTTAACATATCAGTCAAAAAGAAATTAACAGTGACCGACCAGTTAAAACTTATTAAAAATCAAATCCCTATGTGAATAAATATGTCTATCCCAATAAAAAGAAGGACCACAAATATGGAGCAGGCCTGGCTTTCCTTGCTAGAGAACTCCAGAAACTGGGAGGAGCTGCCAAGACCTCCTATTTTCCTACTATAATGAATCTCTAAACATCTTTTTTTTAAAATTAAAAACTCCTTTTTACTATCTACCTTGGGATTAGATGAAGAGACAAGAAAATATACATGAAGAGATTATTTCTATTCAAGGCATTCTACAAAATGTTTGCAAAATTATGCTAACTCACAATACCAATTGTAAATACCCCTCACCCTGCAGAAGTACCTTTGACTTCAACTACAGCATTGTAATTTCCCTGGAAGACTTCATCTGTGCTGGGCGTGGTGCATCTGTACATCCCTTGGTCAGAGGGACGGATGTTGCCAATCACAAGTTCAACAGTATCATTGCTGTTTCGCCTCAGTGTGATCTCATTATTATTAACCCGATCTTGATACTCCCGAGATGTGAACCAAGGGTCCCAAGTACTCACAATATGTACAAATTTAGAGTCCTGAGAAGGGTTTGTAGAGAACTCCCAGTCAAAGTTTTGCTCACTGGGTCCATCATATTGAGTAACATTGCATGGAATCACTACCTCTGTGCCTTCAACTCGTACAAGTGGACCTGCAGGTACCTTTACGACACGCCCATGGCAAGAAGCTGGAAAAATGAAGAAACAAACAAACTTTTAAAAATGCAAATATATTAAAACAAACAAGGGCTTGCTGCTTAATGAACATGGGGTTCCTGTTTAACCCCAGGTCCATTGAGCTGCAGAGTTGAGGGGATGAAAGGAAGACAACATTTTTATTTGTCGCTTAAGAAATTAAATAGTGGATAAGAACTAATGTTCTAAAGGAAGGTATTTGTCAGTTAATTAGGAGACAAGAGTGTGTTGAGCTGAAATGGGAAAACATCCAAGACATCCTTGCTCAGTGGATGGCTTTTGGGAGGTCACTTTTCTTCACTGCATCTCTGGGTGTCATTTGTAAATGCAGGCAGCAGTGACTGAAAAGCTCTTATTATTTCCGCAAATATGTTTCCCCTGATCTTCACTTTTCATATACTATATGTCATGTAAGACAAGTAAATGCAGTTCATAAAACTAAATCAAAAATTAAAGTGCCCAATTACCACTGTGTTTACTTTGTTCCAGAAGTGTTTACCTTGTTTCCAAAGCAGGACCATGGGAAATAAGCAGTCTGCTTAGAAACTATTAGGACTGAGTTACCACTGTTGGTAACATTTGCTGCTTGTATATTCTGGTCCTCAGTATTCAGCCATCCTTATCTGCCTAAAAGCCATGCAGCCAAAAGTTTGTTTCCTTTGTAACATTTTTAAAATAAAATGTCTATTATACTCAGGACATTTATCACAAATTCATGCTATTAAAAAGGTTGTTTTGTTTTGAGTTTGATTTTTAAGAAAAAAACTGGTTAATGTAAGAAGCTGAGATTCAATAAAGTCATAGTTTGAATTATGAAACATTTCTTATTCTACTCCTCTGCAAACAGCAGCCTAAGGGGTTTTCTTACTTCTCTTGCATTCACAGTAAACCCAATATTTTGGGTTTGTCGTTATGGAAGTTTTATCATCTATAAAATATTAGCAGTGTTGTAATTTGTGGTGTTACCGTGAACATGCATTTTTGATGTATGATCATACAAACATGTATAAAGGATGAAAGCACACCATGGGAAAGGTTTGCAGCTAAGGATAAGGAAAGTCACTTTTGTTGTGTTTCTCTGAATCCCACCTGCATTTTTTTTCTTCCTACACAGAAATTTGTCTGCACTTCTAATGCATATTTTTCTCAATGTACAATTTTTCCAGATGATTGCATTTTGTACACATTTTCTCTACTGACTAAAGCACATCTGTGCATTTTTTTAGTTTACTTTGTTGTTTTTTCATTTGAATACATTCACGTGTATTTTACTTCTCTACAGCATGTCATAAGACTTTTGAGGCAAGATAGGTTATTTCTCACAATGAATCTCAGATGGAATAAAATGGGTACTTCTGTTAAGAATCTCATCTCCAACAAAATTATATTCTATCCCCGCCCACCGCTAATGAAAACAAGGAGCTTTCAGGATACAACTGGAATCCTTCACATTCCCATTCTTCTCAAATGTTTAAATACCATGTCCAACAAGTAGAAACATGTTAAGAAGTATAACTCTCATTCCCAATTCATTGAACACATGCCTGGTGCCTAGTGCTACTGTGGAATTCAAAAGATGTAACAACCAGAAGAAAATATTTAGCTTTGGTTTCAGTCATAAGGCATACATTCAGTTCAATGTAATTACAACCAGTTTGAATGGGAAAGAACTTCAATATCCAAAAAAGTGAGCCCAAAATTGCATGGAGATGTACAGTTATAATCTAGAGCCCCTGTATGTAAAATCAAATATGTGCCAATGCAACATTTGCATAACATCTTTCATTTATTAGGGGGCTTTGCTGGACACCTACGTATAAACAGTGGAAGAATGCAAAGCCTCAGCAGATATATCAGCTGCTTCTCATGTGCAAAAAGGTGTTTGAAGCAGCATTTCTGATCAGGAGAGCCAAGTCCTCTTCTGCCAGAACAACTGGCCTTGTTCTGAAGTCCAGATTTCTTCAGGAGCTACAAATTGGTTTTGGCAGGATCTCTCATTTCCTAAGAATACTAAGCAAGCACTGCCTTTATTTACAGCTCAAGGCTTTCCATAAAAGGAAAACAGTTTCAGCTGCAGAGAGACACTGTTCATTTTCAGCTTCCAAACAAAATCGTTTAAACAACGTGTAATCCCCACTTCATCATAAATCCATTCCTACACACACACTTGCTAGACTGCAAGAGAAGAAAACTCAAATGCTGAAACATTTGCTTTTGACCCAGATTTGCAGCATGACAAAGGAATACGAAGGGTATCTAGTCTTCGTTGCCCATTCTCTTCAACACTGTTTCACTCCCCTAATACCCTTAGAAAGGTGTGGTCAACTAGTATTATACCTCTTTCTTCAACACAGCTGCACTGTTACATTTGTTAGCCAAGAGAAAAGCAAAGACTGTGCGCCATCATTGCATATGTAAGCTCATTCTCTGTTTATCTCACAAAAATGGTTAACTACTTACTCACACATGCATGGCCAAAGCACATTTGTACATACTGTCACTGGCATTTTACAACATTTTGTTCTCATCCTGCTGTGGGCATGGTTCTTAAGACAAGATGAACTCTCTTCCTATTTCAGCACTTCTTGTTACCTCATACAAAAGCAGATACATGAAGTTGCCTTGTACCAAGCCAGATCATTGCTCAGTCTAGTCCAGTCTTACCTAACATGGGAGCCTCAAGATGCTCTGACCTAAAACACTGTCAGTCCAGTCAACATGGCCAGGGATGGAGCAGTGATTCAAGGTCTCAGCCTGGGAACGTTGGTTCCCAGACTGAGCCACTGATTTTGGTATTGCAGCATCTGCCCAAACAGCTTAGTAGCACCAGGTCTTTGATTGACCCTGCCTATTTATTTATTCATTTATTTTCTATGCAGCCTTTCTCTCAGAAAGGGACCCAAGGTGGCTCACAAGATAAAAACTTTTTAAAAACTTTACAAGAAAAATTTCAAAACCAGTAAAATAATCTAGTTAAAACAATATAAAATTAATATTAAAAACATACAAAAGTAAGCACATAATTAAAACACACACCCCATATAAAACCACTCTGTCATGATTTTAAAAAACCTGCCTGAATAAAAATATTTTTACTTGCCAATGAAAGGAGAGCAGGGAGGGGCCCAGCCTAGCCTCCCATGGAAGGACATTCCAGAAGGTGGGAGCAGCCACCAAGAAGGGTGTCTCCGGGCCACGCACTGGATCGTCTTTGACCAGAAGAACTATGAGAGAGGTTCCTGTTCCAGTTAAGCCTCACTTGAGCAACAAGATCTTCCCCAGCATTGTGCCTATTATCTCATTATACCTTGCTGTGCTATCCTTGACATACTGTCCAGAAAAGTTATTCTGCTGAAGGCCCTATTGGAATCAGACTCAGAGAGACTAAGGGGAGTTGCAGACTGCCAGAAATAGTGTAAATTGAGCCCTTTTAGGGTTAGGGTTAGGGAATCATGGGAACTGTATTTTATTGTGGCACCAGAGCTCTCTGACAGAGAAGGCTCAATGTCTCAGGAAAAAAAACAATTCCCATGATTCCCTATCACTAACCCTAACCCTAAAAGTGAACTCAATTTGCACTATTTCTGACCTTCTGCAACCTCCCTATGAGTAAAATCCTCAGTTGCCTGCTATAATAAATTTGCTCAGCACTTCAAGAAGAAAGTAATGTTTGCTCAAACCCTGATGCTACAGATCACAGAATCCAGCTAACCTATATGAAGTGACCCTGTGATCAGTTTCAATTTATACAACTTGATGACATGAATAAGACATTTGAATCAAATTATCTACCAAATGCAAGTTTGGTCCTTGCCCATCTTAGCTGATAAGATCTTCGGCTGACTGAGTGGGTCACGGGGAAGCAAGCTGCCTGCTGCCTGCCTTGAAGAAGGCTATAGTGCATCTTTTCCTAAAAAGGGCCTCTCTTGCTCCATAGGTATGTGACAACCTAGTGCCCTATTATTAATATCTCTGTGTGGAGCAAGGTGCTTTAGTATGTGGTAACAGAGGGCCAATGCAGACCGGCCTAAAGGACTGTCCTGGGGGTGGAGTTGGGGCGAGATGACGAGTTGGGGCGAGACACGCTGCACCAAAGGGGTACAAAAGAGCCTTGACGGCAGCTCTAAGGGCAGCATCTAGCACACCCAGGTGCAGCACAGAGTCACCCCTTATGGGCCATCTGCATTGGCCCAAGCAACTTCAGAGCTTCAGAGCCATGGTGGCCCAGTGGTTAAATGCCTGTACTGCAGCCACTTACTCACAAACCACAAGGTTGTAAGTTCAATTCCAGCCAGGGGCTCAGGCTCGATTCAAGGTTGCATTCTTCTGCAGGTTTCTAAAATGAGTACCCAGCTTGTTGGGGGCAATTATCTTACAGTTGGAAACCACGTAGGGAGTACTTAAGTGCACTGACAAGTGGTATAGAAATGTACTTGCTATTGCTATTTTTGGAGGAAACAGATTATCTGGATCAATTTCAGCCTGGTTTTGGGATAACAACCCAACCCAGGTGAAAGATGGAGGGAGAGGTGTACTGCCCTACTGAATTTCCTGGATGTCTCATCAAGTTTCCATGCCACTGATCATCCCTACTTTATGAGCTCTCTTGGGCTGGAGTTAGAAATACTGGGTTAAAGTGGTTCCACTCCTGAATGTAAAGCCAGTTCCAGAGACTATAGGGGGTTGCAGACTGCCAGAAATAGTGCAAATTGAGTCCACTTTTAGGGTTAGGATTAGGGTTAGGGAATCATGGGAACTGTATTTTATTGTGGCACCAGAGCTCTTTGACAGAGAAGGCTCAATGTCTCAGAAAAAAAAACCAATTCCCATAATTCCCTAGCACTAACCCTAACCCTAAAAGTGGACTCAATTTGCACTATTTCTGGCAGTCTGCAACCCCCCTATGTGGAGCTTCTGGTCAGCCCCATGTCCTTTAAGCTGCAGAGTGCTACAGTGTTCCATCCTCCCTCCCATGATGTTCAATACCTACCATTTAGCAGAATGAAGCAATTACCTCAGGCAGCAGATGCTGGGGGTATCAATGACAGAAGTTCATCTGTTCCTGAACTCCCTGTCCTCCCCCCCCCCCCCCCCCCCCATTTTGTAGTTGTGTTACACAACTAGTCCTGCTCCCCCTAAACTAGCCTGGAAACCTCAGCAGTGGTGGATTGTCATTATTGAAATCCAGGCAGCTTCTGCACATGAAATAAAGATGGGCACCATCTTGTCATTTGCTCGGGCCAGTCCCTGTTCCAACTACCTAATATATTCCATAGGTTCCTGATTCTTGGCTTCCCTGCTTACAAACCATGACATGAAAGCAGGTTCCACCCATAACGTTCAATATCCTTTGGAGGAAAGATGGCACAGAAGCCAATGACCTTCAACATACAAAGCATGTGCTTTACCATTGAGCTACATCTTCACACTAGCAATAAAAAATTGGCAATGACAACAATTATTTGTCTCCATTCTGTGAAGCATATGTTGCATAATTCATGCCTATCAATAAAGCCCTCAGCTTCACAGAACTAATATTCTGACAACTATGAGAAAGTCAAGTATGATAGGATCCCTAATTCTGCTTGTCATCAGCAACAGAAGCCAATATTTTAAACACACATGTACAGTTTTCTGTTAACAGGCCAACTGACCAATAAAACAGACTGTTACATCATCTTCACTACAGTGTTTCTTGTAATGTGTTTTCCTGAGGGCATATCCAGCCAGACACTGAAACACATTTTATACAAGGACATTTATTTCTACTGTGCATCTACATAATGCCACAGTGTTAATGCATTAGGAACCAGAGATCATGGTTCACATGCCACAACATTTTAAAACTTGATGATGCAATAGGCCAAATACTTTCCATTTGACATGGTAAAAAAGAATGAAGACAGAGCAAGAAAGCATTCTAAATCTGCTAGTAACAACTTGCAAAGTACTGAAACATCATGAGGCAGGTACAGGATCTCAAAGCATTCACTGGGAAAATGCACATTTATCACTTAACTCTCATTTGAGCCACACAAGCGTCCCACTTAAGCCCAAGCCATAGAAAACTGACAGAGAAGCCTACATTTTAATCATCAGCTCAGCTGAAATTCAGATGGGAATTCAGATGGGAATCAGCATGAAACCTTTCCTGTTAAGTGCTTTCCCACAAGAGGCTGGTGAATATTTAGTTATTCTGTGTCCATTTGCACTAGGCCAACACTTAGCCTAGAGGTGTGCAATGTACAGCAGGAATGCAGAATCTCTGGCCTTCCAAAGGTTTTGGACTACAACTTCCAGAATCCATTACCACAGACCATGCTGACTGGACCTTCTGGGAGATGAAATTAACATCTGGAGGGCCAAAATGTTCTCCCCTTCCCAAAATTAAACAGACGTGTTGCTAGTGGTATGGGGCTAACAGTTTATGTAAATCAATTAATATTATTTCAGATTAAATACCTACCAGTAACTATCCACACGTCTCTCAGAAAACTTTTACCACAGGAAATGACCAGGAAGTCAAATTTCTCTTTATGCTACGGAATGCAGTTACTCATACCAAAGAATGCAGCGTTACAATGCGGAGACTTCAAAAGGAATGATTTCTGGCAAGATCTGCATATTTGTACAAGGATCAGCAGGTTCCATTCAACCCATCATCTATCCATGCAAAGGTCAGTGAGGCTCTCAATGATATCAACCAAAGAACTGAGTTTTGAAACATGGTTAGAGGGATTTGGGGGGAGGGACTACTCTCCTTTTAAGAAGAGCAGCTGAAGAAAAAATTTGATAATAATAATAATAATAATAATAATAATAATAATAATAAATTTTATTTGTATCCCGCCCATTGGTAATCCAATCCGGGCGGCTTACAGTTAAAATTTTAAAATTTTATTAAAATTATTAAAATTTTCTGAGGGATTTTAAGTATGTTGAATTTGACATAAGAAAACAATTGGTCAACGTTCACAAAATGATCCACACTTTCAGGTTCTATCCACTTAAACGCAATTTGACCACTGTACTAAAAATAAACTACAAGCTGAGTATCCCTTATCTGAAATGCTTGGGAGTCCAGAAAAGTTTTGGATTTCAGATTTTTTTTTATTTTCTTAATACCTATATTTTGCATATTCATGCATAAGGAGATATCTTGCAGATCAGACCTAAGTCTAAACATGAAATTCATTTACTGTATATATTCATGTATAAGTCTAAAAATTTAGTCAAAAAATCAACCCAAAAATACTGGGTCGACTTACCCATGGGTCAGTGTATGTACTGTACTTTAACTCTTATCAAAACAGAAACTATCCCCTTCTCTGAGTAGTGAATAGCGAGTGCTTAGTCAATCCTGGGAGAACATAAAAGAAGCACCATCCCCTCTACTCCCTCCATTGCTGCTTGCTTCTGGCCTTTTTGAAAACCTGGTGGGGAAATGGTGGTGTTTTTGTATCATTTTTCTTTGCTTTGTCCTTTATATCCCTTGTTACATGTTCATAAGTTTTACTCTTGACTTATCTATGGATCATATCAAAATCCATAATTTTGTCTCCAAAACCTGCCCTCGACTTATTCATGAGGTTGACTTATAGATGAGTATTGTCTAGGAAAGCTGCCAAATGTTGATAGGCACAGCCTAAAAATAAGCAGAATAACACCTCACAGAGCTTGTGAAGTTAAAGCAAAAGTAAAGGCAAAGTCCAGTACCAAAGGTCCATGGTATCAAATCAAGGGGCCAAACCAAAAGCATAGTCAAGCAGTCCAAGGTCAAGAGTTCCAGAGAAGCAAGATGATCAGACATTCCAAGAATCAAGGGGCCAAGTTGAGAAGACAAAGTGAAGGCCAAGAACAAGCATGCTTTCACCAGTGTGATGTCCTTCCCCTTTTTATATAATCAGCTCTCATGAGCTCAGCCATTTTGTGATTAGCTGATGTTTCTCATAAAGTCTCCTCAAGCGCCAGAAGTACACCCTTTCAGACCTTCTCTGGCTGAAGGTAGGTATGTCCAGTCCATGTCGTTGTTGTCGTCGTTGTCTTCCTCCTCCATGTCTCCTGTGCCTGGAAGCTCTGCTGCCAGGAGGTTTGGTTGGTGAGTCTCTTTTGAGGCCACAGACTCTGCTGGAGCTCTCAGGGCAGACCTAGAGCCAGAGTCAGGTTCGAGCTGAGACTCCAGCTCAACCTCAAAGTCCTCCCCTGAGTCCTCAGACAGGCTGGGCATGACAAGTATATATGGTATGTTTCTTGTATACCTTATAGCCCAAGGGTAATTTTATACACAATGTTTTAAATAATTTTGTGTATGAAACAAAACAAAGTTATGACTATCATGTCACCCTTTAACCTTCTCTTCTCCAGACTAAACATGCCCACCTCCCTAAGCCACTCCTCATAGGGCATGATTTATAGACCTTTCAACATTTTGGTACTCCTCTAGACAGTACTTTCAAGTCACTTTTTACTGATTGCTATCCTATCCAAGGGCTTTCTTGGGAATATTTATTCAGAGCAGGTTTTCCTTTGTCTTCATCTGAGGCTGAGAAATACCTTCACCCACTGAGTTTTCATGGCCAAGCATGCATTTAAACCCTAATTGCCTGGAGTCTTAGCCCAACACTCAAACATTCTGAGATATTCATGAGGTAGGAAAAAATAGTAATGACATTTCACTACTACTTTTATCTACTTCAGGAACACCGCTATTCTTTTATGACTAGTCATAACTCATGTTTTTTCCTAGTCTGAGATGTGATTAAATAAGAAAGACATTAGCAGACAGAGCAGTTATTAAAGGATCAATAATTCTATAGATCAGATTTTATTCCAGTTTTCAATATAAAGCAAGTCCATCATACTAATTTGAACTGGGCTAAAACCCAAGTTAATTCTGATGTGAAAACCAAAACCAACAGAAAGTCTACAGACAAATTAAATGTTCTTTTGATGATTAAGTGCAATGAATTACTAGTTTCATATATGTATCTTTAGTTCCAGTTTAAATTATGCAGCTTTCATTGTGTTTTTCTCTATAAACAAAGAGGTAAGTCATCTAGAAATTTTAATTCTTTTTTTAGGTGTAGGGACAGAAGTTTGAAGAAAACTTGAAAAAACATGCAGTACTTATTCTTTACAGATCAAAAGTCAGTTTGTTATTTTAGAGACATAAAATATATTACTCATAACCTCAGGTTTGAAGGAGGGAGTTATGTAGGCCATCCTATGTGTCCTGCCCCCCTTAAATTAGTTTGGTCCCTTTAGGCAAAATGGAAAGGGCCTGTCCCCCAGCACAAAGAATCATGTGAACATTCTAGTCAGCTTCTGATATGGAAGTGTATACCATCTTATACTCTGCTTTAACCAGCAAAATGTCTACATTTGGCCCTGGAAATCAAGCACTGCTTAGTTTTTGATAGTAAATACAAAGCAAACAAATATTTGAAGCTGAAAAAAAGAAATCAGGCACATTACTGTACAAGCAGCCACAGAAAGTTAACTGTTTTCATAAGGTGAGAGGTTGAGAAAATTGGAGGGAGGACCAAAGATTCCTTGAATAATAATTTTCAATAACAATTAACTAATCAGGCATATTTTCTGAGCTATCACTATCAGCACCATCAATTCCTACTTATTTGTTCCTCTATTTTTTTTATCATCTGTATTGACTTCTAAAAACTAAGGTCTATATGGACTGAGACAAGCTTCTCGGTCTTTCCACATGTCAGTTTACCATTTAATGCCTTTCCAAAGCGAGACTGGTTTCTTTAACATACTGCAGAATGAACAGAAGTCAGAGACTGTGTACAGAGACCTTGCCATCACACTGAAGGAATGATATAGTTTAATTTTTGGACTAAATACCTGATGACACTCAGTATTCTGCAATATCTGAAAGTTTCTTTTCAGCATCAATTCCTATGAGTGCTTAGAAATCATGGGGCGGGGGGAGTAAATATTGCTATTGTGTGCCTTCAAGTTGTTTTCAACTTATTGTGACCCTAAGAAAAACCTATCATGGGGTTTTCTTGACAAGATTTGTTCGGAAGAGATTTGCTACTGCTTCCCCTAAGGCTGAAAGCATGTGGTATGCCTAAGGACACCCAGTGGGTTTAATGGCCAAGCAGGGGATTGAACTCTTGGAGGAATAAATACCAGAGAGCAATACAAATAGCTCTTTGGCAGGATCCAATATGATACTTCTCCTGGCAAGACTACTTCTGCCAGCAGAATCAGGAAGATACTCCTTCCTTCCTGCTGACTCCTTCACAAGCCTACTATTGATGGATTGGAGATTGTGAATATACAATGTGCCCATCATACTGATGGACGTGATGCAAGAGGACCCACACATGTCACCACCCACTGAATAATATGAGGCATGAACATCCATGTTTTTTCCCACCTGCAAAAGGGCAGAATCTACTGTATTCCAATTTTGCTATTTCTCTTTCCTTTGTAAAATTTTTGTTCAAGAACCACTGTTCTGAGGTCCAAGAATGTTCATGAAGACTGTAGTGTTCTGATTTATGTATAAATCAGACATTAGGAATGGGAGTCCACTAAAACCTCTACCAGAACACTTCAGTCCTTGAACAAATAAAAAAAACTACAAAGAAAGATTGTAAACTAAAACAGCAGAATTGGAATATATCCACAAATTCCAGTCCATCAACAGTGGGTTGAACAGAGACAATGGTTTCCTGCCACACTACACTTATTATGACACTCATTAACAACCCAGCCTCATAGGGTTCTCTTTGCCAGTTCATCCCATCTCCTTTCTGGTTCCCAGCCAGTATCATACTACATTCTGGTACTCCTGTAACCAGTTACATGGCTATCTACCCACCTTGGCTTTAGGCAATATCCTTCCTACTGCCTTTGTCCCCCAATGACCATCATTAAAACTGCACTTGCAATCTCATCACCACAGCCAAATGTTTTGCATTTATATTGCTATTCTCTCACACACCCTGCTTATATAGGTCTGTTTCTGGATCCTCCACTCCATGCATCTGAGGAAGTAGACTCTAATGATAGCTCATGGCAGTGGGTTCTTTTTTGCAGTTAGTCTCAAAAATAATACATGATCCCTTTGCATGCTGAACAGGGAGACGTAAGGTATTACACATAGGCAGAAAAAAATGAAATGCACAGATATAGGATAGAGGATACCTGGCTTGACAACAGTACATGTGAAAGACAGCAAGGAGTCTTGGTAGACCACAAGTTGAACATGAGTCAACAGTGTAACACAATTAAATTCTAGATTTCATCAATAGGAGTATAGTGACTAGATCAAGAGACTTAATAATACCAGTCTATTCTGTTTTGGTCAGACCTTACCAGGAATACTGTGTCCAGTTCTGAACACTTCAAGAAGGACATTGATAAGCTGGAGCATGTCCAAAAGACGGCAAACAAAATAGTGAAAGGTCTGGAAACCATGCCTATGAGCAGTGACTTAGGGAGCTGGGTATGTTTAGCCTGGGGAAGAGAAGGTTAAGAGGTGACATGATAGCCCTGTTTAAATATTTGAAGGGATGTCATATTGAGGATGGAACAAGCTTGTTTTCTGCTGCTCCAGAGAATAGGACCGGAACAATGGATGCAAGCTACAGGACAAGAGATTCCACCTCAACATTAGGAGGAACTTCCTGATGGTAAGAGCTATTTAACAGTGGAATACACTTCCTCGTGGTGTGGTGGCTTTGCCTCTTTAGAGGTTTTTAAACAGAGCCTGGATGGTCATCTGTTAGGAGTGCTTTGATTGTGTCTTCCTGCATGGGAAGGGGTTGGATGGATGGCCCTTGTCTCTTCCAATTCTATGGTTCTATAATATAGCTGTACCCACAAAGCATGTGAACTGTCCTGCTGCTTAGTGAGTTGTACTTCCCACATCTTTGGTTTTCAAAGGATACATATATAGCCTCCAGATTAAATGCTATATTTACCTCCTATACCCTTATTTCAGGTAGACTATCTGTGTTATTTTTCCTTTTCAAACATCTTACATGTCTGTATGCTGGAGTATTTGTTCAGCAGGGTTTTATTTTGTGTTTTAAATCTGTTCTCAGTTTTTTGCACTTTTGAAGAATTGGCACTAGGCAAGCAACCACTGAAACAGCAATTGTACTTCAAGAACAGGAGGCATTTTTAAGGTGAATTATACACAATGGGGTGAGCAAGGATTTACCATGAAGATACAAGGTATCTTCATGGCAAAGATTTAATTAAAGTGTTTCCGTTGTGCACAGCCACAAACATGTTTGCTACCACTTGAAAAGCTCACAGAACAGCAACAGCAGCTTCATGTTATTTTATCAAATGCCCAAATAGTAATAAGGGTACATCATGACCTGTCTGCACTGGTCCATCCCCCAATATATATTTATTTAATTTAAATCCCACTTTTCTATCATCATGGGACCCATATAATGAATTTGAAAAAAACTACTTGACCACCAGTATGACATACAGAACACACAGTACAATCTCTGCATCTGTGGGGGATCTATTCCCATGGTTACCACAGATAAGTGAAACCTTAGTTAACAACGAAAACTATATTTCCAGCACAAACTGACCACAAAGTCATGCTGGAGGATCTCCAGATGTCTAGAGACACCTTTTTCACAGATGCAGGTAAATGAAACCACGGTTCGTGGTCCTTCAGGTATGTGGGCACCACAATTCAAAAAGGATGATGCTAAGCTGGAGCATGTCCAGAGGAGGGCCACTAAAATGGTGAAGGGTCTGGAAACCATGCCCTACAAGGAGTGACTAAGGGAGCTGGGTGTGTTTAGCATGGAAAAGAGATGATTAAGTGGTGATATGATAGCCTTGTTTAAGTATCTGAAGGGGTGTCATATTGAGGATGGAACAAACTTGTTTTCTGCTGCTCCAGAGAATAGATCTGGAACAATAGATGCAAGCTACAGGAAACAAGATTCCACCTAAACATTCGGAGGGACTTCCTGACAGTAAGCTGCTTGATAGTGAAATGAACTCCCTCAGAGTGTGGTGGAGTCTCCTTCTTTGGAGATTTTTAAAGAGAGGCTGGATAGCCATCTGTTGGTGGTGCTTTGATTGTGAGTTTCTGCATAGCAGGAGGGGTGGACTGGATAGTCCTTGTGGTCTCCTCCAGCTCTATGAGTCTATAATTTTATGAGGGATGTATTGTACATGATTTCAGATTTACTTACCTTTTAGGTCTATCCTACTGACTGTATCAAAGAATTCAAGAGACATCCAAAGGCTTCACATGTGCTTTAACATGCCAGAATGATGGGTCTTCAATTAAATTCTTTGGTGAAGTTAAACATATGGACTTTATATTGGAAGCCCAGATACTCTTACCTAAACTTGGTAATGTTTGCTTCTAAGTAGATATATTGATATTAAGTTAGATCCCACTCTGGGAGAATGACAGGGGATAAATTCAATCACTCAATCAATGTATAGGATTACACTTTAAGAGGATTCCTTAAAAGTCCAGACTCAACTATATATTTGGCTATGTATATCTTATGATAGCACCACTGAAAAAAGGGCAAAAGTTTCCTCTTTCAGTAGCCCTTGATCAAAAACTGTGTTGCCAGGATCAATCAAAAGTACACAGGGGAGGTGTGAGTATTACAAACCTGATCTTCAAATTTATTTCTCACCCACCCACTCCAATAAAGAAAAAGGCTCAGCAAGATTACTGCTTAAGAATTTTTTAGAAAGGCTGAAAATGGCATGTTTGTCTCTAGAGTGTCATCTATGAGGAGAATCTATCCAATTACAACCTTTACCTCATCCTGGGCTTGCAGTCAAGCAAGAAATAGATTCTACATTCAAAATTTCAGAACGTAAAAATCTGCTAGCTATCTCAGATACACTTACTTAAATTTAAATGAAAGAAATCTATCTTGACTCAACCCCACACATTCATCCTACTTCACCATCCTTATATTTGATAGGGTTGCCATAAACCATAAATGACTTGAAGGCACACAATAGATAGATAGAACACCACAGTATGTGGCACACTGGTATCCCATAAAAAATGGCAGGCCTTTGCCACTCCTTGAGATAGTGGCAAAGCAATTTCCTATATTATAGACACTAAAGAGAAGCACACAAAATCACTACAAGCTTCATTAGAAGAACCCAAATTGTAATCTTTATGGCTAAGCTATAATCAGCCTAGAGGCAGTGAAGTGTCTTCAGCTGATGACATGCTCTAAATGATATTCATCTCCAGGACTGTCTGCCTCCACATTCTGGAAGTTTCAGGCAGGTTTTGAGCTCCAGGAGATCTAAAAATTATAATGTCAAAGTATCATCCCATGCTAGTGATAAAAGATGAACAGGACAAGCCACTTAAAATGCATATGTAATGTTTATTCCTTGGTGACAGGCCTTTTTTTTAATGGATAACACAAAGTGCTTTTCAAGAGGAATTAGCCTTGGTGTAATTACTTAAAACCTATTATCTCTATCAGGCTGAAATAACACCTATTGCATCTTAAGCAAAGCATCAGAAATGTGATTGGAAGCTAATACTACTAGATTGCTCTAATCCAATGCAACTTCAATAATGTAAAAGCAGATTAACAAATCCCACCTACACAGCCATCGTCCACCATCAAATATTTTGGTTATTCAGATATATCTGGAGCTATGCAAACAGACAGGTTTAAGCTATCATTGATTCAATCAGGGACTCACCTACAGTCACTGGTGTTATTGGGTATTGTTCTCTCTCATTGCAATATGGAAATAACACTGGGCTACCTTATAGAACTGCTTCATAGGTTACATGAAGTACTGTGGCAAACAGCTGATGAGGTGACATTGAAATCTGGCTTCATGATATTCTCTTCTTCCACTCTTTCTTCTATTGCATCTGGCGCAGCTGGGGAGGCAAAAGATGCTGCTTCTGTATAGAGGAGTTGTTTCTTCAAGCAATTTTTTGCTGCCTTTAGAAAAAGAGTCATGTAATTTATCAGTTTTCTATCAGGTTGTAAGTAAGTTGCTTCCAACTGGCTCCATTGACCTCTGGATTTTGAAAGCAAATGTGCCAGCCTTGGTAAGAAAGAACAGTGGGAGAAGAGAACACAATGGAGCAGAGCTTCTTCTCCATCAAATCAGCTTTACATGATGAGTTCTACAAATCAAAGAACAAGCTAAATAAAGTTACAAAACCTATTGTTCCTTTCCTAAACTTTCCTAATAAGGAGAAACGTACTTATGTTGGACTAGCTTTCTTCTCTTGCTGGTGCCAGAGAAACTAAACTAATTAGAAATTTGCTGCCTTTAGCATGGATATTTATTTTATAATAAATTAGAGGTGGACAAGGGATTTAAGGACCACTACATTCGGAAATCCTTGATATGAGTATGGTTAAAAATTAAACCAAGGTTATGTAAAGGGGTACCCATGTGGGCCTCGATAAACGAAGCCTTTTTTAGGATGACTCAATTAGACGAAACCAAATGGGTAACGTATGAAGATTTATTAGTTAAGAAATAAAAATAATTAAAGACATTGGATCAATTAAGAGAAGATGGAATGAAATGTACATGGTTTACTTACTATCAAATAAAAGAAAAATTAAATTTAGACAAAAAATTAAAAAATATTCAAAATGCAGACCCAGAATTTGAAAAAATAATTAGATCAAATGGCTACCATAGAATTAAATTTTTTTATGAAATATTATTAAAAATGGAATTAG
>JAIPUX010001232.1:123708734-123730236 GCA_020142125.1 Phrynosoma platyrhinos
GCAGTAATCTGCATAGAATCACAGCCAACGTGTATTTAGCTAACCTTGTGCCTGGAGGTTTGTGTTATTAGTTAACATTTTTTGTAAATGGCCAGCATTAATAATGTCATTGTCACCATCAACACATTCTGCATTTCCCTCTAACCTCATTGTCTACAATGCCACATGCACACCCTACCCCAAATACTATGTACATACCTGATGTCCTGGTTCACACTCCATGCATTTGATGAAGTGGACTATAGTCCACAAAAACATATGACATAATAAATATGTCATTCTTTCAGCATAAGAAAGGAACAAAACACAACCAGAACCCTCTTGGTATTCCTAATCCTTTGAATTCTCAGTGCATTAGAAACTGCAAAGTTGGCTTCACAGCTTAATGCGTGTATCACACTTCCACTGTCTCTCCCAATTGTGACTCCCAAGAACACCTCCCCAGTACAAAATTCAGAATAAACCGATAAAAGCCAGTTGTTTAACACTTCTGCCAGCAATATCTAGGGAGGCGCTCCATTTAGTAAAAGCACACTGAGGTCATCTTCAAGTTCAGAACATATCCAAAAAGTATAGTTTATTGTAAGCTCCACCTTTAAGCCATGAAAGGATGCTTTACTTCTCAAGCATAACATGTGATTATCTTTCAAAGTGTACCATATACAGGCACAAAAGAGTTGTATGTCTGTGACACATTCTTTATTTATACAACCATATTTTAACTTATTAGCATCATATAGTTCTGAAAAACAAGAGTTCTCTACTGTTACATAACATTAAGACAGCTACATAAAATGAGGAAAACATAAAATCCACATGCAGCATAAGACAGCAACTGACAATAAAACCAATATAACATAATTAACAGCACCAGTGAGAAAAATCCCTATAGAAATATCACAAGATCTATAAATGCAGAAACATATTAATATTCAAATGCCTAGGAAAAATTTAAAAGCTGTCTTCATCAGGCACCAGGAAAACCTCTCTGAGGCTGGAGTAGCTTCACTTAGAAGGCACTGTGTGACATAGCTTCCTAAATTTTACTTGGTAAGAACACCCAGAGAAATGGCTCCACAGATTTTACATTTCAACTCAATTGAGATATAGTAGTAGCAATAGCAAGTACATTTCTATACCACTTATCAATGAAGTAGCACTCCCTAAGCCAGGGGTAGGCAACCTTTCCCCTTTAAGGGCCAAGGGACTTCAGCTCCCAGAATCCCAGGAGCTATTGGCCAACATGAGTCTATTGGCCAACATGGCTGAGGCTTCTGGGAGCTGAAGTCCCTTGGCCCTTAAAGGGGAAAGGTTGCCTACCCCTGCCCTAAGCAGTTTACAATGTGTAAGCCAACTGACCCCAAGAAGCTGATTACTCATTTTACTGACCTACAAAAGGATGGGAGGCTGAATGGACCTTGGAGCCCTCCTCTAGGATCGAATTACAACGTTGTGGCTGCAGTACCAGAATTTAACCACTGCGCCACCAGGGTCCTTTGTCCCTGTGTCTCATTCCAAGACATATAATTGGTTATGCCTTTTCAAAGTTGATCTGGAATATGTACCCTCATCTGTCCCGATTTGCAGACTTGGAGTCCGCAGTCTCAGTCCTTCCTGGATGGCAAGCAGGGAGGGACAAAATGGCATGTGCGCCACCACTGAAATCAATGGGGATTGGATATTTGTGATTTTCCCAATGAGGGGTGCAGAACAGATCCCCTGCAAATCGGGAGGGATGACTGTATATATAAAGAAATATATAAATAAATGCTGTAGATTCTGATCTCTTTAATCTCCATGATCCTGTATTTTGGAGAGTGTTTACAACTCCACTGAATTCTTTGGAAGGGTATGTATAATTTTGATATGAATAATATCAGCATTTTTATGTTATAGTTCATTGAGTATCACCTTGTCTTTTTAATATTTATAATATATGTATATTAGTATTTGTTTCCAGCCCATGAAGAAGGCCTTTTCTCACTGTGGCCAAAACACATTGGGCTTTTTAAACACTGAATAAACAGTTGACCATTCTAGAGCATGTGGAGCTTGTTTCCTCACTGTTTTGTGCTTTTCAGTACTCTTTTCATTTATGTTAGTCACAAGCCTGTGTTTTGTCAAGATATAGCTGTTCTTAGTTCAGTTCAAATGATAAGATGTGCTCCTCTTGAGATCCAAGTTGTCTCTGCTCTTGTAGCCACATCAAGGGAATCCTAAAGAGAGGGCCAATGGTCTAGGAGTTTATAATTTGAGGTTTCTACCTCCAACAAAAACATTTTTCTAATTTGGACTTCATTTGGCATGTTTTACCAGTGGCTCAAGTGGTTAAGACACTGACTCTGTTGATTGCAAGATCGGCAGGTTGGCAGTTCGAGGCCCCAGTGCTGCATGATGGGGTGAGCTCCTGTCACTAGTCCTAGCAGTTTGAGAGCATGCAAATGCAAGTAGATCAATAGGTACCACTTCAGTGGGAAGGTAAACAGCATTCTGTGCAATGATGCTGGCCACATGATCACAGAGTAGTCTCTCACAATGCTGGCTCTTCGGCTTAGTAATGGAGATGATCACCGCCCCTTACGGTCAGACACAGCTTTACAACCTTGTCAATGGGGAATATCTTTACTTTTACTTACCAAAATAGCATCTAAAAATATTTCCTAATGCAAAAACATGGAGGGCCTCTTTAGAAATTCAGTGTTCTGTGTAACAAAGGAGCTTGCTACTTCACAAAAGAGGCAACTTGGATCTTAAGAGAAACATCTCTTTTTGTCTTAATAGAACTTACCATACATTTTATTTCTTGAAGGTACCCACATGGTCTGCATGAATATCCCTCTATACTACCTGAACTGAGAACAGCTACATCTTGGCAAAATGCAGGCTTGTGACTAATATTGTCAATTATGCTGATTAAGAACAGTGGGCCTCATAATCCAACATCTGGAAGACATCACACTGAGGAATGTTGTTTTGGGTGACCTGGCCCCAAACCATTTAGAGGTAACAAAACTGGCGAGGAGCTAATCAACTGTTGCATAATAGATAACTGTGGGATTTACTGTAATTACACTGGCATATATTCACACTCTATTAAAAATATATGAGCAATTGGCCAATATCAGCTTTGTTAATTTATTCCTCAAAATGGTCTGGTGGCAGACCATATTTATTTAGTAAATATGTCCATTCTTTAGCAGAACTATTTTCAAGTGAAGTTGAATCACTCAAATGATTAGCGCTTTCATGAAATCACTCTTTTCCCTATACAGGTATGTTGATTAATGACTGTCTTGCCATTGGTTAATTCAATCAATTTCATTTGTAGTCTTCAACCAAATTGTCTACAAACTGTACTAGTATTAACTAGTAGAAACAAACCTACAAATATACTAATACATTTAAGTAAAATCAGCATAAATATGTCCATTCTTTAGCAGAAATATTTTCAAGTGAAGTTGAATCACTCAAATGATTAATGACGGTCTTGCCATTTGTTTCTGTGGGGTGAACTTTAAAAGGCTTTAATGCTTAACAGCTCGATCCTGTGCATGTTCACCCAGAATTTACTCCAGCAGTGTTTTATGGAAGTTACTTTTAAAGAGTAACTAAATAAATGTACACAAGATTTCAGGCAGGTTTCTTCCCAAGCCCTATCTGGAGTTTCCTAGTACTCTTTGATAACATCCCATTCAAGTACTAAGAAAGCCTGACTCCATTTAAATTCTGAATTAGATAATATATAAAGGATGGGCTGGCAGTATTCAGGGTGGGTTAGTATTCTGCATTTAATTTCAGTTGACAATCTTCATGCAAACCACAACCATGCCCAGGAATACATCCAGAAAATTCACTGCCTTTCTAGATTTGAGTAAAAAGAACAAGAGGGCAATTTAATTTGCATTAAAAAATTAAACTAGAAAAACTGCTTCATCAGCCAATTGTGGCAAAGGTTGGAGATATGGCTATATGTTTACTTCAGTAACGGGCAAGATTTTTTTTATCATGACTTTGGCACCACCCAATACCACAGAACAAACTTCTAAAACTGATAGTAATTCTAAAAACAGTTTGCAATTGGAATTAAAATGTACTATTGAAAACCAAAATAAGCCACCAGACTAGTCTAAAACTCATGTCTGAGCCTAAACAGTGCATTGGGCCTATGTTGTACATATTACAGTTGGCATGCAAGGAACTACAATGGCTATCAATTAGCACAGCCAAAACTAACAATGAATACCTCTAGCATGGTTTATACTGCTGAAATCACAAGTGTTCATTTCTCCAAAACACACAGCAAGGAGAGGGAGAAATCTCAGATAAAACATGACCTCCCAGTACAGTATTTTTTAAAAAGGCTGAGGATTTCTGCAGTCCAGGAAAGAGGGATCTGTACAGAGCTGTCTATTTCTTCCTATTCCCCACTCTTCTGGGGGTGGGGGCAGTTTTATGTGTTTAGTGTATAAATAGGATCATCAGAAGAGATGTTGCGTTTTGCATTCAATTCATATTGGCTTTGTGGCCAATGAAGAACATTATGTGACAGGTTTAGGCCCTTCTTCTCTCTGTAAATATTCTAATAGTATTGAGGAAAGTTTGGGGAGACACAGGAAGATGCAAAGAAGAAAATCTTCTCTCATAAAAGAGGGAAAGGAAGTCACAGATTTTCCTTATGTCTTTCACCAAAAATTATTTAGAACCATGTACCAGAAGAACAATGTCTTGGAAACATGTGGAATTATAGCATCAGTAGTACAGCCACTAATGCTCTTTCTTCTGTACACATTTCTATAAGCCTTCAGAACCCTATCAGTAGTTGCTCTGCCAGCTAAAATCTCACTGAGGTTAGTGGGATCTATGCCAGTCAAATGCTTTAGCATTTGCCAGTGGATAATAAATCCTTGAAGTATCCAAAATAGAAGATGTCTGCACTTGCCCCACAGGAGTATGCATGATGTTTCTGCCATTGCAGAGGTCTGCCAAGTAAGATATCATGTGCAAAAGTAAAGTGAGAGCACAGAACACTTGTCAACACTTGCTGCAATCCACAATTAAAGCGGATTTCTGGAATACCAACCTCCTTTTCTGTTAAACAGATGCAAAGCATGACACTTCCTTTAAAGCCACACGTTGAAAAATTTTCTAGCATTAGAAATGGGATGAAATTTACATTGAAATTCAAACACATGTCAGATTTTAAAATTTGAAACTGGAAGTTCAAAATTATTCTAAAATCTGAGCATTCTTGATTTTTGTTTTTACATCTTTTAAATTTTTGTCTTTGTGTTTCCTTACTCCCTTCTTCAGGTTTTTATTGTGACCTATTCATTATTCTCTGGATGATTTCCAGCAGATCTCCAAGGGTTTCTGACTCCCAAAATCTCAACAAAAGCAAGTAAAATGAATTCTGAAAATTGCAGGTCAATTTAATGTTTAGTCAACATCATCTTCTTTATTCAACTAATCTTCACAAAATAGAGGATGTATAGAACCTGGTTTATATAACAGAGTTTGGTTATGTTCTTAAAAGAATACTAAGATCAAGGGTGAGAATGTTTTAGTTTTATTTATCTATATTTGTGTCTATATTGTAAACTTATCCATATGCTATTGTTTCAAAATTGACTTTTTAGTTCTTGTATGGCCTGAAGATCTGCTGGCTGCAATAAAGGCTTTTATGGTGGTGGTGGTGGTGATGATGATGATGATGATGATGACAAAATAGATCCTAGAACAGTGCTGCAACAAGATTTAATTGGAAGGAGAAAACTCCAGCCAACAATATTTTCAAACTTGGGCAATGCCCACATTTTTTTTTCTTAGTTATGGTTTCATTTTTGCACACTCAAAAAATTATGCACACATATGCACACACACAAACTGAGCAGCTGTTTTTTAAGATCATGTACCTGTCAATAATATCAGCCTATGCTATTATTATCAGTAGTCCAAACAATTTACATTCAAAATGAATACTAGAAGATCTTGCAAGCAAGAATTACTCTTTACCCTTTGAAGACAAACGTACCATTTCTAACTACTGAAAAAAGGCTTCTAACAGCTAATTTTATATATCTCTGTTCTAAAGCATAAGCACAGATATGCAGATATTTATTTTGCTTCCCGCTAACAGTATTTCTCAAAAGTACTGGGAACAGGGTGAAAGGAAATACTCTTTTGGATACAGATTTCAAAAGAACTTCACCTTAAACAAAAAAAAGGGGTATTATTTTATTGAAAATTTTTTTGCCCTGCCTTTCTACATCACATTCAGTCCAGGTAGCTATGCAGAGAGAGACTGGCATACCTATAAATAGAGTATAGAGCCAATTTTTCAATATGAATGTGGGAGTCCTATTTGATGGTAATTCAGATGGAACTTCAGCTCCTTTGGGGTCAATTCATGAGACAGCTTTGTTCTCTGTGAGCAGTGTTAACTGTCCTCAACAAGCATACATGTAAGGAGTGTTAAAGTGTGTGTACCCACAGATATAGCTAATAGCAAGTCCATCTACTCAGATAATAAGAAATGCTGTATCTGACCTGTCAGTTCTCATATTACGTTTATCCTACATGGAGATGGTCAAAAGTAGGGAGTGCTCAAATATAGAAGAAAAGGGTTTAATTGAACTGGCCCTCAGGTATATGGTTCTCAGAGCATGTACTGGACTTTTCTACAGGTGCCTGCAAAGTCCCTTGGGGAGGCTCATATAGAATTACAGAAAACAGGATATAACACAATATAGGAAGGCTCAGGAGGCAAGAAAAGGAATACAGGAAAACTAAATCCTCCCTAATGGCACAGAATTGTCACTTCTAGTTATGAGACTACCTCAGTGTTAAGATCTACCTGAAAGCTCATCAGGTCTGACAGGCAGACAAAGGACAGGAAATCCCAGCCAATCCATCCATGCCACTTCTCTATTTCTTCTACTTTCTCAGGCACAGCATGAATGTGAGGACAGCCTGCTTTCCGAAAACTGTTCATGCTGGCATTCCTCTACACCAAGTGCTTTCCCCCATCATGCTGAAATGAAATGCTACACAACTGAGACACCATTTCTGAGAGGTGGCTGTAGATACAGAAGAAAGTTTCATTATAGCTCTACAGGAGGTTAAGGTTTCCGTCTTTGTAACATAGTAACAGAAAGACAATTTTCTTCTTCCTAGACAAAGTGAGTGGAACACATTCTAAGGTACCAAAGCAGCAGTACAATTTAATATTTATTCCTGATAAATAATAAAGTTCTAAAATATGGTTTATCTTTATCTTAGGGTTGTGCAAAAGAGGATCACTGTGAGGTTTTCCAATTCCCCCCCCACACACACACTGCCGTCAACTGTGCTCAGGAATAACCCCCACTGTGGCCAAATGTGGGTTTCATACACTTTAACCCACCAAATGTGAAGACTTTCACAGTGCACACTGAAATCACTAAGAGTGAGGGCTGCTCTTGATCTTCATTTCTGTCACCAGTGCAAGGATGTCCTGTCCTCCTTGTGTGAGGCACCAACTGTGGGCACCATCTTGTTTCTTATGCGGACTGGCGTGATGTTTCTACCAAAGGACATAATAATAATAATAATAATAATAATAATAATAATAATAATAATAATAATTTTATATCCTGTCCCTCTGCAGATGCAATCGGGGCAGCTTACAATGATAAAACCCCTCTAGAGTCAATGCTTCTACCACAGACACCTTGTCTGAATCCAGCCTTTCATATAGATCATGGGTCAGCTATCTATGCCCCGCGTGCCGCACCTGTACTCCTGTGCATGCACAAACGAGTCGCGGCCACCATTTTGGCAAACAAAATGGCGTCCGCGGCAGCGGCTGGCGGTGGCAGGGGCTGCGCGCGCATGCCGCCATTCCCACCCCCCCGGCCTGGCGGAAGACCTGGGGACCAGCGACTGGCCCCAGCCCAGGTACATTAACATTGCTGACCCCTGATATAGATAGTGTTGTGTGCCTTCAAATCATTTCCGACAAGGTGACCCTAAGGCAAACCTATTGTGGGGTTTTCTTGCCAAGTTTTGTTCAAAGGAGGTTTGCACTTGTCTTCCTTTGAGGCTGAGAGCATGTTCCCATAGACCAAAAGTGAATAAAAACAAATAAATTTTTCATTTGCAGGCATTAAACATGGAAAAGTAGAATATTTATTTAATAAATTTAAAACACCACACACACACACACACACACACAATCTCACACTCCTCTCTAGCTAACTCAGACCTTTTAACACTATCATTTATTCTTAAATCTGACTCTGAAGCTGCATCTAAAGTACAGAAATAACTGTTTCAACACCATTTTAACTGCCATGGCTCAATGCTGTGGAATTCTGAGATTTGTTGTTTTGTGAGATATTTAGCCTTCTCTGTCAGAAAGCTCTGGTGCCCGAACAAACTACAATTCCCAGAATTCCACAGCAGTGAGCCATGGCAGTTAAAGTGGTATCAAGCAGATTATTTTTGCAGTGTGGATGCAGCCTTAATCACAAATAAAACCTTCCACACAAACCAATCATATTATACAAAACTCAACTACTAACTCTCTTTCACCAGCCTTATGCAAATCTCAAAACATTCCACCAATCAGCATTCATTCCAAAATTCCATTCTGATCCCTACAGCTCCTTCCCTTAGACGCTATTATACCACCGAAAAATTTAACAGCATTTATCAAGCCAAGTCCATGGCATCACAATCACCACTGAATGAATTGCAAACCCCAACCCATCCTGCTTCATCATCATCAGCCCGTCTTGCTCATTTGTTGCACTTCAGCACATACTCACACCTCCCTGATAGCATTCCCTGCTCAAACAAGCAGCTCTCAATTATTTCATCATTCTCAAATACAAAGAACTAACACAATCTTTTTAGACTCCCTTTCTCAGTAGCCTTTTCATTTGATTTAAAGAGAGAGAGAGAGAGAGTCTGTCCTACAATGATTTGCAGACTTTGCTTAAAATGAAGTACAATCTACCCCCCCACCCATATATCAGGGGAAAGGCAAAGTGCAGCCCACGCTGTGCATGCAGCCCTGCTAGGGTCATGTTTGTGGGTCCCAAAGCCCCCTGGGGTCAATTATATTCAAAAACAAATTGTGATCTCAAATTCCTTTTGGGCACATGGAGGGAATTTCTGCCAGGTTTTGAGGGCAAGCTGAGCCATTTTAGACACAAGGAGAAGCCTTTCTTTGAAAGAGCAAGTGCCTTGCTTTTGAAAAAGAACAGGAAGTAAAAAAGGCTTTTCCCGAGTCTAAAAATGGCCCACAGGCCCCCAAAACTTGGCAAAAAATTCCTTCATGCTCCCAGAGATCATTTTATTTTGTGAGGTTGCAGCCCTCCAATGTGTTCTGTGGAGCCAATACAACCCCCACCCTCAGCCATCCAACAGTTACCAATCCCTATATGCCCTATATGGTGTCAAAACATCTACATTTATGCAAGTTGAGCACTATGTTGTATCGTAAGCCCATGTGAGACTTTCTGATCTTCTCTTCAAGCCATTTATGGAACAAGGGAAAATGTACTTCTTGCCCTCTCAACTTTAGTTATATACAGTTGGTCCTCCAGATTTGCAGCTTTGACTTTTGCAGATTTGATTATTTGCGGTTTTGATTAATATGTTCTCTCTAGGAAACGCTAGGTCCTCCAGTGCAACTCTGCCAGACGCTGACCACAGAGTTGTGCTGTGTCTACACAAAACACTTTTCTAGACATTTATAGGTCCTCCAGCATGATTCTATGATCAACGTCTGGCAGATTTTGACCACAGAGTTGCATTGGAGGACCTAGAAGTTCCTAGAGAGGTGTTCTCTTAGGTAAAAAGAACAGTGTTTATTTTTTAATTGCGTTTTCACCACATTCACAGGGGTTCTTCACCCCTAACCCCTGCGAATGTGGAGGGACCACTGTAGTCCCCTTATATATGAAACTTTAAAATGGTAGCATCTCAAGAAACCAGGATGGATACAGAACGAATTTTTGGAAGCACTGATTGGAACATACAACAAAAAGAGACACATGTAATGAAAGAGGAAGATCACCAAAGAAGGACACAAACAAAAGGCAAATCTCTGTAGGCAGAGCGCCAATAGGGCTGAAGTTCAGAATGAACTCAGGCTTGCCAGACAGATACAAAAACAAAACAAAAGAGGTGTGTGTGTGGCGACATTCAAAGAAAGAGGAAGAACAAGAAGATAGTATGTCTACCTCCTTTACCTCTGTCTTCTTTTAAAGGGGCAACAGTAGTCAACCTGCTGAAAATAAAAGAAATGCTACAGTGTGGAGGCTGCAGCCCAAGATAGGTGGTACAGAAACATCTAGGCACTTTATATGAATTCAAGTCGCCAGGGCTACATGCACTAAATCCAAAGATACTTAATGAAGTTGCAGGTGTAATGTCTGTATATAGTTTTTCCGACTTCTTATGAAACAGATTAAAACCCTGCAGACTGGAGGCAGACAGATGCTATCACTATATTGAAAAAGGGATGGGACCCAGACAACTACCTACTGGTTAGTTTGATGTTCATACCAGGCAAGGTTCAGAAACAGATCATTAAACAGTCAGTCTGTAAGAACTTGGTAAAAAGTACAACTGTCACTAAAAGTGTGTATTTCTCAAAAGGATAGATAACACCTGCTTGACAGCAGTATGTGTGAAAAGGTTCTGCAGTCTTAGTAGGCCACAAGTTAAACATGACCCAACAGTATGAATACTGGGGGCAAAAAAGCCAATGCAATTCTAGGTTGCATCAACAGTATACAGGTGCCCCTCCCAATTTGCGGGGGTCTGTTTCAGACCCCACCCCCACCCCTGCGAAAATGGAAAACCACAAATATTCGAGCCCCATTGAAAATAATGGTAGTGCACTCCTGAACTGCAATTTTGTCCCTCCCGGCTTCCCATCCATGGAAATTCAAACCACAAATGGGAAGTCAGCGAATCTGGAGGGATGACTGTAGTGTCCAGATTAAGGGAGGCACTAGTGCCATTCTGTTTGGGTTTTATAAGACCTCATCTGGAGTATTACAACCTGTTCTAGGAACCACAGTTTAAGGAGGATATTGACACCTGTAAACTTATCCATAGGGGGGAAGTCAAGGTAGGAAAGTCTTGGAACCAAGTCCTATGAGGAACAGTTGAGCAATCTGAGTATGTTTAACCTACGGAAAAGACAGCCATCCCTTAACTATCTGAAGAGCTGCCATATGAAAACAGAGGAAGGTTTTTTTTCTAATGTTCCAGATCATAGGTCTTGAGACAACTGATACAAATTACAAGAAGATTCCATGTAAGCATTGGGAAGAAATCACTGGAGGTAAGAGCTGATCAACACTTTGGAAAGTGGTGGACTTTAATTTGTTGGTATGTTTTTTTAAACCAAGGCTGGACAGCCACCTCTGTAATCTAAAATGTGTGGGGCTTGTAGGGCCTCCACTGACAATTGCAATCTATCTTTAATTAATTTGGGGAATGTTTAGCTTGACTTTGGGCCTTTGCAGACTGCTAGAAATAATGCAAATTGAGTCCACTTTAAGGGTTAGGGTTAGGGAATTATGGGAACTGTATTTTATTGTGGCACCAGAGCTCTCTGACAGAGAAGGCTCAATGTCTCAGGGAAAAAAAAACTATTCCCATGATTCCCTAGCACTAACCCTAACCCTTAAAGTGGACTCAATTTGCACTATTTCTGGCAGTCTGCAAAGGCCCTTTGTGAGAGGAGCTAACATCTGTAGGAACTGAGCACCAACTATACTGGTAATAACTGATAGAGACTCCAAGAACGGGGAACTATTGGGGGTTGCAGACTGCCAGAAAAAGTGCAAATTCAGTCCTCTTTTAGGGTTAGGGTTAGGGTTAGGGAATCATGGGAACTGTAGTTTATTGTGGCACTAGAGCTCTCTGACAGAGAAGGCTCAATGTCTCAGAAAAAAACCAATTCCCATGATTCCCTAGCTCTAACCCTAACCCTAAAAGTGGACTGAATTTGCACTATTTCTGACAGTCTGCAACCCCCCTATATGAACTTTTATTGGGAGAAATACAGAAGAACACATATACTAGAGTAACTCACTCTCTCACACAGCATACAGATATAACCAAATGCAGAAAAGTGAAAAGGGACAATTTGAGAGTTGGATATGGGGATACATCTACTGATCCTGAAGAGATGGTCCACGGAAAGCAGGAGTGGCTTAAGCTATAAGGTTTGAGAATGCAGGTTTGGGGAAGGAGATAAAGGAATAGAAACTCAGACTGACACCTGAGGGCAAGAGTCACCAGACAAGTGGAGGGGAGCTGACTGCAGAAAAAAGGCTACGTTTTGGGGTGCTATTTATAACTTTAAAGCCAATCCCAATCCATCAAGGTTGTGTAGGAAACAAAAAGCTTAACTGTTCCTCAACAGAACCTGAGAAGATTTGCAAAGTGAAGAGTTTGTTTGGATATACAGATGAGAGGGATTGATTTTGATAAATGATGCTTCATGAACTTTATAACACCTAGACAAGATCTGGAGTCCCCAGAAATGAGAGGGCAGGAAGGGTTGTTTTAGAATATACAAGAGATGAAAGGGGGATTCCAGACTCATTTGATCTGGCAGAACTCATATTTTGGCTTGCAGTTTCCATCAGAAAATGCAGAGTAAGGGGGGGACTGGTGGACTCTTTTAGCAAACTCCTTCATTCCCATGCCTTTCCACATGGCTGAGTCTATATGTAATTCACACTATAGTCAGTGATCTGCATCAGTGGGCTTGCCATCCACAGTGGCCTCACCCCATTCTCCTCAATGGTGGCACGTACACATGGCCATGAAATGCAGTCATGTGCACATTGCAGAGCAGTTGAGTATAATGGGACTTGAGGTCCTGCGGTTTGTTTGTTTTATATAGTATTTTTGTATTTAACAAACAAATTAACACAAACAAAACATACAAAATAACATAAAATGCAACAACAACAACATATATGTATATATACAAAAAGAAATAAACATGTAATATGAAATGCACTTACTTCCTAAGCTGGACTTAAGAAGAACTAAACCTATATCTTTGTACTATATAACTCGACTACTACTACCTGTCTATACTGTTAGTTATTCTCATTTACCTTTTACTTACAATTTCAATTATTTATTTATTTAATTTTTATAATATTATACATTTTAAAGGCATCTTAAATTAACCTATATTTATATATTAATTTTCCTGTACTTAAGAAAACCATGATTTCCAATCTTTATGAAAACTAGACATCTTATTTTTAGTTAAAAAAGATAATTTATCCATCTCACAAATATCAAAAATTTTACATTTCCATTCCGTTAATGTTGGAATTTCTTTCTGTTTCCAATATTTAGCGTATACCATTCTGGCAGCTACCACTACAAAGAATATCAATCTCCTTCTTCAAATTCTAATTTATTATCTTCAACTATGTTCAACTTCCGGAGGTCCTGCGGTTTTTGACATCTGCGGGGGAGGGGACCAGAACGAACCCCCCCCCAGATACAAAGAGCCAACATACCTATTCCAGTGCTATGCATACAATTGCAGCTGCATCCATTCATGCTGATGCCTAATGTTCTATCAAATTATAGCTGGATATATAGTTGGAACATATTAGGGGGTGTTCAAATGCTTACACCTGTCAGAGGTTCAACAGCCCCCTATCAGCTGTGGATTCCTACACTGACAGGTGTTGGACTAGATCTGTGATGATAAACCTATGCCACGCGTGCCAGGGATGGCACACGAAGCCATTTTCCACAGCACGCAGAGGATGGGGAGGAGGAGGAGGAGGCACATGCCTGTTCCTCCTCCTTCCTGGTTGTCCCCGGCCTTCAGCTGCCTCTCTGGAGGCAGCTGAAGGCCCTGGATGGCTCAGGGGGAAGAGGAGCAAGAGGTGTGTGCTGTTCTTCCTCCTTCCCGACCTGCAGGGGACGGCACAGGGGGAGGAGGAGGAACAGGCATACACCTGTTCCTCTTCTTCCCTCCTCGCCCCCGCAGGCCTTCAGCTGTCTCTGGCAAGGCAGCTGAAGACACGGAAGGGAAGACACAGGAGTGAAAGTCCGGCCCTGGAAATCCCACCCCTGGAAAGTGGAAGTCCCACCCTCAGAGGGCAAAAGTCCCCACTCAGCCCCCAAAAGGTTTGCCATTACTGGACTAAATCATTAGTGTTCCTTTCAAGTTTATGAATCTGTGATTGTATGATAGAAAGATTCCATAAATGCTCTCAAGAGATCCTCAGATCTCAAAGTATCTGCTGGAAAAGGCCTGCCAGCTAAATTCAACTTCAACTTAACAAAAATACAGATAGGACCACCGACTATAATCAGTGAATTATAATCATATATAACCACATTATCTGTCAAACATTCTCCCATTTAATTTATTTCATCATTAGAGCTTTGCAGTCTATAGCCACTATACATTTTGAATCAGTCCTTCACTGATTCAGTGTCTTTACAAGTTCTGAAATTATTATTTTATAGATCTTCAGAAACTAAATATATCATTAATGTATACACATGCTAGTATTTTTTATATTTTCTTCCAAATGTAGAAATAGTAATTTCGTTACATTTTCACAAAGAAATCTGTATCGGTATTTATTGTTCTGCCTTTACTCTTTTTCCATCTTCAATGTGTTGTTTAATAAATAGTCCCATCCCACTGCACAGGGCTATGAAAAAGGCCTTGCTTCCCAAGGGGTAATAACATGTAGTTGTGTTTTTATTTTATTTTATTTAAATAAATAAGATACCAAACCAACAAGGGGCACAGTTCAGATAAGGTTCATCACGACAAAATTAGCAAAACAGAAAAAAGACACACATCTTAAAATATACTGCTAAAACAAGAGTTTTACCACCTGCATCCTAGCATAAGTACTGTATTTAGGCATTTTCTATGAGAACTCTCTCAGTGAACAGTCGAAAATATTCCTTTAGTCCAGAATTATATCTACAACACAGGAGAATCATGTACCTCTGGAAACTTACAAATAGGGAACAAATGCTTCATTCAATTTAATTTCCTTTAAAAAACTATACAACTCAGTAGTCACCACAAAACCATGTGGTAGTAAATTCCTTACACTAATTACTTCTAGCGTGAAGAAAAATTTCTTTTGGCAGCTATCTCAGGTCTGATTTTTGCTTTCTATGGTAGGTCAAAGTTGCAGTTCTGCAGAACAGAAAAATAATTCTTCATCTGCTCTCTTCTCTTTCATCATTCATAATTTTATAATCTTCTTTCTGCCCTACCACTACCAGTTCTAACTCATCTCCCCCACTAACAAAAACAAAGACACAAATGTGTTAAATTTTGCTTGTAGACAAGGTACTCCACTCTTTTCATAATTTTAAGTTTTCTTACTTTTCTAGCACTGGAAATGGATCTTGTAGTACCTTTGAAACTCACTCTGTGAAAGAAGTTGTAGTACAAACTTTCGTAGTCTGCTTCCTTGGTCTACAGAAACTTATGCTACAATTTCTTTTGCATAGTTAATTTCAAAGGTGTAGCAAGATCCCTTTGCATATTGATATTTCAAACTAACATAGCTATGTTAGCTCTTCTTGGAATAGTTGTTGTTAACGGCCTTCATGTCATCCTCTACTCATGGCAACCCTGTGGATAAGCCATCTCTAAGTACCCTATTCTCCACAGCTCTGCTTAGGTCTTGTAGATTCATATCCGTGCCCTCCCTAATTGAGCTAGCCATCTGGCATGCAGTCTTTCTCTCTTATATCAATTAGAAAAGTACACAGCATTTCAAATAGGGCATTACAGACATTTGCACCTGCCACCTATCTATATGCACTTAGAACTCAAAAGATATCTGATACCATATACTTCAGAAGATGTGTGATCTTGAAAATGGGGTAGGGCCAGAGTTTAGAAAAGCTTGGTAGCTGCAACTACCAGAATCTGCCAGTGGTCATGCTGGCTGGTGGTCCTGGGAGATGTAATAAAAAAGTATGGTAACTTTTTCAAGCCTACAAAGGGCATACAAGAAACAGCACTTTCTAAGTGTGTTGGGTGTTCAAGCTTCTGGCACCTTCTTAACTTTTCAGAAACTATATTGAAGAATGTTCCATCTTTATAATTTTGTACGTTCATCTACTGAAATATGGGAACTTCTCAACTGTACATGTAAGCACACAGCCTCTTGTATCATCACTATGCAAGTTTATAAATCTTTGATCTGTGCTAATAAAGTTGCTCTAGTTTGCTCTTGCAGGGTTGTTCTGCTCTGGAGGGCAGAGAAACTCTTTGATCAAAGAAAGTTAGCTTTCTACAGATTCAGGATTTTTTTTTTAATTTGGTCATATAACATGTTATAATATGTTCCCCTGCCAGTTGTAGAGCAGCCACACTCTTGATTTGAATTTCCCTTTGATTTCTCAAATCTTGTGGATGAGGTCTCTTGTTATTCCTTTTTTGTTATCATCACAGATAGTTTGGCTCTCCAGCAAAAACTTGTCCAATATGGGAGACCCTACTAGCAGCATTCCTGTCATCAGTATATCCTCCTGCCTCACAGGAGCATGAAGTCCTATCAATGCAGAAAGGCAGTGTCATAGTGAAGAAGAAGCTCTTAGTTACCATATTTTATCCTTAGTAAGATGTTTGAGACATGAGTCCTCTCCTGGAAGTAGTTGTTTTGATATCTGTATTTTGTAAAATTCTCAAATCATTATTGAACCAACATTATGAGTAATTTGCCTTTGTTCTCAATTATCAGCATTTAAATTATTTATCTGTAAACTGTCTCAGGCAGAAAAAAATAGCACTACTGACATAAAAATACTAAGTAGCAGTATTTCCAAACACTAAGCTGGCAGCTTGCTCATATTTAGCATGAATAAACATAACATAAAAAAAGGTCAAACTACACAAAATATTTAGATTTTGCTGTTTTAGCTCTCCAAAACAGTTGTAGGACACTGGAAGTAAAATTTAAAATTCACATGAAACAGGAAAAGCAAGCAATTTTAATTAGCAAACGTGCTCCCTCTGAGCTCCTGCTCACCTCATGGAAAAATGGGTTATAAAAACTGTTTGGGGAAAATGTTCATGTTCACAGAGCATTGCATGTAGTTGATGCTTGAGAAATGAAATTTGCTGGGGTTGTGGCAGATCTGGGTTCCTGCATTTTCCACCACTAGTGGGAATGATACATCACACAGAGACATGGAAGAGAGCCTTCACTGCTGTGGCACACCACTTATGGACTGTCCTCCCCTTGGAGGCCTGGCTGGTGACAACACTGGACTCTTTTAGGTGCCAGCCTAAAAATATGGCTTGTATAAAGGGCTTTAGGGCCAAAGTTTGTTACTTTTGACGATGTACAGCTAGATTGTTTTAACTGTTTTAGCCTTTTCTACTGTTTTGACCTGGTAAATTATTTAATATACTTTTATCTTGTTAAAATTATTCTGCTGTTTGGAATTTGGAATTGTTTTAAATATACATATTGTTTCAATTGTATGCTACCCTGAGATCTCACAGTAGAGGGCAAATATAAATAAATAAATAATCCCATTTACAACCACACACAGTGAGTACATAATATATAATTGGTTAAGACAAATTGTGGTTGTTGTGTCCCTTCAAGTTATTTCTGACTTATGGTGACCCTAAAGTGAGCCTGTCGCAGGGTTTTCTGGGGATATGAATGTGTGACTTTCGTAATCCAATGCTCAAATCTTAAGAGAAACAGGGAGGGACAAATAATACAGCTTTTGTTCAAGCCTATATGTGTTATATTGTTTACTATCTTTCTTTGTTCCACCCCTTCTTCCAATAAATTTTTAAACTAATGTTTTCACTAAGAAAGACTTTGTTTTACTAATTTATGGTGACTGGGATGCACAGAATGACTTTAGGGGCATCCAAAGACCCAACCACATTCCATGGATATACTGTTGGCTCTCCATATCCACTGATTCTTTGTCCAGATATTCAACTCTCCACAGCTTGAAAATATTCCAAAAAGATATAAATTACAAAAAGCAAACCTTGATTTTGGTATTTTAGTATCCAGGGAATTTGGTATTCACGGGCGGTCCTGAAACCAAACCCCATCAGATACTAAGGGCCCACTGTAAATACTTTTTTTCTATCAATATCAGCCCTCCAACAATACTTGTTTTTCAATACCTGGTCAGTTTCAAAAGCAGTTTGCTACAAGGAATGGGCAAGCAGAGAAACCAAAGAAAAAAGAGAGTGCACAAACATAAGTTGTATCATTATTTGGATTCTTTCCAAGGGCTACAAGTTCCTACACTTAACATATCAGACATTTTCTAGGATGTTGGCTGCACATTACGTACATCAGGTATAGGTAACCTTTGGAAATGGAAATTCCAGAAATTCTAGCCATTATGACCAAAGACAGGGATGACAGGAGTTGTAATTCAAACCATCTTATTTTATCCACTTATTTTATTTTATCCCCCACTGTTTGGGGGATGTATTAACAGAGATGTGGAAAATTTTCTGATGCTGTGGTGTTTACATGGAACATTTTCTGAAACATGCACACACACATTATCAACTGCAATCTGAGATGTTGTAGTGTAATATAGGAAAGGAACATCTAGTTATTCTTCAAAGGATAACCACTAGGAACAAGCTAACAAACGAACATGTTGCTAAGCTTGTTTCTATTTCACAAAAATCTCCTGCTTCTCAATTACTCGGAAGTACAAGTTGTCAAGAGAAAGTGTGACAAGTTGTCTGTGCTCAGAGACTCACATACATCCTTCAATAAATTAAAATATTCCATTAGTTGAACAGTACAGTACCAGGCTTTATTTCTCAGCTTGAAATGGGATTGATAGGGTCCAAATATAGTCATAAATCAGCAAAAGAAAGTTAAATTGTTGATATATCAGGTATGACACTCTTTAGGTAAGTGACATTACAATAACAGTGGTCTTTCAGATGCAGGCATTTTTATCATATAGGAGGGGAGTATATGATTTTCTCTTTATATTATTACCAATATCCCAGTAAAATTATTTCCACATAAAGCTTTGAATGTATATGAATATAATACTTAAAGTAAGTATGCTAAATCAGATAACATTATTTTGAGCACTGGAAAATCTTCCAGTTCTACTTTTTCTAGAAAACTCACAGCACTATGTATAGGTTCTCACTATTTCTACAATGCAGCCCAAGAGATTGTTTTTAAATCTCTAAAGTGCACTCATATGCAGAGTTTTCTGAATCCAACTGTAGTGTGAAGGAATGATTTCTATCACAAGTTTTTATTGCAATTGCCCATGATATCAAAAAAAATCAGTGAAGAGAATACATATGCTACCTGCGTGCATGTAGTCAGAAGCCTTTAAAATCCTTCTGAAAATGAGGAACAAACAAATGAATAAAAAGAGCAAGCAAAGATTAGTTAGCGTAGAAAAATTAACCTTTGTACTGAGTTGGACAAACTTCACCTTTTAACGTGTCTACTGACAAAGTAGAGAGTATTTTTCTTTATATATTACAGAAGCATGAAGGGAAAAAAGAACCTCCACTGTTGGTAATTGGAAAAGAACAGGTAACACAGTACTTGTTTATTCCATTACATCAGTAACTAGGATTGCCCTCATATTCTTGCTCTGTAGATCCATTTCTATTATTGATCCGGCAAATAGCATATCTAATGGGCAAAGTCCTTTATGTTCTCTTTTGTTTGGTCTTTACTATAATTGCATTGTAAAGAACACTGTTTCATGAGGTTCATGATTATGAGCAGACAAGCAACTAATTACTGGAAGCCTTTAACTGCAGGGTTTGAATTAAACCTTGATTTAAATTACTAACTGTTTGCAGCATCAAAGAAATCAAACAGCTGGAAATGCAAGCCATGGCAAACAACAATGGACATGAAATGAAGCGCTCTGAAAGATTCCTAATGCTAGCCAGAAGCTGGAGATTAGACAGAAAAAAGCAATGGAAGGATCTCTGAAGCAATTAAGACAAATATTCATCACCTGGGGATTTTGCAGGTTGGTTGGGAATGTTCTTACAGAGTTTTGTTTTATTTATATTTATTTATTTATTTCTAGGATTTATATTCCACCTTTCTCCACAGTGTGATTCAAAGCGAGTTATAACATGAGTCACCTGCTTCCCTCAAGCTTTTTCTCATTGAAAGATAGAAGTAGATTTAAAAAAATTAAATTGAACTACTAATGTTAATTAAGACAGGAAGAACTGACATTAGCTTGGGCTATAAACTAAATGCATGCAACTTTAACAACCACAAGAACTTGCAAGATGGCTTTCCATGCAAATTTACAAACCTTAGCCTTATTGTTCATATCTGGCTGTTCACATGCCATTCGTAAAAACTAGTGGAGAGACATGCTTACTATTAAACACTCATGTTGTAAGTCTGAGTTTAATACCACACACTCAACCGAAAAGCATGGAAAAGTTTTCTTTGAGGCTGTAACTTCCAGAATCTCCCAGTCAGTATGGTTACTGCATGTAGAAACTGAAGTATTAGGGAAGAGGTGGTAGACATACAATTTTTTCACCTTTCTGGCTTCCTTTGAGCTGTGTGATTCTATACTTCTTGAGAAGCAAAATCTTCTTGCAAAATCAGTTCTTAAGAAATTTGACACTACCTTCCTTATATGTATGTGGGCATGCTGGGGATTCTGGGAGTTGTTGTCCAAAAACAACTTTTCCCAGCCTTTCCCAACAACGGGTTAACCCCCTCTCCCTGCATGTTTGCCTCAGCTGCTTCCCTATGAATTGAGGTTTTAAGATATGCTCTTCTGAAACTGAAACAGCCATAGACTTCCTTATATACCTGATTGGGTTAATCTATAACTAAGGAATTGCTTTCTATATAGCACGCATGACCTTTGATCCCATATCACATGACAAAGTGCTCTAAACCTCTCTGCATGGTATAAATCAGCAACACCTTTCCTGAAAGTCAAGGAGTGTTTTTCCTCCCACTAGGGACAAGTCATATCCATCTATTCTGAACTTTTTTTTTTTTTACACATTCAAAGCTGTAACACACACATAAGGGAGTAAGACTCACTTAATGCTTCATATGAAGACTTTGCTTCTAAGTACAAATGGTTGGGTCACACTGTGCAGAGATGCAAGTCTACTGTCTCTTTCCTGATCTTTTTTTTTTTTTTCCTAAGGCAGGGAAACTTTGACATGAGGGAAATTTTAAACAAGGGATACCCCTGTAGGTATTCGGGAAGGACACATAGAATCATAGAGTTGGAAGAGACCGCAAGGGCCATCCAGTCCAACCCTCTATCATGCAGGAACTCACAATCAAAGCACACCCGACAGATGGCCATCCAGCCTCTGTTTAAAAACTCCAAAGAAGGAGACTCTATTACACTCCAAGGCGGCATCTTCCACTGCCAATCAGCTCTTATATTTCTCCTCTTGTTTAGATGGAATCTCCAAGGGAGTGTGTTCCAC
>JAIPUX010001232.1:123755277-123773187 GCA_020142125.1 Phrynosoma platyrhinos
AAAAAAACAATGCATTGATTATCTGAGGGGACAGCAATTACACTTGCTTGAGTCTGGTCTTTGGATCCAATGCCTCCTTTATCCCTCTTTCCTCTCATGATCCATTTTGTGGCCTACCATTAATAGACACCACCAGTGGCAGCAAAAATACAGGCACCAAACTTTGAAAATAACATGTACCACTAAATCAATGGCACTGCTATGGGCACCCATATGGCACTCACCAGGATTTCAACAACTTACACCAGGGGTAGGCAACCTTTTTGAGCCGGGGGCTAGGTTGCTGTCCCTCAGACAATTGGGGAGCCGAAGCACCATAAATAAATAAATAAAAATGAAAATATATATTTTTAAAAAATTAAAAAAAAATGCATGCACACTCTCTCAGCCCCAGAAAAGCCATGGCAAAACCCCTGTGGAGATTTTGCCAAGAAAACCCCAAGAACAAGTAATAACAACAATAATCAATATCATTATAGTGGGTGGTGGCGGTGGGGGGGGTGGCGGCGGTGGCAGAACCGGCCTGGGGCCGGTCCAAAGGCCTTGGGGGGCCGCATCCGGCCCCCGGTCCTTAGGTTGCCTACCCCTGACTTACACCTTACCACCTCACCTTACTGAGCCTGAAACAATCCACAAAACACATTCATTTTTTTGATACTACTGTGCAAACTGCACAATTAATCTCTAAGCACCACACTCTATTGAAAACTCACTGATTGCTACACATACTTACATTATTTATTTATTTATTTATTTATACCCCACTCTTCAGACACAAAGGGTCTCAGAGCATCTTACAGATAGTTAGACATTTTCCTGCCCTCAGGCTTACAATCTAAAAAGACATTACACAAATGTATCCAATTTCTACCCAGAACACACTACCTAATAGTGGGGAGGATATCTCTACATCCTCTACATCTACTTCTACATCCACCCAAATATTCCTGATGCAAACACATGGAGACTTCTTGAGGAATCTATTGTTCTCTGCCACAAAGAGGCCTGTGGCCTTACTGGAATGGAGACATATTGGATTGCAAAAGAGGGTTTGAAGTAGCAACAGGTTGAGATGCAAATGGATTTTAAATTTCCCTATAGCCACTGGGCCAGAAGGAGGAGGAGCCTGCCTACAAAAGATATTCTCCCCATCATATACCATCTTCATTAAAGATTGAAACAACATGTAGGCATCTGACTAACATCTCCAATTGTTTTTTTTTTCCTGTTTGGTTTGTAACATCTTGCCTGATGAAGAAGCCCATGGAGCTTAGAAAGCTTGCAACAAGTGCATTGTGCATTTTATTTGGCCAATAAAGATATCACTGATGGATTTTTGTTTGGTAAATGGCCAACACAGCTACCCCTGAATGTTTTGTATTTTTAGATGTATGTGGTTTTGTGTGTTGGGGGGGGGTATGTTCAGCAATGTGGAATGTGGTGGCTTAGTCGTTAAGATGCCAATTCTGACTATTGGAATATCAGAAGGTTGGCAGTTCAAGGCATGATGGGGTGAGCTCTCATCACTAGTCCCAGCTTCTGCCAACCTAGCAGTTCAAAAGCATGGAAATGCAAGTGCGGTAGATAAATAGGTAACACTTTGGTGGGAAGATAACAGTATTTGGTGAAGTCATGCTGGCCACATGACCATTGGCTTCATCTTCGGACAACACTGGTAACAGAGATGAGCACCACCCCCTACAGTCAGTTATGACTAGACATTCATGTCAAGGAACTTCCTTTATCATTACCTATGTTCAGCAGTATAAAAATCTGTGTAATAAAATGAATACAGTCACTCCTTCATTTATATGGACTTGGAGTTCACATCCCTCACCTGTTTGCGGGCAGCAAACAGAGGGGGACAAAATGGGGTGGATGCCCGCAGTCTCGCACCACCATGCAAGCCAATGGGGCTTGAATATTGGCGATTTTCTATTTTCGCAGGGAGGGATCCATGAAAACGGAGGGGTGACTGTATACAAAAATGAAAATGCTGTATTCTGGAATAAATAATATGCCACTGGGAGTTTTCTTATTGCATGACAGTACACTCACTCAGGGAGAAACTCACATTTTGTGTTGCCACTGAGAAACCAGCTCTCACCACAGAATAATGGGAATCTCAAGCCAAGAAAGATAGCCTTCACATTTTTTTTCTCTTTCTTTTTGCCTCCATGCTGGTTGACCCTTTACATAGTTAGCCAGCAGAAAAATGGAGGAGTTAACAGATGTCTCCATGTACTTTGCTGAAGGGTGCTCTCTTACAAGGATAACAAGCTGTTGTAGACTGGCTTGCTGATCTACTGGATGTCCTGTAACATTTGGGTATCTGCATAAGAGTTTATGCCAGAGAGTGTCACTACAATCCCAGCAGCTGGCTCCATGGTGTACCAGTATTATATAAATACTTCCCAAGCTGTTTTTACTGATTGTCCTAAGGAATTTTAAGGAGGACAGTCTGAGAGATAATTTCTGACTTAAGCCATCAAAGTGACTGATTCATAGCTCCAGCCTAGCTTTCAGCCAAAGGAGTCTTCTAGCCTATCTGATTCTGCCCAGTACATCTGGGCTTTTGTAAATCATTAATTCTTGGCAATTATCATTTCAACAAGAAGTTTCTAATGGCCTTCAAAGAAGCCAGCTGGCAAGGCCTGAAGTGTACTTGATGACAATTTTCATTTTCAAAGAGTTCAGAAGACCTTTCCAGCTTCCCAACCCAGCTGTGGAGAAGTAAAAGTGAATGCAACTAGCAAAGATATCCTTTTCCTTGCTCAGTTTCTCCTCGTCACACTCATGCATGCTGACATATATAAACACATCTGGGTATCACATGCATGCAAGTGTTAGCTTAAGAGAAAAATAGAATCGGCTGCTCTGCAGGAAAAGGCAACTGCCTAAAAACTGTTCTTAATCCAGCTAGAGCTGACCCTCTAAATGAATGCAGCCTACCGGAAACACTTATGTAAGCACCCTAATTCCATGGGTCTGCTCAAGGTCAGAGCCACAATTGGATTTAGCTCGATATCTTTAAAGTATAACTTCTTCTTTAAAACATGTTTGTAAGAAAGGTGTTTTATCTTTGATTATTTCCTTTTAAAGAAATGTAAATATTTTTTGTATGTCACAAAAGAACTATTGTAGATGCACTGAGTGGTTTAAGTTAATATTAAATGTGGAAGTGTTTTCACTGTTCTTTGGATTATTGAAATTATTCAAGTTAAAGTTTCGAATGATTGTTTAGACATATCTGTTTAGATAGACATATAATTAGCCCTGCATGTATATGTATACACACAGGGATGTTATTACTCAATTTCAGGTTTTTATTTCTCCAAAAGGGGTTTCACTTGGAAAACATCAGGCTTTTCTGCATAGTAATGCAGCTGTTTTGACACCTTCATTAATCTGAGTTGCTATTTAACTAATGATTGTATGATGCCAAAGATTTTATTTCCCAGAAACTTTCACTTTATAGGAAGAATGAGCTTCTGTATGAGTTAGTTGACTTTAGACATTTCAATCATTGACATTTGAATTTAAAATGAAAAGTTTTTTTAAAACAACAACAACAAACCAATTTTTGTTGATTAATTTCAGTTTTCACTCAACATTTTCAACAAGAGAAGCTGGAGCTGTAGTTCCAAAAAACTGTAGAATCTAACTTTTATTTATACCTCATCAGATTAAAAACAATCTTCCTCTTCTTTTAGCATTTGCCCAAGCTCATGCTGTCCAGATTTGCAAATGGCTGCCATCAGGACAGCAATCTAAATCATGTCATAAGACGATGTCTGGTTAAGAAATGGACCTTCTATTAATCTTGTATAGGTGAAGGTAACTAGCATAGGAAGAAAAAGCTGGGAAGAAAAAGATACCCATGAGTGAGGAGGACGTGGATGTGAGTCTGTGGCATAACATGAAATCAAAATGGGAGGGGAGATATTGAAAAGCTGTGGTGAGGGTGCGCACTAGGCAACATATTATTTTCTTAATTTAAATGTAGACATTTTAACAGATAATTATGAAGGGTGCATAATTACTGGCAAGGCAATTTTAAGAAAAGCAATGGGATAAGCTATAAATCTAAATGCATCAACTGTGTTTGTAAAGTAAAGCTAATGATAAAGAAGATTCTATAGATTTGAGGGGAAAATCTAATTTTGGTTGCACACATGATGTGAGATTTCTAACTACATCTTTTTAATTGATACAGTTTTATGAAAGAAGTACTACTGTACAGGAAAGCAGCCAGTAGCTGATAAATAAGGTATTTGCCAAATAAACAAAAGAACACCACACAATTTGTGGAGTTAAGGCAAGACTTGAATGGCAGACTTACAAGCAAACGGCACAGTCCAAAAACAAGGTCCATAGTTAGTCCGGGCCAAAGGGTCAAACAAAGAACATATACTACCAATCCAAGAAGGTCAAGGGTTCCAACAAAGCAGAAGGGTCAGTCCAAAATTTAAAGATCTAAGCCAAAAAGTTAAACAGAGCATCAAGGAACAAGGTGCTTTTCCTAGGGAAATCAAGTAACTTCTGACAAAGGCTCTGGAATCCTTCCCAGGTTTTTATTATCAGCTCTCACAAGGGCAGCTGATCCTTAATTGTTTGGTGTTTTGTATAAAGCCTCTGAGGCCACCAGAGGCACACCCTTTTAGATCTCCTCTGTCTGTAAGTAAGTATGCTGGTCTCCTCGCCCTCCTCCTCAGTTCCCACAGTTCCAGGGGGCTCTTCTGCCTGGAGGCTGGGTTCCTGATTATCCTCCAAGGCCACAGTCTCTGCTGGCGCTCTCAAGGCAGAACTAGGGCCAGACTCCAGGTCAGGTCAAGCTCAGGGTCAGAGTCCTCTCCTGAGTCCTCAGACATGACAGCTATATAATATGTATGACACTAATAGAGTGAGCCAAAGAGAACCATGTGCTCATTCTTTTCTTACAGTTCTACTCCATTTTTAGAAGAGTTTACATATAAAAAGAAGGGTGCATTTTAAAAGATCTTAAATGGCAAAAGTGGATTCCTTTTCCAATCCAACTCATATTTTTCTTTCCTATATAAAGAATCAAATATTGGAACAACAGTATTGTATATTAGTCTAGCCTCTTTCCAGTGAAGAGCAAATAAGATACAGTAATCCCTTCATATCTGGGAGGAATCTGTTCTGACCCCCCCTCCCTTGATAACAAAAAACATGAGACCTTGGCCCTTTGTTTCCTATGGCAGCACACACCTCCATTAAAAACAATAGGTCTTGCCATCCATAGAAGCTCAAATGCACGGATGGCAAGCCTGCAGATGATAAGAGCCCACTATAATGATGTTCAGAGCTGTAACTTGGTGCTCTCCAAATGTGCTGGACCAGGCCAAGCCAGCTGGATATGATTAGCTTTATAGTCCAATGTATCTGGAAGGTAGATCACTGAGGAAGGCTGGGTTTAAATATCAGACCAGGAGCAATAAGGTTTGCATATCCACTCATTCATGAGACTCAACAGGTGCCCTATGTCACTGGGTTGTAGTGAGGATAAAATAGAAGTTAAGAGAATCATGTGCAGCCCCTTGAGCTCTTGGAAGAGGGGAAGGTAGGGCACAAATGGAGTAAGCAAGTAGGAAAGTTATAAAACAATCATACAGGCTGTAAGCCAATTAGTATTCCATGCTGGAAGGCCAAATTTTAGATTGATGAGTATGAGAAGCCCACCATTTTCAATATTATATCTGGAAACTGAAGCAAAATACTCAGACCCTGAGTGATGGTGCCTTCACTGTTCTTCATCCTTGGAAATCAATCATGTTGCAGCATGAAAAAATGGCATGAAGAGAGGAATTTGGATAGAGTCTTCTCAGTCTCTATGAAGAAAATGAGGAAATGATTGCTCATTATTTCTCCCAGCAACATAATCTGAGACCAAGATCCTCTGCCCATCTTTCTTCAGGGCTGTCCTGAACATGACTAGAGAAGCCCCTATGATCAAGTGTGCTAATCTCAGCCTACAAGTAGTGGTAAGGTGTTGGGATGACATTGCTGTTTGTGCTGTCCACCTTGTCTTACCTCTCTTAAGCAAGCAAGCCTTCTACCCTCAAGTATAGTGGAAGATACTGTCTCATTTGTAATATTGCACCAAGATTCATCAGCTAGCCTGGCTGTCTTTTTTGTTTTTCAAAAATAGCTAAAAGAATCATTTTTTTAGTTACTTTAAAAAACACCTGACTGCTACAAGTTATAGGCCTGAGGTACAAAATATACTCTCTATCTATCTTGTCATTGTCATGCATGGTAGCAAGAAACTTGAAGAACCAGGAAAATATTTCTAAAGTGTAAATTAACTATAGCTTTATTCTGGAATCAAGACACTTTGCCACAGCAATCCTTTTAGAAACAACTCTGAGCATTTCCCACTAAACCAGTACTTTAAAACCCTCTGACCAATTCCCTTTCTCCCCTCTGGTTGTCCATATCAAAGGATCTTTGAAGTTTAGTTCTTCCAGGTCCATCTCCTTTCATCTCCTGGGATTGGAAGGCAAACTCTCATCCCAGTCATAAACCTGCCTCAATGTCCCATCTACTATTTACAATGCCCATCTGCCATTCCCTTTGATTTCCCCCTCACTATATGCATTACCCCTTGGTGGTCAGATTCCTATGATGAGAAGCACAGAATCCTGACAGTCATCTCCTTAACTCCTTCAATAGAACACAAAGCAGCCAGCAACATGAGATGCAGAATGAGCCAGCATGTCAACATTGGATATTTATTCTTCCTTCATCTGTTAGTGAGACTACACCCCTATAACTATGGAAGTAAGCACATTACACCACAAATGCCATCCCTTATTAAGTTACATTTGTAATGTAGTGCCTTACATTACAAATGTAATGCAGTTATAGCTTTCACTAGGTGGAAATGACCTAAATGAGAGGAACTGGTTATTTGTAGCTAGTTGCTTTCAAATTCTTATTTACCAGACAGGTCTCTCTGGAGAAAGAACCTTGATTCAGGATAAATGTGGATGGGGTAAAAATGAATCCAAAGATAACTGGGTTGTTGTTTAGCCAAATATCTACAGGGAAAGATTAGGCATTTCATACAGAAGACTTGTTTCTGGAATTGTTGTTGTTGTGTGCCTTCGAGTCATTTCCAGCTTATGGCAACCCTAAAGTAAACCTATCACTGTTTTTTCTTGGCAAGATTTATGGGGGGGGGGGGTTTGCCATTGCTTTCTGAAGCTGTGAGAGTGTGACTTACTCATGGTCACCCAGTGGATTTCCACAGCCAAGCAGGGATTTGAACTGTGTTCTCTCAGAATCCTAGTCCAACACCCAAATCAATATATCATACTAGCTCTCTGAATAAGTGCCATAAAATCGACTGGATGTTGGGAGCTCCGTATCTCTCTTGAAAGGACACCAGTCCACTATTTACTCATAGGAAAATTCTGATAGCTCATGTCAGTGGTGTCACTAGGGGTGGCATTCATCTGTGTCCCATTAAAATGCTGAAGAGATGGTGTGAGTGGGGCAAAGCTCAGTGGGAGGAGAAAGGAGATTCCCCAGGTTTTTTATTTTAAAAAAATCTAATTTCAATTTTTTTTAAAAAAAATTAAAAATTAGTTTTTAAAAACATCACATTTTATCAAATTTTCACTTTAAGCACATGAAATTATGTATATGCAAATACATTTAGGCTATGCGTATGGTATTGTAATTTAAAAGTATAACTTTAATTGGGATTGTTGTTTATGTCACAACTACTACCATTACATTCAGTGATATATAGGAATTAAGATTTATGAGTAACATTAGCACTAAAAACCTTACTAAGGATTCTGTATGGTATGGTGTAGGAGGAGGTCAATGGGGGTGACACCAACCTTAGAGAGACCACTGGCCCAGGTGCCAAAGGTTAAGCCACAGTTCAATGGGCGGAAGTGACTGAAGGTCTCATCTTTTACTCCACAGCTTCAGAAATGACATCAGATGTGGCACAGTTAGAAGAATAGGTCCTAATACTTAGAACAAAGGTCTTGTAATGACATCAGATGAAAAAGGATCTTCCTTTGCTTGTTGAAATATTTGTGATGATAAAACTTGGAAGGTTTACTGCTCTGAGGCATATTCAGTGAATTATCTTTTCCATATTGCAAAGCTGAAAAGAGCATCTGCAATTACACATATGAATGTGTAAGGAAATACAGATCATCTCTGTTTCCATGGCAATAATTCTCTTACTTAAACCAGTTGGATTGACAGTTAGAAGAATAGGTCCTAATACTTAGAACAAAGGTCTTGTAATGACATCAGATGAGCAATAAAGAAGTAGGAGAGCATGCTGCCTTCCAAATGTTCTAGGACTGCAGCTCACAGCATTCCCTGCTGTTGGCTATGTTGGCTCAGACCGATGGGAGTTACAGTTCAACAACTTCTGGAGAGCCACACTTTGCCCGCTCTTGCCTTCCCTCTTTTCTGGTTTCATTGGTTTGGTGGACAAGTCATAACTCCCAAACCCATCTGGCTGGCTACAGAGGCACAGCTTAGGGGCAAAACAGACCAACATTAAGAGCTGGTTTCCCGGAGGCCTGGGGGCATGGTGTTCAGACAAAAATATGCCCCCAGGCTGCTGGGAAGCTGCAGGGCTGACCACATGTGCAGTGGCTTCACGGCATTTCTGCAGCACAGTGTTGACACATGTCATGCTGCAGAAATGGTGAAAAGCCACCCTCATGGTGGCAAAGGTGCATTTTTCCTGGTGCAAAAAAGGACTGGCTTTCTGCCACTTCTTTTTGCACCAGGAAAATGGCAGGTTGGGGCCATGGCATGCAGTTCCCACAGCCCCAATTTGGTACTTAGAGGGCCAGTGGCAAGCCTCTCCTTCAGTGCTGTTTGTTTTGCCCCTTATTTTATCCCCGGAAACAAATTCCTTTTTTGTTGCTCTGGGTTTTGTCTCCTTGACAAGTACAGAATGTTACAAGAGATAAGGGTGACCTAACCACAGGAATGTGATAAGGTGCATAACTAATAGATAGTCTGAATTACAGTATAATGACTGAGAAGCTCATTAATACATTAAAAATCACATCCACAGGTGGAGACTTAATATACTAAACAGCATTCCTTCCCCAACTTATGGGATGTGTAAAACTAACAGTGCTTATACTCCTGTACTAAATATCTGATCCATAGGGAGTGATGTAATGATGACAGTTAATACCCCCTTACCTCTCTTCCTTGTATGTAAAGGACACAATATACTAATATTTAGTGTGTTCATTTTCAAAACTTTGGGGGGTTGCAGACTGCCAGAAATAGTGTGAATTCAGTCCACTTTTAGGGTTAGGGTTAGAGTTAGGGAACCATGGGAACTGTATTTTATTGTGGCACCAGAGTTGTCTGACAGAGAAGGTTCAATGTCTCAGGAAAATAACAGTTCCCATGATTCCCTAGCACTAACCCTAACCCTAAAAGTGGACTGAATTCACACTATTTCTGGCAGTCTGCAACCCCCCTTATTCCCTTGCACCTGTTACTGCACAGTGAAATAAAATTTTGTTGGATCTCCACCCTGGCATGTATTTTTCAACTGTGGTCTGCAGATTCTTTTGCGCCATTATGACCCCTACTTTATGGGCAATGACTTGCTGCTCCTTTATTCTCCAGATCTTGAACTGGCAGTATGAGGAAGTTCCTCTTCAACTGCATCTACCATTTCTGTCTGAGGTAAATTTTGCCAAAATGATTTTCTCCCCATAAGTAGCTTTCCCTCTCTCCTGCCTTCCAGATGTGATAAATTACAATTTCTGTAATCCCTGCCAGTCCTGCTATTAGTTCTGATGACTGGGAGTTATAGGGGTTCCTCACATTTGGAGACCAACAGATTGGGAATGGCTGATCATTTGCTTCCCTTTCTTATGACACCTGCCTGTGGCACAAGGCCCCCTGCTTCATTTGCTTTCCTATATTCATGTCATCTTATTTCCAGATGATTCCTCTGCTCAAATGTCAATCTCAAACAGTTCTATGGCTGGGGGGGGGGGTTTACAATGATTTTGGATGTATGTGCCAATATTTCCACTCTAAAAAAAGATTGCTAAAGACCATATTCAATACCTTCTTCACTGCTGCAACTCCTTTGGGTGTACTGGAGTCTATGCCACCATATACTTAACCCACTGGATTGAACATCTGAGATCACCTCTCGCAAAGTAGATTCTCAACCTTTAATTGCTGCCCTCTGAATTTTAGCCCTATGAGAAAGACCAGAAATGCAGCACTCTGAAGTCTTTTCTTAAATATGTTCCTGTCCCACTTCCACTCTCAGAAAACAGCGCAAGGGGGCCAAATATAGTTAGCTCACCTGAAGTTCTGTTCTGTTGCTGCTTGGGTGCATGTCAGCTCACCCTATCTGATCATCATGCTTGGCTCCAACTGTGTAACAGATTTGTCATCAGACCTTTTGGCTTGACCCTTAGAGCAACTCTGACCTAGTCTCCTCATTGGCAGTTATACTCAGTTCCAGCATCTGATTTTCTGACTTGAACTTGAGACTATTCTATCATCCTCCAGCTTCTTACCTCTTTCTGCACAGACAACAGATGATCTTCAACCATTGCCAGGTCTTTAATGGAAACACCAAAGTAGGCATCTCTCTTTAAAATAAGTATTTGACTTAGGGTTAGTGTGAACATCATATTCCAATCCTTGAAACAATTACTTAAAATATCAGGTATATGTTGCAGGATCATACATTCCTTCTATGTTTCTTGTGTTCTGGTTTGGCTACCATGAATCATAGTTTAACATGGTGGAAAACAATTTGAACCATGGGTCCCCAAATGGGGCACTCACCCCATTCTAAGATATTTTATAAACTAGGTTCTCCATGCATAATCCACTTATGTGGAGGTCTAGACTGAATGGTTCATCCCATCACTAAAATTAATCATTACAATTAAGGTAGAAGTAATTACATGAATCAAATTTATGTAGGGCCAGCCTTAGGTTTATTACTGCCTTAAGCAAACAGAGCACCTTGGTGCACCTAAATCCACACAGAACCAGTCTGTTACTACAGAAAACCATGCACTCAGATGTATTTTAGAAGATTTGCTGCAATGCAACATTATCTTTCTATGATATAATCTAGGGGAGAAGGAAAACAGATGTTTTCCACAATGCAGTAGCTTTGTTTTGCAGCAGAACACATAGCTTGACACACACACAGTATTCAACATTCAGATGAAGACAGCCAGTCCTCTGTATCCACTGATTCTTTGTCCATGGATTCAACCATCTGTAGCTTGAAAATGTTTTTTAAAATATAAATTCAAAAAAGCAATTTTGCCATTTTTTTACAAGGGTCATCATTTTACAATGCCATTGTATTTAATGGGACTTGAGTATCCATGGATTTTGGTATCCATGGGAGTCCTGGAACCAAACCCCAGAGAATACCAAAGGCCCAATGTATAAGTAATCTGAGAGAAGAGAGCCAGGATTCACTGCTAATGACAGCAACCTTAGCATCTGTGAAAGGAGTTGACTGGCATCACATACAACTGAGTAATGTCAAACTGCAGTTTTTGCTGACTTCCTCAAAGAGTTTACTGTTGTTGTGTGCCTTCAGGTCATTGCTGACTTATGGCAACCCTAAGGTGAAGCTATCACAGGGTTTTCTTGGCATGATTTGGTCAGGGGGAGTTGTTAGCAAATATCGTTTTAACAAATTTTTGGGACACATGGAATTCCCTCTATGACCTTGAACTGACCTCTGTGGGATGTCAGCCATAAGCCTCTAGATGGCAAGTCAGGTAGGCACAGGGAGGGCCTGTCCAAACAACTGGAAAATTCCCTAACAGACAGGCTTGGGTGTTGCTAAAGAGGAAAGACCATTATCCCTAAAGGTCAACATAATAGTGCTAGTTTGTCCTGAGTCTTACTCTGAGGGGGCAGTGATTAGATTTAACTGTGCCCTATTCTCTCTAGCCTCCCTCCTTGGTTGTGTCAAGACCCAAGTACATTGGTTAGGCCATCCTCATACCTTGGCTTAACAAAGCCCAGGCAATCAGCACCTTTGTCCAGGCTTCAGCCAAGCCATCAAGTCTATAGCCAGAAGCTAGATATTCCCTATATAAACCCCTAGATTTCTAGACTCCACATGCTATCTTTAGAGGGCATCTGGACTCCACGTCAGTCTGTGCTCTGATCACAGCTCCCTCGGCCATCCCTTCCCCCATTTTGGCAGCCGTGTATCATCATCACCATCATCTACATCCAGAGGGGATCCCGGAGAAGTCTTTGGAAGTGAGCATCTCCCATTGTTTGGCCCATCTCAATCTATTCCTGCTTTCACTCCTTTACTTCTAAATGTGTAGTGTGTGCGTGTGCACCATATTTGTATGTGTGCAGTTTTCCCCTTTTAGTAAGTATTTAGACCTTAATGGAGGAAGCCTGTCTCAGCTTCATCCATTGTTGGATCTCTTAGTCCTGTGGTATACACAACGTTACTCTGGTCTCACGGCGTATTGTTAGTGTGCCACTCTTGCATATTTTGAGCTAATTATATATTCCCCTAATTAGATCCTTCCTAACAGGTTGCCTTTACCTTCCTCTGAGGTTGAGAGAGTGTGACTTGCCCAAGGTCCCTCAATGGGTTTCCATGGCTGAGAGGGAATTCAAACCCTGGTCTCCAAAGTCATAGTCCAACATTCAAACCACTATACCATGCTGGCTGAAAGAATATAAATACTTATATGGTCTCCCAACTCTTACTGCTTTTATAAATATTGTTTTTTGTGCAGGCAATAAGTTTGTTGTGGGAGCAATTCACAGCTAGTTTTCCATGGAATCACTTGAAATTCACCCTTAATACTAGAAGTTCCTAGTACTTTGAAAGTTTATAATCTTTTGTTATGCTGCAACATGTCCCCATTTCCAACTCTCTACAATATATTATAAGAAATCAACTGTTCCACACACTTGATTTTTTTCAGGTATGTAGTGTTTGAGCATTGGACTTTGTAGACCAGGGTTCAATTATCTGCTTAGCCATGGTAACCCACTGGGTGACTTGGGAGAGTCACACACTCTCAGCTCCAGAAGACTCCAAGATAGGGTCATCTTACGTCCTTAGAGTTGCCATAAGTCAGGAACAACTTACAAAAGCTGTCATTGCTGCACTTAATCACCTGCTGCAAGTGACTAAGCTGAAAACACTTAAGGTGTCTTCTTTGCTGCTTGCTAATCCTATAAAATAATGGATAAGAACACTTTGAATTTTCAATATTCTGATTGAAATCCTGGTTCACAGATACAGTTAGAAATAGTCTCTGAAGCAATGACTATAGCTGTTCTGAATTTATGCAGTACATTAAACTGAAATACATGTAAACACAAATGTATGGGAAGGGAAATTCCTCATCAGGTGAAATGTAAAAGACAAGATGCTCCATATATTACAATTATTGCTTATCATTCTAATGTACTACAAGTACTATGTGCCTTATAAGTATAGGAAATGTTCCTTCTAAGAAGATAATGTGCCTAGCCAATGCAACTGGATGTCTATAAAAGTTAATACCTATAGTGAAATCAGACAGAGACCGCTGCAATCTGGTATGAACAGTTTAATTGATCCTGATCAACTGCACTGACACATGACCAATTTAATAGACGGTTTGAATCATATGGGTCTCTTACTTTTAAAGAATGAAAAGGAGGTGGGGGGAATACAAAATAGTTAATTATTGCATGGCTGGTTAATCACTTGTGCCTGACCTTTGGATCTGGGTGCAAGTAATAGTTAACTTTAGTAATTAACCAGAGGAAGGGACAGATTATGGGCCTAAGCAGACGACTAAAACAGTCGTCTTGGAGGCCCGGAAGAGGAGGAGCCACCGCACGCGCGGCGCTCCTTCCTCTTCCTGAGGTCGCCCTGAGCGCTTCCGGGCCACCGGACGGCCGGCGCATTCAGAGCGACCTCCCTCCGCAGCGACCGGACGCGCTGCGGAGGATAAGTCAGAGAAAGTGCGCCTGCCGCTTTTAGGGCGCACTTTTTCTGACTTATGAAAGGAGCGCCAATTTGGCGCTCCTTTCAAGGTCGCTCCAGGAGCACCGCGATGTGGCTGCCATGGCCCCGTGGTGCTCCGGACCAGGGCGCTCCAAACGCCCTGGTCTGCATCCTCCCTATGTCTTTCTGGCAGGTAGAGGATTCCTCAGCTTAATCCATTAGGCAAACGGCTCCAACATGTTTGCATGGGGGCACGAGAATGCCTTTAGTTAATTAGGAAGAATCTCTCCTACAAATACCTTGATTATAAATGTTAATCTGGTATGATGAACCTGCACAAAGAGTGTATAACTGATAAGGTAGTTGTTTTCATAATAAACACAAAGCCCAAACTCAAACATACTGTTATTGGCAACCTTAGGAGCCCAGATGACCAAATTGGTGAACTGTAAGGAACTCTAGCAAGATTGACAATCGTTATGCAAATATGTAAATAACCTTCAGTCCCTCTTTTTAGAGTTAGAGTTGGTAGAGACACACCTATTTCACCAGCCCTTCCCTGCCCTATTTCACCTTGGTTATAAAATCTGATTTTCAAGCTGTCCATACCATGAGTCCATCCATATTTCACAGTTGGAGCAATTTGACTGCCATAGCTCCATCTTATGCGATCCTGGGAGAGCAGTAGTCTGTGCTCTTGAATTACACCATTAGAGCTCTCTAGTAGAGAATTCTAGGTCTCTCACCAAACTGTAAATCCCAGGATTCTGTAGGATGGAGCCATGGCAGATAAAGTGGCATCAAACTGCTTTAACTGGTAAGTGTAAATATATCTTATATCTCCTAACTTTGGCTCTGATCTAGTATTTGACCACACCTGCGGCATCTGACCTACATGTCATCTAACCCATATCTGATTCAGACTTCATGGCAACCTGTTGCAAGCTAAGCCCCAGGCGCAACATTCTCTAGTTGCACATCAAGAAAGGTAAAGATGAAGTCTGCCGCTGCCTTCCAGGCAAGTTGACTATCTTCTTATGGGCGGGCAGGCATCTTCAAGATATTAAAGTGTTTTCAGCTACAGCTGTTTTGTTTTTGTTTTTTATATTAATTTTTATTAATTTTTTAGCATGAACAATTTAATTTTCAATAGTTTGGGGCCAGAAAGGCACTGCCTATTTTAAAGAGGCTGGTTTTATCCAGTGTGTTTCTGAAAAGAAACCAGAGATGTATCATGTTTAAATTATTTCCTAAGCAGCTGAGGAATCTTCCACAATAATAACTGAAGAGACTCTAAGAGAAAGAACTGCAGCTGTTGCCAATGCAATCTGGGCTTTTTATGAGATACTGATCTCTTTCTGCCATTCCTTAACCCTTGTTTGTTTGCTTGCTTTGTTTAATGGATGCATTTCCAAGAACAAGCTACTAAGTAAATAGCTATGTATCAAACCATGATACATGTTCTTATTTTAACTACAGAGGAAGTTATTTACAAGTACATTAAGCTGATGTCTGAAAGAACAAGGACCATTTCCCAAAGTATCCTGAAACAATTTTCCAGCAGCCAAATGTTTTTAGTGAGTCAGGGTCCCTTTTATATACCAGATGATATTAATTTCCTCAAGCACTAAATAGGGAATCCTTTTTGTTGTGTGTCACAAAATAATTCTTTTAAAATCTCTTGAATTAGACAAGATGACTGCTAAATTCTTACTGAAGACTGATTTGGGACGTGATTTCTCACAGCTTAGAAAATTTACATTTTGGAAGGACAGTGGAGATATTTTTGGAAGAAAAGCTATGTATAAACTTTGAATGAGGTATTCAAAATTATATCTTGGGATACCAACCTCTTCTATGGTGTTGGAGGTAGCTGATCTATAGTAGATAGAGTTTAGTGAAACAAAGTAACTACCTATGTTTAACTTGCATAATAACCACTTCACCTTTCCTGTTTCTATGACTAGGCTCACAAATGCCTTTTACTCATTTCTGTCCTGTGCTTACATGTACTTAAATGCATCTTCATCATGAAAACACTGTGCTTTTGTCAATCCAAATACAGCAGGTAGGGTTGACAGTAAAGTGTCATGGGGAGGGTCTTTTCTGGCCTCAGCATATGTTGTGTTTGCTTATATGCCTATCCAGGCAGTCAACTCACATTAACAATTTTGAGATCAACAAAATCTACTTTATTCCAGAACTAGCAAGAACTAACAAGGGAGATAAATATGGTATAATTAAAAAGATGAATAGGAGGATGAATGGTATAACAAACAGTACATATGAAAGAGAATGAAAAGGGTAATACTTGAAAGTGTGTGTCACCTCTTTTTATTTGGTGTGTGAATACATTAGAACATTTTTTAAAAAAACATGTTGGAACAAATCTACATGTGTTTTGGTATTGTTCTAAGATGAAATTAATATTATGGAGTACAAATAAAAGTTTGGACCTCAGAAAATAAAAGTGAGAAAAAGTGGAGGAAGCAGTAAAGGGATCATCTATTTTAGATGTGATCCTAACCAACAGAGATTAACTGGTCAAAGGGATAGAAATACTGGGATCCTTGAGTGATAGTGACCATGTCCTCTTGGGATTTGTTACACAGAGGAAAGGAGAACCCAAACTGAGAGCTGAAACAGATTAACTCGAAGAGGTGGCTTGATGCCACCCCTTTGAACACTGGGTTGGGGCTGCGGCTGCAGCAACCAAACGCTACAGCCCCAACCCTTCTTTTTTGCACTAGCAAAACACCAGCTTTTTTGCCACTGCTGTGGCTTTTCAGCAGTCTTATGGCATGCAGTGCCTAAATGCCACACCACCAGAACACTGTAAAGCTGGCCCTGTCTGGGCAGGCAGGTGGCTTCCCAGCAGTTCGGGGACATGCATCATCTAAGCAACACCCCCCAAGCCATAGTAGTCAGACACACACTATGGACTTCAAGTCTTTCTCTAAACTACTTAAAAACTCATTAAAAACCTGCCTTTCTCCCAAATCTGGGATAAAGCCACACAATGAATGGTCCGATCCATCCCAGATTGAGATAGGGGGGTTGCAGACTGCCAGAAATAGTGCAAATTGAGTCCACCTTTAGGGTTAGTGCTAGGAAATCATGGGAATTGTTTTTTTTTTCCCCTGGGACATTGATCCTTCTCTGTCAGAGAGCTCTGGTGCCACAATAAACTACAGTCCCCATGATTCCCTAACCCTAACCCTAAAAGTGGACTCAATTTGCACTATTTCTGGCAGTATGCAACCCCCCATATACCCCCTAATTGTTTACTTTTAAACTTCTCTGAGTTTTCTTCATAATAATTTGAGTTCTAATTGTCCCTGACAGCTTCCCTCAGACTCCCAAATACTTTATTTATTGGCATTCTTTTATTTCACACTTATGAAAGGGGGAGGGAGGAACCAAGGCCACTGCCTGCTCACATGAGCCACGGGGACAGAGAGTGATGGAGGCCTTAGAGATGTAAACATGCAGGGATGAGAGGGATGGCAAATGAGGATGCCAGTGGCATTGCCTCCATGACCCTAGTCTCACAGGATGGTTGGGAAGCTAATGGCATGATCAGCCTTCCCATTCTGATGTTTAATGGAGACAGCAAATCAGCAGCGATCTTGACCCCTGAACATATCACTGAGTTGCCCCAGCTTTTTCCTAAGATCCCAGCAACAAGAGATACTTTCCTTAAAGGGCAGAGCCCTTTGTGTGGTTAGCCACAGAAACAGGCATTTCTGACAGTGGTAGAGCAAGAAGAAGAGGTAAAGAAATATTAAGATACTTTGATTCTGAGTTCCGGCATGGCAGGGGGTTGGACTGGATGGCTCTTGTGGTCTCTTGCAACTCTATGGATGTTATCATACGTGGGCCAGAAAGCAAAAATAAAGTGGAAA
>JAIPUX010001232.1:123796026-123809502 GCA_020142125.1 Phrynosoma platyrhinos
AGGTTGCTATATCCCAACATTGAGAGGTGCAAGTTACAAATGACTAGAAATGACATAACAGAGTAGGCAAATCTTTCTGCCACCTCAAAATATAGGTTTCTCTGAGACAAGCTAGATACTCTTCAGACTTACATGAATGTTGATGGCTGAACAGTTCATTTGTAAAAAGTTGGCCATTTTATTGTTCTAAACTAAGAGTTGCTTCCACTTGGCTGCACAATAAATTCATTCCTCCCATTATATGATATTCTGTATCCTATTTTTAAACACCCAAGGACTGATACTTACCTTTCTTCCTTTTCTCATTTGGAGTTCTATATTTTTCAGTATTGATATAGCCTCCTCAATTATGAGGCCCAGGAAATCCTCCATCCCCCATGACCAAACTTCCAATAAGGGCATGCATATCTTTTCAAATGAATGTTTAATCATTATTTAATTTGAGTTGTACCTAGAGAAACATTCTTCTTGCTTCATATCATTTTCTTTCTCACTGTTCCAAAACAAGTACAGTAGATTCTCTGTATCCACAAGTTTGGTGTCCATGGTTTCATTATCCACAGTTTAATACAGTCTGACAATATTATTTGAAATGTAATTGAAATTTAATGGAAATTAAAATAATAAAGGGAAATACATAAGTGGAATGTGAATTCCTGCACAGTATTATATTGAAAATGGTGTTGAATGGAAAATCCAAATAATGGTTCAAATCCTATAATGGTTCACTCTTGCCCTCGCACTTTCTTTTGTTGTCCAAGCTGTTGTGTTTTCCCACTGTATGCATGTGCTCTGTGCTACCCAATCACATAGTATGGCTTGCAGTTGTTTGGATCATGGTACAGTGTACTTGTGTAAAAATTTTGTGCTTGTATGGTCAGTAAAGCATTTGTGCTTACAGTACTGCATATAGTGCTTCTGCTTTCAAAATGCTTTGTGTTGAATGGCCCCAAAGTGGTGATGCTGGTCATCTGGATATGTCTAAAAGAAGGCATAAAGTGCTTTCTTTAAGTGAGATGTTAAAAGTTTTCAACTTTGGATTGGATTTGGACTGCAAATAATGGCTACAAAGCCTTCTTTCTCTTGGATTCTAAAGTTCTATCCAGTTTCAGAGACTCATCTTCAAGTTGCATACTCATCTCGCTATCTGTGTCATTCATCTGACTGAAAACAATAGGGTTCACTACTGTCCATGAATTTCACTATCCGTGACAAGTCCAGGAAAGTATCCCTTATGGATAAAAAGGACCTACTGTACTGGCTCTTTTCCCCTGTAAATGGACTTCAGCTCCCTAAATCTTGGGAGAATAAATCAGATAATTGGCTGAGACCCATATCAGGAGATATATTGTAAAGTTCCACTATGGCAGAACTATGATTCATCTCCCTTTCTGCAGGACATACCTCCCTCCTGCAACACCCCACCTCTACAGCCATTTAGAGACCAGTGGAAAGCAGGGAGTGACTGAGATAGAGAATTCCAAACTCTGTGATGACTAAAAAACAACATCATGCATCAGTATAAGAATGCCAACCATATATTTTTCTATAATAAATAAAACCAAGTATGTACAGGTTTTTTTTTTCAAACCTGTATTGCTGAAAAGTACAGTTTCAGCTGTAATCCTTAGGATATTGGAACCACATCAGTCTAGTGGCTAGAGTTTATTTCTTCTCAAAGGAATAATCAGATATAATTTTCAAAGAATGTACATCAAGTTTGGAATCATGAAACCCTATCCAGGTTCTTTGGACTGCAACTCCCAGCAGCCCTATCAAGAAATAGAAAATATTGGTTACCAAACAACTTCTGGAAGGACCACCCTGATTTATACAAATTGGCATACTGGTACAAATTCATTGGAACAAGGAGCAGCCCATGAATGACAATGGACAGGGTAAGATCTATTGTCTAAAATCTAATATGGCTTTCTGTACGGGAAGGAGGAAAGGGAAGATGGCCAGTGAAAGATTAGGGTAGAAATTTCCAAACTTTGGAAGCTCAAGGACCTTGCATCCCACTTGGTTTCTGCTCTTGTCAGGGAGGAGGAGGCTTTCAGCAAAGAAGCTGAACAAGCTGGCAAAAGGGATACAACATGAACTGTTCATCTTCTGCCAGCCTGTTGCATTCCATTATTGACTGTGTACTATATTTGAGTTAATATCAGCAACCAGTTGCATGGGAAATTACTGGGTTGGACACAGTAGATCTCATTCTAATGCTTCTAAGATGGATGACCACACCACCAATTTTTGCCCTTGCAGCAGCCCACACCATGGATTTTGGCTACTTCTGGTTGCAACATCTGGTTTTAGGTACAGCTGTTTTCTCCTGTTTTGGGAGTGTGTGGAAGTTAAGGTTTGTTAGCTATTCAGCTGGCAAGCAAAACTGAAGAGTAACCAACCTGTCTGCCCTATACATTCAATCTGGCATAATAAAGTAAATATAATCTCCTTTAGTAAAAGTATAGAAAGCATTTTGCCCATGACCTTTTCAGCAACAGAGGTTGGAGAAAGGAAAGAAATGAGCGTGTTTCGGTCTATTGTATCAGCTCCTGTGGAGCAAAGGTGGCTATTATTTATAAAGAAAGCAAGAGGATGGATTAAACCAAAGAAAGAAGAAGGGAGATCAAAACAACTAACAAACAGTAAACAACTCAATCCTGCTCTCTGATGCTTGCAAACATTGTTGCCTCTCTCTAATACAGGTTACAGAAACAATTTGGATGATGCTCATTATGCTATATGAAACCTGGAGAGCTAACACATGGCCCTTGGCAAAAAAAATGTTACTGGAGTGTCCACAAGTGATCTTAGAGGAGACAATTATGAAAGGGGGGCATCATCCCATGTTGTATTTATAACTCAAAATACAAAAGTCAGAGGGAATACATCAGCTAAAATAAAAAGAGAGAAATTACATTGCTAATGACAAATCACAGACAATTTCTTTATTACACTTTAATGACAAGTGATAGATTTGTCACTCTACAGAACAGATTAATTCAAACCAATTGTCCAGATCTTTACACTCTAAATTGCTGTCACAAATCATTAGAAGCAGTTAAGTTGCTCACATTGTATATCTTTCTTATGGCAAATGTATTTTCCCCCATTCCTAAATTATCTATGAGCTGACTGTGTAGCTATATATGTAGTTCACAGTTGCTTAACAAATATGGCCCAAACCCAAACATATTTTTACACATAGCTTATTTGCAAATTTATTTGCATTTGATGAAGTAAGTGAAAACTTATGCCAAAATAAGTTAGCCTTTAAGATGTTGGGTAAAGATAAAAGTAGTCCCTTGTCATGAATGTCTAGTCATAACCAACTGTAGGGGGCAGTGACACTGTTACCTTCCCACTAAAGTGATACCTATTTATCTACTTGCATTTGCATGCTTTCAAACTGCTAGGTTGGCAGAAGCTGTAACTAGTGACAGGAGTTCACACCATCATACAGCACTTGGACCTCGAACTGCCAACCTTCTAATATTCTGATCATCAGAACTGGTGTCTTAACCACTAAGCCACTATATTCTTCCCTTTATCTTTTTGGTCTTTGGGAGTGCTCCAGTAAATAGCTATCAGCACCACAAAACCTGTCATCTCAATGCAATAATATTGTTTGGCATCTCTGATTAGAAGACATAAGTTCTAACATACACACAGACACACAACATTTATGTCCTTCAGTTTGGGTAGGTCTAAGTATGATTTAAAAATGATCAAAACAAGGCTGAAACTGGGTGGAATTCTGTTGGGCATATGTGCCCACATACATTTCCTTTACACATGTGGATGCCCTTTTTTGGGTGCTGCAGGAGATGGTACTCCCTTCCTCCTACAGCACCCCAAGCCCAACCTCCCTCAACTTACAGAAAAGCCCTGAACCCAAACCCACAAAAGCATCCCATGCTGTGTTGCAAGCAACACTGAGACCCCTGGCAGACCCCAGTGGATCGCAGCACTGCCTTCATCATTTCACATCTGGCTATGGAGATGCAGTCACACACTTCTCTCGGCCTGCTTGCTCACCTTGGAATAGGCATGTGGGGCAGCTTCAGAAACTTTTCAGTAAGTTGTGTGTGTGTGTGTGGGGGGTTACATGGCTCAACCTAGTGTAAGACCACATGCAGATATTTACACTCTGCTGAGGAGATGCTGGACTGAGGCCATTGTATTTATAGGATTAAGCCCTACAGCATCCAGTTTCAATCTCCAGAAAAAAACCTGGCAAGTACCAGCTGATGTTGAAATGTACAGGATATTCAGAACTTGGATCCTTGATCCAAAGGGTCACATGCATTTCCTGATGGTGATTTTGGGTCTTTGCAGGTATAGTAAACTAGATTTCCATGCAACAATGCTAAGGGAAGGCTGCCAAGAAACCAAGGCTCCCTATTGATCAGTATCAGATTTAAGGAAGGCTGTTGGGTGCACCAGTAGTCACTCCTAACCAGATGCACAACTGAATCACATATATACAGAAGCAACCCCCAATATTCCCAGCTCTGATGAGAATCCTTATCAACAGAATTTCCCCTTACACACACACACACACACACACACACACACACACACCAGCCTCCTTATGATTTTTACACATCATTCCTATTGATTATCAGCTGCAAGTGACAGCCCATGAACTACTAGCAGGGAAAATATGGCTAGTGAGAGGATTATTTCAATAGACATAGGAGGAGGAAGAAAAAGAAAGAAAGTAAAACATTTCAAAATCAAATTTTCCCTGTGGATATAGTTATCTTTGCATACAGATGTACTTTCAAAGAAGAGCTAGTCGGGATTTTTCCTCTGCTGAGAGAGTTCTAATTTTCTGATTGCAGAAGCACACTTGGAGAGATCACAGGTGGCTTTAGTTGTATCCATGGTCCAAGCCTGGATTATAAACTCTTCTTAATTCCAGGACAGGTCTGGGCAAATTGCTTCAGAACTTTTGAAAGTTCTTTTTTAACAGATAACACTGCCCAAGATATTTGTAAGTATTAGGATGGTGCCCATCAAAATCCCTAGAAAACTATATTTACATACAAGGAAATGAGAGAGAAGTGCAAAAGCCTATCTACTCATGGATTGGTTTACAGTTACAGGGGAACACCATTGGCTATGGCAGTTAGGGCTGATGGAAGTTGTAGGCCAAAAACATAATTGCCCATCTAGGACATTTTTGTAGGGATTATGATCCTGAATACAAAATAAATTTGAAACATGTCTTTGTAGAAAATAAATCCAATGATGCCCCTGCCTTAGTCCATTCTGTCACTTTCGCATCTTGTACTTGGATAGTTTTGCATTATCAGATATAATAATCCTGATATCAGATTTACAGTTGTGATATGGAAAATATGAGCAGATCAGCCATCTCGGCCTTATATTTTATTATCACTCTTATTAACATTCTCAATGTATGGTATCCTCTATAACTGCTTCAGCATATTTTCTTTCTTTTAAGGAAGATTGAAATGAGTTACAGGACTGTAGTCCCAAGATAAATGATAGTAAATCAAAGCAAGGCAAACAAACAAAACTCTTTGAATTACATCAAGGGACAAGGCAAGATCCTTTTTTTAAAAAGAAAGAAAGAAAGAAAGAAAGAAAGAAAGAAAGAAAGAAAGAAAGAAAGAAAGAAAGAAAATACTATACAGCAGTTGAGCAGGAAAGTAAAATTAAACATAACAGATATGGCTCTCATTAAGGCAAGCAGCAGTAAAAACTAATTTTCCATGGATACAAATGGTTCCTCCGTCTGCAGTATAGCATGTCATTTGGGGAACTGGGGTTTTATTTGTAGGGGGGCCAGTGTTTACCCTTGGGCAGCCTTTTATTGCTGCAGCTCTCTGAGTCTGTCAATATTTGTAAAAGAGCGTGTGCATTTCTCAAGAGACAGATAGGTGTGTATTGGATTTCCATGGTGAGAATGAAAAGAACAGCTAAGGATTACACGTAAAAAGCTGTGAGAAGACAAGTGGGGCCAGGAAAGCGGCCCCTACATCATTAAAAGAATTCCCTCATCTGGCTCCATGGCTGGAAGAGGCAGGGGTCTCTATTGACAAGCAGAGGCTTAAGTATACGTAAGCACACGTCAGGCTGTTGCTGTGTTTCATTGACAGGCAATCCCCCTGACAGGAGGCAGACTCTTTGAGCCAGAAATAGTAACCATTACATGACTCTCCAGTGGAATAGTCTTTGGAGGCAGTGCTACCGAATGGAAGCTAGCATATTCAAATATCTCCCTGGGGCAATAGGAACCAGAGAAGGAAGGAAGGAAGGAAGGAAGGAAGGAAGGAAGGAAGGAAGGAAGGAAGGAAGGAAGGAAGGAAGGAAGGAAGGAAGGAAGGAAGGAAGGAGCATCAGCAGCATCAGGAACACCACACAAATATAGCCACTTCCTTAAAGAAATTATAAATTCCTATAATATTCAGATTTCCAATATCTGATAGAACATTTAATTGAAAGCTACATTGTAAGAAGGCTTGTGTGAGTGAGTGAACAATAAAAAGCACTAAGATGACAAATATGGAGAAATTCAACAAAGATCTTCACAGGGGTAAAAAGTAGACAGTGGCTAAGAGTACATAGGACTTTGTCACACCAGCCTGATATCCTGCCCAATTCCTGCTAGTTTAAGAATGGAACTATACCAGTTTGTCATAATTTCCTATCATATCCCCCCCCATGTTAGCACTTTGGATAGTGCTTTTCCACATTGCCACTTTTGGAGTGCCCTGTACCCACTGTCTGGCCAGGCTGGTGGCACAGCAAGGGGAGGAGGTAGCCATAGCAGGGAGAACAGGCAACCAGAGGCAGTGGAGTGATAGTTGCATGCATGGGCATGGCTAGTAGCAGGTGGGCTTGGGCCTTTTGCTCCTCCAGGATGGCTACAGGAGCAGTGGCACAAGCAGAGTGACTCCAGGCCAACAACCACTTTTAGCTCCGCCACCACAGGTCCCCTATACAGCAGCCCCACTCTTCAGGTGGAAGCAAAGGGACAAACAATCTCAGCTGCCAGTGCCTTCCTGAAGCCAGCTGCAGTATGTGAATGTGGGGAGACACAGTTGCTGCAGCCAACCACCTTCTGAAGTATCCAGGTTTGCTCCTCCCTCCCAAAACACATTCACATGCAGCAACTGGCTTTGGGAATGTATTGGCCACTGTGGTTGTTGGGAAGGGGAAGAGAGGAGCACAGTCATGCTCACTCACACTACATGACTGCCTGAGAAGTAGAAATGCAACCGATTGCATGAAGGCAGTAATGGAATAGCAGCAGGACTGAGAGCTTATTGAGGGGTTTTGCCCATCAATGAAAAGGTACCCAATGATAATGAACTGAATGCAAGGCATCAGCAGGATGGACACAATGGCAGGTGATAAATACCAGCCCCAAACCCTTTTATTCTGTTGAAATTTTGCTTTTCTAGCCAGTATGATAAAGTTCATAGTCTAAAGAAGCATGAGCTGTCAAAATATAGCTCCAAAGAGAAGAAGTCAGAAAGTGACCTTAAGACTTACATAAACAAATGCCACAGTTTCCATTTATCCCCCAACACATTCGCTCTTTCTGGAGGAACCTTAAGCCTCAGATATAAGTGGTTTTAATTTTCTCCTATGGTTGTGTTCACACCAGTTCTTTTTCCCTGGACCTTTAATAGAATCTGGTATATGAAAGAAAATGGGATACTGCCTAACAGGCTCAGGTACCCCACATCCAGACCATTTATGCTACCTCTTTGCTTATAACCAGTCCATGGAGTGACATCAGTTGTCAGCTTCCACCTTTGTTTGTGGACTCAGCAGGTATAACATTTTCTTACAAAGTATGTAACAAACTCCAGGATTTTCCCATTAATGAAGCTGTGGACAAATAGTCACTTGGAGGTCCACATGATTTGACAGCCAGCTGAACCCCTGGAATCCCCAAGACGACCCTACTCCAAAAATTTCATTGAGAGTGAACACTAGCTGGAAGCTTCCCAGAAACACAATTCTCTAGGTGGGCTGGTGTCTGGGCTGAGTGGGCAAGCCAAGCTTGATTTAAATTAGCCTCAGCTGCTGCTTTACTTTTGTATTTTGTAGATGCCTGGAAGAATCTTTTCATTTGATTTCCTTCTTTCCAAGAAATATATGTTTTGCTTTATTTTACTGTACAATTCAGGGAGAAAGAAGCAACTCTTCATTTTAATTTAATTTAATTTTATTTCTCCTTAATATGTGTGTGTATAAAATTAGTGGGAAGACAGAGAGGGAAATATATTGGATACTCATGCATGTGGGTCTTTTGTGTTTTGGTGAAAGACGTTATGTTCTTAATTGTGTAACTGTAAACTTGCAAGGAAAATGGCAGACAGTACTTATTTCTTTAAAAGTTCAGGAGCATCAGTGCACTTTTGTAAAATCCTTTTGAATCCTTCAGTATGCAATCACATTTTGGGTGTTGAATTAAAATCTCTCTCTCTCTCTCTCTCTCTCTCTCTCTCTCTCTGGCTGGTGCCCTACTGCAGAATTTGCAGTTTGACTGTCATGGCTCCATCCTATGGATTCCTGGGATTTGTACTTTGTTGTGATACCAAAGCTCTTTGACAGAGAAGGCTAAATATCTTACAAAAGTAGAAATCCCAGAATCCCACAGTTAGAGTTGTGTCAAACTGCATTAATTCTGCATTGCACCCCTTTCTCTTCCTTTCTCAATCTTTCTCTTTCTTTTTTCCTCCCCGGCAAACTCCTAAACTCATAACACCCATAGGACAGGCTAGTACAATATGAGGCAAAGTTCACATTTTGGCTGGACAACCAGCAACTGTGTTGGTTCCCCTCTTTGTGTGTAGTTCAGAACTAGGGGCTTGCAAGCACATTACCATTTGCCCTAGCAGAATGACACTGCTGGATATTGGCCCAGGTATCCACCCTATAGTCACTACTACAGGCAGGGTCTATTTTTCACAGCTAGGTAGCTGCAATTTTGAGGATTATAATTCCTAGAGGTGAAGAATAATATAGACCTAGACTTCCTATGTAATAATAACAGAAGAAAGGTGCAAGAGCTGGGATAGAAATGAGGAAAATAAAATATACTCAGCCAGGACTGAGGGAACTTGCTCCAGCTTTCTGAATTTCCTCTGGAAGAAAAGATGTGCCACGGGATAAATTTTCTGAGAAAGCAATTAAGCCAAGACAGGTCACTCCATAGTTATTCTAGGGTACAGAAAAAGAGTGTTAACATCTGGAGAATATAGTTTGAAAGGTCAAATTGAGTGGCAAGTCTAATTCTAAGTGCCTTTTTACTCCTCCAAGTCCCCTGGTTACAAAGAAGTGCTAGAGAAGGAAGCAAGCCATAGAATACCATAAGCTGAGTGAGAGTCTGTTACATGTAAAGGTGATATTCCTTATAGTTTTTCCAAGACTGCTTTGCTGCTCTCTTATCTCCATTTCTTTCTAAACCTGTGCTTGGATTTCATCTTCGTTCACAATACTAACATCCTGGCACTGATTAGCTCTATTCTTTATTGCTTCTTTCTACAGAAGTATAATCAGAAAAAGTACATTTAACTACAGGGTGTACATGTATCCTAAATAGAATTAATCTTGAGCATCTGATTAATATATGCCTAATAATATGAAAGGTAGCAAGAGGGCTTTAAAAAAAATGCATTCATTTACCAGAGTTCAAACTCTCTATTATGCAAATTCTCCTCCACCTCCTATATATTTTTCAATTGTATCTTGGTTTTTAAATCAAATTGATACCTATCATGTGCTTCCACTTTCTTTGTATTTACACTAAAGAATCTTCAATTGGTGCCAACCCTATGCTCCACACCAAACCAGAAATCTCTCTGTGTTCCAAGAAGAATTAATAATGATAATGATAATGATGATAATAAATAAATAAATAAATTTTATTTCTATTTCTTGCATCTCCCTGCAGATTGAGGCAGGATTACATCAGTCATCCTGGGTCATCCTGATCTCCCTGGTGCTTCTTCAGCCCTTCCAATTCAATTTTTATTTCAGAAAAAAAGAAAGGGGGAAGCTTTCTAGTCACTGTGGGCTCTTGTAAGTAGAACTTTACATAACTTTATTGGAGACAATGGAGACATTGAAATAGATCAAGATTTTCCATACTTTGGCTTAGTCATCAATCAGAATGGAGAATACAATCAAGAAATCAGAGGAATTCTAAGAGCCTTATTGCATTAGAAAAGGAAGATGAGAAGCAGTGAGACAGAAGCATCTTTCTGCTTACCTCCCCACATGACATCGTAGTACTTCCATTCCATTTTATGACCATCATAAAAGCATGGCTTTAATAGATACCTATTAAGTATGAATGTAGAAGAAGAATTAGAGACTAAATATAGTAGACTAATATTTTATCTGACCACAGCGGCTAGAATGATATTCGCTGCAAAATGGAAACAAAAAATAATACCGGATATGGAAGATTGGATTACAAAGCTTTACAACATAATGCAAAGTGATAAATTATCACAAATCATACAGAAAAAAACCACATAAGGAATTTGAGGAAGTCTAGAACCCTTTTATTGAATTTGAAAAGAAAAAAGAGCTAACAGTCAACATTAGGTCTGGAAACAAAATAATCCTTGATTAATCTTAACAAATGAAAAACAGAAAACCCAAAAAGCAGATATATTACAGACTATTTTGTAAGAAGATACACAGCTATGAGGTGAAACACAGATATATTTAGGATACATGGGATTGAGAAAGAGAGATTTACGTGTTATTTTTTACAATCTTGTATTGTATAATCTTTATCTTCATTTTAGAAAACAATTGGAAGGATATTGTCGATGTAACATAAATGCATATACATGCAGATAGATAGATAGATAGATAATGAAAATCAGGAGAAGAAATGCAATCAATGACAAGCACGATTCAGTAGATAAGTGATGGAAGTTTATATTTGTGAGTTTATGTTCTCTTTTTCTTTTTTTTTTTCCTTTTTTCTTCTTTCCTTTTTTTCTTTTCTTACATTTCAGTTTATGTGTTATTGTCTAGTGTATATATATATATATATATATATAATTATGTTATTATTTGTTACTACTTGCTCTGACTGTCTGATTGCCCTATGTTTTAACTAGTTTTGATTGTTGCTGTGTAATGTTTTTTTACTCAATAAACTTTATTAATTTTTTTTAAAAAATAATAAATAAAAGCATGGCTTTTGCCAAACAGATTTTTCCAGCATAACAAAAGGAATGTGTTTATGACTGTCTCCCTCAGAATTAGAATGGAAGTGCTTTGAAGGTATGCAGATACTTAAACAAAAAGCCGCTTCTCTATTGCTGTGTCTCAGCTTGCTTTTCTAATGTGATAAGGCTCTAGGACTTGGAAGGGCAGCTTTGAAGGAACTAGACAAGATCCTAAAGTACAAATATATATACCATAACTGAATGCTAAAGTTAGGACTGCCTATGCCATCATATTTCTAATTTCTCTGTATGGTTGTAAAAGCTGGACAGTGAAGACAATGGATACGAAGAAAATCAAGTCATTTGAAATGTGGTACTAGAGAAAAGTTCTCCAGATACTGTGGGCTTAATGGGACTTGGGATCACATGGATGTTGCTATCCTCAGTGGGGTATGGAGTGGAACCCCCATAGATATGGAGAACTAACTATAATAGTTGCCAAGGTAGAAGGCAGTAGGAAAAAAGGAAGACTGTATGCCAGCTGGATAAACTCTGTGCTATGGGAAATGGCGACTGTAGCACAGGAACTGAAGGTGCCAAAAAATGTTACTCCAGCACTTCCCCTGCATACACTTACTTGAAAGTGACCCCATCGAACACAACAGGTCATACTGCACTTCTAAGCAGATATCTATAGGACTTCACTGCACATCATTCTTTTGTCACTTGACTGACCAGACAGCAAAGATGTTAACAAATGTGAACAGCAAAGTAAGATCCTAAGCAATAATAAACCTCAGTATGAGCATCAACCCAGAAAACTGAATGATGTAGAATGGTAAACAAATAACCCCTCTCTGTGCCATGACCAGTACAGCTGGTGCTACATAATCTTGAATCCTGAGCTGGTTCCAGTTTGGACAAACATTGGAGAAATTATATTTTGGACTATTAAAAGTTTTCCAGAACAGTAACTTTGCCCAAGCTTGGAATTTTGAGGAGCTGGGCAGGCAAAAGATCTAGAGCAAAGCACAATAAACTAAAGTAAAAACTTGCCTCAAAAGTCCTCCAGTCAAAATCTGTGTCAAAAGTCCTGCCCCTCCAGCTTGGCACATACCACCATCATTCAACTTCCTCACAAAATTCTGCCAAGATCTGAGAGAGAAATAGGAAGAATGAATCAGGGGTCAGAGCAAGTCCAAAATTTGCCTTGATGAGCTCTACACAAACATCCATTGTCCCAAGCTATGTAGTGCAGTCTTAGACATATTTACTCACAAGTAAGCCATACTGAGTTTAATATGTCTCTCTGCCAGCCCAGGCAAGGATGCTTAGAACTGTAGAATAACTATGGCCAGCTACACAGATATTTTTCGAGGAGATGAAATGGCTCTGTTTCATTCTAAGAAGAAGCCCACTGTGTGATGCTATTATCCCTCTTGGCGTGAGATGCCAGAATCCTTGCCAAAATTATGCAAACAGGAGGAAGGCTGTTTCTATGAACATTTAAATTTCCTCCCTTAGGTTCTGATCTTCTTTACGGAACACTGCAGGAAGGATATTTTTCTTCTATACAGTTACATTGAACTAACCCAAAAAGAATTTTAAGTGGCTTTTCCGTTTGTCCAAGAGACCTCCAGAAGTGAGAAGGAAGATATCAAGCCATCATTTTAATAGATTAGTTTTACAATTTTGGTTTCAGACTCTAAAATTTAAATGATCCATGTTATTAAACATCATAAAATGAACTTCAAATCACGTGTTAACTTTTAAAAACAAAACAAAACAATGGCTTCTTGAGAAACACCCAAAATTAATACACTCATTAGGAAAACCCTATGCATGAGGAAACAAATAAATAATAAAATACCTAAAATCTTACAAAAGGAAAACTAGTGGTTGGAGAATGCAAAGCACCTTGCATCCTTTCTCCATATGTAGCAGTTTTTGATAGTGGAGGTACATAAATTGAAAAGAGAAGAGATTCCTTTTTGACCAGGAATGCCTAGCTATACAGATAGCAGAACTAGAACCACAAGATAATTGAGGACCACAGAATTAGCTACTCAGCTCTTTTGCAGGGCTATGGAGCAGTGCAGCAGGGAGCTGCCATTTTCTCCCTGATACTTCACTTCCTCTTCAACCATGAGCCCACAGAGCTTTTGCAGGCTCTTGGAAATCAGCCAGTTAGATTGAAACTGAGGTTAGAGGATAGTGGGAGTGAGTGAACAGCCTCCACTTAGCTCCTCTTCTGTTGTATACATTTAGCTCTCCTCATAGGACCTTATCACAC
>JAIPUX010001232.1:123817463-123835649 GCA_020142125.1 Phrynosoma platyrhinos
TTGCAAAGCTCTTTGCAAAGTCTGCACAAAAAGTAATGAGCCACTGGTGTGAAGGAGGAGAAATGCAACAAAGCAGGGTATAATGATTAATATTCAAGGTTCCATGGAGACTGATATTTTTGATGATGTGCTTGATGTAGCAATATTATGCATTTTTGTTAAATGTTTACCCCCCCCAAAAAAAATCAACTTCCAGTTTATGAGGAGTTGGGGTTCTCTCACTTCCTGTTCAACCCCATGCAATCATTTCCCATCCAAATTAAAAGTCTGGATTGCTCCCTGTTTCCCTGCCCCCATTGTTCTGCTTCTCTAGAAGTTGCCTTCTTTATTGTATTGTATGTATGTATGTATGTATGTATGTTGTTTGAATTGTTATTTTAATATTGCTCTAGTTTAATTTATTTTTAAGGGGTGGGAGGGTTAGGGATTGGGTTGAAGGATTGTTTTTAACTTGCTGTACGCTGCCCCGGTTGCTGAGCAGAGGGGAGAGTTAAAAATAAAAATTATTATTATTATTATTATTAATAGCCCTCCTTCACCCCTAGTCAACCTTTGATATCAAATTAATATTAAAAGGGATATTTGGTCACATAGCCACTGAATGTGCCACAATGTGAGGACAATTCCCTGCCCAAATAGAGAGATCCAGCAGATTTGACTTGGAAGCGTTAGCACACATAGATGGGATAAATCCTTTGAGGCTGGACACTGCATAATCACTTCACACAGGATGGTGGGTGACATTTATTTATTTATTTTAAAGGATTTATATCCTGCCTTTCTCCCACAATGGGATTCAGGGTGAGTGATACACTGGGTGCTTGCCAAAAGGTTGGGAATCAAAAGGCATGTCCCTCTGGAGATGACACTTCTTTGTGCAAGACAGCTGAATTGATTGTCTTGGCATTTCCACACCCCTCTGGCCATTCTTCTTCCTAGAAAAATCCACTCATGTTCATGTGAAACTGCCACAGGACACATTTCCTCCTATAATTATGCCTATTTGGGACAGTACCAATTCTGTCTTGATTGAGTTCAGACAGGCACCCTGTCCATTTCTCCCTTGAGAATGTGCCCTTCCTCGGCATGTGCAGACCCACTTAGGTCCCAGTTGCATGCTGACCCTGACTCATCCACTGCATCTCCCAAGCAGAGCTCCATGCCTGAATCTGGTAAAATACTGCCCTCTGCTAAACACTCTGAAATCACTATCAGCTATCACCTTTCACATTGTTAGTTTCTTGTATGGATGTGTGAGTGAGCGTCTTCTGTGCAAGCTGATTTTCCCTTGATGCTATAAATAAAACTAAACTAATCTGGAATCTGCTGTCTGGAGAAGTTTAGTTTGGAACCATAATACATAAACTAGAACCCCATCCTTTAAGAGTTATCTGACACCCTTGTCCTATTTCCTGTTGAACAGAAATCAATTAATTCCTCTATTGAATACAATTGTGGGTGACCTCCTAGGACCCTAGCCTTTTGGGTTTACACAATTTCCATTATTGCCATCTTCTACTCACCCCACCATGCCTTGCTCTGCCTTGCTTTATCTAACAGCAGTGGCAACACCACTGCCTTCACCTGCTTGCTTACCTATCCTCTGTCTAAAGCTGCCTTGTGCTTAATGCCCATTAGTGGAAACACAGCAGCAACATGAAGTGAAACAAGGGAGGGGAGAAGAGAATTGGAAATGCAGCTGTAAGGGATGAAGCATGGCACAGGGCAAATGAAGCAAACTGGAGGGCAAGGGAGGGAGATAGGAGGTGAAGAAGATGAGTAAAAAGAACAAGAGAAGGGAGGTTTGGTGGTGGGTAAGAAATGGTAAGGAGGGAAGGAAAGCTGAAACATGCATGTAGTAAAGAAGCAATAGAGGGAAGCATGGCAAAAGTTTGAGATGGGGCAAAGGAGGGAAGAGAAATGAGAGGTGCAGGGGCAAGTAGCAAGACAGGAGGGTACAGAGTGATGGAAAGTATAAGAGAGTGAATGGCACAAGGTGGAGCAAAGAGAGAAGGGAAAGTGGGAGATGCAAGTGATGGAGCACAAGGAGAAAGGGAGGGGAGCATGATGTGGGGGTAAGGTGACGTCAGGAAAGAAGAGAGGTGCAGCAGTAGAGTATGTGAGAGAGGTATTGTGAAAGCACAAGAGAGGGAAGAGAGGAAGGGGAGAAAAAAGTCAAGTGAGATGTGGTGCAGAGGCTCAGTGTCAAATATCAGTCCTGATTCTACTGGATCTCTTTGCAGTCTTTGACACTAGATCATCAGATATTACTATTATGGTTGCATCATTGGGAATAACAGAGAATGCTCTGTCCTAGTTTAAATCTTTTTTTGTTGGATCGTTCCTTTGCTGTTTCATTTCAGAAGGCTACGTCATCAACCTTCCATGTAATTGTAGGGATACTCAAGAATTAGTATTGAGTCCTCTTCTCTTTTCATTAAATATGCTTCCCCTTGGTCTTCTTATTTCAGAGGTGGGTTTCCAATATCATATCTATGCGGAGGGTGCTCAATTTTTCCAGAGTTTTGATTCAATGGATGCTACTGTTTGGCAGTCCATCACAGATTGCATATTGAGTGTTCCTAAGTGGATGACAACTCACTGTCTTAAGCTGAATATGGACAAAATGGAGATCCTAGTGTTTAGCCTGACCACCCAGTAGCCCTACTTTCATGCCCTTCATTTTGTTTACAGGGTTACACCTGGCCCCTGTCACAATTACCAGAAACCTTGGAGTCCTGTTGGATGATCATTTGTCCCTGTGCCCCTTTATTGGGGCAACTGCTATAGCATGCAACGTCCATCTTCTGAACATCTGTAGGTTCTGTAGGTTTTTAACTGGTGCCCTGGTGGTGCAGTGGTTAAATGCCTGTACTGCAGCGACTCACTCATAAACCACAAGGTTGCGAGTTCAATACTAGCCAGGGCATCCTTCCGAGGCCACTAAAATGAGTACCCAACTGTTGGGGGGCAATGAGCTTACAATTGTAAACCGCATAGACACCCCATAGCGCGGTATGAAGTGGTATATAAATTAAGCTGTTTTGCTTTGCTGTCAAGACTGCCCATTTGCTTGTCCAGGTCTTGGTTATTTCATGCCTAAACTATTGTAATAGCCTATAGGTAGGTTTGCCTTCCTGCTCTCTTACTCCTCTGGTTTTAATGAACAGTACTGTCCAGGTTATTTTAAAATCTCCCAAAAACTCTCTTCCTTTCATAGATCCCTCCACTGGCTTCCAGTTTGGACAGGGCTCATTATAAGCTTTTGGTCCTAGTATTTAAGGCCCTGCGATTTAACTTCACCCCATATTTGGCAACTCGGCTAGCATGGTATGTACCATCTAGAAATTTAAGCTCTGCAGACAAAAGGATTATTGTCAATTACACCAATGTGTATGGCTCTGTCAAGACTGGGAGCCTTTCAGGACCTGGCTCCGTGTTTGTAGAACAGTCTTCCTTTGCACCTCTGGCTGGAGGAGGATCTGATCCAATCTTGTAAAGGGTTGAAGACCTTCCTCTTCAATTCGCTGGATTAAGTTACAGAGTGTGCATAAAGTGGCCGAGATGGGTTATGACTGAGGAGGATTTTGTTTGTTTTATTTTTAGCATACTAGTATATTATATTAGTATTTTACAGTGTGGTGTTTTATTGTTCACTTTTATTGTATATGTTTTGATGTACCACCCATTGGCAGAAAGGGCATTATAAATAAACATTATTATTATTATACCACATCATTATAAGTGTCTGTACATGACAAAATATCATTACGCTACTCCTGCTGCCACTGCTGCACCAGCTCCTGCTATTTCCTCCCATTTAGGGAGAAAGGCAGGATATAAATCCAATAAATAAATAAATCTATCTCCCTCCCCCTCAGGAATGTTCTTTACATGGTTCCTATCTTGTTATTAATCCCCAAAACAATGATGCAAAATATATTTGCTGAAAGGTAGTGATGGCCCAAGATCACCTGGTAAATTTCATAACCAAGCAGAGGTTTGAATTTGGAACTCTGTATTCCAATCTAGAACTATAAGCATTACACTATACTAGTTTTGTTAGAAGAATGGTTGTTATCAAAATGGTTCTGAGAGTAAAACATAGTGGGAGGAAAAAAAAGCAATTATGAAAGTGCTAATGTTGCATAATTACAACGATTTGCACGATATGCATAACTGCTGTCCAGATTTGAGGGTCTGGAATATGGCAATCTTACTTATGGGCTGTATGGGCTTCTGAAGCCAGAGTCTACCCATCATACCCCTTTTTTGTATCTGGGGGTACAATTCTCTCTTACAAAGCATGCCCCAATATTTTGTTTTATCCAAGAATTGGTTTTGCCATAAGGTGTTGGTACATCCCACAGTGGTTCAGGAGTGTGTGGGAAATGACCCTTTGACCCTGCTTTATAGTATCTCTTCCAGATGTCCCTGCCATATTAGGCAACTAGATTCAGGACCTTTTTGGTGGTAGCACACACTCTGTGACATTCTCTTTTTAGGGAAACTGGCCTAATGTTCCCTTCATAAACTTTTTTATTCTCTTAGGCTTTAAGTTCTTCAATTGTTTTGAGCTTCTGCTTTATTTCATTTTTTTTTAACCAACTAATTCTGGCTATTTTTATTATTTATTTAGTGTATGGGAAAGTTGGTATTTTTAGCATACGGGAGAGTTGGTATTTTTATTGTGGTTTATATTATTTCTATAGAATAATATTTCTACCCTGGAAAATGGGCTGCACATAGACATTTTAAAGAAAATGTTAATGGTCTGTCAGAACCACTGAGGAGGAGAAGGACAGTCTAATGAATTCCACAGCAACTTCCTTGTCAGTTTTCACAGCATCTCAAGAAATGGCTGAGTGAGCTATGGTCTGGTCAGAAGCTATAAGATACTTAATAGTTATGCACTTGATATAAACCGGGAAGCAGCCACCCCATAAAAGTGTCTCATGATGACAGTGGATGCTAATCCCTACCTAGTTCTGAAAGTGCAAAGGAGGTGAGAGAAGAATACAGTATTAGAGCTTAACTGTTACAGCACTGAGAATGATATGCATTTGCAAAAGCCCACTTCTTTCATTTTCCCAGAAACCCTGACTCAGGAAAGAGTTGGAAGGCTTTTTCCCCTCAACTCTTGAGTTTATTATTGGCCACTCCTTGCAATAGCTCCACATCAGTTCTCTGTTTTGCGAATCTGGTGTTGCATCCATGCTTTTTTTCTGTGTTTTTAAACTGATACACATTAACATTTAGCCAAAACATGGTTTTCCAAGACATGTTGCTACCAGAGGTGACAGTCATTATGCCTTCCCATCTGTTTCTATGTAGTGAATCAGATTGTGTCTATAGTTGAGTGTTCCTTGAACACTGATGACAGGACAACATCCATATCCTCCAGCTGTGCCATTGTTTCAAGTGATTTTAAAATGTTCCAAATTCTCTCTGATCCTTCCACTTTCTCTCTTTGTTCTCAGTTGCTTCAAACCGAGTTCAAAGTGCAAAGGTAGTCTGGAATTCTGTAATGACATGGATTAGTAAATCTAGGTAACTGTTCCATATTCATGCAGGGTACTTAGTCACAATTTTGACATTAGTGTTGCAAATGTCACTTTCTCTACCTTCTGTCCCCCCCCCCCCACTCCAATCCAGATATCAGCTGCATGACAAGGAGGAGATCAGTTCTGCCAATGATCAGAGCATGGCCGAGTGATCAAACTACAAAAAAAGAAAAAGAAATTCCACCTCAACATTAGGAAGAACTTACTGACAGCAAGAGCTGTTCGACAGTGATATGTGCTACCTTGGAATGTAGTAGAGTCTCCTTCTTTGGAGGTTTTTAAACAGAGGCTGGATGTCCATCTGTTGGGAGTGCTTTGATTGTGTATTCCTGCATGGCAGAATGGCCCTTGTCATTTCTCCCAATTCTACGATTCTATGATTCCATCAGGTTTAGGGGGTTGGGCAAGGAGAGGTTACTTAGTTTTAAGTATACCTAAGTAGCTCTTACAAAATTCACACTATAATTTATTCTCAGTTAACCCAGCAGTGAGGAGATAAAAGAAGATGGCTGAATCTTGCCCTTCCCTGTAACCCAGCAAAGCTTGCAACCTTTGTGTTCTGGCTAGTGTGTTCTTCCTCATTAATAACTTTTGCCATCTTGGCCAAATACCGATGTTGTTCAGCCATACACATCCCAGTTTTCACCTGTGAAGTATTAGAAGGCATGAGCATCTTCCATCTTGCCTTAAGTCATCAGGTTCCCTCATTTGGGTTAAGGCAGGCTGTGGAGCCCAAGGAAGGGGAACCTTGGTCAGTTTCACCTTCTCCCATATTCAGTTTGTTTAAAAACCCAAGTTCTTTTCTTCCAACATATGAAGGAATTTGCAACTTTTGGCAAATTCTTCAAATACAGACTGAAGCAAAATTATCACCAATATGCACTGTCCAAATTGAATTTCAAACACGGGAAGGACTGTGTTATACCCAGAGCATGGAAGCAATCAGTTACATGTAATGCAGTTACCTGTTACTAGTTACTTTTGGGGCTAGCAAGGGTGTAGTTAAGACAGATTTCAAATAGATTTTAACAAGTAAAATCAAAGTGACCTTGTTGGTGTAACAAGTAAGTTTCTAATTACTTTCAAATGTTACCCTTAAAAAGATATTTTTATAAGTGTTTTCTAGTTTTATGCCTTCCTTTTATCCAACCCAAGCTTTTCTTTTTCAAAGTTATAATAAAAATAATGAAATGTAATTAAAAAAAATTACAGGCAGAGCAACATAAATTACTTGTCATCACCATAATGGGTAATGGCATTAGGAAACAGAATTTTAAAACAGTGTAAGAATTAATAGAATGTATTACTTTTTAAAAGTAACAATCCTGCAAGACAGTCATTGTAAAAGGAGAGGAGTATCAAAAAAGGAAGGGAGGTGGCAAGCCTAATTCATCATCCCCAAAATCTCAAGTTCTTTCCATCTAGGCATGAATGAATATGTAAAGATTGGCTGTACTTATTGAGAGGAAGGGAAAATTTTCAGCCTTCCATGTGTGATCAAGAGAGGTCTCCTCTAGCTTCCCCCACAACTCCCAGCATCTGCCACCTGAGACAGCTGGCACACTCTGCCCCATGGTAGAACCAGCCTCAAGCCAGGACAATGTGGGAAGCTTCACCAATGCCTGTTTGCTTTGCAAAGTGTACATGTATCTATTCAATGGAAACAATGCTTTGTGTACATAGCTGACAACTTTATCAGGCAAGATCAGCTACATTTACTGTTGATAGATGCAGGAAGTAGAAATAAGCAACATGACACTCTGGGAAAGTTGTCCATTTGGCAGTCTCCCAGTCTGCTGTATTACTTCTGCAACTATTAGCAGTATATCTTTATTTCATTTCTGTTCCACTGTTTCATCAAGGAGAATAGGGTGCCATACACAGCTCTTCACACACTTTTATCCTCACAGCAATCCTGTGAGGTACATTAGGCTGAAAGACAGTGAAAGGCACACAATGAATTTCAAAGCGAAGTGAGGATTTGAACTGGGATCTCTCCAGCCTTAATAGGCAAGGACCCCGGTGCAGTTTTTAAGGTGGGGCAGATCTCATCATTTGCAAGCAGATTATTATTAATGCTTACTGTTTGCAGGTATGCCTTTACAAATGAATGTAAATAGAAGACTTTACATTAAAACAATAGCCACTATCATCCTGTTGAAACTGGTAGCATCCTGAGTACCATGAAAACAACAGCAAGATAAGGTTCACTTAATACACTTCCAATCCTGAGGGATCTCAATGACACAGAAATCTTGGTGGTCCAATTTTGACTGATCATTTTCAGGGGACTCAGCCCCACAGTGTGTGAATGGGTGCATGAATGTTGAGCCCCCTACTCCCATTTTCAGGTTCATAGTAGTATAACATAGAACACTATAACCATTGTGCAATGGCTTACAACAATACACAGAAACAAGGGCACAAGTGTGTAACCGGATCAAGTTCCAAAGAAGCAACAAAGCAAGTGATGAGTGGCTTGCACAAGCTGCAAGCTTTTCCACTGGATCTGTTTGCATTCATTCCTAGGGAGAATTTTGCCCTACCCTCTGTCGCCCTGCCCTGCCCTGCCTTGCCCAGCCCTGCCCTGCCTTGCCCAGCCCTATTACCAGAAGTTCTTCCTGGTCCTTATCAGTGACTCCCAGTTACCTGCAAATGCTGTCCACCTGCACTGTGAATATCAGCTGTGTCTATCAGGGTCAGAGAGTCATATTACATCATGGTTAATCTTTCAGGCTACATGAATCAAAAGAGCTATTGATACTGTGTCACTTAACACAGAGCTAACATAATCAGGCAAGCCTCCACAAGCCTACTGACATACACAGCATTAGCAAAGAAGACAACTCATGCACCTTCAGCAAAAAAGAAGCATTCTGGAAGGCAGCTTGATTGAGAGGGTGAGACAGCAACAAAGAAACAGAAATACATAGGGTGGTGTGCTCATTCCCAGATGCATTGTTGGGATATTTATAATGACATATTATACCACAACATGGGTAGGGAGCCAACAGATTGCCACCTGTTTCATCCAAGATAGACACTCGGCCTCCAAGAGCTGTGAGACAGGCAGAAATTTACTAGTAAAATTTTTCCTCTTACAAGGAAAAAGCTGCACTATTTTCTGCTTCTTTTGTTGCTAATGTGCCTTAAGTTGACTTTTATTTATGGTGACTTTATCCTTGGGATTTCTTGGATGATTCATTCAAAGGAGGTTCGTCATTGCCCGCATCTTAGGCTGAGATAATGCAACTTGCTTAAGGCCACCCGGTGTTCCATGGCCGAGCAAGGAGCCACACCCTGGTCTCCTGAAGTCCTAGCCCACCATTCAAACCACTGCACCATGCTGGCTCACGTTTTCTGTTTATTAGGTATTTGGTAAAAGGGTAGAGTATCTCCCAGAAAACAAGAACAAAAAAATGAAAGTGGCCGGAAGTCCACTACTGCTTTTGAAAAAAAAACAGTATTTTTCAGTATTGAATAATGCAGAGGAATTGTATCAAAGATGAACCAAAACTCCTGAAGACTTCCAGGAGAAGTTCACCACTTTTGGGCTAGGAAAAGCATGGTCCAGGGAGTTGGGGTTGCGAAAACAGCCTTGAGGAAGTAAGGGCCATATTTTGCCCACACCTGCATGGGAACACCAGAACTTGCCGTGTACCAGGCAACCTAACCTACTGGTACTATGTCTACTGCCAAGCGCTCTCCAGTGTCTCTGGTTGAGGTCTTTTACCTGCCACATGATCTGGGAGACACCAGGGACTGAACTCACTCAACCTCAGAGACAGGCAATGGCAAATCTCCCCTGAATACATCTGGCCAAGAAAACCCAAGATAAAGTCACTATACATTCAAGTTCAACAACTCCAGCACCAATAGTAGAGGATCTCAGTAGGTGCCACATTTCTCACCTTGCCATTTCATTCTTTTTGCCTTCCTTTCAGATTATTTCAGCAGTGTGGTTTTTCCTACTTTTCAAGATCCATATGTAATTCCCCCCACCTTTTCTGTCCACGTCATTATTAGATTAAAGATTTATCTGAATCTGCAAATGACACTTTATTCCCAGCTGTCAGTCACCATCTTATTGCAAGCATGACCATTTGTTGTTGTTGCTGTATGCCTTCAAGTCATTTCCAATTTATGGTGACCCTAAGGCAAACCTGCCATGCATTTTTTTTGGCAAGAGTTGTTCAGAGGAGGTTTGCCACTGCCTTCTTCTGAGGCTGAGAGCATGTGCCCTGCCCACGACAGTACTGCATGGCTTTATTCATCCTTGGCTTCTTTCTGCAAAATTCGATCAAGGAAAAAGGAATCACAATGAAGTTGCCTAGGGACAAGAGGGTGCCTTCTTTGAATATGCTTGAAAGGACTGGGGAGAACAACTTGTAGATCACAGGTACCATATTGTGCTTCATAATTTATTCCTTCTCGAATAATGCTCCAGACATCTGATGAGGTTGGCTGTAGTCCATCAGACTCATGTATCTGCTTTTAAAGCAGGGATGGGCAATAGCAGCTCATTAAATGCTGTTTGTCTACAATTCCTGGCAGTACTAGCCAGCGTAACCATTAGTGAGTTCTGGCAGCTGATGGCTTCCAAGTCAGTGGGGTGATGAATCAGCTGCAGGTTTTAGTCTGGGGGCTTTATCACAATAGGCAAATAAATCATAATTACAGCAAGATAATAGTGTCTTCAGTTGGGGCTTAGCACATGTTGTTCAGTTCTTTTGTTCTCCTGGTGGGAGATCATTTGGAAAGCATGATTTTTATTAACTCAAAAATCTGTTAATAACCTCCTTTCCCATTACTGTTCTGCTATGATTTCCAGTATGATAGTTCAATTCTGCTTTAATGCCAATTTTGGGTGGGCATGCTTTCGGTGTGACTTAGGTGCCCAAATGATTAGGAGAGAGAATGGGTGAAAATTTGAATTTGATTTCCTTTCAAATGGCAAAGTAACTGAAAAACTTTTAAACTTTTTTCTCTATAGAAAAATAATCCATTAACAAATGACCACACCAAATTGAAGTTTTTCAGAGAAGCTAAGAAGGCAACATTTTACTTACTGCCCCACCATTTTGCTTTCTTTTCCAGTGGCTTAGCCCAGCTCCACAGTCTCTCACACACAGACTCACACATGAAAATGTAAGTGGAAAAGAGAAAAAAGTTTTATAGTTTAAAAAGCATTTATTTAATTAATCCTGTTTCGTCTTCTTGTTGCTACAGCTTGACTAATCACTGGAAAATAATAACCAGCAGCTAGCTTAATCTGCTCTATCCCAAATCAGGAAGCTTCCCACCCCCCAGATAAAAAGGCTTTCTTAAACTTAAGACAGTTTTCCTTTATATTTCTTGTGCCAAACTAGAAAAAGGAGAGGGGGAAGTCTTGGAGGAGTATTGGGTGGTGATGGTTGGACAATTCCAAGTCTCATGTCTGATATGCTTTTAATACAAATGAAGGTTGTGATCCTGGAAAGGTGTGAAAGGAAAGAGAGCAATCATGATTATGTAGCATTTTTTTTAAACAATGCTCTTTTAGTGGGAGAAGATCCTGATTCAATAAAGCCCTAAATAATCTATTCAAAGTGTTGAGTATATCCTCAAAATAAGTTTAGCAACATGAATAGCTTCTTTAAAGAGCAAATTCATCATCTCATTGACATGGGATGCCAAACAATCCCAAACTCAGAAATTTCTGAGCCCATTGGGGCTTACTCTCAAGTAAGTGTGCATACCACTGTAAGCACTGTTCTAAAGAAGCTGATCTTAACCTCAGTGCCTTGGACAGTGCCTTTAAAGTATGAACTGAAACCCAGAGTAAATTCTGTGCTCCACTGGCATGGGAGCTACCAGGTACAAGTGGTGCTGATGAATCATGGGAACTGGAGTCCAGCAATATCTGGAAGGCCACCAGTTACCTGTCCCTGTTTTAATGTGCAATAGTACTCTTTGTTATAGTTGAGTAGGTGGGAGAGGGGGGAACATCTGTGGATGAAAAAAGTCACACTCTATTTTTTTATAGAGACTTTGCCATTCTGTCCAATGGGTGGTTGCATCCAGCACTAATTAATAGAATCCCTTTCTATAGTAATTGTTTCAGTAAAAATAATTGCTACTATATATTGTTATACAGTAGCACTGTGCCTTCAAGTCAATTCCCACTTATGGCAACCATATCCTAGGGTTTTCTGGGCAAGGTTTATTCAAAAGAGGTTTCTCATTGCCTAAAGCTGAGAGAGTGTGACTTTTCCTAGATCACCCAATGGGTTTCTATGCCTGGTCTCCTGAAGTCTTAGTCCAACATTTAAACCTAAGGCTACTACATGTACTTTTCCCAGACATGTCCTATTTTTCTCAGCTATGGATTTTTTTTTTGGGGGGGGGGGCTGAACAGATTTTTTAAAATGTTCAAGGATGTTTAAAATATCTACTGCTGCTTCGCCTCCTACTTGTCAATGCCACCTCTTCATCACTATCTTACTGGCTCCCGTGAGAGCTCAGCTAAGAGGAGGGACAGAGGCCAGCCTGGCAGAGCCCTCAGAGAGAGGAGCAATGAATTTGGGCTAGAGGGTGTTACCCAAAGAACATGTGAGAAGGACTGGGGGACCCCCACCAACTGTGTAACTTAAAATGCTGGGGAAAGTAGCTTTGCAAGAGTTTGGGTAACGTTTGGACCATTTGCACCAGTGTATGGCAGTACTAACTGAGAAGGACTCCAGTTCTTGGGTGAATTAAGAAAGCTTAATTAAGAAATGCATAGTGTAGTCACACACACAAGATAGCAATTCAAACAAACACAGCATACAGAACTAACCAAAATGGAAATATGGAAAGGGGGCAGCAGAACTTTAGAGGCTTGCAGTGAGTTACAATTATCTGATAGAAGACCATGGAAAGTTGGAGTGGCTCAGACTGGGAGGTCTGAGGGCAACACAGGACATACATAGCCTTTGGGTGTATATGTGGGCTGGGCTGTATGTGCAGAGGTAAGGTTTTGAAACCATATTTATACCTTAAACCTAACCCTGCGCAATGGGCTATCTGACCAGATAACAAAGGCTTGGCTTGTCCCAGGAATTGACACTGGTATTCTAGATGGGTTGATGGATTTAATTTTAGTGTAACTAAAACAGTGGTTGGATCAGGAAAATAACTGGGTATTTTAATTGGTTTTTTAAAATGGTTTTTAAAGTGTTTTTATCTTGTGATCCACCTTAGGTCCCTTTTTGGAAGAAAACTGGAATAAAAATGAAAAATAAATAAATAAATAAAACCCCTGGGATGGATGGATAGGGAAGTTTTACTGGGGACATAACAGGGGGTACTCAGAGAAAGATATTCACCCACCACTGGATATGAGCAGAAGCCAAGGAGGAACATCTTGACCAGTTGATAATCCAGTTAGACTCATTTCATGGAATGTTGCCAGATGGCAAAATAAGGCTCAAGATGATAATTTTCTAACTTACTTGCAGAGATATGAGGGTGGTTTGTTTGTTTGTTTGTTTGTTTGTTTGTTTTCCAGGAAACATGGGTTCAAGATGGAAATGCAATTGAATTACAGGAGTTCGCTTCATATTCTGTACCAGCTCTAAAACCCACAAAATTTGGGAGAGCAATTGGAGGTCTTGCAATATTAGTGTCAATATCAATTACTGCCATAATCCATCAACATCCATTATTAAACTCTGCTAACTTTTTAGTACTATCTATCTCTTAATTCTGTCCTGAAACTGTTTATCTTATTTGTACATAAGTACCCCTGTTAAAATCTGGTGCAGATGAAAGATCTTTGTGGGAAACTCTTGATCAAATATTAGAAGAAATAGACTCTTTAACACCTATCCCTTGGATGATTGTAGGAGGTGACTTTAGTGCCTGTATTGGCGCTGTCCCTCCAGGTAATACAGTGTTTGGGCTAAGTCTGGAAGATGTGCCTGAAATATGCTAGAGAGCAGCAATGGATACAATTTCTAACTGTGCTGTAAAATGTCTTTGTGAATTCATAATAAAATATAACTTATTGTTATGTAATAGGCACAGAGCAGGGAATCAAGAAGGATATTACACATATATCTCTTCCAGAGGATATTCTAGCACCATAGATTATATATTGACTTACAGTAACATCCCAATTGACAGGGATACATTTAAAATAATTCCAAGAGCTGAGAGTGATCATTTTCCCTTGGACCTCTCACTCCCACAAATGGTCACTAATGCTGCATTAAGAGTAATAGATCAATCTCAGCATTTTATACATGGTAGCAGAAGGTTAAAATGAAATGGAGGAAGAAGGAAAGAAGGTGGGAGTAAAAGATGTATTTGGTGGAAAAAGAATGTACATGAGTGTAAGATGATATGTTTATTGACTGATTTATTGATTTATTGATTGTATGGCAATTTGACGTTTTGTACAATACAACTCCAAGAAATGATTAGTAAGATCTTAGACTCCCCTGAATTTGGAAAACTATGGGAAAATATTCTCCAGGAAACTAGCATATGAGACTTTAATAACATGAATAAAACTGAAGATAAGGAGGGCCAAGGAAAATGTGGTGCCTCAGACATATATAGCTCAGTCATGGCACAACTACAAAATGTTACTCAAAGAAAATAAACAAAAATATTACAAGTCACAATGGAAATAATTAGGAAAGGCAGCATTCCAAAAGGACTCTCAGAAATTTTGGCACCTGATTGCTCAAGGTACTAAAACAGTAGGGTATGCACTAGAGGCAATAGTACAAGGAAAAGAGTGGGAGAAATATTTTACCAGTATGTACAGGCCACAAACAGGCCCGTCTCCACAAACTCATCACACCCAATTATTAGATATTCCTGAATGGCCTGATGGTCACCTCGAATCAGATTAAAGGGGTGATTGGTAGACAATCAGTCAATAATGCCCCTAGAGAAGATATTATGCCAGTGGAATTATATAAGGTGAAATTAGAATATTGGGCTCCCATTCTTGCAAAATTGTTTACTCATATAAATTTTACTGGCTGTATACCAGAGGGGTAGAAGTTGAGTATTATTGCCCATATATATATATATATATATATAAAAGTTGACAAGAAGAACCCAGCTAACTATAGGCCTATTAGTCTTTTGGATATCTCTTCTAAATTATATGCCAGGTTCCTTCTTTAAAAGTTAGAAGAATAGGCAGATAGACAAAATCTACTATCAGAAGTACAAGCTGGATTTCAAAAAGAGAAGTCAATAATTGATCTGTGTTTTGTGCTGAATTTTCTGATGTGTAAATATGTCCATAACTTGAAGCAAAAATTGTATGTCGCCTTCATTGATCTGAAGTCAGCATTTGACTCAGCTTCCAGACACTTATTATGGCAGAAATTGGAAAGGACAAATATTGATCGTCATTTGTTATTCCTTATTAAATCATTGTACATTGATACATCGTTGCAAGTTAAAGTCAATTTGGCAGGCAATCTTACTTCAAGGATTAGTACTTTTGTAGGAGTTAAGCAGGGTTGCATACTGGCACTTTCCTGTTTAACTTCTTCAGCAATGGAATTGGATGGTTTACAATACGCTCCAGTGGGCGTCTCTAGGGTTGGTGTCACCCAGTGTGGTCACTCATGAGGGGATGGGGTTTCTGGCATGAGGCTTCTGACACAGAGAGGAGTGTTTGCACATGGCTGGGATGGAGCCACCAGGCTCTGGGAAGGCCCAGGGAAACCTTGTGTGCCCCCAGGGAGGGCTGGGGTGATTGATATTGGATATATGATATGTATTATTTTGTTGTTGTTGTGGCATTGTTTATGCAACAGTCATTGGTCAAAAGCAATAAAATTTGACTGACTGACAGAGAAAGATTGGCTTTGGGTATAAAGAGATCCTTTGTCTCAAGTTTTGAGATGAAATGTAAATTATTTGGAGAAAGGAAGGAACACTTTAGATTTAATGGTTTTGTATACCTGGATGTCCACATGCCTCCAGAGAATTTCCTGGAAACTTGACCTAGTGTTCCTGAATAGTCATCAATCTCTCAAAAACATGCTGTTTCCAGATATGAGATATGAAATTATCAAGACCCCAAAATACAGCACAGGGTATGCAGGGGTGCTTAACAAGAGAGGTGAGGGAGGCAAGCCCAGAGGTGGAAGCCAAAGTAGCAGAGTGAGTTGCCTGAGGGAGCTTCCAGCCACATAGTGGAAATGGACCAGGGAAGCTTGATGAAACAGGTGGGACAATTGTTGGAAGAGGGAAGGGAAGGCAAAAATGTTGTTATATACAATGATGGTTAGGAATATTTCCAATCAATTACTATAGCTTATATAGTAGCAGAATTTAAAATGAGTGTTGTCATAGAGATCAGTGTTTGAAGTAGTTAGTCTGTAAATGGATCTTCTTTTTGCTTTTCAAAATACAGTGACCCTGATCAAACCACAACACTATGAACCATAGAACCATAGATGTTTCAAAAGGAAACAGTCTGTCTGTTTGCAGATCACGTGCATTTCTGAAGAGGAATGTATCTTTATGTGTATAGTGCATTTGTAAAGAAGAGTGTATATTTATGTGTATAGACAGGCTGGCACATATTCAGGGCTATGTTCCACTGACTTTGGTGTGTGTCCCTGTCTTTATCACACAAGTAATGACACCATCAAAATATTTGAAAGATACAGCCAAGTGCAATTTTTGCAATGATCATCAATGTATTGCAGGTAAGAGTCCAGCAGCAAAAACAACAGGTTTCCAGTTTTTTTGCCATCTACATAAAATACAAAGAAATGAAGGCAAAAGCTTTGTCAGTTTGCTTGGACAGGCAGCTGAGCAGGCTGGAACAGCAGCCTGCTGGAGAAATTATTGTTCCTTTGCACCCCCTTCTGATCAAATCTGGGTTAGCTGCCAAATTTCCTCATATTTTACAGTCACAGGAAGCAAAGGGAGGTCCATCACCCTTGCTGTTTGCTGATTTATTTTGGTCTGAATCTTGGCCCCAAAACATCTAAAGGAAACTTGGGCTTATCACACCAAACAGAAGAAACATGTTGTGAAGAGCCACATATGAGTATTAGTGTTTATGTCTTTGTGCCTGTGTGTGCAAATTGGATTTTCTGCCTCAAACATCAATTTTATTTTATTTTAATGTTTTACACTATCCCTGTCCCTTTCTGCCATCAGCTGTCTAACATAACTTCCACTGGGTCAAGTAGATGCTTAGATAACACCATCTTTCATCCAGTCCATCATTTACAATATATTTTACCCAAAAGAAGTATATTCTACTGTGCTAAACAGTGGATAATTCCTTGTAGGTATGTGTTTAGGACTGTAGTCTTAGCCTATTATTCATTCCAACGTATGCTCTTAATTGTTTTTTAAAATATCTTGCTAAGTAAATTGCAGATAATTATATTTCTATCATTAATGTGAATCTTACTTTCATTTTACTCTATGGCTGTTTTAATTTGTTTAGATTTCATATCTTCTCTTATTGCTACTGTTTTGGTTGTTATGAGTTTAACTTCTATTATGTGAGCCACCCAGAAAGCTTCCATGATTCTTATTTCAAAACATCCCCATCTTAATTAGTGATGCTCTATTTGTGAAATGGGAAAAAGACATATCTAAATTCATATGGGAAGGCAAAAAACCGAGGATTACAATGAAATTTTTACAGGATGTCACCGAAAGAGGGGGTATGGGTTTACCTAATCTCAAAATATATTACTATGTTTGTTCCCTGTTTTGGCTCCTTGATTGGATAAAGTTGTTAGATGAGAAAAATTTGAAATTAGAAGGCTTTGACAATGTGTACGGATGGCATGGATATTTATTGTATGACAAACTTAAAGTACATAAAAATTTTAACGACCATTATTTAAGACGTGCCTTAATTAGGATTTGGTTTAAAATTAAAAAAACTGGCCAGAGAAATTACCAAATCGGACAGCCATTGGTGAGGTTATATCCAAAGATAATAAATTAGGAAAAGAAAAATGGCTAACATATGGGGACTTGATTAAAGGTAGGGGTAAAAATGAACAGCATATTACTATTAAAACACAGGAGGAGTTAAATCAGGAAGGTTATTCTTGTAACTGGTTTTCTTATTGGCAGATTAAAGAATGTTTTCTTTTCGATCAAAAGAATCAAAAAATTGGAGTGTTGGACAAAGAATTTGATGAAATTGTTAATTCAGATTCGGTTCACAAAATATCTAAATTTTATAAAATGTTGCTAACTATTGAACTTGAGAAGGATAGGATAAAACCATTTATGATAAAATGGGCACAGAATTTTGAACATATTATCGAATTAGAACAATGGGAAAAATGTTGGCGGAAAAGGATAAAATATACTCTCAGCAATAGTATAAGAGAAAATTTTTTTAAGATGCAATACCACTGGTACCTGATGCTGTATAGATTGGCCAAAATAGGGAAATCCAAAAAATTCCAATGTTAGAAATGTGAGAGGAAATGTGGATCTTTTTATCACCTTTGGTGGGATTGCATAAAAGCGAGATAATTCTGGGATAAAATTACACAAATAATGGAAAAAAATATTGAAAATGAAATTGAAAAAGGATCCTCAGATGTTTTTATTAGGTATGATTTTGGATCAAGAATTGGAA
>JAIPUX010001232.1:123883557-123912824 GCA_020142125.1 Phrynosoma platyrhinos
AGATTTGTCTGGCATGACCTGTTTCTCTGAAACCCATGTTGACTTTCTTTCATGAAGAGATTGGTACATCCATAGAAAAGGCATAACATGTTTCATTAGCCCTTATGAAGAGCAAACATATAATTTATTTCCATTAATGTTGGGAGGGTTTTTAAAATGTTGCATTGTCATTACATTAGTCATTGCCATTAAGCTTAGAAGCCATAGGATTGACAGAGTAAATGGTATATTCTGCTTTCGTTAATACTGAGAAATATAGCCATATTATTCTGGATAAGTATGAAAAGGGACCTTTTAGCACCTTTCAGAGACAGAAAGAAGTTGGTAGCATAAGAGTGTGTGTTGTGTGATGTTGACTGGGAACAAGAAAGGAGATGTGATGAACTTTCCAAGAGAGCATCACACTACATTCCAATAACTCCTACCACCATTCATATGGTTATCTACTCACCTTGGCTTTAGGCAACATTCTTCCTCCTGCCTTTGTCCCCAATGACCATAATGAAAATTGAACTTGTTACCTCATCACCATACCCCCAGATATTGTATTTCTATTGCTACTCACACATACATAGCCTGCTTATAGAGATCTGTTCCTAGGCACTTCAGTAACATGAATGCTATTCATTCACCTTCAAACACCCTGGATTGCTTGAGAATCACATAAAACCTACAATATACCATCATAGGACCTCTAAAAATACATTGTTCATTACACCAAAACTGAGATGGGGAGAATATTCAAAAATATTTGAAAGATGTTGAATATGTGTTTCTCAAGTGTCATGAAACACCGATGAGAAGACTCCTGGATTGATGGGAAGCTTCACAGTTGGGATGTATTCTTTGCAAGATTTATGCACAGTTGTTTTGCACAGAATGTAGTTATTGGAATGTAGTGTGATGCTTTCTTGGCAAGTTCATCACATCTCCTTTCTTGTTTCCAGTCAACATCACACAACACACACTCTTATGCTACCAACTTCTTTCTGTCTCTGAAAGGTGCTAAAAGGTCCCTTTGCATACTTATCCAGAATAATATGGCTATATTTCTCAGTATTAACAAAAGCAGAATATACCATTTACTCTGTCAATCCTATGGCTTCTAAGCTTAATGGCAATGACTAATGTCTGTAAGAAATTTTCTGTAAGAAACAGAATATTCTGTGAAAAATTTTTGTAAGGCAAAAATATTATTTAACACACAGGAAATGCTGTTTCTTATCCAGGAAATTCTGTAGTTGGGAACATTCTGTGCAAAAGTTACATGTGGATGTTTTGCCCAGAAAATAAAATTCTCTGTACAGGAAACAGCAATTTCCAAAACACTATGAAGAAATACTGTTTACTACACAAAAATACTACATTCAGATTTTGTACTGAATACATCCTGAACTGTGAATAGTCAACAAAAATTGCATAATTTGCACAAATTTTCTTGAAACAAGAATAATAATGCAAAAATTACTTGGTGCTTCTTTCAAATAAAAAATTAGTGAAGAATTAGATTCCTACACTAAATCAACTAACATTATTACCATTCTTTGGATCAGTAATTCCACTATATCCTCAATATCCCTCTCCCAATATGATCTCAGAGCAGGAAATGGTGTTATTTTGTTTCTTCTAAACTCTCCTTTATGGTTACAAATAGCAGCACCCCTCTAGACTCTAACATTTTCTCTATATGGTTGTCTAGGGAATGGGTAGAGACTATCCATTATGGAAAATTCTCAAGAAATTATTAGGAATGGTGACCAATGGCAGTGAAGAAACTCTGTACAATATGAACAGTCCATGTTATCAGCTACTCTATTAGCTGGTGCCACGCTGTAGAATTAATGCATTTAGACACTGCTTTACTGTTATGGCTCCATACAATGAAATCTTGGGATATGTAATTTGTTGTGGCACCAGAGCTTTCTGACAGAGAAGGCTAAATATCTCACAAAACTACAAATCCCAGAATTTCATAGCATTGAGTTAAAACACTATCAAACTACATTAATTCTGCAGTGTAGATTCAGCCTATTGTGTGGAATAGCCATTGCACAAAACTGCTTGAAGCAGCCTTGTGGTATCTGCAACATATTCACTGACCCTAAACAAAGGATACTAAGATTGGGTCATTTTGGTGTCTGCCTTCCTCCTTCTCCATATTAAAGTGGAATTTGCAAGAACTGCTTTAGGAAGCAGCTACACAAATACATCTAATTCTTATATCCACCTTTTCTGTCTAACAGCAGCTGCAATTTGTACATACCAGGGTTGACTGTGCTGTCATCAAGGGCACTTGTAGCTTCACAATCTTCTCTATTAGGTGGACTCTTTTGTCCTTCACTTGATATGGCTGCTAGAGTTATCCCCTCATCTTTCTCATCCTCTGTAGGAAAGCATAACAAGAGCTTGGTAGGAGCAAATCCAATGGGGGCTGATGGTCCCCATGTGTCAGAACCTCCCATTCCTTTGAATTCAGTAAATCAGTCCTCTGTGTTTCAACAGCAAACTTTTATTTCAGTAACTTAAAAAGTTAACAGTATGAGTTTTTAGAACTAATATATTTCCTAAAAGTAAGCATAGAATAAGCAATGCCCCACCCTATAAATTCACAGGCTTTACATGATTTGTTCAACAGAGGGGCGGGGTATAAATAAATAAATGTTGTTGTTGTTATTGTTGTTGTTAATGAACCAAAACACACTTGCATGCCTTCTGGTTTGCTCACCTCTCTCTTATACTTTCACTTTAGGCCCTTTCAAATTTCCCATGAGACTGACCTTAATGGGATCCAGTACCAGTATCCTTCCACATACATCTGTGCATTCTTTAGTCAGGCAATTATTTCTCCTCAGAACAAACACTACAGTTCCCATCAGCTAAACTTTATTGTTGTTGTTAGCTGTCTTTGAGTCAACCTCAATTCATGATATGAGAACCTCCAAGCCTTTATTATTATTATTACTATTACTATTACTACTATTATGTTTACTTATATCCCGCCTTCCTCCCAACACAGGGACTCAAGGCGGCTAACAACTCTAAAACAATCCAAGTTAAAACAGTAGAAAACATTAAAAATGCAAACTTTAAAAAACAATTCAACAATTCAACAATTAAAAATATTACATTCCTATATTTAATAATTTAATAATCTAATAATTTAAAACTCTTTAAAACAAGAACAGCATCCATGTCAAGCAAAGGCCTGGCGACATAAAAATATCTTTACCTGCCGCCAGAAGGACAGCAGGGATGGAGCCATCCTGGCCTCCCTAGGGAGGAAGTTCCAAAGCTTGAGAGCAGCCACTGAGAAGGCCCTTTCACTTGTTCCCACCAAATGCACCTGAGAAGGTAGTGGGACAGAGAGATCATCCACTGCTCTGCTTAGGTCTTGTAGATTCAGGCCCATGACTTCCCTAATTGTCTGTATCCATCTGGAATGTGGTTTTCCTCTCTTTCTGCTGCCTTCTACTTTTCCTAGCATTATTGTATTTTCTAATGATACATACCTTGTCATGTCTGGCCAATGTATGGCAGCCTCAATTTAATCATTTTGGCTTCCAGGAAGAGTTCAGACTTGATCTATTCAAGGACCCAATTTTTGTCTTTTTGGCTGTCCACAGTATTCTCAGCACTCTTCTCCAGCACCACATCTCAAATGAGTTGATTTTTTTTAATTCACTTTCTTCATTGCCCAGCTCTCACTTCCGTATATGGTGGTGGGGAATACAATAGCTTGGATGATTCTAACTTTAGTGCTCAGTTGTATATTTTTACTCTTTAGGATCTTGTCTAATTCTTTCATAGTTGCCCTTCCCATTTCCATTCTTCTGATTTCATAGCTGCAGTGTCTATTCTGATTGATGTTTGATCCTAGGTATAGGAACTCTAAGTATTTTGATTTCCTCATTATCTAGGTTGAATTTATGCATTTCTTCCATGGTCATTACTTTTGCTTTCTCTATGTTCAGCATTAAGCCTGCCTTTGCACTTTCTTCTTTGACCTTAGTCATTGTTCCAAGTCTATGATGTTTTCCATTAATATTATGGTGTCATCTGCATATCTTAGATTGTTGATTTATTTCCTCCTATCTTCCTTCTCCTTCTTTTGAGACTAAACCTTCTCTTTATATGATATTTTCTGCATACATGTTGAACAAGCAAGGTGCTAATATGCATCCTTGCCTGACCCCTTTGCCAATTGAAAACCATTCTGTTTCTCCTATTCTGTTCTAACAGTTGTCTCTTGTCCTAAGTACAGATTTCTCATCAGGACTATCAAATGTAAGGGCACTCCCATGTCTTTAAGAGTGTTCCATAGCTTTCTGTGATCTATGCAGTCAAAGGCTTTGCTATAGTCTATAAAGCACATGCTGATTTTACCAGGTTTCAATCCTATATCATGTCCTGTGGTTATTACCTTTAATATGTCTAAATATACTTTTATAGATTAGATATATTATCAATTGGGAAAAGAATTAAAAATAACAGAAACCAAAAACCACAGTAAACCAGTACTTATGACAGGATCTGGCAGAATCCTAATACCATGTCCGGGGAGTGGTGAACTCATTCCAGGTTCTTGCTAGCTTTAAAGGAGATGTCCATGGTGCTGAACCGATTTAAGAGAAATCCTTTAGTACCTGAATTAAACCTGGAATGGATTTACTGTCCCACTGGCATAGGAAGCACAAACCACCAATGAGCAAATCATATGTAGTATTTTCTCTTTAATGTGAGTGAGATTCAGTTAGGGATTTTTAGGCCTTGATCAGACATTGTGAACTTTGTATTTGGTCTCTCCACAAGACAGCCAGAATAGCCAACAAAATCCAGTAAATAGTTCTGTAGATACTGCCTTTAAAGCAGGGGTAGGCAACCTTTCCCCTTTAAGGGCCAAGGGACTTCAGCTCCCAGAATCCCAGGAGCTATTGGCCAACATGGGACTATTGGCCAACATGGCCAAGGCTTCTGGGAGCTGAAGTCCCTCGGCCCTTAAAGGGGAAATGTTGGCTACCCCTGCTTTAAAGTATGTGTACAAACCCCTTTGAAAGAAGTTCAGAAAATCCAGCTTTCCATAAACTTTAAGAACAGATTGATCTTGGGATTCTGGATGCCTCTTTTTCTGGTGAAAGATTTACCAGAACTGAATGCATTGAAGAGGCTTCCACATTAAGTCTCCTAAAAACAAAATATGATGATGCATGGTGATATTATCATGTTTAGGTAGAATCTCTTTTCCTGTAGTTTGCTAGTCTCTGGAGCAGCAGAAAACAAGCTTCCTCAATATGACATCCTTCAATTCTTTATCCATGGATTCAACTATTCGTGGCTTGAAAATATTCCCCCAAAATATAAATTCCAAAAAGCAAATCTTGATTTTGCCATTTGATATAAGGCACACCATTTTACTATGCCATTTTTTTAAATGGGACTTGAGCATCCATGGATTTTGATATCCACAGGGGGTCCTGGAAACAAACACCAGTAGATACCAAAAGTCCACTGTAATAACCTTAATATAGACACAATAGAAGTTGTGATCCTATACTCATTAATATGGGAGACAATCCCACTTAAAACCTGTACGCAGTTTGTTGTCGTTGTTACCTTTATTTATATCCCACTTTTTAGCCAAAAGTGGGACTCAAAGCTGGAACTTTTGAAGTTATTGTGGTAGTACTCCCAAATTTGTGGAAGGAGAATGGGAATTTTACAAAATTAGAAATATATCCAATACCTGTTTTCTTAAGAAACCTAAACTTCTTTTATTGTCTGAGTATAGCGTTGGATATTTTTTTGAAATATGTAAATGCTTTTCTAGATGTTCTTTTAGGATAAAACACTTTCCAAAGCAGTTTGCAGAAATGAATCCTATGTATAAGGAAAAAAAACCCCACTGTACTTACTAAATATCTGTCTAAAGTTTGTCTAAGGGTCAGCATTTGAACTAATGGGTTAAAAATAACAAAAGTTATCTGTAACATTACTCTTTGATGTTGTAACATTACTTTTTTAAAGCAATGTAAAAACTAGTTAAAATGTTGCCTTTTGCTGTAATGAGTACCATTTACATCTTACTCCTAAAATACTATGGAGGTGAATGGGTCATTTTTATATTTTAAGTGCTTTAAAAAAACATGTTAGCAATGTTTTAAAATACATGCTATCAAAATATTATCAATACGTAACAAAACAAGTTACTTCCAAGTAATATGTTGAATAATATTTCACCCCACAATGCAACAAATATCATTAACAAATTCCTTTTAAAAAGTAATGAGCCAATCCATGCTAAGGGGCAATACTATTTAAACATCTCCATTTACCAAATATCCTAATTCAATCCTCTAATCTAGTTTGTGCTGTTTTCTCCAAGGAAAATTGTAACATTACAATTATAGAGATTAAAAACTGAAAGCTGTAAACGTCAATACCTTCAGCTACCCATGTACTTATATCTTTGTTTCTGCCAAGCTGTGGAAAAAATAAAAGTAGAGACCACAAATTTTGGTGTGTATGATTTAAAAAAAAAATAAAATCAAATAACAGAAGTGAGTTAAGTTAAACAGAATCAGCCTCCTAAAGCCACAGACTTAGCATGTTTAGATGTCAAGCTGAGCTTTGTAACACTGAAAATATTGAATTTCACAGTTTTATGTAGGTATTTCATTATCTAATACAGGGGTAGGAAACCGAGGGACTTCAGCTCCCAGAAGCCTCAGCCATGTTGGCCAATAGTCCCATGTTGGCCAATAGCTCCTGGGATTCTGGGAGCTGAAGTCCCTCAGCCCTTAAAGGGGAAAGGTTGCCTACTCCTGATCCAATACCATAATCAGCTTTTGTCAATCTGCTGCCCTGCAGATGTGTTGGGAGTTATAATCCAACACATCTCAAGTGCACTAGGTTGGAGTAGATTGCTGTAGACTGTCATCCAGAAACATGTTTGTAATAGATATTATGAGTTGCTTTTTAAAAAATCAAATAACAAAAGTATGTTAAACAGAATCAACTTCCTAAAGACACAAGCCTAGCATATTGAGATACCAAGCTGAACTGAAAATATTGAATTTTACGGTTTTATATAGGTATTTCATTATCTAATGCCATAATCAGCTTTTGTCAACCTGCTGCCCTGCAGATGCATTGGTAGTTATAGTCCAACACATTTCAAGTGCACCAGGTTGGACTAGATTGCTATAGACTGTTGTCCAGAAACATGTTTGTAATAAACATTATGAGTGAATGGTAATACCTTGTCTTAAAAAGCATTTTATCCCTTTTGGAGGCAAAATATTTCTTAAGAGACATTTCCCACCACCACCATTGCTCCCTAAAACTGAAAGGATGACCCCTCCTTGGAGGAAAAGAAAAATATCAAAAATGCATGCCCTTTTTTCACCTCATGTTTTTCTATGTTTTTCCCCCCTGAGAGTTCATATCACTCCATCTGAGTGAACATCACAGGATTGTGTTATGGAGCAGCTTCTGAAAACAGGGGAATTGCTACTCACCTGCAGGCACTGGAATGAAATGATGCTTGCTTTTCATGCAACAGCATGTAATCAGTGAGGCAAGGAGAGCCAGAAGGAGAGCCCCAGCACCACATCCTGCCAGAATGTACAGAAACAATGGGTTCTGCAGCAATTCCTCTGGTTGAAGCAAAGAGCCTGTTTAAAAAGACAGAGGAGGAGGAGGAGGAGGAGGAGGAAGAATGTTGAAGAAAAGCACAGGGAAAACATTATGAAATACTGAGGCCTACAAATTGAGCTTCCAAATCTCTAGGAGAAGAAAACAACTGTGGTTTCAGTGGTGATAGGTGCTTTCAGAGTTATTCCAAATGAACTGACACAACATCTGAATGAAACCACCATAGATAAGATCCTAGTGATCCGACTGCAAAAAATGAAACTACTTTGAGCAGGCAACATTATCTGACAAGACTTCGCTGGTTCCTAGATTCATGGACACAATCCAAATCTTTGTTGGTTCAAAATTCTATTCAGTAACTCCTGGCAGATTGTGAAACCAAGAATTAATTGGGTGCTAAGTTCATTCTCCTGAAAAGTGAAAGGCCAAACAGCACCTGATGTTGAAATGGTTTTTGTACATATTAATGAGAAACATAAATAACAATATGAAGTTGAAGGCTTTCACAGCTGGCATCCATAGTTTTTTGTGGTTTTTTTCGGGCTGTGAGGCCATGTTCTAGAAGAATATATTCCTGATCTTTCACCTGCATCTGTGGCTAGCATCTTCAGAGAAGATGGGTAGCTGAAGAGCATCTCTGAAGATGCCCACCACAGAGAAAGGGTGGCCCCACCTACAGTTGACTGTTGCTATGCAGTCCAATAGATTGTGAATGCTACTCACTTACACAAAAATGTTATCCACCCTTTCCCTTAAGGGTGGAATAAGACAGTTTGAAATTGGGATAAAAGGATTTGGGGTTTGGGGCCTAGAGTAATTTCCAAAATAGGGCCCTCTTTGTGTATACATGTGAGCTGGTCTAGGAGTGGTAGCACAGAAATTAAATAGTACAATAGGCTCCAGAACAATAATCTGTATGAACCCAATTTTAATTCAGCAATTTAGCAATGGTGACAACTTGATTCTATGCTTTTTTTTTTTTTTTTGGCCCGGTTACTCAATTACTCAAATTGTAGATGATGGTAGAAATGTTAGGAAAGCCTGGAAGTGCTTGGGGATGATAAGGAAGCAAGTAATTCCTTTTTCCCCTTCAGTACTGAGTCACCAGTCACTGAAAGGCTTGGACCAGTTGCACTGTTCTTAATCTAGCACTGCATGCTGTAAATCCAATGGATGGAAATGGAATTAGTCAAGAGGAAATAAATTATATGTTGCAATACAGTCAAGCAGAGACATGTACAACAAAATATTTTAGTAGGGCTAGTTTAATAGGAAGATTTTGATAGCTGCCTGACCCTAATAAAAGTATTAATGAATTTGTTGGTTTTAGATTGTTGATATTGAGAGCTGAAGCATGATACTTTTTTCTAAATCAACTTATTTTTGTTAATGAGAATGCTGCTCATATTTCCAACAGTTAAACTATCTTCAGGGTCTTGAATATTTCACACCTCTTGCATAGCTCAATTGCTTGTTTAGACCAGAATAGTAAGCTAATGAGTTGCAGCCCTTTGATCCTTACTATTTCATATATCTTACTTAATGCACTCCATTTCCATTCAAAACTTGTGAAATGAAAAGAGCTGAAAATATTCTATAGACACTTAAAAATCCATTTTGTCAAATAAAAGTTTTAGCTCACTGTTATATTTTAGTCCATGTAAAAATGACATGGATGTCTCCTTTTAATATCTATGGAGAGTATCACATGTGGGGAAAATTGGGGGGTTTAATATCTATGGAGAGTATCACATGTGGGTTAAAAAAATTGGGATTTCCCTGTGACTGATTTGTTGCTGGTTATTCCCTGGTTATTCCTGGGATAAGTCATCTTTAATTGTGATGGTGTATGAAAACCTTTATCACGACCAGGCAACTATCACTGGATAATGGCCCTTTAAATTCCCAATTTTCCCCATGTGATTAAGTCCTGAATTTTACTTTTTATTTCAGAAAATATTTTATCCTGCTTTTGAACCAAGAAGGTTCATCATGGTGGCTAACATGTCAAATCAAACATATATTAAAGGAACAATACAGCAGAACATAAACTAATATATAAACCATAATACATAATAAATACACAATAAATCCATACTCCGTAAACAACATGAACTCTCAACAGGAGAATTCAAGAAAAACTCAGTTGTGCAACCAAAGAGAATGATGCAAAAAGCCTAAAATTATTTGGAGAGAAAAAATCTTTTTCTAGTGTTCAAATGCTAGAAGGGTATGGAAATAATGAGTTTCAGCTAGAAGAAATTTCAGAGTTCTGGTGTCACTGCTGAGAAGGCCATATTTTTTACTTCCCCTGGAAAAGCATTTCAATAGGAGCAGGCAACCTATGGCTACCTTCAAAACAAGCCATGAAAACCCTGATAGGTCCTGCCCAAGCTTAAACTGCCCAGGTAAAGAAGGGGCAAATACCTTTTCTCTCAAGCATGTCACAAAAAGTCCATTAGAAGTGCCTTATTCAAACTTTCAAAAGTCTCCTTCCCGTGCAATGTTACCTTTTTCCTGCAGCTCTTCTATTTTCCATGTACCAGTTAAGTAGGGGAGATTGTGGAGAAAGAAATAGTTTAATCACCCCCACCACCACCTCAAAAATATGTTCATACACCCATACATGTTGCTATGAAGGAAGGAGAATTGTGATAATAGGGAAACATGATATTTTCTTGTACTGGAGAAGGGAAAGTGCTATATACACCCTTGATCCTATGTGTATGGGTGCAGGTGTCTGAGTGAGTAGAGTGAAACAGATATGTGGAGGTGGGAGCCAGAGGGGAGGCTACGTGTGCCCATATGACCTCTCTCCATATCAAGGGAATGTGGCCATAAAAGATGAAACATTTGCCCACCTGATTTATACTTTTAGAGATTAACACCAGCCGTTGAAACAGAAGCTGGAAGCCAGCTTGGAACTATTTAAGTACAATAACATCCAAAATCCAAAAAGCAGTGATACCTTTATTTGGCCAACAAAAATACACAAAACATATGATACAAGCTTTTGAAGCTCCATTGGCTTTTTCAGCAGGCAAAGATGTTAAAAAGTGTTTCTTACAACTAGTGATGTTGATTTCATATTGCCATCTTGCATCCTGAGGCTTATATGTGTGTGTTATTTGTGTGTGCCGTGCAATCCCTACACACTTTCTGAGGCCTTCAATAGTCTTGTAGATACATTCAGCAACCAATCAAAAATGATCCATCATACAATCAATAATCTGGTAGTTTATGAGAAAATTGAAAGTTAGCTCACTTCCAGGGCCCTGTAGGGAAATAAGTAGCATTTAAATGATCAAGTGCAGCTCCCCAAGGCTTCATGGAGCAATTAGCCATTTTTATGTCAAAAAGCAACTGAGGGAGTCCTGAAACATGGGCTTGTACCAGCTGCTGAGGATGGGAAAGGATGAAATGGCCCTACACTCACCAGAGATGTCCACACCAAACTAAAGGTTCCATTCCATGGATGGGGGGGCCACAACACCAAAACAATAAGAAGAAAAAGCAAAGCAAATATTTTCCAAATATAACTGGGAAATTTTCTAGTGGCCATTAAACTGTATACTTTTTAGCAGAAGTGTTTTGGTAACAATGCATACATAAAAACAAAAGTCAGTTTTCACAACCAATATTTGTTAATCTGAATACAGAAATGAGTTGTGGCATGATTCTTGCAGTTACTGTTACACCTCTCTACATTTACAAAGGTATGAAAGAGCAGAAATAGCTTTTTATGATAGAGGGGATTGCACAGCACACTTATTGAACCATAAATATTAAAGCCATCCATGACTGCTTGCAGTTACAAGCCTGTAAGCAACCCAGTAGGGACTGCAATTTGTTCAAAACATTGAGGAAGCAATGGATAACAAAGGTATTTTATACACACACACACATTCACACACATTTGCTTGTTTGTGTAATAATCAGCTGGATCCAGGACATGAGCATTAAAAAGCAAGATGCTGAAATTACAAATGATCCAACTATACATGAGACCAATTAATGTAGATATTTCAGTATTATATTGTAAGTTGCTAATATTTGTAATAGTTTGGCAAAGAAAATTTAGACAAGAATTACAAGTTTTGAGCCCATTGAACATTTTCATAATATTGAGAGCCTTTTCTTCTGTTTAATGCTGGGGTAAAGACTGGGAAAAACTCAAAATTGAGGGGGGGGATTCAAGAACTGGAAATATCAGCCTGCCAAGATAAACAGATTTTGTGGTAGTACAAACACACACAGAACATAGTTTTTTTGTGGGTTTTTTCGGACTGTGTGGCCATGTTCTAGAAGAGAGAAAGAAAGAAACTCTTCTAGAACATGGCCACACAGCCCGAAAAACCCCCCCAAAAAAACTATGGATGCTGGCCATGAAAGCCTACAACTTCACACACAGAACACACACACACACACACACACACACACACACACACACACACAGGTTTACTTATTCTTGTCTCTTTTTATTTAGAAAAATCTAATTGACTTTTAATTAATCTTCTTAATGAAAAGAGATGTGAAAGATCAACTTGGGCAGGGTCAGATTAATTTGTTGCCTAAAGGAGACAGTTGTAAGGCCTTCCTTCCCTGAATCCTTTTATAATGGATAATTATCAATCAGTGTCCAACATACTACTTTAGGGCAAAGTATTAGAGCATGGGGTAGCCTCCTAGCTCTAGGAGTTATCTAGATCTATTTCAATCTAGTTTTAGACCTAGTTATAGGATAGAGACACATACAGACATCACTTTCATGAATGACCAATGCAACGAATTGGACAGGGGTAGTATGTTCCTTTTAGTTTTGACCTCGTAAGTGTTTTTGATACAATCAGATATGGTGTCCTTCTAGATCACTTCACTAGCATAGGACTTGGGGACACTGTTTTCCAGTGGTTCTGGTTCTTCCTGGAGGGAGAAGGCCAGAAAATGATGTTGGGGGATTCTGGTTCAACTCCTTGGTTAACCTGTGCAATCCCTCAGGGATCTGTCTTGTTTCCCATACTATTAAATATCTACATGCAACTACTGGGAGAGGTTGTACAGAGATTTGAGTTTTGATGCCACTGGTATGCTGATGAAAATCCACTCACTTTCTTCTTTTCATCTAACTCCAAGGCACATGATCCAGTTCTAAACCAATTCCTGGCATCAATAATGGATTGGATGATGACAAATAAATGGGGCTCCTGGTAAGTCAAAAGGCAGATCAGGGTATAGGGGTTCAACCTGTACTAGATGGATTATACCCCCTCTAAAGACACAGGTTGACAGTTTGGATGTACTCCTACACTCAGCCTTAAGCCTGGAGGCCCAGATTTCTGTGCTAATCACGGGTGCTTTTGCACACTTAAAGCTTGTGTGCCAGTTCTCTGAGATGTTGCATCTGGCCAAGGTGGTACCTGACATAGTTATATCCTATTTGGACTATTGTACATTATCTACATGGGCTGCCTTGCAAAGAGCTGCAGTGTTAACCTGAATGAGGTACAGGAACCATACACCTACCCTACTACTACAACTCCATTGACTGCCAGTCTGTTTTTGGGCACAATTCAAAGGACTGGTTATGACCTATAAAGTTAGATCCAGACTATCTGATAGTGTGTGTTCCCCCTCCCCCCTCATATGAGTCTACCTAGACTGTGAGATCCTCAAGGGGGGTATTTATCTCAGTGCCATCACCTTCACAGGTACAGTTGAGAGGGATGCAAGATAGGGTTTTCCTAGTGGCTGCCTCTATGCTCTATAATTCCATTTCCAGGGAGGACAGAATGGTCCCCTCTTTGGTGTTCTTCCATTGGCAAGCAAAGACCTTTAATGTGTCATCTATTGTTTTTTGATGTTGAAAAGTTTAAATTGTTTAAGAATTGGGAAAGCAAAATCATATATCATAATTGTAACCTTTATAGTAAAAAAAATCCAAAGTCAGGGTTGCAGTGATGACAGCAGATTTACTCTCATGAAGTTTTATAGTTGCATATACATCAGATTATCAGTTTTGTTGACTTCCCAACTACAGGAGCTCAAGCTGTACAACCACCAAATAGTTTTGAAGAAAGTTAGCACAGTGTCAGGAAATCTACCAGATTCTAGTAAAGCCCAAATGTTAACATCCTCAGACATGAATCTGATGAGCTGTCTAAATTGAAAGGCATCATAGCACATAGCTGAGTTTGAGATCCCTAAATGACCAATTTTACAGCACTTAAAAAGAACTGACTTAATTGTTGATTTTGTTATACTTGTTAATGAAGTCTGCATTTTATTATTATTATTATTATTATTATTATTATTATTATTAGTGTGGCAAACTTTTACATGGAAAACAGAATTGGCAGTGCCTGAAACAACAGCAAAACTTGAACATGGAAAACCCAACATTTTTATTGATACTACATCCAAACATCCAAACTCTAGTGTTGGATTTGTCTAGTGAAAAAGTAATAGTGTTAAAAGTGTATTGGAAAATGACCTAAGAACTGTGATTGAATATAAATGTTGAGTTTCTATATGGATCAGGCCATCAGTCTCTTTGCTTCTTGGGGACTATTGGTCATATTCTTGTCTTCAGCAGACATAGGAATCTTGCAACAAAACATGTGTTGTTAGACTGCAACTGTTAGCAGCCCTAGCCATCATCACCAATGATGAGGAATGCTGGGAGCAGCAGTCCAACAACACTTGGAGAGCTCCATGGTTCCCACCCAAGTCTATGTTGACTGGCAGTGACTCTATAGGCTCAGCAAGGAGATCTTCTCCAAATCTATCTCGACATGTTATGGACCAAAAATAGAATCTTCTGTGTATAAAGCAGGAGCACTAACCCTGAGGTATTTATATTTCAAGATTATTTTTTTACTGCTTCAAAAAGCTAGAGTCCATCAACAAGTGGCTCACTTGTACATGTCTATTCAGGAACTCAAGGAACTATAGCATCCAACCTGCCTCTCTGATATATTTGCATTCTCATCCAAGCCAGGAGAGAAGCAACCAGTGATAAATATCCTGGGGCAAGATGGTGAAATAGGAGCCTAAGAGCAAAGTCATGGAGACTGTTTATACAAGCCCTCTTTAAATATTTGAAAGGATGTCATATTGAGGAGGGAGCTAGCTTGTTTTCTGCTGCTCCAGAGAATAGGACTTGGAACCACAGATGCAAGGTACAGAAAAAGAGATTCCACCTCAGCATTAGGCGGCACTTCCTGACAGTGAGATCTGTTCAACACACTTCCTCAGAGAGTGGTGGAGTCTCCTTCCATGGAGGTCTTTAAACAGAGGCTGGATGGCCATCTGTCAGAGATGGTTTGATTTTGAGTTCCTGCATGGCAGGGGGTTGGACTGGATGGCCTTTGTTGTCTCTTCCAACTCTATGATTCTATGAATGATGTTTTGAACCTGGACAAGTAAGGACATGAAGGGAGGGCTAATGTGTTTTTCCACTTATACAACTATCTCATATAACAGAATATGTCCATGACAAATATGTCTGATTAGGACTGGTGCTAATCATACTATTGCATGCATGAAGATACTGTATCACCTCTTCTGCAAAAATAAACAGAACTAGTTTTCTACCATCTATGATTAGGAATAAAAGTCCTCCAGATGGGCATCATAGTTGAGTAGCATCTAGAGAGCCACATTTTCCCCACCTCTTTTAGGAGCACACTTTTACCAGCTGTTTCTGAGGCCAGTGATTCACTGAAATGCTACAGAGAAGTCAGAAAAATAAAGTTGGAAAAGGACTTAAATGAAGAGAAATAGTTCTCTTTCTTATTGTTTTAAATACCTTATAACAAGAGCTGCAGTCACGCTGGAAATGAAATACACTACATGAAATGTCAGCAAAATTATATTACATTACAAATCATCTCTCTTTCTTCTTTCACCTTTGGAATATGAAAGATTCAGATTTGCAGATAAACATCAAACCAGCACTTTCAACTTCCCTAAGAAGGAATTAAAAGGTAACTTACCATCATTGCCTTCATTACATGACAACTCAATGGAGGAACTGCTGCAGCTGTTTCTTCTATGGCAAACCAGTTTTCCATGGACTCCTTTTTCTAAAATAATCCTCTTGCCACCATCCTTCTGACAAGCATCAACATCATTCATTCTACTTCCATTCAGAGTCCAATGAATACTGTCATTGGATTGTCCACCTGCTTCACAAGACAGATCAGCTCTCCCATCAGATAGACAATTAATATGAACAACCAGAGGCAGCTCTAGGCAGTGAAAAAAGAACAACCAAATTTAGGGGAAGGTGAAATTAATGTGACAAGACAATGATGTGTGCCTCTCAAGCTGTACATAGTGTTTGGAGATGCCAAAGGTATAAAATAGATTTTTACATTAGCTTCTACTGGTAAGAGATGTGGAAAGCTTTTGATAGGACCAGTGGCATCCCTAGGGTTTGTGTCACCTAGTGCAGACACTCATAGAATGTGGGACTTCTAGAGGGGCAGAACTTCTGGGGCAGGACTTCCAGTGGACTTCCAGGGTGTGCAGGAGCACACAAATGGAGATGTCCCTGTATGCTCCCAGATGCCCTTCTGCACCCCCAGAAAGGCCCAGGAAGTGCCCACATGGGCTGAGGAAGGCCTAGCGAGCAGCTGTATGATCTGAGGAAGGCCTGGGGAGCAGCCACATGGGCCAAGGAAGGCCCAGAATAGCAGCTGCATGGCCCACGGAGCACCCATGCAGGCCAAGCAGCTCCTGTGGCAGTGCTGAGCAGCCTCCACGTGGGCCTAGCACCCATGGAGGGTGGGAGACTGACTGGGTGTCATTCCCCCTTTTCTTGGGTGTCACCCAGTGTGGCCCACACCCCCCACACTCTTGGAGTGATGCTACTAGATAGGATATCTCTCTTGAACAAAACATTTCACCAAATTGTATTTCCTACTCTGAAGTCATGATTTACTCTGGAGTTTTCAGGAAACACCAGAGTGCCTCCAGTTCTCTTGGTAGTCTATACAGCTGGATCAGGCCTTTGGCCCAATACAATTTTCTAGATAGCAAATGTAAAGGGCATTGGTGGCGCAGTGGAAGAACCCTGGTGGCGCAGTGGTTAAATGCCTGTACTGCAGCCCCTCACTCATAAACCACAAGGTTGCGAGTTCAATACTAGCCAGGGCCCAGGCTAGATTCAGGCCTGCATCCTTCTGAGGTCACTAAAATGAGTACCCAACTATTGGGGGGCAATGAGCTTACAGTTGTAAACCGCTAAGACACCCCATAGCACGGTATGAAGCGGTATATAAATGAAGCTGCTGTGAAGCTTTATCCCTTACCCTGCACTGAGAAGTACAGGCAAGAGGATGGATCCATTTTAAATCCTTCACTGCCAGTGCCTCACCAGCGAAGCAGCTCCCTGAAAGAGCCTGACCATCGCTATTGCTTCTGCTGAGGTCAGAATGGGGTGCCTTTGCAATCAATGAGAAGAGGGTAGAGTGATCTTCCTTTTTGTTAATCACATGTCAGGGCACACCATTCTAACAATGGCCAGACTCTTGCAGGGAGCTGCCTGGCTGGCACAGTTGAAGTGTTGACACCAAGGGGGAGCATGCCAGCAGGGCCAATGTGTTGGCCCTACTGATCTGTGTACACAACAAAGTAGCATCATGCCAGATTTGGCCCAGTGCATCATGGTCAGTCCAGGGTATAATGCTTCGGACTGGCCCTGGCTTAAGTGGCTGGTGTTGACACACCCCTAGTCTGATTTAACAAGGCTCTATTACCTTCAACTATGTCAATACTCTGTCCCATCCCCCAACGTTTTTTCTTTCCAGGTTATGAATAGAAACACCTTTTCCTTCAGCATTTTTTTCAAATTCTGGCAATCCAACATATAATGATTCTATACTCCTTTCAATGGCACAACTTTGATTTCACTGAAACCACTGACTTCAGCACCAACACTTGCCCCATTCATGTCACCATAACCCAACAGGGATATGGCACAGGTCAACACCCAAGTGCAGTATACTGGCAGAAAAGCACAAACTCTACAAAGGGAGACCATAACTCAGATCACTAGGCACATAGCATAGGATTGTACCTCTCTGATACCTCATCACATACACTTAAGATACTTTAAAACTAATGGTGTTTCATATGATTACTTGTTTAATTGTGTTTTAACTTTTTTGTCATCAGGGTTTTTTGTTGTTGTTTTTAGCTTTATCTTATTTGTTGTTTTTAGCTTTATCTTGGGCTGCTTATTGGTAGAAATGTGGGATATTACATAAATAGATAAATACTCTGTTGATGAGAAACAGGAAGTAGGAGAACTTTGCATGAAAAAGAGAGTTGCACAATACAGATGCCCTTTAGAAAAATGCTAATACTTCTCTGCCTAATTTGCCATGCAAATATTACTGGGGAAAGTTGTGTTGCATTGAATGTAGTCACAATTTAAGAAAACATTTGAAATAAAGGAAGCAAATGGTACTTCCTCTCCTGCTCTTTCCTTTATAATTTCAGAAGACCAATTTCAAGTTCACATTAAGTGTATTTCTAATTTTTGCCTCCAGGTGGCATCAAGCGTAATGTGTTTCAGCACTTGACTCATATTGTCATACTCTTTATATTCACTTCCAAGTCCTTTTCTTATGTTTTAATGAGCTGATCTAAATGCACGCAGAGCCATTGTTTCGTTTTACTGCAGCGACAGGCAATAAATGAGTCCTCTTTGAATTAGCTTACTAGCCGCTGACCTACATCTTAAAATAAAAACTTATATTCTCCATATTCTATGCAATTCCTATTAAAAAAGGGATTCAGTGAGAGTGATGTTGGGAACCAATAAGATTGATGATTCTCCAGAGCAGTTTTTAAGGTGATGAAGTCTGGAAGCCTTAGCTCTATCCTGACATTTTAAATGCTCTGTTTTTACAAAGTCTCATCTTTGAAATTATATTTTCTTCCTGAACTATGTTACTAAATTGATAATCTCAAGTTTCCATTAAAGGTGAAAAGTTATATACAACTCATTTTAGATAGCTTACCAAACCTACATGACAACCCAGCCCTTTTCACAGGTTGTTAGATAAAAGTCCTAGGGGATCTGCTCCCAGTACCCTGGGTCATTATAGCTCAGAAAAGATACTACAACCCCCAGAATACCCCAGCCAGCATACAGACTGGACATACTGGCTGGGGGACCCAGGATCCACCAGCAGGATATGTTCTGGCTGTACTGGCTGTAGGATTCTGAGAATTATAGCCCAAAAAAAAAATTTTTCAAAGCTCTAACTTTCTTGTTGGAAATAACTTTTCCTTTTCTATAGCTCTACACCATGCAAAATGGCTGGCCATTGTGCAGATTTCTCCCAACAATGCAGCTGTTAAAGATCTTTTCCATCCATCACACTGAGAATAATCTTATATTAAAGCAGACTGAGGGCAAATTCTCAAAACTATTCTGCATGTGGACAAGCACTTTTTCTTTCAGCCCAGATCATATAAGTAATGGAATGAAAATAGATCACTTAAAATATTTACAAGTACAAATCATGATTTATACTATGGACTTCACAAAACAGGAATTTGCACCAGTGTGTCAAATCACAGTTTATCACAGATGTAGCTCACTATTCAGAAGACCAGTTTGCCTGGAATTTGTGGGTCATAATCTATATCTGAATGCTAACTTGGGAGTAAGTCCTACTTTAAAAATGGTACCATTATCTGAATAAAATCAGCTAGGATCGTGATGGCACATGAAGCAACTACCTATATCAGCACACTCTCAGAGTTTGACAACGTTGCTTCCAAACTTAGGACACTTACCACACAGTCTCAATAATAATGTTTCGCTGTGGTTTTCAGAACCAAGAGTATATTTCCCTTCATCATTTTCTGTTAAATTCTTTATTTCCAGGAGTCCTTTTCTCAGACACATCCGTTCATGACAATCACTGCAACAATCCATGCTTATGTTTGTTGAGTGAGCACAATTCATTTGGCTCATCACTAAGAAACTGCTTGTATTTTGAATTTTTAAAGGGATGGAAACTGTGCTGCCAATGTCTCCAGCAACCTGGATTATTTCACTATACGCCCAGCCTGTAACAGGAACAAAGACCAGTTGTTGTTGTGTAGTGGGAAATCTTGCTTGGTACTGACAGAAGGAAGAAATATTTCAACAGAGTGGTAAGCAGTTCAAGAAACAGTTGAATATGCAGGTAAAATTAGGATTAATTTTGACAAACCAGGTAATACTGTGATCCCAAACATCAAAAAGATGAGAAATATTTATTTGTGTGAAGGACACATCTGAAGAATGTCTACTTTCTCTTTCTCTTCTTATTTCATAACCATATATCATTTGCATGAAAGACCAACTAGATATGGAATAAACAATGTGTGCACATGCACACTAATGTCCAGTTGATCACATAGGCTGTTCTTAGTGCAGATCTGTGCAGTCCTATGCATTCTTATTCAGCTGAAAATAAGTCCCATTGAACTCAGTGAGGCTTATATCTGGCATATGTAAGATAGCACAGTAAGGCTGCAGTTGTGTTCCAATTCCTTGGAAGAAGTCCCATTAAAGTCAGTGGGACAGCACACTTCTCTACACTACTGCTACTCAAAGTGGTACTCTGTAACCCAGTGCTGGTCTGCAAGCTATTGGCTGCTGCTCCATGGTGAGTTTCCAGGAAAGAAACAATTGTTATGACCAGGTCTCTGGCACACTGGGGGAAAAGCCTGCCAATCTTCCACATTAGATATCTTCAGCAGCATTTCTGTACCCTTTTGTGCAGAAATAAGAATTAAAGCTTCAATTCACAGATATTAAATTTATATGGCAACTCCTCCTGCTGATACATTGCTGATTATCTACTGATACATTGCTACAAGCAAGTGTAACCACCAAAACGTAGCTTTTTATTCAGATAAAGCATTTAATTGAGGGTGGATTTTTAAAATACATTTAATGAGTATTGTCCTTGATAGCCTTAAATTATCACCTGTACTGAAGTCCTGAAATTGGTGATTAGCTGATTCATCAGTTTAAAAAAAACAAGGATTGCTCAATGACTTTGTTTGGCTCACAGACATATATTGATAGTATGGCATAAAAACACTATAGCAATATTTTCTAGCTGCTGTATAATATACAAATGATATATATTATAGGATGGTGTTTGCGAGCATGGATTGATTTTGAGCAGTAACATTGGTTACTGTCTTTGAAATCATGGATATACAAAAGGACTAGAGTACCATTTCAAGAGAGCTTAAAACAGGCAAAGACTCACTGGAAATCTCAGTACATGGACCACAGACAACTAAATTATGTGGGGATGTTTTTGTCTAGTATATTAAATTATTTGTTGAAAGTCATATAGATTTAAAAAGAAGATATCCCAGAATCAAGTCATCCAGACTCCCTTTCTGACCACTATATTGCATGCAGAGACTCTCGAACTTCTTTATTTCTCTTGTATTTCAAATGCAGTACATCAAGAGAACATAGTTAAAATTAGTTTATGAGAAAATCTGTCTTACTTTGGACTGTCTGTCCATTTTCATGCTTTGATGGTTATGACACCAATATTTCCCTTAGTCCTACTCCTCTGAAGGTGGAAACTCCTGAACAAAAAGACCGTTTCTGCTTACCTAGCCAAAGTAGTGCCAATTCTATAAAGAAAATTCCCACTTACCATCAATAATGGTCAGAATCACCAATAGGCATGGCAAGGGAAAAGAAAGACTGAAATCCATTTTAAGCATCCTCTTGCATCGTGTGGAGAGAAGATCTGGCTTTGCTGTTAAACCTAGATACTACTCAGGAAATGATGTCAGAAGCAGGAACAAAAAAGGAAAAGAAGAACATACACTGGAGGGGTACAAGACTAATGTAGACTGAAAATAGAGTGGAAGGGTATTTGGTTGACTGACCTTATGCTGTAACCACATCACCCTGATGATTTATTTCTATGGTCCTGCATGCAGGAACTGAGGTGTGCAAGAATAAGGTTGTGAAGAAGAGATGAAATAGTAATATAAGCAAGACCATTATAGCTAATGCCAGAGCTAAGAAGTATCCAGAGTAAATCTTGGTATTGTTTCATTTTCCTGTGCTCATTTAAACCCTTGATTCTTGGAACTGTTGACTGATATAATATAAAGTACAAAAGGCAAGGAAACTTATAGCTCTTATCCAGCTAAAGACTGGCATAACCTAACATCAATGAAAGCAAAAACAGCAAAGTGAATAAATCATCAACAGCAGCCCAGTACCAATGAAAGGCACTGAACAAATTATACATGGCCAGTTTCAGTGGCTTGGAACTAAAATCTGCAAAATTGCAATCAACTGCAGTATAAAATACATGTGCATGTTATACTGTATATAAACACATTATATAGATTTTGAGCATTAATATGAGCTGAAGGAATTCCACAGTAAACGTAAGTATGTGAGGTCTTCTTACTGATGAAGAATGTTCATCACTGTAACCCATACTTATAAATCAGACAAATCTCTAGATGTTGTTGAACTGCACTTCACAGTTTTCTTCATCATTCTGGCTAGTGCTGCTGGGAGTTGCAATCACACAACATCTGAAGGACTATTCTTCTAACTTGTCCCATGTTACATATGTTTACCATATATCCAGCATTCAAATTAATTCAACAGTATGCTTAGACCACCTGAACAAAATGGCTGATCTTCACTGCTACTGGAATAATTATAACTGTTTCATTTGCACCATTGATAACCCTTCTTTGCAACAGTCTGAAATACATTTCTAGAGCTCTAAATTCAGGTTATGGTTTTGTACCACTGTACAGTACAGTAAAGGTGTAGGGATCACTTAAAATCACCTATCTGCATGCTATGTTCTTTTTCATGAGTCCTGAACACTCTTCTCTTGGTGCCTTGATCACTTCATCTCTTTGAGCCATAACAGTTAAAGCAGTGTCAAACTACATTACTTCTGCAGTGGACATGAAGTCTAAGACTTGGAAAAGCAGCCATGAAGGAACTAGATAGTCTCACCTGTAAAGATGTGTCATTAAATACCAAAATTAGAATAATCCAGACTATGGTATTTCTGATTTCTATGTATGGTTGTGAAAGCTGGACAGTGAAGAAAGCTGATAGGGGGAGGGGGAGGGGAAGGGGAAATCAACTCATCTGAATTGTGGTGCTGTAAGAGTTCTCACCTAAAAGGTTTTCTTGGTGAAATGGTCTCGCAAGGAGAGACACCTCTTGCCTTCTTTTGTGCAGTGCTGACAAGTCTCAGCTATGGTGACACTACTGTTCTCTCTATGAAAGTTGACTCACCCACCATTACTGCTGCAGTTCCTATATTTTATGCCAGTTATTCCCTTTTCCCTCCCTCAATTCTCTTTTCCCTTTCTTTTTTACATCACTAAATGTTTCTCCCACCCTCCCCTCCTCCTCCCTGCCTCCCACTTTGTCATCAGTGGCCTTCTGATCTTCTTGTTGGGGAGGGCCCTGATATTCCTGGGCTGCGGTGTTGGAGCCCCACTCTTTGTCTATCACCTTTCTGGTCTCAGGGGGAGGGAAGGAGAGGGAAGGCTTTGATGTACCTGGTCTCCCAAGCCTGCTTCTTTGTCCCTCTGGATGGGGACATCCCTAGGGATGCCACTGGTCCTACAGCAAAAACTAGACTACAGCAAAACAAACAAGCAAACAAACAAACCCAACCCAAAAACTAGACTACAGCAAAGCATTTGATTGTATAGATTACCAAAAGCTATGGAATGCACTCAAAGACATAGGGGTAGCAATATATCTGCTAGTCCTAATAAGGAATCTGTACCAAGGACAAGAGACCAATGTCTGAACAGAATTTGGGGAAACAGAGTAGTTCCCAATAGGCAAAGTGGTCAGACAAGGCTGCATCCTATCATCCTACTTGTTTAACTTATATACTGAAAACATCATAAGAAAAGCAGAATTAGAATCAAGAAAAGGAGGAGTTAGGATAGGAGAAAACAACATTACTAACCTAAGATATGCGGACGACACCATATTATTATCAGAAGACGTTCAGGAATTGGAACAGTTAATAAAGAAGATCAAAGATGAAAGTGCAAAGGCAGGTCTGATGGTGAACATAAAGAAAACAAAAATAATGACCACAAAAGAAATACACAAATTCAATGTAGATGATGAAGAAATTGAAATAGTTAAAGAATTCCCATATCTAGGATCAAACATTAACTATAATGGAGACTGCAGTCAAGAAATAAGAAGACTAGGAAGGACACCTATGAAAGAACTGGAAAAGATACTGAAGAGCAAAGACATACAACTAAGCACTAAAGTCAGAATCGTTCAGACCATTGTATTCCCAATTACCGTATACAGATGAGAGACCTGGAGTGAAGGAAGCAGACAGAAAGAAAATCAACTCTTTTGAAATGTGATGCTGAAGAAGAATACTTAGGATACTATGGACAGCCAAGAAGACAAACAAATGGGTTCTTGAACAGATCAGGCCAGGGCTCTCCTTGGAAGCAAAGATGATCAAGGTGAGACTATCGTACTTTGGCCACATAATGAGAAAGCATGGATCACTAGAGAAAACAATAATGCTAGGAAAGGTGGAGGATAGAAGAAAGAGAGGAAGACCACAAACCAGATTGATAGACTCAACTGGGGGAGTAGGGCAGCTAACAACAACAACAACAACAAAGAGTTCTACAGATACCACAGATACTGCTAAAAAGACTAGTGAATAGTTCTTAGATTAAATCAAACCTGAACTCTCACTGGAAGTCAAGATGACTAAAGTGGAGCTATTGCACTTTGGACATACCATGAAATGGCATGACTCATTGGAAAAGACAGTAATGTTTGGTAAAGTGGAAGGCAATAGGAAAAAAGGAAGACCACACTACAGTTGGAGTGATTCAACCAAGGAAGCCACAGCTCTGAGTTTGCAGCATTGCCAAAAGTCAAAGTTAACCTGACAGCAAATAACAACAACAAAATACAGTTACTTAAGAATTTAAGATGTGACTTTAAAAACAAAGAAATATTAACATATACAAAGGCAACAATTATCCTTGCAAATGATTTTTCTGACATTGGTGGCTGTCTTATCAGTGGTGCAAAAGGTCTGCTCTGGGATGTGGTCCATGCTTTCAAGAAGACCCAAGAAAAACTATTTTGGGAATAGGGTCTCTTTCACCTTCCCATTTTCTGTTCTCACATTTTTGTTTAAGATACAGGAAAATAGGCTGTTGATATATAGGTTGCAGTACTAGTCTAAAATTAGGATAACTCTAGGTTTGGACTAAAACTTGGAGTCTGTTCACATCCCAGTAATGTGGGAGCCTGCTTCTTGATGCACATATGCCTCAATTGTATGTCAGGGTAATGGGTAGTGGAGGCTTGCAACACAAAAGTGTTCCCCAAGCTATTTTACAAAAATTTGTAAGGTAGTTGTCACAATCAACATTCTAGTGGATTCGCCCATCCCCCAGATCTATCAAACTCTGCCTTAAAAACCTGTAGGACTAGCTGAAGGTCAGGATAACTCTATTTTGTCTCTATACATGCATGCACACTTTAAAAAAACACCCTTCAGGGTGATCTAAGATGTGACAAAAATAGCCTTCTGTGAGAAAGGCAATGATCTGTATCTCCAGACATCTGCAGGCCAGTGGAGAGAGAAAAAAGGCATTTGTAATTAGAAAGTCAGCCATGGGTGCACTTGTTCTTTATATTTTGGATGAGTACAATGCAACTGCAGGCTATCTGTTAACAGATTTGTTTTCCTGCATCTTAAATGAAAGCCTGAGAAAATGAACATGATTCTCTTAATTTTGCAGCCAAGAATAACCCTGGAAGAAGATAAGGAAGTGAAAGGAAGAACTATATTCTCTCTTTGGGGCTAAGCAGACTGGCGGCCGTGGGCCGCCCTGGGAAGGTACGCCGTGGGACCGAGGCATCCCCATGCCTCGATCCTGCGGCGCACCTTCTCCGCCCCTGAAAGGAGCGCTAAAATAGCACTCCTTTCACAAGTCCACAAAAGTGCGCCTCAAAAGTTTGTGGTGCACTTTCGCCGACTTTTCCACCGCAGCGTGTCTGGATGCTGCAGCGGGAGGTTGTCCTCGGAGCGCCGGCCGTGCGGAGGGCTGGCGGCTCCGAGGATGACCTCAGGAGGAGGAAGGGGCGCCCAGCATGAGGCTGCCCCTCCCCTTCCCTGCCTCCAAGACGGCTCTATTAGCCGTCTGCCGAGGCCCTTAGACTCTCATACTTTCTCTAAGAGTGCATCAAATGAAGTGTACAGTTTTTCCTAGCCATTACCAGGAAAATATTACAACTGCTCCATACACATTTTATATGTGCTGAAAATCAATAATCCCCAATCTTCCACAAGTAGGGTTTCCCCCTTGCCCTTCTTCCTTTCTTTGACTCTCGATTAGGCACAATTGGCCTTTGCACTTAACATACAGATTGGAGTTATGCTGTCCTTCTGACAGTCTGACTAGGATTGTTGGGAATTGCAGTTCAGCCACCTCTGGAGGGCTACACAATTCCCATCATTGGCTTAATATTTCCCTTACTTGTGTTCTCTGTTTCTTCTGCATATTACAAACAATCCAATATGACTCAGCAACTGTATTTCACCACTATGATCTGGCTTTCTTTCTCTCAATGCTGCCCATGTTATTTCTCATCCTGACTGGAAAAGTTAGACTTCCTGACAAACAAGTTGCTCAAAATATCTGCATAGGTCAACATCTGATTAATTGTCCACCCTAGCCAATCAGGTTCATTCATTGAGAAATACTTCAGAACACTGAAAAATTACTTTTGTAACTACAAGTTCCAGAGTCCCCTAGTTGTCATGGCCAAAAGAAGCTGGGGATTCTGGAATTTGTGGTTCAAAAGTGGATGTTTCAAAGCTCTGCAGTCAGTGCTGCACCTGTGAGGGGTAGAACATCAGCCAGACACAGCTCCATCATGCCTTGGTTCCAGCAGTTGGCCTCTACTTTGCATTCTATTCCATTTTCTGACTTTATGTGAAGAATTTCTATTTACGTTTTAAATCAGCACATGCACTAATTTTCCTTATTCATTCAATACATTTATAGATCTCTGGTTGAGTTTCTCATCATAAACAAGCAATCATCAGTATTGTGAAAGTGAGTAAGTATCACATCAGCTAACAATGTGGAGCTAGATAGGAAAGCCATGTGCATTCTCATGTACATCAAAAAGAAAACAGCATTATGATGTAGATTGGGATGATGTAGAACAAACAGGAGCATCAATAAACTATTTTAGTTTAATCTCACCAACTTTACAGGATTATTATTGTAATGTTTGCAGTGGAGTCATCCCTTGATCCAAGAGAGATTTGTCAGAATGTCCTAGACATAGACAGCCCCACCAAGGCTTCATGTTGCATATCAGGAAAGTACAGAATAGTTAGTCTGTGGACTTGATCAGAGAAGGATCTCCAGAACAATAAACTCTGCATCTTTTAATTATCTGCAGAACCAATGTTCTTACATTCAAGAACTCCACACCTCTAAACAAAACAGTTATATTTATATAACTGGGGGAAAGAATCTTGTGTGCTCCTTTGAAAAAGGCCAAGCCCATATTTTTTAAGTGATAAATAACCAGAACAAATACATACACTGAAACACATGTAAAATTTATTTTAAAAAAACATAATATAAATTCAGATGTATAAGAAAATCAAGGAAGCAAAAAATAACTTGCTACTCATAAACTGTTTACAATTGGTAAGACCCCATAGAAAGCACAAGACAAGTTGTCAGCAGTACTTGCCAAGCTTGATCATTACATATTGCTAAGGTCAATAAGATACAGTTCAGCTGCACAATGAAAATAGATTGGAGCAAGCATATATAAATGAGGACATAGCACATGTAACTGTTGTGTAGCATGACAAGCTACACCTGCTGAAATTCCTATTCAGCACAAATTCCTCTTTTTCATGTCACCATACTTGAAAAGGTGCAATACAGTTCTATATTTTACTGTCAGTGAATGATTCTAAAACACTTCTTAAAGATTTAAAAAGGGAATGCGTGTTTAGCTGTGGCTTAGGCAAGAAGAGAACTAAATGACACAGTTTCAAAATCTGCTTCAAATTTGGCAGAAAATATTGACCTGAGAGCCAGCATGATGTAGTGGTTTGAGCATTGGACTATGATCAGGGTTTGATTCCCCACTTGACCATTGAAGCCCACAGTGTGATCTTGGGTGACTCACACACTCTCCACCCCAGAAACCCCATGACAGGTTTTCCTTAGGGTTACTGTAAGTCAGAAATGACTTGAAGACACACAGCAACAACAACAACGCTGGCTTGAACAAGTCAACAGTTTCTCTCACCTGCCCCGTTTCATGTGGTACTGAGTTCATGAACCTTTGATAACTAAATTAAAATAAAATGCAGATAAGATTACAATTACATGGATGATTTTTCACCACTTATAAAAGCAACCAACCCTTGTAATATGGTGTAAGTTTGCTATTCAAAGTCAAACAAAGCAACACTATTTTCACTACTGTGGTCCTCAGCTACAGTTCTACTGCTTTTTTTTTTCCTTTCAAACTAAAATGGAAATCTAGGGCATTTATTCAAAATTTTTGTCTTGTTCAAAAAAAAGAGCAAACCAGATCCCTTTTGCAAAAATTAGGTAAGCCACACCAGACAGGAAATTACCCAAGTCCTCCCCTGTATATCTGACTTGTTGCACCTTGCAACAAAATGTTGCAGTGTAGAGTGCTTTTGTTTGAACCTAACAGTTGCTCCTTTTTGTTCTTCTGCAGTCACACACACACTCCAGCAACAGCAGCAACAACAGTCTCTTCTGTACTGTTTTAAAGATCACAGCAGCATTTGATAGTTTGAAAAATATGCCAGAAAAGCACAATCAGTTATCAACCTGCAATATGTTTTCAAACACAGAAAAGTAGCTTTGTTGGTAAGATAAAAGAGTTGGACTGTGAACTACATGGAACCTTAATATTCATCCATGTATTTTTAAATGTATATAAGCATTAAAGGCAAAATATATATCTACTCTATAACAAATGCAATATAACTTCTCCAGATGGGGATTGAGGGAGCTGAAATCTGAAAAGTGTAACTCACAAATCTAAGAGTTTTAGTAAGCCATCTCAAAAATGATTCAATAGAATAATGTATCATCAAATATAAGGTCCAGAAATATAAGGTCCAGAAAATGGAGACAGTCACTGACACTTTGTTGTTATTAACAGCCTTCACATCAATCTCAACCCATGTTGACCCTGCTGATGAAACATCTCCAGCCCCCCTTTCTCTCTACTGCTCTGCCCAGCTCATATTTGTGGTCTCTTTAATAAAGTCCATACATTTAGCATGAGGCCTTCCTCTCTTTCTACTTCCTTCTACCTTTCCTAACATTATTGTTTTTTCCAATGACTCATGCCTTCTCATGATGTGTCCAAAGTATGAAAGTCATCTTGGCTTCTAGGGATATCTCTGGCTTGATCTGCTCTAGGATCCATTTGATTGTCTTTTTATCTGTCCATAGAATCCTCAGCACTCTTCTCCAGCACCACATCTCAA
>JAIPUX010001232.1:123913992-123924953 GCA_020142125.1 Phrynosoma platyrhinos
TTTTTTTTATTTTTAAAGAGATCAGAGAAATATAATAAAAGAAGATTGCATAACAAATCATTACACATATATTCCTCTTGCTTGTTAATGTATGAAAAATTCTTGAAATGACAGTTTCTCATCAGTGAAAAGGTAAAATGATCTCTCAACTATGACTCAATAACATCAAATTTAGTAATCACTTTTTCTTGAAGCCAAATAGGCATCCTCTGTGACTAGAGAAAGTAAGAAAAAAAATCTAATTTGGTTTCTGATGATTTCATATTTTCATTGTTTCTATCACATCAGCCAGGTGTCTGGTAAGGACCTGAAATGCATCTTTGTTCCTGTAATTTCCTTGCACAATCAAAATGTCACAAAATACAGTTATACAACTGTCCAGGGAAGCAGTGTTATCAGTCTTCCTAGAAAAACAGACACACTACAATTTCCTGATGTCCACAGACAACTATTGTGATAACCATGTTTATTTCCCTGGACAAAAAAAATTAATACAAATACATCTACAAGCTTTCTCTCAATTGCAAGGACTTTCTAAAACTATAGGATTAATACATTGTTCATTAGGAATCACTCCCAATAATAAACTGAACATTCTATAACCAAGTTTACACATAAGCTTTCTGTATCACAAGATCTACTCAGAAAGATGGCACTAGGCTGACCCTGGGAAATGCCATGTGATTTATTTATTTATTTATATTCCACCACCACCACCACCACCACCCCAAAAATGGGACTCAAAGCAGCTTACAGTTTAAAAGAACAATACAATGATATAAGTACCTCAAAAGTTACAGAACTTGTACATCCTAGTATGTATACCAACATTATCTCTATGGCAGGAGACTTAACCACAGGGTAGTATCAACTATGCTGTAAATAGTAGACCTAATGTGAAGAGATGGAGTAAAGAAGAAGAAAGTCGTGAACCTATATGGTTGAGTGTAGCATAAGAGTTCTGCAAATAGAACTCTATTATGGTTCTCCTGTCACTACCCCAACAGTTCATTGTTGTACTGCAACAGCCACCCTTTGCCATTCCACTGCTAGAAATGGGGGTGAAGAAGCATCTGGCTATATTCCCTATAGAAATATCTGTGCCTGGCTATGGAAACAGAGAAAGATTTGTCTCCAATTCCCTCATCTCTCCATCAGCCATGGAACAGTCATGGGTAGTATCACAATGCAATAATGAGTCCTGGCAGGCATTGGACATTGCAGAGGGAGGAAAAGGACAGTAACCACTGCAACAACCAAAAAAATAGATATGCAAGCCTAAGGTGGAAGTATCTTGTTTATACCACTAACAAGATGCTGGCCATTCTTTCAAGAAGATGTGAGGACCACCTGGTCTTAAGTTCCAAGGAAGTTATTTTGATAGTTTAGTTAGATTCTTTCAGTTCTACACATGGCCTCTATGCCTAATACCTTATGTTCCATCTCATTCTCTTTACTGAGATATTGAGATGCAGCCTAATGTAGTCTGTCCCCCGTCTCTCCATGAGACACCTCCAACATTCACCTTCTCTTTATTAAAATTTGAATAGTAGTATTCTGTGTTAGGTGATCCAGCATGGTATAGTGCTTATGAGTACCAGAATAGGACTCTGAAAGATCAGGTTTCAAATGCTCACTTAACTATGAAAACCCACTGGGTGACTGTGATGTTATATGATTTTATGGATTTTGGTATAAAACATTGTTTAAGAAAAAAAAAATCTGGCTCACAGACATTCATGTGCAATATTGCATGATTTCCTATTTCCTAAATGACACTGGTGCCATGAATATTCTTCAAGAGAGGAAATGAGGACAGTGATCCCCATAGGAATTCTACCCCACACACAATTTTCCTCCAGTCGCCAATTTTCTTGCACTCACTCTTTAGTGAGACATTGAAAAAATTTCACACCTTGAATATTATATTTGCATTCCTTGCTATCTTTTCTTTGGATGGATAAACTGTATTTCTAAATGCTCAGCTGAAGTTTTGTGTTATTACAATGCTCAAAATTTGGAGACTGAAGAAAAATTTCATGGGGGGGTAGAATTCTTGCTGGTGGACAATACCTTCATTTGCCCCACCACCACCATAGGTGCACCCCTGAGTATACTGTTCATTGTTTTTAAAAAATCACTTATTGTCACTAGAAGGTAATGTATGGATTATCTCACAGTTAAAAACAAAGTACAGATAATACAGATATATAGGCACTACCTAAAAGGAATAAAAGGAAGCACAATAAAAATCTCTGAAGCCTTTTAATTTTTATATTTGTCTTGAACTGACATGTATAGAACTGTATGAACTATGGAAGAGACTATTTGGTTCTAGCAAAATGATAGCAGCAAGGATTATTAAGGTCTCATGCTTTATCTCCTGTTATTCATTCTAATACCCAAAAGCACAGGAGGAGCACAAAAATGTTTGGAAATGGCTGTGAAGAATGGAAAAGCAAAAATATTCTTGGATAAGGGTGGAGCTGTTCTTTTGTTCAGTTTGCAGCAGCAGCCAGAATTATTATATATCTGCAGCCACATCTTACAGGGGAATGAATATGAAAAATGTCCAGTGGTTTTCTTCACTGACATCTTATTTCAAACTTTCTTTGTCCTTCTGTATGATATTACCTGCTGGTAAGAGCCACAGAAACAGTGAGGTGAGCGCTAATTATAATTTCTGTGCATCCTTCAGGGGCAAAGCAAATTAGAATTGAAAAACACAAAGAAGAATTCTTGAAAATACAGGGCCTTCCAAGAAAAAAAACCCCACACACTTCTGTTAAGTGTGTGGCAAAGAAAGAAAGGGCATATATCAATAGATGGAACAGAGAAAAGGTACTTGATCTGAGATGGGAGAGAAATAAGAACAGAAAAGCAAATGTCCCTCAAAGGCACCAATAAATAGAAAAGGAATAGGACTGGAAGATCCCAGTTCATTGGACTTTAAAAATAAGTATCTGGTTGTTTTAACAGACTTGTTCCTGCAGCAGTGAAGCCTCTGGCACTGATTGCTGAGCTGTTATGAAGGCACAGAATATTCACTGTCCAGTATACACAGCAGTTGGCAGGTATGGAAGTAAAACCTTACACAAACGTAGACTGTGTGCAGTTGAAGTAAAACGTCGAAAAAGGCAAACCTTTTAACCTCAAAGTCTCCATTTAACTTTCAAAGAAATTCACAGATGGTGAGAAATTGTTATTTTAAAAAAATAACAATTTTTTCCACTCATTTCAATTGATAAAATTCAGTGGGTACAGCTATTCTTAGTATGGAAAAGAGGACTTTCTCACCATAAAGCTGGTGAAGATCAGATGCTTGACAAAAGAAGAGGAAGGAATCCTAATTCACCATATTTAGGAATCCTAAATACGTTTGAATACATGGGGATTCAAGGCTAGACTTTTAAGACCTAAGCAAGATTTTCCCCTTGCAAACAAAGGATTCACCCATCCCTATCATGGATGTGTTGAAAGTGCAAAAATGCTTAGCTCTAAAAGAGTTAATGCCTCAGAGTGGGCAGTTTAGATAGTGTGAGTGACCTGCAATGAGCTCCCTCTCTGTCCTATCTCTATCCTGACCCATCTCTGATGTAAACTGATATTCTTAGGGATATTTCCACCTCTTCTCTTGCCACACCTCTCAGCTCTTCCCTAGAAATGTAGCTAAGAATATTATAGGAGCTCCATGCAAAAATGTCTTTCCTTGTCAGGATCTCTAACCACTGCATGTACTAAAACTAATAGATTATGGAAGCCCAATGTCTTCTGCTGTTTATAAGAGATCTGTGAAAAGATGAAGGAAAATAAAGGATCTAGAGAACAAAGGAATTATGGTGGACTCCCACCTCACTCCAGCACAGAGCTGACCATCCCCAAGCTGAAAGGGAAAAATTACTCAACTTGGATATGCAGATGCAACTTTAATTGCTTTCTGAAAGGACATACAAATACATTTGTTATGAGGCAACTGCTAAATCAATGTTACCTTGAAAGGATGCATAAGAAATAAGATACCAATCAGCACCTTTTGCTTTCAGGAAACAGACAAGGGTCATAACCCACAAAAAGATGATGCAGCAGTGCAACTCAGATGGTCAGACACATCTAATAAAGGAAAGCCGCTCAGATACCTTTCCTACATTGCAATACTGGGTGAAATACCAAAGCTATCCTCATGGGCCAAATTAGAGAAGATACCAGAAAATGAAAAAACAAATGGAAAATTGCTGCAGTAGAGGAAAGTTAGTCTCTACATAACAACAAGTTACACTTACAGAACATCTATGAGGAAATAATGTTGTTGAATGTAAATGGTTTTTTAAGATCAAACATTATCAACATAGAGAAATTCAGAGATACAAAGACAGATTAGTTGCTAGAGGAACATTTGGAGAAGACTATGATCCAACTTGTGCACCAGTTGTGAAACATACTAAATTAAGAACATTCTTAATCACAGCAGCAAGAAAAATGTATGTTGAACATCTGGACATAAAAACTGCTTTTCTTAATGGGGAACTATCAGAAGTTATTTATATGGCACAACCTCCAGGCTTTGGAGACAAAAACAACAAACATCTCACATGCAAACTTCAGAAGAGCATTTATGGATTAAAACAAACTGCCAAAGCATGGAATAACAATTTGAATAAGATGCTCCTTGAGAAGCGGTTTGTCCAAGGAAAGGCTGATAGATGCCTGTCTTCAAGTTACAAAGACAACAAGAGGACATTTAGTTTTACCTATGCTGATGATCTGATTGTTTGTTGTGAGGAAAGAGAAGACAATAATGAAGTCATAGATAATTTAAGCAAGGATGTAAAAATGGAAAAAACTAGAAGACGTTTCATATCTTAAAATACAGGTTGAACAAGAACAAGATGGAAGTTACTTTTTTAACCAAAAGCAAAAGATAGTAGAACTACTGAAGCATCTTGGGTTTCTTTACAGCTCTTGGCAGCTTCACGGCTTTTCCCCTTTATCCTCTTCTCTGGGAGCTATTGGTTTCAGCTGTTCAGTTTTTCTCCATCCCCAGCTCCCAATCACAGTCTAGGAGTCCAGGAGTTCTCCAAACTTAGGGGGGTTGCAGACTGCCAGAAATAGTGCAAATTGAGTCCACTTTTAGGGTTAGGGTTAGGGCTAGGGCTAGGGAATCATGGGAACTGTATTTTATTGTGGCACCAGAGCTCTCTGACAGAGAAGGCTCAATGTCTTAGAAAAAAAACAATTCCCATGATTCCCTAGCACTAACCCTAACCCTAAAAGTGGACTCAATTTGCACTATTTCTGGCAGTCTGCAACCCTAGTCTCCGAGGATCTAACAGGCAGGTAAATACTCCATATCTCTTCCTTCTTGCTTTGTTGTTTAACGTCTACAGTACAGGTGATCTTAATTCACCTCGAAGGTGATTGCAATGGATGGGTGGCTAAGGTTTTTCAAGTCCTACTGCCCCATAGCATGTGACTGGGAATAATACACTCCATTTTCAGCCTTGCACCCCCGACAAGCCCTGCTACTTATCTCTCATATCGGAGATCTAAGGGATGGATAGTTCTCATCCCCATTCCACCAAATACCACCATTGCTGGAATTGCAGGAGCTACAAACTTGCACCCGTGTCTTCCCCTGATGCCATCATACTGGAAGTCCTGCATATTTATGGGTTAATTAAGGCACACCTAGTTGCCACTCCTATGGAAGCCAACAACTGGAAGCACACTATGGACAGTGAAGCATTACGGAACATCAGCCAATACAGAGAAGCTATTAAGAAGTATGTAGTGGCTTGAGCATTGGATTATGACTCCAGAGAGCACAGTTAGAATTCCCACTTGGCAATGGAAACCCCCAGGTGACCTTGGGAAAGTTAGAATCTCTTAGCCTCAGAGGATGTCAATGGCAAACCCCCTCCAAAGAAACTTGCCAAGAAAACCCTATGAAAGGGTTGCCATCCATAAGTTGGAAACAACTTGAAGGCAAACAACAAGCACACACATAGATAAGCAAAGTGACAAAACCAGATATATGAGCAGCTGCTGGAATTTTGTGCAGAAGAACCAACTCACCAACAAAATATGACTGGAATGCAGTAGAGAGAGTAGCCAAATACCTGAAAGAAACCAGACCTGAAACTTCAACTGCATTCAACCAGCAACCTTAAACTAACTGGATATGTAGATGCAGATTGGGCCAATGATGTGACTGACCAAAAATCTACAAGTGGTTACCTATTCTTCTGTGGAGATCGAATGATTGATTGGACTACACAAAAGCAGAAGACAGTTGTGGCCTCCTCTACAGAAGCTGAACATGTCTCAGCCTCTGAAGCATCTAAACAAATGAAGTGGCTACACGTGCTACTGTTACATGTTACTTTTTCCCCCCAGAAATCACAAGTGGAAAAGAAATGTTGCTTATGAAGCAATGGAAAAAATTATACAACAGTAAAGTAGCAATGTTGGACTTCTGCTTTTTGTTTGTTTTGTCATCTGCAAAAGACATCTTCTTACACAATGGAACATAAACATATAAATACTTCATAGTTTGTAATCAATAAGAAAACCAGAACTAAGATGTAGAACAATTATGCAGAGAATGCATAATGGTTTTGAATGCATTTGCATAGGTCTTTTGCCTTCAAGATTAATATTTAAAGACATCTTTGGGTGAATATCCACATGAGCCTTGGTCATGTGAAAGGCTCAACACAGAGTTGACCTATGTTTCTAATAAATAGATAATCTAAAGATATATCTCTTTATTGTATTTTAGTCTGAACATGTGTTGAACAAGACATGCTTATTTGCTGCAGAAAGCTGCGTGTGGATTTCCACCCTAAGATCAGTGCAGAAAGCTGTCTTGTAAAAGTAAAGGAAGAACTGATCAATTATATATTTTAAGCAAGTTTTCCATATTAGAATAACTTTTAAAAAGAAACCAGAGACATAGCCATGTTAGTCTGGAATATCACTATGCAAAGGGATCTTGCAACATCCTGGATCAGCCCAACAGCAGCCCATTTGGGCCATCTAGAATATCACTATGCAAAGGGATCTTGCAACACATTTGAGACTGTGTGAAAGAAATTGTAGCATGAGCTTTCATATACTAAAGGGCAAAGCAGATGGGGCAGAAGGAACAGCCAAAAGCCTCTCCTGCCCTGATCATGGCGGAATCACCGTGGGACTCTGGCAGCCAGACACCGTGGTCCCGAACGGGCTTCCACAGTCCTGAACGGGCTGTGAAAAGGTTCAGTAAAAAACTGCTCCTTTTTTGGCCAGTTTTGCGTTGCATTATGTGGCCCTGGCACAGTCTCAGCATGGCTTCTGAGTGATCCAGGTGTAGGAGCCATGTACATACCCCGTCCCTGGATCAGCCCAATGGCAGCCCTTTTGGGCCATCTGTTTGAGCCTCAGTCTGCTTCTTCATGGGGCTAAACAGACGGGCGGCTGTGGGCAGCCCCAGGAAGCTGCGCCGCGGGGCCAAGGTATCCCCACACCTTGGCCCTGCAGCGCAGCTTCACCGCCCCTGGAAGGAGTGCTAAAATAGTGCTCCTTCCACAAGTTGCCGAAAGTGCACTGCAAAAGGCTGGCGGCGCACCTTCGCCAACTCTTCCGCCACAGTGTTTGTGAACTCTGCAGCGGGAAGTAATCGTTGGAGCGCCGGCCATGCGGAGGGGCCAGCGCTCCAACGATGACTTTGGGAAGGGGTTGGGGCGCCCACCGTGTGGCTGCCCCTCCCCTTCCTTGCCCCCAAGACGGCCCTTTTAGCTGTCTGCTTCCCCCCTGAGTCTATGAAAGCTCATGCTACAACTTCATAGAATCATAGAATCATAAGAGTTGGAAGAGACCACAAGGGCCATCCAGTCCAATTCCCTGCCATGCAGGAACTCAAAATCAAAACATCCCTGACAGATGGCCATTCAGCCTCTGTTTAAAGACTTCCAAAGAAGGAGACTCCACCACACTCCAAGGGAGTGTGTTCCACTGTTAAACAGCTGTCGAGGTGCTGCAAGACCTCTTTGCATACTTTTAAGATGAAAGATCAGCATCACCTGTATTCTTTTTCCACCTCCCAAAATGATATATAGATGAGCTCAATGTGACAAGATTCACTGCCACATAAACTCCAGTGAAATTTTTAAAAAAGCATAAATGAGGCTAGTTTATTTTCTTCCTTGGCTTTGTCTCTAAAATTAGATTGCAATTGTGAACATAATTACCTATTTTAAATTACTCCTAATACTTTCACAAAGAGCTCTGTTTATACTTATAATGGCACACAGCACTGTATAAAATATTAATGTTAGCCTGTCAAGTGATTAAATGATTTCAATTAACCAGCTTTCTTCTAACATTTCCATCAATTAACTAAATAAAATAAATGCTAAATTGCCCTTAGCATTCAAACTGAGATTAAAATTATATGATGCCAAATCAAGCCATTGCTCCACCAGATACAGTAAAGACTGACACTAGCTGTTTCATATCTACTAACTGAAAACCTCTGAAGAAAAATGAGATATCAAGGATGATACCTCAGCCTTTTTGCATTCAAAATATGTGTTCTACCAAGTAGCTAATAAGACCCAGTGTAACTTGGATCAGGCTTTCATTGAAATCCACCTAGAGTTTAAGATTGACTTATCTCACCAGACAGTTGTTTCGAGTCTTTCCATTTGAAAACTGCCTCTAGAGGAATGGCAATGCACTCTATTACACCATCACTCCATTTTGTGCTTCAGTGGTGTTAGTTCCCAGTTTTGCTTCTCACATTTGAAATGCAATACCATTGACACCATCCTGTTTACTCCACCTTCTGCTCAATGTTTGGTGGTCTTTTTAACAAAATAAAAAAAACCACAAAACCATAAAGCCACAATTGTGCAATTTTGCAACTATGTAATGATGCTATTATGGAGAGGAAAAAACCCACTCCATGATCTGATTGGGAACATGAACATACACTATGTCGTTTCCAAAAGCATTTTTCTATACTTTTGCCTGACACAAAGTAACACTTACCTGGTTCTGCTTTTGTATATTTCAAATGTTATATACTTACCTTTTATTTAGAATTTAAAATTTTCCTGCTCTGTGTGGTTTCTCTGAGCATTAATCCTTAGCAGGATTACATCAGATTTTTCTATTGTCATAATTCCCCTTTTAAGAAAAGCAAAAATAGAAACAATATATTTTTTTAAAAAAAAACCTGCCAGAAAGCATAGATAAATGTAGCAATTTTCCTGGGAACTCTTGGCAATTCTGACATCCCACCAGAAGTAACCTGGGTTTTCTTTGCTGGGTGTCCTCAAGGAATCCTCAAGAGAGACCCTCACTGCCTCTGCTATATTTCCAGCTGCAACAAAGTATAGCTGCAACAAAGTAAAATTAGCCATTTGCACCCAAAGTGGTTACTAAACCATATCAGATAGAGGTCATTAACTTATTTTGTTGTTTTTGACTACCCTCAAGTCGATCTTGACCCATGGTGACCCTATGGAGAAGACATCTCCAAGACCCTCTGTCATCCACTGCTCTCAAACCTATACCCATTACCTCCTTAATAGAGTCCATCTATCTAGCATGTGGCCTTCTTCTCTTCCTACTTCCCTCCACCTTTCCCAGCATTATTGTCTTTTCTAATGAGTCTTCTCTTCTCATGATTGTCCAAAGTATGACAGCCTCACTTTGGTCATCTTGGCTTCCAGGGAGATTTTTGGCTTGATCTGCTCTAGCCCATTTGCTTGTTCTTTTGGCTGTCCACAGGATCCTCAACATTCTTCTCCAGCACCACATCTCAAAGGAGTTGATTTTCTTCCAGTCATCTTTATTAACTGTCCAGCTTTCACATCCAGACATGATAATAGGGAATACAATGGCTTGTATAATTCTAAGTTTTGTGCTAAGTTGTATATCTTTGCATTTTGGAATCTTTTCTAGTTCTTTCACAGCCACCACCCCATTCTTAATCTTCTTCTGATTTCCTGACTGCAGTCCCCATTTCTATCACTGTTTGATCCCAGGTATGAGAATTCTTTTACTATTTCTATTTCTTCATTGTCTATGTTGAACTTCTGAAGGTCCTTGGTGATCATTATTGTTTTCTTTATGTTCAGCATTAAGCCTGCCTTAGCACTTTCTTCTTTGATCTTCCTTAGTAGGTGTTCCAGGTCTGTGAAATTTTGTGCTAGTACTATGGTGTCATTTGCATATCTTAGATTGTTGATATTCCATCCTCTTATTTTCACTCCTCCTTCTTCTGTGTCCAAGCCTGCTTTTCTTATAATATGTTCTTATAATATGTTCAAGATTGACTTGAGGGCAGTCAACAACAAGTTAAACAGATAGATTGAAAGGATGCAACCTTGTCTGACTCCTTTGCCAATTGAGAACCATTCTATTTCTCCATGTTCTGTTCTGAAATAGCCTCTTGTCCTGAGTACAGATTCCTCATCAGGACTATCAGATGTGTTGGCACTTCCATGTCTTTAAGGGCATTCCATAGCCTTTCATGATCTATGCAGTCAAAGGATTTGCTCTAGTCTCTAAAGCACATGCTGATTTTCTTTTGGAATTCCCTTGTGCACTCCATTAACCATCGTATATTTGTAGCATGGTCCTTAGTGCCTCTTCCTTTCCTGAACCCTGCTTGGACCCCTGGGATTTCTCTCTCCAAGTATGGTTGGAGTCTATGTTGCAGAATTTTGAGCATGATTTTGCTTGCATGGGAAATCAGTGCTATGGTCCTATAGTTGCTGCAGTCCTTTGTGTCTCCTTTTGTGGGTGGGGATGTATATTGATTGCTTCCAATCTGTTGGCCAATTGTTTTGTTTTACATATCTGTTGACATATGCTGGTTAGCACTCTGTCAATGTGGATTGCAGCAGTTCAACTGGAATATCACATGTTCCTGGTGATTTGTTTTGCGCTATTTCTCTTATTGCAGTTTCCAC
>JAIPUX010001232.1:123951079-123969082 GCA_020142125.1 Phrynosoma platyrhinos
CAAGCACCTCCATTAAAAACATTGGGGCTTGCCATCCACAGAAGTTCAAATCTGCAGATGGCAAGCCTGCAGATAGCAAGAGCCAGCTGTACAATATGGTTGCTAACAAGTGGCTAACCAGAACCTTGAACCCAGATACTCTGCCTAACGATCCCTGCTCAGCCTATTTGGATCAGCAGTGTGAGACAAGGCCTCACTGTTTTCTTGGTTTCTTTTTTCCTCTTCTTATCTGAAGCATTAAGGTTGGATTGTTCTCTGCTTCTGTATGAAGACCCTCGGTTCAGCTCTCTCTCACTGTATGGAGGCAAAGTGTCTTCTCCTTCCTCTTGCTGTGGAGGTTGCTGCTGTTGTTGCTGTTGCTGTCCTGGTTTGTAAGTGGATGGTGGTGACCAAGCATAATATGTCCCTCCTCTATGGCTGGGTTGTGAGCTCATCTTTGAAGGTGTCTCACTATGCTCACCACCCTCATCATAGCTTCGTGATTTCCTCTCAAGAGCACTGGTGAGGTAGGAGTAGTCATACTTTTGACTCCCTCCAGGTGCCCGACACAGTAGTCTAGGCAAGTGTTTCTCTTCATGGGTACACCTCCTTGGTGGGCTGTATGTCCAGCCCCGATCAGAATCTGCCAATGGTTCACGGTTTCCTCCTCTGCGTTTACTGTAATATTCCTCTGAGTTTTCTGGATGCTGAAGTGGCCCTCCCCGGCCTCCCCGTGACCCTGCTCTCTCAAAGCGCTGAGGTTCTTGGCTGCCTTCTGTCCGATGGACATGTTGACTGTAAGACTCTGCAAAGGCTGCAAGTTCATCCATGGAGACTGCTGGCACTCCCAGTGAAAAATTCTTCCTCGAAAGCATTTCAGACTTTGATCTCTGCTGGCTAAAGAAAACAGGAAAAGAAAAGTTTATATTTTTGTTTTAAATTAGTAGGCCAGTCATGTAACCTGTGACTTCACTGCTTCTGGATAAACAACAGTCCCTAGGCAAGCACCTGAATAACATACACTAGCAGCATCATATGTTCCTTCTTTTTCCTGTAACAGGAAAAAGAACCCAGATGGTTTGTCCTTCTTTTTCCTAGCATAGGAAACAGAGCCCAGAGGAATGGGAGAAAAATGATTCTCAACATTAGCTATCCCAGTTCTAGAACGCAGAAAAGTGTCTTATTAGCTATTCATCAATCTAGTTTAATATAGTCTTTTCACATTGACAGTCGCTCTTCAAGTGCTCCAAGACTTTCTATCAAATGATCTCTTTAACCAGAGAAGAAAGGGATTGCACTTGATACTTTCAGACCTTCAGTATGTACTTCACCTATAGATTCTACCTAATACAGTAAGGGTCACACAGTGTGTTTGTTCCATAGTGTAACACTCTGACCCTGAAGCCAACATAGCTACTGCCGTATGGGGCTGGTATAGGATGGTGTTCTATATACATGATTGAATGCTCAAATTAGGGTTATGTTTTATAAAATTACACAGGAAATGATTTAATTAAGCAGAAGCAGTGCCTGATTCATAGGCCGCAGTCACACTAGAAAAATAATCCAGGATGAATCCTTGTTGTTCACACACATCCTGAATGCACTCAATGCACTTTTTTGGGAGGTTGGCAAAACCACCACTTAACTCGGGATATTCAATATACAGCAGTGTGAAAAAGCTTCCAAATCAATTCAGATTGGTCTGTATCATTCAAAAGAAGGAAGGTGGCTCCATTTTATCCTGAAATGTTGGCATGTGTGAATAACACAGGGGTTACAATGACTCAAAGAGATTCACAAGCCCAAAACAAAATAGGAGCAATAAACCCAATATGCATCAGCACAGCGATCCCCATCTCCTTGGGACAAAAAACTCAGCCTGAATGCCCCCATACAGCCAAAGGTCAATCTATCAGTGATGGTTTCCTGAATGGAGTTTGGGGTCAAAAATCTTTCTTTATCTTTCTCCTCTCAAGAATGAAGCTTGTACCAGCAAGCTATGTCTGTGCTGTCTGTAGATGGAATACAAACACCACCTTCTTGCTACTTTATGTGTATCATGGGCTAGCCAAGATCCAAAAGTGAAGAATCCATCAAATCCCCATGAATCTATCTGGTAATACTGCTAGTCTTAGTGACCAGTTGTTAGTTCTAACTAGAGTAGACCCACTGAATCAATGAGAACTTAGAAAAACAACATTTATATAATTTCCATTGATTCAAAGAGTCTTCTCTAGTTGGGACTAATAACTGGATTTAGCATTTTAACAATAATTCACTTTAATATTGCAACACAAGAAATGAACTTAATTTGATCCTCACCCAATTTCAGAAGCCGCTCACCCTAAATAATGGAAGCTACTTCTATATGTGTTTTAAACAACAGCTTTGGAGTATTACACAATGGTGTCTTTCCTGCATCTTAATCTGTTCCTTGCTCTTCAGACAAACATCAGGAAAACAAAAGTCATGAAATGGCATTTTTATTTACTGTTTTCACCATCTCCCAAGTTCTGTACTCACCTGAACTTGAAACTGCCCCTGTCCTCTCTGTAATCAGAGCATGTCTGTGGCCTGGATGTGCCACCGCCACTGACCACCCCTGCCCAATACTCTGCATCACCATCCATATCTCCAGAAGGTGGAAGTGGCTTCCTGCACACCTGGCGGTAAGGTTGGCGGAAGTTGCCATCTTCATCATGGAGGGAGCTGAGTTCTGAGATAGTGTTATTGTCTGGAATAAAAGAAGGCACTAGAATGAAGGAAACTTTGGAACTTAAAAAAGACTTTGGGAAAATAAATTAGTCATACTCTTTGAAAATTGGAGATTTTTCTTATTGTACTAGAAAAGATTTAAATAATCTAAAAAGGGTTTGTCAAAAAATACTGAATTTTCCCCCTTTTCTTTCAATAGGAATAGATCTTATTAGAAGAATGGTCTAGTTTATTAAAAGCAATTTAGATAGAACCACCTCCAGTGCCACTTTCTGCTGAAACATAAAGACAAGATTTAACTATCAATTGTGACTAGCAGTTGTTACCAATGTGAGCCCATGGACAATTCTGGATTACACATTAAAAAAATACAAAATCTGGATCCAATGAATCATGTAACTATTTGTTCCATATGCCCAAGTAAGTTTGGATTTGTAACTCTCAGGCATGCGGATGGCAAACCACATTTCTAGTGTGGAAAATATGAAAAGCAATTTGTGATATGATATGCTGGTTTGCTCTTGGAATCATAGAATCAGAAGAGACTACAAGGGCCATCCAGTCCATCCTCCTGCCATGCAGGAAAACACAATCAAAGCACCCCCGATAGATAGCCATCCAGCCTCTGTTTAAAAACCTTCAAAGAAGGAGATTTGACCACACTCCAAGGGAATGTGTCTCACTATCGATCAGCTCTTACTGTCAGCAAGTTCTTCCTAATGTTGAAGTGGAATCTCTTCAAATGGTGTAGGTGGGGGAATATTCCTTAGGGAATGCCCATTCCTTTGCATTCTGACCTAACACAATGGGAATGCAAAACCAGTGTGACTCTAGAATTAGTTACTAAGCATTTCCATATTCATTCTCTTACAGGTGCTTCTCTAAACAATAAAATGTGGGATCAACCCATGGGTTATTTCAGCCTCACTCTTTCTGGAATGGGAGACACAACAAGCCTGTATGAATAACCAAACCGAGCTTTTCAAAATGACTTGATCTTTCCCTCCCATCACCCCTATTGCCTACCCCACAGTATGCAGTAACGTCTGGATCCTAAGCATTTCAATCTGGAATAAAACTTATTATAGCATTCCTTGTGGGTGGAAATGGCAGCATGTTCAGTTATGACTGTTTTAGAACACCATGTAATTTGTTATTTTTGCTCAGAGATGTGACTAAAGTCATTCTTTGAGTGTGTCGATCAAGTGAATGAAGCAGTTTGTCTATCTGTGACTGCCATGATCTACTGGCAGTTATAGTTATGGAGGTGAATCTAGTCAACATGTATGTTAAAACAGAAAGCAGCATACACACACATACACACCATATCTAAATAGACTTGGGCCCCATTCACACTACAAAAATAAATTAAATCCGGGATGAATCTGGGTTATTTTCTTGGTGTTCACATTCACCCCAAATGCTCTTGGTGCACTTTGGGGGGCTACCAAAAATCCCACTTAACTCGGGGACATTCAATACTGTTTTCCCCCCGACTTCTCCTGAAAGATCCACATTGATCCATATATTTGGCAGTGTGAATACACTTCCAAATCGATTTGGATCACTCTGTATCATTTGAGAGAATGGAGGCAGCTCCATTTTATCCCAAAATGATGGCATGTGTGAATAACACAAAGGTTAAAATAACTCAGAGAGATTCACAAGCCCACAACGTAATGGGAACAATGATCCCTATATGCATCAGTGCAGTCATCCATTCACATCTCCTTGTGACTGAGGGGCTGGACAGACCACCCTGAAAGAGCAGCTCCACACCGCCCCTGGGAGCGCCAGATTGGGACCATGGCAACTGCACACTGCAGCCCTGATCCGGCGCTTTGCTGCTCTTTTCTAAAGTGGCAAAAATCTACCTTTGCTGCTGCAGCTGCATGTTTTCAGCTCAGTGTGTCTAAACACTGCACCACAGAAGTGCCTCAATGTTGCCTGCCGTCTGGGTGGGTGGGCAGCTTCCTAGCAGCTTGGGGGTGAGTCGGGGCATACAGCAAATGTTCACCATGCTCCCACTCTGCTCCGAGGCCAGCGTTTATCACTGGTCTATTTAGCGCCTAAGATTACCATAATCTGCAGAGTCTAGAAATGGTGGATGTGCACAGGCATGCAGGTGGTGAGCCTTCTGTGAAAATGCACTCAGCATGTTTGCTTAGATCAGGGGTAGGCAACCTTTCCCCTTTAAGGGCCGAGGGACTTCAGCTCCCAGAAGCCTCAGCCATGTTGGCCAATAGTCCCATGTTGGCCAATAGCTCCTGGGATTCTGGGAGCTGAAGTCCCTCAGCCCTTAAAGGGGAAAGGTTGCCTACCCCTGGCTTAGATGTACTAGTCTCCCACATTGACCTCAGAGGAATCTATTCTATGTGTCACTCTAGTTCTATATCTCATTCACTTTGTCCTAGCACTGAATGGATGAAAATGTTTCTCACCCACATGCTTTCCCAGGCCGTTCCTCAAGTTTGCCATTCCTCAGTACCAATACTCCAAATTGTAATAAAGATTCACAAGAATACCTATCCCTACCAGAGGTAGTGAACAGTGAAGAGTGCTGAATTCAGCACTGTCCCCAAAGTAACCTTTCTGATTAGCATTATTTCTTTTGAATTCAGCATTGCAAATATTTGACATGCTTTTGAATGTGAGTATCTGAGCAGTATTTTGACTGGAATTTGTACTTTGACTTTTTTTGGCAACCCTATGCAAACCACTTTTGAAAATACAGGCACATATTTTGGCAACTATATATGTAGTAAACAGTTTATATTACAGCAACCACCCATATTTAATAGGCAAGTTAAGGATGGACAGAGGTTGCATTAAAATTCATTGTATTTTTAATGAAGCTATGTTGGGTTTTGCTAAAAAGTAGTTGAACAAACTCTTTCTCACATCTCTCTCGCATCCTCCTGGCAGGGTCAAACTGAGCCAATTCTTTCTCAACATAGTATAGCACCTTCATAGAATCTCTGTCTTTGTCAGCCTGGATTCGGTAGCCTTTCCGCACTGTTAAGAAAAGAAGTAAATTAATAGCCAATGTGCTTCACCCAAGAAATAAACTTTTAAATACCCTTATTAAGACCTCCTTATTAAATACCTCCCTTATTAAATACCCTTATTAAGACCTTATGGTTTACTACTTGCCTTTGAAACATATTTATACATCTGTTTTATGGTTCAAATAATGATGGTTGATAGCTGAAGACAATTAAATCTTCAGTGTGTTGATTTTCAAACTATAAGCATATCCCTTTAAAACATTTTTGTTATAGCATGCAGTTCATATTACACACTTTTAAGCTCTGCTGATTTCAGAGGAAGAGTAAGCATATTTGTGATTTGACCTCAAATAAATGTAACTGTGAAGTGTGTGATGTACTCTTTTTGGTAACATGAATGAACATCAGTTTCCCATATACTGTGTTTCAAAAGGTTTCAATTTTTGCCAGTAAAGTACAAAAGGAGCAGTATCCACTTCTGGCAAAGTCAGATTTCTCCTATCAGCAATTACTGCAATAATGTAAAAAAGCTTCACACATTGTACTGTTATCTTCTTGTTTTATTTCCCAACCTCAGTAAAAGCCATACTTATGTGCCACACATCTTGCTGCAAAATATAAATCAGTTCTTTAGAAAACTGTAATAAATATTGTGTTTGCAAATTTAAAAAGCAATGCAATTGAAGTTAATGCAGATACATGCCAGGGTTATGGGTTGGAAACCTGTAGTGTTCCCATCTGCTTTCATAATTGGTCAGGCTGGCTGAATCTGACATGAATCAAAGTCCAAAGGATCGCCAGTCATGCCCTCTGTCTTTGGCTTGTTGCCCTTCAGATGTTCTTAAGCTACAAATCCCAACAGCTGAACTCAGCATAGCCAATGTTGAGAAATGATGATAAAGATGCTGACTCTATTGATTGCAAGATCGGCAAGTTGGCAGTTCAAGGCCTGGGTGTTTGCATGATGGGGTGAGCTCCTGTCACTAGTCCCAGCTTCTGCCAACCTAGCAGTTCGAACATTTGAAAATGCAAGTAGACAAATAGGTACCACTTCGGTGGGAAGAGTAGTCTCTGACAAGGCTGGCTCTTTGGCTTAGTAACGGAGATAAGCATTTCCCCCTATGGTCAAACATGACTTGACAACCCTGTCAACAGGGAACACCTTTACCTTTACCTTATCTGGTCCTCCAAATCCAGGTACACTTAGTCACATGACTATGGTTAGTTATAACCTCTAGGTTTGGAAGTAAATACAAACTAAAATACTGTTGCTTGCTTCTATTAAATTAATGCTAATGAATGAGATAGGAAGTTTCCAGATTATAGTCCATTCCCTTGTTGCCCCACATCCCCATTTTTCAGAATGTTTTTGTTGCAACTGAACATATAGTCATAGCTTTTGCAGTAAAGTAGTATACATTCTTAATCAGGTCAGTCCTAGTGAGTTCAAGGTTGGTAATCTTAAAGACCAGTATACAGTGGTCAGCAATGTTCCTGTGATTCATTCAACCTTCTGCTCCCGTTCTTCTGTATAAACTGAAATAACCACATTTATGCAATCTTAAGATGCATGTTCAACATAAAGAGAAGTGTGCTGATTTCTTTTTATAGAATATGGGCAAGTTCTGAATTTTGAACGACCACACTCAATATCCAATACAGCAACTGCTGTGCAGTGACATTTAGAACAAAAATATACATACACGTATACACAAAAGCATTGGTCTGTCATCCAACATGTTATGTTGATTTTCCCCCAGTTAGATACAATGAGTCAATATGGTGTAGTGGTTTGAGTGTTGGACTAGGACTCTGGCGTCCAGGGTACAAATCTTCACTTGGCAGTAGAAACCCACTGTATGTCCTTGAGCAAGTCACACTCTCTCAGTCTCAGAACAAATCTTGCCCCCCAAAAAAAGCCTATGATAGTGCTTTAGGGTTGTCATAAGTCAGAAACAACTTGAGGGCACACAACAACAAAGATATAATTCTGCTTTAAGGCATTTACTGATTTTTCTTCAGTTCTAAATGTTGTGCTCTAAAAGCATTGACAGTTCTTACACAGTCATTTATTCTTATTTTGAGTGAAGGAGAGAAGCAATACATTGATTACTGGATGCCTAGCTTTTTGACTGAAGCCTCAAGAAGTCAGTATATTAGAACAAGAGTGCAAAAGCATTATTGCCAGTGCATGATCATGACTCATTAACTGCTTTTCAGGAAATCAGGTTTGTGAATATATCTGGTAGATTCTGTCTTCAGAAATATGAGTTGCAATTTCAAGAGCTAGTGTTACAAATGTTTGAACCTAAACCATTGTGCAATACCACTGATTTTTTTAAAAAAATCCATGTTCTTCTATAACTGTGTGATGTCATGAGTTTATAAATAAAAATGTTGCTTGCTGTGTATGTGTATAAGATAAGTTATTGTTGGGAAGGTGAATAGAATGGTGTTGAAGTGAATGGAATGTCTGAGGAAATTTACCTGAGTTTAGCCTGGGGTTTGAGAAGAGTAAAAAAGATAAAGGTATTCCCAATTGCAAGACTGTGAAGTTATGATTTACCATAGGGGGCGGTGCTCATCTCCGTTACTAATCCGAAGAGCCAGCATTGTCAGAGACTATGCATTTTGTATTTTATCACTGGTTAGCTGCCCTGGTTGAGCTCAGAGGGGCAGGGTATAAATAAATTATTATTATTATTATTATTATTATTATTATTATTATTATTATTATTATTATTATTATTATGTGATTATGTAGCCAGCATAATTGCACATAATGCTGTTGACCTTCCCACCAAAGTCTACTTGCACATAATGCTGTTGACCTTCCCACCTATTTATCTACTTGAATTTTCATGCTTTTGAACTGCTAGGTTGGCAGAAGCTGGGACTAATGATAGGAGCTCACTCCATCATGCAGCACCTGGGCCTCGAACTCCCAACCAAAGACTGTCTATTAAAAATGGGGAAAATGACATGCATACTGATCTCAAGCATATTTATTTGAAGGTAACCTCCACAAGCACACACAACCAATCAGATCTGTTGCTGTTGTTGTGTACCTCCAAGTCATTTCTGACTTATCCCGACCTTAAGGCAAACCTTTCATGGGGTTTGCTTAGCAAGATTTATTCAGAGGTAGTTTGTCATTGCCTTCCCCTGAATCTGAGAGCATATGACTTGCCCAAGGTCACCCAGTGGGTTTCATGGCCGAGTAGGGAACTGAACCCTGGCCTCCAGAGTTGTAGTCCAACACTCAAAACACTGTGCCACAAAATTTACTTCTACATAATGTGCATTCAATTGTAGTCTAGAGCCTTGTGCATCCCAAGATTTTTTTTTCTAATCACAGATCAGTTCTGAGTCAAGGATTATGTGACATGTAATTCTGTATGCATGGAAAGCATACAGAAGGTTGCTACCACACCAAAAACAGTACCAGTTTGAAAACAATAATATTCACTGCTGAAACATACCAATTTAAAACAATTGTAAAAAGAAGTACCATGGATACTTGACCATTCATGTGAGCTGTGTCTGTGACTTGCAACAAATGAACTAGACCCAATTCAAACAGAGGAATGCTTAGCTGTCAGGTATGTGTCATCAGAACACCCAGCATCCACAGGGACACAGTGTACCAGTTTGTGCAAGAAAAAAAAACTCAATAGATGAGATTAATGTGGTAGCATTGCCCAAAATAGAGACTGTGTGGCACAACTGTAGGCAAAAGCATTCTGTTGTGACTCTTTTGGGGACTGCCATCTTCTTCACTGCCAGCTCATTTCTGTATTTCACAAGAAGCTACCATCCAGAATTGTGCAACCTAAATAAGTAATCCCATTGAACAACGTGCATGAAAAAACCAACATTACAAACAAGTACTGAAGTTGGATTCCTAACTACTTATTTGCACCTACTTTGGAGTTTATCACACAAGAGGGAAGTGCCCAAATCCCATGAATAAATGGGATTTAAGTCTGTGAATATCCTGCAAAAGTGGGGTTGTTTTCAAATGACATCGGGTGACTTGGGCATTATCCCAACATTAACCCATGAATAAAGTGGCAAAATTACACCGCTTTTTATTTTCAGGATTTTCTGTATTTGAAAATAATCCTGCTTTTGCAGGATATTCATGGGATTTGGGCACTTTGCCTCCCATGCGATAAACTTCATTGTTACAGCTTTCCTGTTCATTACTCTGAATTCATTGGTGGGCTCTGCTGCCTCCTGATGTTCTGATAAGCATGAAAACAAAGATGTAGAAAATTTCTAGATTACCACTTTGTCCTCCTGTACTGGATTCACTTGGTGCCAAAGGAGGAAGGTGTGACTTTTCCATCAGAACAGTATGAGATGGGACACCACCCACAGTAGAAATGTAGTAAGGTCCAGGGACTGAGGTGACTGCAGGGGGATACCCAGCCTTTGCAGCCTTTCCTGCTTCATACACTGAAAAAAATAAAGAGATAATCAATAATCAAGTAGGTCTTCAGTTATTGGTGAGCAGCTAGTCTTACCTTTTTGAGACAGAGGTTAACAAAAACTAATATAGGAGGTGATTTATTCTTCCAAGAGTCTGTCTGCTCTAGGCTATTAATTCATATGACATTTACATGAAACCAAGAATCTCACCAGGACGTATCAATTGTTTTCATATTTGCAAACTACCTTAGCTGATCTACTGCTCCACAAACAAAATAAAGTTGGAGTCATAATAAGGCTATTAAATAGGCTTATTTGTACAAAGCACTTTGAGGATTATTTTTTAAAAAAAGAATGCTGTAATTAAGATTCAAACAATTGAGTGAACAAACAGAGACCTTAAAAAGAATTTCAGGAAAACTGCCTAGAAGTCTAGTTACAGTCCACCCACCCACCCACCCCCACACACTGTTGCTCACATGAATAGACATTATTTATTTTTTCTTTAGTTTTCTGACAGTTCACCTTTAATACTAATGGCAATCTCAGGCTTGCATAAAAGACTTGCTGACTAGGGTCTCTGCTTGGATCAGAATGGGATCTGTTGTTCACAACAGTAAGCACACATTTGTGCTAAGTATTTATATGACTGATCTTTCTCAACACAGAGAACTGAATCCAGTTATTATTCCCAAACAGAAGAAACTCATTGAATTAATGGACCTCACATTGTTGCCATTGACTTAAAGGGCTTAACGTAGTTGGAATTAACAAATGGGTTTTATGCCACCATTGCCCTGATCCAACCAGATATTTGTGAAGAAGAAAGCTTTTGTGCATATAGCCACTGTGGATTCAGTTGGACTCCTAGCTACTTATTTGCATCTACTGTGCTATAGCTGTCCTATTTCCATTAAATTGATTGGCTTGCAAGCATTTAAAAAATAATTCAAATTGCTCAAGAACTAAGTGGTTGGTAAGTAAACAGTAGTTTTAGAAGTAAATAGTAAAATCTATCAAGTTGTAATCAATGGTTGCTTTTTGCAAGTGGAAAGCACTTCTATTCATTCCACCTGGAACTTGATTTTTATAACCCTTCCACCCACCCCAACAGGCTGCAACCCTCCAGGCCAAATACTGTACTAGAGTATCCCCCAAACATCAAGAGAAGCTTTTGAAGAAGTGCAATCCTATGGAATGCCAATCAATCTGTGTTTGGCTTTTCTGTTTCCAAGATGACTGGTCAATCCATTTTTTACAGGTAATAGTATTTCATCATTGACAGATGGAACTGACAGATCCACAAAGAATATGGAAAAAATATTAAATTATTAAAAAAAATAACAAAGGGAGAGTGAGCACAAGTAAGAGACTGCTTCACCAGTTGGTTGATATTATAAACAGTCACTCACACGCCCGTGGACAGCAGCAGGTATCTGGACAGCAAGGGCAGCGGACATAACAGCAACAGCTATGAGGGCAGCATTGGCACCAGCAAATCCCAACCAGGAGAAAGAAGAGGAACACTCCCAGGATCACCAAGCCTACAAACACCCACTCTGCAAAAATAGAGAGAAATAGATGTAAAATGTTGGGAGCATCAATCAATTAAGAATGTTTAATTGACTAATCTCATAAATAAAGTGTATCCTAAAAATGTAGTAATAAGGAGATGTGAAATACTTTAATAAATAGAAGCTACAAATAACACTTTTAAGGCAAGATTGCCTTGAATATTTTCACTCTCTATTATATTTATCCATCAGAACAAAAACATGCTTTAGAAAAAGAAGCTCTAAGCATGTTTTCCCTTAGTTCATAACCCTTTCAAATAATATTTGCCTTCATGAATTAAAACTGGTGAAATTTACAAGAGTCTTTCCCCTGGACTTATTTAGTACTGAACAAATAGCATCTACAGGACTGAAAAACACATAATCTAGTAATGGTGGAGAACAATGTTATAATGACTTAGGACTGTGGAAATCAATGGGATGAAATTTGCTTTTTACCATGGTTTTTATACATAAAAACAGGCACAATTTTCTACTTCAAGAGACTTAAGACACAGGGAAACAAGAAAGGAAGAGGGTAGGTAGGAGACATGAGCAAGCAGAGGAAAATATGCAGTTATTTCAATTATACATTATGTTGCCTTAGTCACAATATGATATATGGACTCTGGAAATAAGCCAAACCAGAAAATAATTCTGCATAAAACCAATCCAGGGGGTATTTCCCTTTCATGGCAAATCCATGCATTGATTGGGTCATCTGTACAGAGCCTCAGTATGTGTAGGTAGGCTACATATGCATGATGCAGGATATATGTACAGAGCCTGCACATGCTGAAGACTCTATCTAAATTGTTGTCTAAATGTGGCTCTGAAAGTGTGTAGTTGAAAGTGCTGGAGATTTCTAGAGCTCTGAGATTCCCAGAGCTGATCTTCTTGCCTTTAGACCTATGGGACACAGATTACTGCAGCAAACAAACAAAAAATAGCCAGTGTGACAGTACTACTAAACCAAAAGGTTGGTGATATTACTGCATACTTTGAAAGATAGAGTAGTAAGGTACATACAACTCTGACATATCATTTGTAATTTTTTGCCTACATCTTGGTGGCATAAATTTACCTCCATTACCAGAGCAACAGCTGTTTGAAACACAAATAGCAGTAAGTTTGTTAAAATTGATTAGCATTAGTCAGTTCAGAGAAAGAAGATGAAACCATGTACAGCTTTTATGAGAAGTCAGCATGTTTCTCCTGTTCTGGGTTCAGGATAATTGATCTGAAATTAATGCACAGATGGAAATATTATTGAATCTGAAATATAAGATGATGTTCAGCTCCAATATTCCGTTTCTTCACAGTATGAGGTGTTAGGATTATGTTTTTGTTTTTCATTGTACAGAGAAATCTAAATTTTATGTAAGGGCGATTTGATTTTCTTTTCTTATTATTTTTGTAAACAGATATAGTATGACTATAATATACTTCTATAAATATCTGCATCTTTATAAAAAAAATCAAGTTACAACTTGTTAAATAATACCTCAATTTACACTACCAGCCTCTTTAACCAATATAATAATAGATTGGGGATATGGGGAACTTCACAAAGGCAGAAGTGACTATGCACACACTATCATCAAAAGTTGGTGATACATCTGTAGTAAAGAAACACCCAACTCTGCTCTGAAACAAGATACATGTTTCCCATATGCCATGTTTTAAAATTTCAATAGTAGATTGTTATGTCTGCTGACAATGGATGACACCTGAATTTGGTGGTATGGGACTCACATATTGCCCAATCTTGATTTTGTTGATTACAATTGACCTTCAGTGATTCTTGACCTTGTATACTCCTTTCTTATTTTCATCTTCCATGCATGAGACAAGAAGATATTTCTTCTAAGGCTTACTCTACCTATAGCTGGTTAGAACAAACTAAGAGCATACAGAGAATTGACATTCTGCTCCACAGTGTCATCTTTGTATGTACAAAGGAAACTCTAGGTTAGGCAAAGGAAAAAGTAGTTGTTCACTCTTCTTTCATGGTCAGTTCTAAGTATCTCCCTCTGGTTTGTTCAGACAATCATGGAAGCAAGAGGCATGGAAGCAAGGGTCAGAAGGGCATTTTCCACTCCTCCTGGCCCTCCACAGGCTGCACTGCCACTTTTTGGGGGAAGGAGGGGGAGACCAGAAGTGACATTCCAGTCCCTGATAGTCACCTTTAAAAGTGCCTTTTAGCTATTTAGAGACTGGAGCATCTGAAACAGTGTTATTCCTACCAGATGCCATTTTTAGCCAAAAAAAAAAAGGGGGGGGGGAGATTTTCTAGCTTTTTTTCAGTTTCTGGATTTGGTAGGCTGGAGGGCTCAAAGGCCACACAAGACCCCCTTCCTGACAGAACCACATGCCCAATTCCCACCCTGACATATGCCAAATTTCAACAATCTAACACCCTCTAGTTGTGTCAAATTCCCATCATTCCTAGCCTTCATCTCCAGACTGTGACACTATAACTCCCATCATCCTCAGCTATGTTGGCTAGGAGGTTGTTGGAATTGTGCTCCAATACATCCAGAAGGCACCAGGCTGGAGATGACCAGTTCACATGGCTTCAGCTAGGTCTACAATTGAAATTTTTTTTAAAGAAAACAGCTAGAATGTCTCGCTTGCAATCGGTCCAGAAAAACAACATTATATCCATTTGAAGGCCTACATTCACAAATATAACACCCAGTAATTTTGACCATCTGAAAGAAGACACCTCTCAAAACAAGAGCAACATGAGCTACTGTTTTATGTGAGTACAATTGATAAAACTAGCAGTAAAACTGTCTGTGACAAGCAACAATTCTGTATGAAATAATAATTGTCTTTATAACAACAGCATCAATGTACTAAAGTCCTTGCCACGCTTTCCAATTTCCACTTGCAAGCTGTGATTGAATAGCCTAAAAACTGAGAACGTACAATCTAGGAATGAAAGAGTGCCCATGACACTGTGAAAGAGTGGACAGACAAAGCACCAGAAGAATGGATAAATAAAGTGTTAGGTGACAGAGTACCTGGCATAATCTCCACAGCAAAACTGGGCAAGAGATCAGCAAACAGCCCTGTCCTGCCTAGAAAAGACAGATGAAGGGGAAGAATGAAAGAGGTTAGTGCAGGAAAATTACTCCTCATCACTTAGCATATAGTCTGCTCTTTCCTACAAAATCAAGCCTCTAAACATTGCAAGGTGAACTAAATATTTCAGGAAGTTCACCATCTCCTCTTTAACTGTTTCCTTTAATCCAGGCATAGTGTAATATAATTTATATCTAAAACAACAAAGTGCAAGATCTGTTCATATATTCCATGGTTATTTCATATTTAATTGCACTTAGGGTACAAGGAAACTGATAGTTTTTAAATTTCCACAAGACTCTGCTAATTTCATTGGCTCTCCATGGCAAAATATTATACAGGGCAGGCCTTTCAAAGTCAGCTGGATGGATCCTAACTCCAGTACACAGTGAAAGCTCCTGTAAATATCATACACAATGAAATGGACAGAAATCCCAAAATATGAGTATTCACATGTGATTATCCTGCACTGTCTGAATGATCAAAGGCTGGTGTGAAGCACAGTTAGTACAGTATCTTCAAATGATTCAGACAGCCTGGCATGGTGCTAGAGATCACTCTAGCAATGTGGTGAAAGGCAACTTTGGGATAGTCATTACATTTAAAAGAATACCAGAATAGCCATGAGATTTGGATAGTGCATGATATACTTGAAGGGTGGCCAAGTCCCCAGGTCCTAGACCTTGTCTTTCACTTCCAACAGTAGTCTTTCCAAGCCCATTTTACATTTTAACTGAGATTAGTACTTTAATTGCAAAAAACAACAACAACAACTGTGTATATACACACACACACAAAGTCCATGTGAATGTGGATTGTTTTATACTTTAATTAAGAAATGTATATGAACATGAAGCTAAAACACAGGTAAGATATACTCTGTATAGCAGTGCTTCCTTTATCTCCAGTGTATACCTACCCTATGCCTATATGGGATATGTATTTCTAAATGTTGTATTTAGGGATATGCACAATGAGATCTGTATCCATTCCTCCAAATGTACATGGATTACTACACAATATCCATCCCCTTCAGGAAGGCTTACTCTTACCATAGGATGATGGTGTTCTAGGCATTTCTGAAAGCACCATGAGTAATTGAGGTTGGGATAACCCAACTTGCCACTAGCACAACAATGTGAATGCAAGCACACAGACAGTACTTTTAAAAAAATTGTGTCAAGCTGTCTCCATTTTGCAAAGCAATAGAGATTGTTTCCATGTCAACTGGAAATAATCTATATAGCCTCAATGCAGAATTTATTATTCCTGTCAAAAGGTCTCAAACGGAACCAGTACTGTGTGTATATACACACACACATGCACACACACAAAGTCTAAGCGAATATGAATTCTTTTACACTTTAATTAAGAAATGTATGTGAACATGAAGCCAAAACACAGACACAATATAGTCTGTATAGCAGTGCTTCCTTCATCTCCAGTGTATACCTACCCTGTGCCTAAACAGGATATGTATTACTACAACAGTGTATTTAGAGACATGCACAGAGAGATCTATAGCCATTCCTCCAAATGTACATGAATAATGAGAGAAGAAAAGTACTTATGGCTAACTTTTGTGCCCATCTTTTTTAAAGAAATTAAAATGTAGAACAGCACAATGGTATATGATTGTAAATCAATGCATAATGCACACCACTATAATAGAACTGTGCATTTTGCCTGTGTGTGCGTGCATTTCATGACGTACAAACGTACAGTAGTTATAATAAGCAAGTGTGCTTGCTGTGTTGATATGTTCTAAAGACATGCATCATGTTTTCATCACCACAGAACCGTGGAGGCAAAAGTAGATCAGCCGAAAAGAATTTGTTGACCCTTCTACAAGTGTAGTATTGGATTAGAGAATAGGGGGGGATCCTCAAACTGTGAGTTATAAAACTCAAAGTTAGGCTTCATGTTGTTTGTTGTTGTGTGTTTCATACATGACAAATTTTATTGGGTAGATATTGTTTGGGGGGAGATAAACTTGAGTGCTAGGTGTAAGCATCATGAGCAAGATCATGGATGGGATGTCTGTGAGTTGTTTGGTCGCTCTCACTTTTTAAAGTACTGACCATGCATGTATCAGTTGATAGCCTCATTTGTTCACCTTAGGGTCACCATAAGTCAGAAACAACTTGAAGGAATACAACAGCAACAAAATTCTAACAAATTCTCATAGAATGTGCTGTATGCAAAATATCGGAAGAATCCAGAGATTCTATGTAAAGACAAATGGATATTGAGGACTGTAGTAATGGCTGGAATGGATAAGTTGTCTATCTTCATGAGAGATAAGACATAGGATAACTTTTTGAAAGCTTGGGACCCATTTGTCGCATTCTTCAGGAGGAAAGAAGGGATAAATATGTTTGTGGAATTTGAGTATCGAGCTTTATTGGTTTATTGATTGGTTTCTACATGTAAACATAGAAAAAGGGGAAATGAGAAAAGGTACATAAAGGTGTATATACTTATGTATTTGGCTTGGAGGGTGGGAGGGGTCAGTTTTAGAATGTCTGTAATTGTAATAGGGAGTGGGAAAACTGTTTTTGTTTGTGTTAGTACTGCATGGTATTTCTACTTGATGTGTTTATTTTATGCATGACTTGTGTGCATATGCATGTTTTGTTAAAATTAGAGAGAGAGAGAGATCTCCAATAAATTCTCACCTTTGCATGCAAACTCACCCTGTTGTTGTTATTGTTGTTGTTGTGTGACTTTGTTTCCAACTTACAGCAATCCTAAGTGGTTTTCTTGGCAAGATTTGGCAAGAGGAGGTTTGCCATTGCCTTCCATTGAGGAGGTTTGCTATTGAAGCTGAGAGTGAGTGACTTGCCCAAGATCATCTATTGGATTTCATGGCCAAGTGGAGAATCGAACTCTGGTCTCCAGAGTCATAATCCAACACACAAATCACTATGCCACCACACTGGCTCTATCTTGTTCTAAAGAAATGTCAGATAAACTGGCTAGCTGGATATGTTTATTGTGCATTATGCATTTAACTAGCATTACCTTGACAGCTTGACCCCAAAATCCATTTTGGTCTGGAAGAGGCTACATGGAAATATGCCAAGAATATTATTAATAAGTCCCTAGCTGGCTACAGAGCTACAGTCAATGGTCATGTGCTTCAATCACTGGGGATGTCCAACTGAGACATTTTAAAACAGGGGTAGGCAACCTTTTTGAGCCGGGGGCCGAGTTGCTGT
>JAIPUX010001232.1:123979422-123996435 GCA_020142125.1 Phrynosoma platyrhinos
ATTATTATTATTATTATTATTAGAACATATTTTGGTTGGGAAGACAAAAACTCCCGTTTACTTTCAAGACCAATCAAGAAATATAATTCCATTAATAAAATTAATTAAGTTTTTAAAAGGCAAGCCCTTGACATCTCAAAATGAAATATGACAGGAGTTTAGAAATTACTATAAAGGGTTATACAGATCAGAACAAAGCACAGATTTGTCCCTTAACAAATTTCTTAACACTAAAAATCAAACCCATTGATAAATTCCATAATCCTGAATTGAATAAGCCCATCACAGATGAAGGGATTAAAAAAGTCATAGTTCATTTAAAATCAAGCACATCATCAGTTGTGGATAGTTTTATGAGAGTGTTCTATAAAACATAATAATATTAATTCCTAAATTATTCAAATTGTTTTAAAATATTCAGCAAGGAGATTAAATTCCAGAGATCTGGAGAGAAGGCTAAATCGTAGCCATCCCTAAACTTCATGGTGACCTAAATTTCATATCAGCTTACCAGCCAATAATGCTTATAAATTAGGACTTAAAGATTCTCATGTCAACATTCACCAAGTGTATTAATTCACTTGTTGAAAAATATGTACAATTGGACCAAACAGGCTTCATACCAAATAGGCAGCTGGCAGATGCAATGTGCTGAGTACTTTATATATTATTTATAATTCTGTTAGTTTGGACAAAGGTACCATCATCCTCTTCTTAGACATATTGAAAGTGTTTGACAGGTTCAAATGACCTTATCTAAATACTTTAATAGAAAAAAATGAATTTTGGAACTCCTTCTGCTAATCGTGTAAAAATATTTATATTAATTCAAAGGACTATGGTCCAACACAATGCAAAACTAACCTAGTTTGAGACCACTTTAACTGTCTTGGCTCAATGCTAGGGAATTCTGGGAATTGTAGTTTTGTGATACATTGTGCCTTCTCTGTCAGAGAGGTCTGGGGCCACAATAAACTGTAATTTCCAAGAGACCCTAGCACTGAGCCAGGGCAGTTCAAGTGACCTCAAACTGGATTATTTCTGCAGTCTGTTTTGGGTGTATGTCAACTGCATGAATTCTAAGGCATTTCAGCTGGAAAGGGGCAATAGTCAAAGATGTCCACTATCACCCCTGTTATATGCTCTTATTTTAGAACTGCTGGCTGCATGTATTAGATCATTCTCATTGATAGTCAGAATCCAACTTGATGATAAAGAGCATAAAATGAATCTTTATGCAGATTATTGGTTGCTTTTCCTGCAAAATCCTGTCACTGCAAATTTAGATTTTTTAAAACCCCAATAACAGAATTTAATATCAAATATACAAAATCTTGATTATTTTGCATAAATGCTCCTCTCCATAAACATCTAGTCTTTCAACAGCTTGCTAATGTACATGCTACATGCTTCAAAGAAAGATGGACATGATCCTTTATCATTCCAATTTTAGGTATCTCCAGATCACTAAATGCCCAACTCAGCTCCATCACAAAAATTATAAACCAATTATAGAGTGGATAAAAGTTAAATTGTAGGAATAATTAGCCTTACATTTGTCTCTATAAGGACAAATTATGGTAATTAAAATCTTTGTTTTATCTAAATTTCTTTTTCTATTCAAGACCATCCCCCTGAGTCCTTCTGGAGACAGTTAAGAAGACAGCAAAAGATATTACAGGGCTTAGATTCCCTGTTAGTGTTAGGTACTTTCAGGACACTACAGGTAGTCTATGCCTAACAGAAAAATAATTTTTTGCTTATCAAATTAACCAAGTTATACAATTGATTAGAAATTATGGTTCAATTCACCAGACTGTTATTGAAGGAGGTACACAAATTTTGAATCATAAACTGAGGTTGACGGAAGAATACTCTAAATGAAAAATCTCATCCTTAGTTATAAACCCATATAGGCTTGAGAAAATGGGCTGTGTTATTTTTTTCTCCTGCATTTGTCTGTAAGATGCATTTTCCCATGGGGTGAGATCAGATGCTTAAAAACTAGCGATATAACAGAGATCATATGCAATGATAGATTATTTACCAATCAGATATTTAGTTAATGAATCAGAAGTTAAGACTGAAAAAGAAATCATCCAACACTGAAATCACTTGGTTGGATTTGATAAGACTGAAATATATAGCAAATGCCTGGATCAAAATTCAGGAACTCCAAAAAAACAATTATCAGAATTCAAGTTGATTTGTATTACCCCACAATTAGCAATAAGGGTTTAATTTCCAAATTTTATTGTTTATTAGTTAAAGATGTTTCTAAAAGGTATTAGCCCAGCTAAGATTCCTTGAGAAACAGATCTAAATTTATTTATTTCAGATTAGATTTAGGTAAAATTATGGACCAACCCACCATTTTGTTCCATTTCCATTAGCATGAAGAATAATGTTTATAAAGTTATATATAGATGACATTATTACCCCTCAAAACTTCCCCTATTATGGAAAGGTGTTCAACCAATTTGCTGGGGGGGTGGGGAGTGAGGCACGTTCGTTCACATGTGGCTAGATTGCCCAATGGTGAAGGCATTTTAGGACACTTTACGTAAAAGAGAAACATGTAAAACAGGTTAATTATTCTTATTTTCTTTTGTTCTTTAAATTAATGCATTGCTACATAAATATTTAAGTTCACAACTTTTGTTTGCCGTGCATTTAAAAAATCAGCCAAAATTGGAAATATATAGACAATTTTCAAACATGATTCCAAGGAGTTTTGGATTTGGTACTGTATGGGAAATTGGTCATGAACATAAGGTATATTGAAGAAACTAGAGAGAGAGCAGATTTGTTTTAAAAAAAATGGTTCCAATTTATTGACTGTTTGAACAACAAGGGAGGACTTTGGATAATCCTGTACATTGCCAGAGATTTGGGAAGGTCCTATTTATCCTGACTCAGACATCTAAATTACCTTGGGTAAGTGATATTCTCTCAGCCTCAGAGGATGGCAATGGCAAATCCCCTCTGAAGAAAACTTGCCAAGAGAATCCTTGGATAGCCCTAGGATCTCTATAAGTCATAAATTACTTGAAGGCAAACAACACACACACTTATTGATAACATAATCACACCTATCTTTTTGTTGGAATCTTTGATAACACCCTTAGATGACTGGACTTCAGCAGAATCTTAAAAGTACATTTGTAATATTCATGTGTTAATCATTTGCTTTGTTTGTTCACAGGCTGTCTTCTTGATGTTTTGTTCTGAGATGTTTATAATGAAAATGTTTTTCAGAAAAGTGATACATGCAATCTGAATAGATCTTCATTCCTGCACAAACATAAGCAAGGACAAGCATTCTACCATTATGCCTATTACCATACTTGTACACTGGGAATGCATCTCAGTCTGGCACTTAGCAAGGTGCCAAACTCACTTCACAATCAAAAGCAGGCAAGCACAGAGTAGGAACATGCTGGCAAGAGAAAATAGCATATTCAGTTATCCAGCTAACAGATCATCCATCTTGGCTTCCTGCTTATTATTGCTTGTTCACACTGGAAAGGGAACTTCAGATATTTGAAAAATGGGTTGTAACAGTAGCATGGTTTACAGTTTCTTTTCCATAAACGTCTCTTTATCAGAAAGGCTACAACCTCTTCTTTTTTCATGTGTCAATGACTCACAGCAGCTACTAAATGGCCCAGTTTATTAGAATTGTCCCAGATGGTTACATCCAAATGCCAATTTTGTCCTTGTTTCAATCAAAAAATAATAATCTAGGACGTGCTGTCATTGTCTTTATTCCCCGTGCACTACTGATTATACCTTTTATGCAAGCACATCGAGCAGCTGCCTCTCAGTCATTTCCTCAAATGCACCTGCTGTCTCTTAGCTAAAAGCAGAAGTTTGAGCCATGCAAATAATCAATGTGTAACAAGTGTAGAACAAGAATTACAAAGAAGTAGCTCATGCTGATTTGGTTTGGGCTGTAGAATTGTATAAAGCTGAAGAAGTAACTTAATTCAATACCTGAATTAAATTAAGAGAAAGATATACTGACTCAGTACTTGGAGAGAGAGAAAACAAAAGTACCTCACAGATACACACACAAATGCCTACTGGAGGATGAAGAGAAACAGTAAAATTACACCTCGAGCGATACATAAATGGTAAAAGAAATAAGCAGATGATGGATCAGGGGTAGGCAACCTTTCCCCTTTAAGGGCCGAGGGACTTCAGCTCAGATCCCGTACTTTGGATCAAATTTTGGTTAAGAATGGAGATTGAAGTAAAGAAATCAGAAGACTAGGACTAGGAAGGGCAACTGTGAAAAAAATGGGCAAGATCCTAAAATGCAAAGATATAACTCTGCATACTAAAGTGAAAATAATCCAGGCCATTGTATTCCCCATCGCTCTGTATGGATGTGAGAGCTGGACATTAGAGAACGAAAATCAACTCATTTGAGATGTGTTGGAGAAGAGTGTTGAGGATACAATGGAGAGCCAAAAAGGCAAACAAATTGGTTCTAGAACAGATCAAGCCTGAACTCCTCCAGAAGCCAAAATGACCAAATTGAGGCTACCATACTTTAGTCACATCATGGGAAGGCACAAGTCATTAGAAAAGACAATAATGCTAGAAAAGATAGAGAGTAGTAGAAACAGAGGAAGACTGCACAGCAGATGGATAGACTCAGTCAGGGAGATCACATATGAATTTGCAAGGAGCTACACAGAACAATGACGGAGAGGGGGTCTTGGAGATGTCTCATCCACAGGGTCACCATGAGTTGGGGGCAGCCTGAAAGCAATTACAACAACAAGTTGTTTGTCTCATATCTGGCCAGATCCTTGGACCAACAAATAATCTAATGAGTATTACAAAACATCTTTGTTATATTATATTCTAATATAAATGTTGTAATCAAAGGTAAGGTACATTTTCTACCCAGATTGGCCTGAACCATGACATATGGGAAGGTTCATGCCAGCCCTGAAGGGAGCAGATCACAAAACAGAATCTAATATAGGCACTAGCTTCACTCCACTTATGCCTTTCCTGACCAGATTAGTGACAGCAAAGCTGGCCCCTGATTGAGTTGTGAAAGTAGGGTATTGGCAGGAGGTGATCTGCCAACTCCTCACACTTCTTGGGGGGATGGGTTGAGACAGGAAGGCTTTAGGGAAGAGATTTGTCTGAAGTCTTCATGCATTAGATGAGGAGACCTGGTTTCCCATCTACAGGGAACCTTACATCCCCATAACAACCTTACAGGGTTGTTTTGAGGACAACAGTATTGGGGGAGGAAAGACATGCACACCATCTTGAGCTTCTTGAAAGAAACATATGAATATAATAAATATGCAAACAAAAAAACCCTAAAGTGTTTAGCTTTCACAAGGGCTAAAAGAACTCTTTTTAGAAGGGGGCATCCCTGACTTCTCCTACATTCTTCTACAGTCCCTGCCAACTATGGCAAGATATCATCAAGTTGCATGCCAGGGAAAAAGCTTAAAAAAAGCAAAAACCTCATCCAAAGAAATCCACAGAAGACTCTGAGGATACATCTCAAGATGGTTATTTTATTGGGGGGAGAGGGGAGCCCAATATGTTTTTTTGGGGAGGGGGCTCTTAAATAACCATCTTCAGGGAGCTATAACAAATCATAAAAGGACAACATGTAAATCCGCAATATCACATTACATAAAATAATTAATACATTGCCTATGGCCTGTACGTGTCTATTTCATAGCAAATTTCAAAACTTTCTAGAGTAGGAACTCTGAAACCATGTGCTGGACAAGTAAAAACATGTGAACAAAAGCTGAAGGGTTGTTTTTTTAATACCTTGTAGTCAGATGGTAGAAAAACTATAGATACCTCTCAAAGACACATAGTTGAACCTGACATAAAGAAAAGGGGATGTTAGATTTCATATAGCTTCTGGAAAAGATATTTTGTTAAAAAGAACATAATTCAAGACCAGGAAGGAATAAAAAGACATTGCATGCAATACACAGAAGAATTATACAAAAAAGATGACAAAATGAAGGACACATGGAACAAAGAGCCATATGAAGATGAACCCCAAATTCTAAAAAGTGAAGTGGAAACTGCAATAAGAGAAATAGCACAAAACAAATCACCTGGAACAGACGATATTCCAATTGAACTGCTGCAGTCCACATTGACAGAGTCAACTTTAGTGCTGACCATCATATGTGAACAGATATGGAAAACAAAACAATGTTGAAAGCTGCCCTGGTTGCGTTATGCAGAGGGGCAGGATTATTATTATTATTATTATTATTATTATTATTATTATTATTATCAATGGCCAACAGATTGGAAGCGGTCAATATACACCCCAATCAACAAAAAAAGGAGACACAAGAGACTGCAGCAACTACAGGACCATAGCACTGATCTCCCATGAAAACAAAATTATGCTCAAAATTTTGCATTATAGACGCCAACCATACATGGAGAGAGAAATCCCAGAGATCCAAGTGGGGTTCAGGAAAGGAAGAGGCACCAGGGATCACATTGCAAATATACGATGGCTAATGGGAATTCCAAAAGAAAATCAGCATGTGCTTTATAGACTACAGCAAAGCCTTTGACTGCTTGAATCATGAAACGCTATGGAATTCCCTTAAAGACATGGAAGTGACAACACATCTGATAGTTCTGATGAGGAATCTGTACTCAGGACAAGAGGCTACTATCAGAACAGAACATAGAAAAACAGAATGGTTCCCAATTGGCAAAGGAGTCAGACAAAGTTGCATCCCTTCACCCTATCTGTTCAACTTATATGCAGAACATATTATAAGAAAAGCAGGCTTAGACACAGAAGAAGGAAGAGTGAAAATAGGAGGAAGGAATATCAACAATCTAAGATATGCAGATTACATTACAGTACTAGCAGAAAATTTCACAGACCTGGAGCATCTACTTAGAAAGATCAAAGAAGAAAGTGCAAAGGCAAGCTTAATGCTGAACATAAAAAAAAATGACCACTGAGGACCTTCATAAGTTCAATCCACACAATGAAGAAATAGAAATAGTCAAAGAATTCCCATACTTGGGATCAAACATTGATAGAAATGGGGACTGCAGTCAGGAAATCAGAAGAAGACTAAGAATGGGGAGGGTGGCTATGAAAGAACTAGAAAAGATTCTAAAATGCAAAGATATACAACTCAGCACAAAAGTTAGAATCACACAAGCCATTGTATTCCATATTATTATATATGGATGTGAAAGCTGGACAGTTAAGAAAGATGATAGGAAGAAAACCAACTCCTTTGAGATGTGGTGCTAGAGAAGAGTGCTGAGGATCCCATGGACAGCCAAAAGGACAAACAAATAGGTCCTAGAGCTGATCGAGCCGGAACTCTTCCTGGAAGCCAAGATGACCAAACTGAGGTTGTCGTACTTTGGATACATCATGTGAAGCAAGGAAGGCCACATGCCAGATAGATGGACTCTATTAAGGAGGTCATGGGTATGGGTTTGCAGGATTTAAGCAGAGCAGTGGAGAACAGGGGGTCTTGGAGATGTCTCATCCATAGGGGCACCATGGGTTGAGATTGACTCAAGGGCAGTTAACAATAACAATAACAACAACAAATGGAAAAGATCTTAAAGAATACATACAGGCCAAAATGCATTATTTTTTACTTGTAAAAGTATCTTTTGAGCATCCTAAGATGTCTCTCCAGTTTCTTTGGTTGGTTTCATTGGCTGCTCCCCAGTTTTATATGTAAAAAGAAACTGGCCATTTTGAAGACAAATCTCAGATAAGATCGAGCTAAAGTGACAAGGCTGTCAGAAATCTGGAATTTAAAACACTGGGATGTAAGTAATACCATTAAACCAGGCACTGAAAATATTATGAATACAAACATGGATGGCCAAAGTTGGAGGAAGCAATACAGTAGCAACCAGAAATGCAATAAAATAACACTAGGAAACATATTTAGGACAAGACTTCATGACAATATTATTCTTAAAGGTTTAGGATTATGGTAATCTGGTTCTGTAAACTGACAGCAGGAACTCATTCTCCATGGTGTAAATGAGCATGGAACCGTTTGTGCTTCCATCAGCGGGAGTGTGCATCTCTTTGGCCATGCTTTGGCACTACTTGGGCCCTGGCACTTAGAAGTGATCCCATAACAGCATTAAAATACACTGGAGAGGAAATGTAACTCTTGTAAATCAGAGGGGCATCCAGGAAGCTGCTGGGAGATTTATTGGGAGAGTGTGACTACTGGACTGAATCCCTTGCAGAGAAATAAACTTTTCTTCTCATCCCTCATTTTCTCAGTTTGTCAATCAAGGGAGAAACAGCAACCGCTATTCCCTGAGATCAAAGTTTTAACAGGCAACAAAGACTGCCAAGCAGACTGTTACCATAGAAACCTTAGTAACTAAAGCCTTTGAATTGTGCTAGTTTTCTTTGTTAGTGGCATGTGGCTGAGGCTGGCAAGTGAGAATGAATGGTGTGGAAATCTTTTGACAACAAGTAGCCTTTCAAAATACTCTTAAAGGAGTCAGGGTTGGCCAGAGAGATTCAAGCACCACCAGCAGTGTCATACAGCTTTGCAACAGAAAGACTGGTGGAAAAGCTACCCAGTGAAGAGAACAACTGAGTAACACCACCCTCTTTCCAAAATAAACATGCCCATGAAAGAAAACACTGCTTATTTCTTTCTCCTTTTTTCTTTATAATGGGCTTGCCTTTTTTGCCCTTTGCATCCTTGCAACGTTCATGTACACAATTGTCCGTGAGTGCCAGAACTCAGTCCTGTAGCAGAGCTCTGGGTCCTGGTCCATCATGTCCAACAGCTCTCAGCCTGTGTGCTGTACTATATTTTTGCCAAAGAATGCATGACTAGACCTACCAGAACTTCTTGATATGGCCATGGCCTCCTAAGGCTCAAATGAATAAGACTGGAAAACTCATGATCAGTCTCCCAAGGGCTTATTTTGTTGTTATAAAAATGCAGTGGGACAGGGGCCCTTCTCACTGAAACAGGACAGGAAAGGTTGCTCAAACCCTTCCCCCTCAGGCCATTTTGGGAATCAGAAGTGAAGAAGAAGGTTTTCCCATGCAAGGGCATCTTTCCCACACATATGAGAAAGCAACTGGGCTGGTTTTAACTATGAAAATGGCCTGAGAGAAGAGACTAAGCACTCCTTCCCCAAATACGCCTTGATGGCTTACATTACATTTGCCAGACTCTTAGCCACCTTGAGTCCCATTGTGGAAGAAAGGCATGATATTTCATACATTTGTTGTTAACTGCCCTTGAGTCGATCTCAACCCATAGAGACCCTATGGATGAGACATCTCCAAGACCTGCTGTCCTCCACTGCTCTGCTTAAATCCTGCAAACCCATACCCATGACCTCCGTAATAAAGTCCATCCATCTAGCATGTGGCCTTCCTCTTCCTGCTTCCCTCCACCTTTCCCAGAGTTATTGTTTTTTTCCAAAGAATCCTCTCTTCTCATGATGTGTCTGAAGTACAACAGTCTCAGTTTGGTCATCTTGGCTTCCAGGGAGGTTTCCCAGTTGATCTGCTCTAGGACCAATTTGTCTGTCCTTTTGGCTGTCCATGGGATCCTCAGCACTCTTCTCCAGCACCGCATCTCAAATGAATTGATTTTCCTCCTATCATCTTTTTTAACTGTCCAGCTCTCACATCCATACATGTTAATAGGGAATACTATGGCTTGTATGATTCTAACTTTTGGGCTGAGTTGTATATCTTTGGATTTCAGAATCTTTTCTATTTCTTTCATAGCCATCCTCCCAATTCTTAGTCTTCGTCTGATTTCCTGACTGCAATCCCAATTTCTATCAATGTTTGATCCCAAGTATGGGAATTTTTGACTATTTCTATTTCCTCATTGTCTAGTTTGAACTTGTGAAGGTCCTTCGTAGTCATTATTTTTGTTTTCTTTATGTTCAGCATTAAGTCTGCATTTGCACTTTCTTCTTTGATCTTCCTTAGTAGGTGTTCCAGGTCTGTGCATCTTACACAGCACAAAGAATACATACACATATAAATACAATTACCTTCATTTCAGATCATACAACTGTGGTGCTTCATCTATTTGGGGGGTGGGTGAAGTACTGCCCTATCAGGAGCATGCTGCCCTTGGGAGTCTGTTTTGTATGCCCTGAAGCCACTACCCCCAACACCCACATTTCCCAAATCTTTTAAAATTCATTATTATTATTATTATTATTATTATTATTATTATTATTATTATTATTAGGTCAACATCAGCCAAGTGCAGCATCTTTATCTTCACAGTCCTCAGCCTCCCACAATGTTGAAACCCAATGACCAACAATCACTTGAAAATGAAACAAGATAGTTGCACATGAGAGCCACCATGATGTAGTGGTTTAAACATTGGACTATGATTCTGGTGACCAGGAAACCCCCCTGGGCAGGTCACACTCTCTGGACAAGTCACACTATCTCCACCACAGAGGATGGCAATAGCAAACTCCCTTTGAACAAACTTGCCAAGAAAACCCCGTGATAGGGTCACCATAAGTCGGAAACTACTTGAAGGCACACAACATCAACAAAATTGTACATACATTATCAGACTTACAAGTCACATTTCTGGAACAAAAAAATATCAAAGAAAATCTGGAAAGAAAAACAGCTGAACTGAGGTATATCACAAATTTCATTAGCAGACATATGAACACAGATAATTTTTTCATTGTATCATTTTAATAAACATTAGCTACACATAAACAGATTTATTGATTTTACACTTCAATACTAACAGACTATTTTAAGCACTACCATCCGTCACTTGAAACAACTGGATCATCCTACACAGCACATAGAAGATTTATGGACAGGGTCACACCATCTTTCTGTGCCTTATTACAGTCAATCTCACTTTCACAGTTATGTAACTATGCTTAAAAAGCTGTGCCTTTAATATCGTTCTATTAATGTATCTGAAGGAGAAAAGTGATATCCAGAAAAGTTTGTGGTAAAATATAAATCCACCTTAGATATGTAGGAGTACTTTTCTTTTCTTTTTCTTTTTCTTTTTCTAAAGATACAACTAGATGGGAAACCTCCAATACACCCAATGAGGGTTGAGCATATTTAGGATACGGTGCCAGGGAAAATGTGAAAATAGGGGAAGGCTGGAATGTAATAGAGTGGCTGGAATTTTGAAAAGAGGCATTCCTCACTGGAACACTGAAATAAATAAAAATAGGTGCATGTTTCATTAATTCTTTAACTTTTATATGATTTCAAATGATCTTACATTGTTTTAATTTTGACTATTTTAATGATTACACTGAGGATTTTGACTGGTTTCCTGCTGTGAGCCACCTTGGGTCCCACTCTGGGAAAAAGGAAGCATAAAAATAAAATAAAATAAAATAAAAGTAGGTTCCACTTGTCTGGCTTTGATAAAGTCCGATTCAGGTTCCTTCCATACTTGAGCCCTTTCACACGGCAAGAATACTGGCAAATCGTTGGAAGTGGAATTAAAACCGAGGCTCCATATGATCCTTAATATAGTCCTATATTATTTAGCTTTCCCAATAGGCAAGATCCTTGTATTATACTTACTTACAATTTAGGTTCTTGCCAATGTTAATTGAAAATTTTCTCTTCATAAATCTTGTCCACTTCAGTGCTTCCCATTTTGTTACTCTAGCCTTGAAATTGTCCCTTTAATACTTCCATTAATTGTCCTGACATCTTTCATAGTACAATTTCATTCCATAAATTGAAAGCACATATGAAGAAATAATCTCATTACAGTAATTTAAGCCTCTAACATTGGAGCTATTCAGAAAATATATTCAAGAGCAAGTTCATCCCTGATTTCCCAGTCAAGATCAATAGGAAGCAATAAAATAGGCAGGACCTTCAAACAGGAGACATTTCATTACAGGCACATCATCCACTGCCCCAGAAAGACCACTGTGCAATTATATTTTATTATCCTCATGCACCAAATTACCACAAATCACACTTGTGTGTTTTTTAAAACAGACACACAGAGGAAGACAAGGAAAACACTGCACTACAATGATTTAATTAAATCTTCTGGATTTTCTATTAAAAGTACCTGAACAAATAAGGCAGCCTCTAGGGAAAAAAGTGCCTTCTTGAACCTCAGCTCTGGTTACTGCTGCTCCTCGGAAGAGACATCTCTTTCTTCATCAAACTTCACTTGTGTAGGGTTTGTTTTTGTTTGTTTGTTTGTTTTTTGGCCTTCAATGTTTTAGATTACAGTAGGCCCTTGGTATCCACTCGGGTTTGGTTCCAGCACCCCATGGATATCAAAATCCATGGATGCTCACGTCCCATTAAATACAATGGTGTAGTAAAATGGTTCCTTTCTATAAAATAGCAAAATCATGGTTTCTTTTTGGAATTCATATATTTTTGAATATTTTCAGGCTGTGGATGATTGAATCCATGGAAAAGGAATCTGTGGATATGGAGACTGTGTAATTCCCATATTCCCTTACCATTGGCAATGTTGGATGGGGTTTGGGGGAATTGAAATTCAAAATATTTAGAGGGTAAAAGTTCCCCACTCTTGCTCTGTCCTATGACACAGACATTTACCACCCCTACCAGCTTAGCTGGTTCTGGATCAGATTACTCTTTAATTCAGAGGACCAAATCCTAGTAGTTCAGCATCCCAGGAACATCAGAAATATCAACACTTGTTTTTAACTTCATCATGTTATCATCTGTCCATGATAATAAAACTATAGAATGCTCCTCCATTTGCTGTTCAGCATCATCCTATGCAGCAAAGAAAACAAAGTCTAGAGTATAGTCAGAATCATGATTGGGAACAGTACCATTTGAGACAGTACCATTTGGGAGTTGTCACAGTAGACATGAAGTTCCGTAGCCCTCCCAACACAGCAGTTTCCACATGGATGTTGAAGTCCCCTTGTACCACAAGCTGAGAGAATTCTAGCTCCATCCCCAAAACCACACTGTCTAGCTCAGGAAGTGAGACTGTTGAGCACCAATAGAATCCTTAATCCATCCTGATCACCCACCTACATGCTCAGACTCTTACGCTGTGGAATAGGGCACCTAGTCAGAATGAAGGAATCTCACTGCAACTCTGCCTCCTCATTCCTCATGTCTCATCTGCTGCTACACAGAGAAACCTGGTAGACATAGCTGAGAGTTTTAATTCCCCTTTCCATCAGGTCTCTGTGACGTAGGTCTGATTGAAATTAAGGATGGTGTGGAGAAAGTAGCTGATTCTTTCATAGTAAAAAAAGACAAACAGTGGGACATTTAGGACAGATAAAAAGTAGTACTTGCTCATGGAGGACAAGTTAAACTGAAGGTTGCTGCCACTAGATGGGTTTCAATGCGGGCAGTATTAGATAAATTCAAGGAGCATGCCGTGGTGTCATGGGCTTTTTGTAAAATGTTGTTTTTTTGTAATTGGTTTTGTATGCATTGAATAATAGAAGTAATCAGATAAGGAGTTGGCAGAAGGGGTGAGCAACTGGAATGTTGAGAGTGAGAGATGATTGGTAGAATGCTTGAAGGGATCGGAATAAGGATGGTGGTTGAGAGTTGGTGCAGTGTGTGGGATGAATAAGGATTAAGGTTAAATCAGTCAGATTTAGGAATGAATGAGTGGGGTTTAAGAGTCTAAGGGAAGAGTATGAGTGAGAGCAAAATATTTGTTTTAATGTATTAAATTATTAATCTGTTTTGCTACATTCAAATTCTGTTAATAAAGTACTGAGATTTATCTCATGATGAAAGAAAGCAGAAACAGCAGGAGAGTAGCAGCTTTCTCTGTGCCTCTCTGCATGCCATTGTATCACTTCTGTTCTTCTCCCTAAGGGAAATGGTTGTAAAAGCATGTCTTTTGTCAAACAGATTTTTGACAAAAGACATGCTTTTATGACCATCTTCCTCTGGAAGAGAATGGAAGTGCTACAATGCATGTAGAGTGGCATTTTCTTTTCTTATATGATAAGGCTCATTGTTTTCATATGCTTTTGGCATCCAGGAACACTATTTTAGAGAGAGAGGGAGGGAGGGAAATAGGGTTCAGACATGATGTCTAGGGTAGCAGGAGTAGATAAACAGAGTTGGTGTCCAATAGGGATAGAAGTTGCATAATATCCTGCACATGAACCTTGAGGCTATCTAGTAGTTGCCCACAATAGTAACCACAGCAGTGGGACAGGAGGAGGTCCTTACACACTGGTGGCACAGGTGGGGATAAGGAAAAACACTCGCTCTTAGTGGCAGCAGTAAAATTTGAGGACTTATGCAGGCAGTGGTAATGTAGGTAGAATTTTACATCTGGTGAGAAAAGTTTAATTAAGGAGCAGGAGCATCACAGATATGACCATGAATAGTTACTAGTCAAGATGGCTGTGTATTGCCTCCTGGAACAGAATCAGTATCCCTCTAAATATCAATTGCTGGGGAACATTAGCACAATTGCACTGATGCCAAACTGGTAGACCTCCATATGCATCTGGCTGGCTACCACATGAACAATGCTGTTGATGGGCCTTTGGTCTGACCCACCATGCCTCTCCTTATGTTCAATTATAAGAAAAGAACTGAATGTCCAAATAAAGTTTATTTTATTATTTGATTCTGTTTATGCAGTTTATATTCCAGTTTCCATCCCAAAAAGAGGACTCAGTGGACTTATAAATTATATGACCATGGAGGGCTCACTGATTATAGTAGATCAAAGGACATTTTTCTTTCTAGAAAAATACTTCTAGTCCTTAAGAAAAGGCCATTCTGAAATACTATGAATATGTGTGTTCTTTATTCACAGCAATACCAGATGCAATGAAATGGTGTGTGGGTGACAGTATAGTAGCAACACTTAATAGAACCCCACTACATTACAGTTTATGACCTTTCACAATTTGTGTTTTTCATCAATGCTCATGGTGTAATCTTTTACACCTACACTACTAAAAAATGAACATTAAAAAGTTTATATCTTCCCTTGTAGTGTTATTTTCTTTTTAAACAGAATTCTTTAAAACAGATTCTCTCTCATGCATACACATGCCACAATGCTTGTTTCTCCAAAAGTTTCAAAATATGAACTGAGAAAAATATCTGTTCACTATGTTCCTAGAAGCAGGGCTGTTATTTCATACAGCAGTATGTTGAGAAAGGATCATATTGCACCACTAATGTAGTAGCACTACTTTAGATATTTAGGTAAACTTTACCTAAGCTTATCACTTGGGTTTTAAATCAAATCAAGCCTACCAGGCTGCAGCTGGGAGACAGGATGGATGTGGGGATTATCACATGCTAAATCGCCACCAAATTGCCAGCTGCCATCAACCCGGGTCCCAGCCAGGCTCAACCGGCACTTTTTAGAAACCAGAAGCATTCCAGTTTCTAAAAAGCATCAGTTGAGCCCAGCTTGGACCTGGGCTCATAGTGGCTGGCGATTTAGCATGTGAAAATCCCTGCCTCCATCCTGCCTCCCGGCTGCAGCCAGGGAGGCTTGATTCAATTTAAAACCCCAAGCAATAAGCTCCCTAGTTCAATAGCTAATTCATGCAGTCCACTTTTTCCACAGAAGAGAAGACCAAAACTTTGCAAATTTCAAATGGTGAGTGTTACTGCTGGGTTTTGGCCTAAATATCTTAGAGGCACCAGATTCCATCTGATCTTGGAAGCTAAACAGGGTCAGTTCTGGTTAGTACTTGGATGGGGAGATTGACAACGAATACCAGGTGCTGTAGGCTATATTTCAGAAGAAGAAGCTGGCAAAACCACGTATTCCTTGCTAAGAAAACCCTGTGAAATTCATAGGGTCAACATAAGTTGACAGGTGTCTTGAAGACACATATACTGCTGAGATGCAAGTGTGCAAAGGCCAGATTAAAAAATAAACCACAATCACAAACATCTGTTTAAAGCACATTATTTCTGTTTTTCCTTATTCTGCAAGATCTAAATTGATACCTTTGAATGCTATATTCTTTCCCAATTCCAAATCTACAATTTTAACATATAATAATCCAACAAATAAAGAAGTGTTTTAAAATAAACTTATGAACAGGAGCTAGTGAAATAAGAAGAAATTAAATCAGGGGTAGGCAACCTTTCCCCTTTAAGGGCTGAGGGACTTCAGCTCCCAGAATCCCAGGAGCTATTGGCCAACATGGGGCTATTGGCCAACATGGCTGAGGCTTCTGGGAGTTGAAGTCCCTCGGCCCTTAAAGGGGAAAGGTTGCCTACCCCTGAATTAAATTTTCTTAGCTATGTTTGATTATCCATAATTATTATTATTTAATTAAAGAAACATATCAGGTGATTTTCAAAACTGTTACTCTTGCAGCATAAAAAGCTGTACATCAAATAAATCCAAGGGACAATTCAGGGCCCAAAGTATTATATAATTTATGGGCAGCTCCTAATCCCTTTACTGTTTTACTTTTGCATTCCCCTCTAAGGAAATTAACCTCCCATCTGAGTATTATTAAAGAGAAATCAAAACCTTGTGATTCTATTAAATTTAAATACTGTATTCTATTTACAATCAGGAGTGGGATGATGTCTATGCATGCCATAAGTCTCAATGCCTACTACTTTTTGCTTCAGTTCCCATATTGCATCCTGAGTGGGAGACATGCTAAAATCTGGTAAGGAAATATTACTGAACGTGTAGAAAAAGAGAATGCATTTTTATGTTGCATTAAGCTCAAATGTATGAATATGAGAAGTGCCCTGCAGAATAAATCCATCTTGTATCTGGCTTGTTTCCAGCAGTGAGCTGTCAAACACTTCCCCTCCCCAACCTCCCCCCCAAAAAAGTCCAAAGTGTGATATAAAGACCTCACATGATAATGAGCGTTCAAAGGACTATTGCTTCTAAACCTGAAATTTAACCTTGTATTATGATCCTAGGCAAAACTCAGCACTCCTGAATAGGACATAGTCACAAAAAGTCAACATGGGTTTCAGAGAAACAGGTCATGCCA
>JAIPUX010001232.1:124023611-124045346 GCA_020142125.1 Phrynosoma platyrhinos
GAGTGAGAGATGCCCAACCGCAAAGGCGCCCGCAATGCCTACTATTTCTTCGTCCTCGAAAAGCTGCCGGAGCTGAGGCGGCGGGGTTTGGCGGTGGCCGGGGTGCCCGAAGCCATCCCTTTGTGCTCCGACGACTGGGCGGTGAGGGACTGGGGTTGCTCTCTTTCTTGGTGCGTCCACACTAGGGAAATAATCCGGTTTGGAACCGTTTTGACGGCCGGGGCGCAAGGCTCTGAAATTCTGGGAATGGTAGTTTGTTGGGGTACCAGAGTGGTGCCCCAACAAACTACCATTCCCAGAATTCCAGAGCCTTGCGCCCCGGCCGTCCCCAGTGCGGATGCAGCCGTTTGTCTGTGTTTTCTCAAAGGTTCCTCTTTATAACAAATAACATGAGTATCCAGCCTTTAAACTTCCAATAGTCTCTTCAGATTTCGAAAGAGTGTGGCTTTGTGAGAGGACAGGGTGGCCAGGTGTCCTCATCTCAGAATGGAGGACAGTCAAGGGTAAAAAAAAATGGAGGACGTGACAAACCAACAAAAGCTGGAAGCACTCATAGGTCTTCTGCAAGACACCCTGCAGAAATAATTATCCAGCTTGAGACCGCTTTTACTGCCCTGGCTCAGTAGTGCTAGGGAATCCTGGGAATTGTAGTTTGTCGTGGCACCAGAGCTTGCTCTGGCAGAGAAGGTTAAACTTCTCCCAAAACTACAGTTCCCCCGAATTCCTTAGCATTGAGCCAGGGTGGTTAAAGCAATCTCAAACTGGATTGTTTCTGCAGTTTTGGGCCTTAATATAATTTAATTAGAGTTGTAGTTTATTGTGGCACCACAGCTCACTCTTGACAGACAAGGCTCAATGTCTCACAAAACTACAGTTCCTAGAATTTCCTAGCATTGAGTCAAGGCAGTTAAAGTGGTCTCAAACCAGATTTTTTCTGCAGTCTGTTTTGGACCTTAGTGGTCCATACCACTGTGCTTTCAGTGCTATGGAATCTTGGGAGCCGTAGTTTGTTGTATCACCATAGCTTTCTGACAGAGGAGGCTTAGGTCCAAAACACACTGCAGAAGTAATCCAGTTTGGGACTGCTTTAACTGCCCTGGATCACAGTGGGAGGGAGTCCTGGGAATTGTAGTTTATTGTGGCTCTAGAACTCTCTGACAGAGAAAGCTCAATGTCTCACAAGACTACAGTTCCCAGAATTCCCTAGCACTGAGCCAGGACAGTTTAAAGTGTTTCTGCAGTGCAGAAAACTAAAATTCATGTTTCTCAGTCATGCTCAAAAGGGAGGGCGTTTTGGAATTCCTTCTGGACAGAAGGCTGAAGTGGAGGACATGTCCTGGAAAAGGAGGACCTCTGGTCGCCCTGATGGGGAATCAGTTCTTTCTGGATTCAGTCCCTCTTTGTAAATAACATGAAGTCTCCAATGAATTCCTGATAAATCTCTTCAAACTGACCCTTGTGTACCTCTAGTGGTTTTAGCATTGGACTGACTCTGGAGACCAGTATTTGAATCTCCACTCACCACTGGGACATCTTGGGCAAGTCACACACTCTCAGCCTCAGAATGGCAGTAGCAAACCCCTTTTGAAGACACTTAACAACAAAAAACCCTTTGATTAGGTTCACCTTAGTGTCACCATAAGTTGGAAAGGACTTGAAGACACACTTGCACATACATCTTTATGTTTTAAAATAAAATTATCTGAGTTAGTAATAAGTAATTGGATCTGAGTTAGTAATAAGTAATTGGACAGTGCTGCTGTTCATCCAGAAAGAGAAAATAGATGTTCTTAACACTGATAAGTTTTTTTTAAAAAGAGTATCCAAAAAGTGCTGCTGGAATGTTTTAAGAAGTAGATGGGGTGTGTTAACCGTTCTGCAAACTGAATAGTATACTAAATGCAACCTGGTTTGTTCTAGTTCTCTCTCCCAGTATGTGGTTGATCTTAATGTAATTACATATAGAGAGAAAGATGCCTGAGGAAAATTTGGCACATTGTTGTTTTCCCACTCATAAGTGATTTTGTAAATGTAATTTTAAATTCCTGATACAGTACATCCATAGTGTTTGCTATCCTATAACAGCAACAGTGCTAATTGTTTGCTCAGCATTTGGCTGTGGTGAGGGAGGTTAGGAGTGAGCCTAATATCTAAACATTTGTGTGTGTGTATTTAGCTGTTACTCATGGTATAGAGTAGGATATAAAGTTAATTAAAATATCACAGTACAGCTGAACTAATGCACTTTTAAAGCTACATTTCTTGGTGAAGCAAAGGCGATTAGAATATTTAATTGGCAGGGTGGCGTTCACGTAGTAGTGAATGTTGAGGGAAATACATTGTTTAGATAAAATGATGGAAGGCTTTGATAACCTATGCTTTTACTTCTGTAGTTACTGACTGAGGAACAAAAAGAAAAATACGCAGAAATGGCTCGCCAGTGGAAAGCTGAGAAATCGAGAGTAGCAGCAGAAAAGGTAAATGGCACTATGAACCTGAAAGGGAAATGTTTTAGGATTTATATTCTCATTCTCAAGACAAGTTGCAATAATTTGAATACAGCTTCAAAAATGAAGCAACAATAATAGTAGTAGGGAACAAACTTAGATTTTTAATGTATTCGGTGGAGTCACATACTCTCAGCTTCAGGGGAAGTTAATGGCAAACCTTCTCTGAACCAGTCTTGCCAAGAAAACCTCATGAGAAGTTCATCTTGGGGTTGTCATAAGTTAGAAATGACTTGAAGACACACTACAACAAGAACAAACTGAGTGGTTTCAGTTATGGTGTTGTGGTTGTTGTAATTACAGAAAGTTATTTTTAAAGTCTTACAAGCTAGTTGGTAGTCCTTCAGTTACATCAGTCCTTTCATTACATCAGGTGTTAGCTCACTAGCAAATTAAATAGCATATAGAGCCTCTTCAGATACTACTTTCTCGGTGTCTTTTATCACGTCACAACACACAATCCCAGTCCTTCCCTTCTGAAGGTGCTGGCTTAAACCTCTCCGAAGTTCTTCTGTGCTAACTGTCCTTCCTTAATCCCTCTTCTCAGAGTTCTTCCCCTCCTATCCACGTGATAAGATTATTATTATTCTGTTTATTTATATCCCACCTTCTTCCCAGTACAGGGACTCAAAGTTGCTAACAAATTTAAAACAGTTTAAGTTAAAACAACATAAAACATTAAAAACACAAAATTAAAAAAATCATTTCAAACAATTAAAAACATTACATAATTCAAATTTAAAACTCATCAAAACAAAAACCAGCAAACCCATATCAATGTGCAAAATAAAGCAGCTTCATTTATATACTGCTTCATACCGTGCTATGCAGTGTCTAAGCGGTTTACAACTGTAAGCTCATTGCCCCCCAACAGCTGGGTATTCATTTTAGCGACCTTGGAAGGATGCAGGCCTGAGTCAAGCTGTTTACTAGCCCTGGCTAGTATTGAACTCGCAACCTCGTGGTTTATGAGTGAGTGGCTGCAGTACAGGCAGCAAAGATGGCGCCATCCTGGCCTCTAGAGAGAGAGTTCCAGAGCTTTGGAGCAGCCACTTAGCAGGCCCTTTCTCTTGTTCCCACCAACGCCCCTGAGAAGGGCCTCTCCCGATGATCTCAATACTCTGGGGGGCTTGTACAGGGAGATATGGTCCTTCAGATAGCCTGGAACCAAGCTGTATAAACCTTTATAGGTCAAAACGAGCACTTTGAATTGTGGCCAGAAACGGACTGGCAGCCACTGGAACTGTTGCAACAAGGGAGTTGTATGCTCCCTATAGCCAGTTCCGATTAACAGCCTGGTTGTAGCTCTTTGGACCAGCTGAAGTTTCTGAGCACTTTTCAAAAACAGCCCCACGTAGAGCACATTACAGTAATCCAGATGGGATGTAACCAAAGTATGTACCACCTTGGCCAGATCTGACTTCTTCAGGAACAAGCACAGTTGGCACACAAGTTTTAGCTGTGCAGAAGCACTCCTGGTCACCGCTGATACCTGGGATTCCAGGCTCAGCACTGAATCCAGAAGTACCCCCAAACTACAAGCTTGAGTTTTCAGGGGGAGTGTAATCCCATCTAACACAGTATGTAGAGAGATCTTGTAGCACCTTTGAGACTATCTGAAAGAAATTGGCAGCATGAGTTTCATAGACTTCAGTCTACTTCTTCAGCTGAATTATGAAAGCTCATGCTGCCAATTTCTTTCAGTTAGTCTGAAAGGTGCTACAAGATCTCTTTACATACTGATTCTACAGACTAACATGGCTATATCATTGAATTCCCCATCTAACACAGGCTTAATCCATATTCCCAGATCTGTCTTTTCAACTGACCAGGAGCACATTTGTTTTGTCTGGATTAAGCTTCAGTTTCTTTCCCCTCATCCAGTCTATTACAGCAGCCAGACAATGGTTTTGGACAGAAATGGCATCTTTGGAATTAGGTGGAAAGGAGTGATAGAGCTGAGTATCATCAATGTACAGTGACACCTTACACCAAAACTCCAGACAACCACTCCCAGTGGTTTCATGTAGATGTTAAAAAGTATAAGGGACAGGACTAAGCCCTGAGGGACCCCACAAGCCAATGGCTAAGGAGTTGAACAGGAATCCCCCAGCACCACCTCCTCAAGGAAAGAATGGAGCCAATATAGAACAGTACCTCCAAGCCCCATCCCAGAGAGGCGACTCAGAAAGATACTGTGGTTGATGGTATTGAAAACCACTGAGAGGTCCAACAAAACCAACAGGGACACACTCTCCCTGTCCAGTTCTCTGCATAGGTCATCCACTAAGGTGACCAAAGCCATTTCTGTCCCATAGCCAGGCCTAAAACCAGACAGACATGGGTCTAAATAATTCATCTCACCCAGGAATGCCTGGAGTTGGGAACCACCACATGCTCCAGCACCTTGCCCCAAAATGGAAAATTGAAGACTGGCCTGTAATTATCTAGTACAGTAGGATCCAGGGAAGGTTTTTTCAAAAGAGGTCTTACCATAGCCTCCTTCAGGTGTGCTGGGACTGCACTGCTGTAAAGAGTCATTAATCACTTCCCTTGCCCGCTAGTCCTCCTCTGGCCTGTTTAATAAGTTAGGAACGGCATGGGTCTAGTATACATGTGGTAGCTCTCACCTCTCCAAGGATTCTGTCCACACCCTCAGGCTGCACTAGTTGAAAAGGATCCATCAATGGTTGCATCCACCAAAACGGTATCAACTCTGACGTCTAAGTTGGAGCGAATCCGAGCAATTTTATCAGCAAATTGAACACTTTGTCTGTCCCACCACTTGTGTCATGTTTGGTTGCAGCTCACTTGGGGTCTATTCCAAAGGGGTCTCTGTCACAACACCCAGCTCTTTTGCCATGTGCGGATTTGAGCATCTGTAGATGGCCCTGCTCCATTCACCCCAATGGTGGTGCATGCATCTGGCTGTGCACATGGCATACCACCATTAAACCAATGGAACTTGAGGTCCCACAGCAGGGGTAGGCAACCTTTCCCCTTTAAGGGCCGAGGGACTTCAGCGCCCAGGAGCTATTGGCCAACATGGCTGAGGCTTCTGGGGACTGAAGTCCCTCGGCCCTTAAAGGGGAAAGGTTGCCTACCCCTGTCCCACAGTTTTGATATCTGTAGGGGCGGTGGTGGTCCGGAATGGAACCTCTGCAATGAAGGGTCGATTACCAGTGCCTGTCATCAATAACTGGCTGGATGAGTGCAGACAAATTGAAACTTAACCCAGACATGATGGAGATACTGTATTTTCCAGCGTATAAGATGACTGGGCGTATAAGACGGCCCCCAACTTTTCCACTTAAAATATAGAGCTTAAGATATACTCCCTGTATAAGACTACCCCTCTTCCGAAGAGGAGCAGCCCCGCTGCCTCAGCCTCCCCTCCTCCTTCTCTGCCTTCCTTTCTTTCCTTCCCTTCCACAGTGGGCTGCCGGTTCCTTGCTTGTCAAGGCCATGGAGGGGCCTCCATAGGGCAGGGGACAGCAGCCAGGAATACGCCCCATCCTCAACCACTGCCTTGCTTCCCTTCCTTTTCCTTCCTTACTTCCCTTAGCAGGCCGCCAGTGCCCTGGTTGTCCCAGCCACGGAGGCACCTCTGTAGGACAGGGGCCGGCAATCAGGAACACACCCCATCCTTCTCCGGGAAGCAGAGGGAGAACCGGCCGCCCAGGACCTGAGAAGAACAGAGGCCACCGGGGCTGCTTCCCGAGGCATCTGCGGAGGGCTCCCCGATGAGTTTCCCTGCCGCCCACTTCTTAAGGTCCCTCCAGGGCTATAACCAGGAGCCTGCTCCCGCTCTTCCTGCCTGCCAGGACCCTCCAGCCCGCCTCGTTTGAGCTGTTATTGTTCCCAGCTGGGTCTTTTCCCCCAGCCCCCCCCTCGCTCGCACACAGCCACCGCCACAGCTGCCTTTGGCCCACAATGACGACAGCCACTCCTTCTGCCACCCGGCATATAAGATGACCTCCGACTTTGGAGAAGATTTTCTGGGGTTAAAAAGTCATCTTATACACTGGAAAATACGATATGTCCAAAGTTAGATCAAGGAATAGGGATTCAGCCTGTACTGGATGGGGTTATACTCTCTGAAGGCACAGGTTCGCCTGTGCCTTCTTGGGTGTTCTCCTGGATTCAGTTTTGAGCCTGGAAGCCCAGGTTTTCATTTGCACAGTTAAAACTGGTGCACCATCTTCACCCATTCAATGGGGCATCAGATCTGGCCACAGTGCCACATTCCTTAGTTAACATCCTGCTTGGATTACTGTAATGCATTCTACTTTGGACTGTCTTTGAAGAGTGTACATAAACTTCAACTCATCAAAAGAGCTGCAGCCAAATTGCTAACGGGCTGGCTATAGGGATCACAGAACTTCCTTGTTGCAACAACTCCAGTGGCTGCCAGTCTATTTCCAGGTACAATTCAAAGTGCTGGTTATGACCTTTAAAGCCCTACATGGCTCAAATCCAGGTTATTTGAAAGACCATATTCTAGCCTGTGCTGTGAGATCTACTGGGGAGGCCTTCTCTCTCCCACCACCTCACAGGGACATCTAGTGGGAGAGAACACAGGAAAGTGATTTCCCCCAGGCTTTGGAACCTCCTTTCTTGATAAGTAATATCTGAAATAAGGCACTAAATCAGTTACATAATCAAGGCAACCCTGCAGGAATGGATTAAAGGTCAATATTCTGAAACCTGAGTTTTACACTAATAATTACGTTGTATTTGGGAGTTAACGTTTTCTTCCTTGATCTCACATTTTGAATTAGATGGGGGTTGAAAAGACATCTTTATACATCTTGTACTCACACCTAAAAGTTTTTATATATTACCTGCATATGGAGGTGAGTAATGTTGCATGTGTATTGCTTCATCTACAAGAACACACAGCCTTTGTGTGTAAAGTGGGAAGGGGGGCAATAAATATATTTGGCTGGTTTAGGTAAGTGAGAAAAGAGGTTACCACTGACTGAGTGTGGTTCCTGTTCTCCCTGCAATCAGGGACACTCATCACAGAATTCCAGTACTAACTGAAACCATCCTGTTCAATTTGGGATGATTTGAAGAGTGGGATTGCCATATACAGACTCCCTTATTAATATATTAAAATATTAAATGTCAGCATAGGGAGGGCTGTGTTCTCTTCAGTGAAATTAAAATATTACTGCTACCATGGAGGCTCTAAGCAGATTGTCCTATGCTAGTGATTTCTGGAATATTTGGGGATGTTTTTAGAGTGATGTGGAAGCATATTTTTTGTGAATGAACAACTATGTAGGTAACAGCCTCTGTTTCATAGCCACTATGAGAATTACTGTAGTGTATGTCACTCATGTCAAAGTTCACATACATTACACCTTCATGTTATTCTAGTGATTCAACCTAAAAAAAAAAAGCCTACTCCAGACATGATTGCAAGCAGAGTGGGATACCTCATGTGACTTCACTCATAGCTTGCAAATTCATTTGTATGGGCTCAACTTGGCTAGACAAATGATACCAAGATCAGTATTCTGTGTCTATAACTAGAGATGAAGTTGCTTTGTTCAATACAGTACATAAAGAGCCCTGGTGGCGCAGTGGTCAAATGCCAGTACTACAGCCACTCACTCACAAACCACAAGGTTGTGAGTTCAATCCCAGCCAGGGGGCCAGGGTCAACTCAGCCTTGCATCCCTCCAAGGTGGCTAAAATGAGTATCCAGCTTGATGGGGGCAATTGTAGTTTACAACTAGTTTACAGTTGTAAACCGCTTAGAGACTGTTCACTGTGGTATGAAGTGGTATATGAATGAAGCTGCTATTGCTATAATGTGATGAATTGTCTCAACATTATTTTTTCCCTCAGTCATCCAGCCAAGTTCCAGCACCTCTTCCCACACAAATCCAGGAAAGAGTGCCTACAAACCTCATCAGACCACTTCAGAAGTGTGATCAAGGTAAAATTCATTATATATCTTTCCAGCAGTTTACCTGTTTTTTATGTTCTGGATAGATACAAACACAACTATTTTTTGTGACCTCAGGAGAGTTGTACGAATTATGAAGACTGTAGGAAAGAAAGTGCAGAGCGGAGCACTTCTAGTAAAGAGTGTGTGAACAATCTGAAAATAATCTGATGCAGTTGCTATCACATTATTCCTTAAAGACCCAAAATCTGGAGTTTCCATGATACACCTTGTATTCTGTTGATGTTTGAACGACTGCTTACATCAGACAGTGTATAAAATATAAATCAAAGGCAGCTTTTGAACTTCAAGGACATTTTGTCAGTAGCCAAAGGCTCTGTATTCCAGTGTTCTTTTCACAGTATCCTGTGGGAAGTTGGCCAGCAGGACATGAGTACAGCATCTCACACCTAGTGTCCAACAACAAGTAGACAGACATATATTGCCTCTAGAACAAGAGGGGAATCTGTCTGTCAGGGCTAAGAGCTGTCAACAGTCCCATCTTCTGGGAGTTTTGTCCAAATCCTCCCAAAACTGTTCATACATGTGGCTATTGTTATATCAGATATAATATATCTTGTGATATTGAATTCCAGAATTTAACTGTGCTGAATGAAGACTTTTAAACTGTCATGAATCTTCCACTATTCCACTCCTTTGGTTGTCCCAGGATTTTTTTATGAGAAAGGAGAAAAAGCAGTTCTCTGTCTGTTGTCTTCACACTATGCCAATTTTGTATATAATTTTGTATCAGGTCTCCTAGCTGTTCTAAGCAGTTCTAAATAATAAGATGGTTGTTGTAGTGTTTTGGATATTTTGGATGGTGATTTCTATGTCTTTTCCAATGCTACATTATTTCTTTTCTTTTTTTATAATACCATGCATAGTATTTGAAGTATTTCCCTAATGGCTATATGACATTTGCAGTTTTGTTTCTTTTTAAATTTTTATTTCTGTCCTTAAGCCAATCAACATTTTACCCTTTTCTGTTCTAGTTTGTTGCATTTGCCATTATTTGCCTATAGCTAAAAACAATAAATATTATGGCCACAAGAAGTACATACAATGAAAAGTGATAATCAGTTAACCACTTTTTGGTCAGCTATATTATTTGTTGGGCAACATGATTAAAAAAACACTTAATACAAGTACTAATGAAATTAAAAAGCAACTGGGCAACAGCAGTAAGGTGAAATGGTGAAATCATTCTCAGGGACAATGGCAGTAGCACCATAGCTAACACTTGTTAGTTCTGTGCAAAAGGAGGTGCAGTAAACCCCTTTGAATGTCTTTTATCATTTAAAAAAAATACCCTATGATGACACGATCCAAAATGAATCAAGACATGACCAGCTGAAGCATGAATCAGGAAAGCTAGAAATAGTAAAACAAGAAATGGAAGATACAAACATTACAATACTCTGGATTTGTGTGCTAATGTGGACATAAGTGAAATAATTGTAGTGTTTTATTGAGGAAATAAAAATCTTAAACGGCAGCCTTAATAAAGATATAACAAAAACAGTCAGAATATATGCAAAGTCTGACTGAATCATGTCAATAAAGACTTCAGGAAAATCTGATCAGTATAACCATGATCCAAGTTTATACTCTGACTACAAAGGAAAAAGTAGAAATTGAAAGATTGTGCACTGGAATCTAGGAGGAAACTGACCCACCAGAACAGGATTTGTTGTTAATCTTAGGTGATTGGAATGCAAAAGTAAGAAACAGAACAGAACTGGGAATTGTAGGAGAATTTGCCTAGGTTCAAGAAATGATGTGGGCAAACAACTGAATTTTGAAAGACCAACATTTTCATCGCATACACATTTTTAAAGCAACCAAAGAAGTGACTGTATACATAGATGTCTCCAGATGGCAAATATTGAAATGAAATAGATTATATAATTTGAAGCAGATGATGGAGATGCACCATTCTCTGCAAAACAAGACTAGGCATAGATTGTAGCACAGATCATGAACAGCTAAAGATGAAGACTAAAGCAAGCATCATGCCAAAATATAACAATGAAAAACATCCCTATAGAATTTAAAAATAATATAAAAATGAGTTTGCACTATTAAGTCTAGTTGACCAGGAACCTGGGCTGAATCCAAGGACATTGTCAGGGAAACAATATATGCAGTATTGCTTCAATATAATACAATATAAGCCTCACTGGATGACAAATGAAACTCTTCAAGCAGTTAAGGACAGGTGATAGGAATAGAGTTAATACTGTCCCCTGTGCTTTCAGTATCTAGCTGAAGCTGCTGGGAGAGATCATCTGCAGCTTTGGTTTGGGTGTCATTAATATGCTGGTAATACACAGCTCTGTCTCTCCTTTACAACTGATATCAAAGAAGCTGTGATAGTATTGAATTATTGCCTACAGTAAAGGCTGGATGCAGATGAATACACTGGCATAATCCAGAAAAGGTGGAAGTGATGCTGCTCAGTAGGAAAATAAACCTGGCACTCGCATTATAGCCTGTTCTGGGTGGGGATGCTATCCCTCTGAAAGATCAGGTTCGTATCTTGGGGAGGGCAGGTGCTCTTGGACCCAGTGCTGCTCCTAAGAAACTAAGTTGCTGTGGTGGCCAGGAGCATCTTTGTACTACTTCAGCTGGTTGTACTACTTCAGCTGGTGCACCAGTTACACTCTTTCTTAAGAAAGGTAGGTCTTGCCACAGTATCTTAGGGACTGAATAACTGCCAGAAATAATCCAGCTTTAGACCACTTTCACTACCTTGGCTCAGTGCTAGGGAATCATGGGAACTGTAGTTTATTGTGGCACCAGAGCTCTCTGACAGAGGAGGCCCAGTGTCTCAGAAAAAAACTACAGTTCCCATGATTCCCTAGCATTGAGCCATGACAGGACAAGTGATCTCAAGTTGGATTATTTCTGGCAGTTGTTCATGCCTTTAGTGTGAGGCTGCCCTTGAAAAGTGTCTGGAATCTGTTAATGCAAAATGCAAGATCCAAACTAGTGTCAGCTATGCATTTTAGAGATCATATAATACTAGTCCTGCAAGAACTACATTGGCTTCCAGTTTGCTTCCAGGCTCAATTCAAGATGCTGGTATTGACTGATAAAGCCCTGCCAAAAATTTAAGATCTTCAGATGAGGCCTTGTTGCACTTCCCAATACCTTATGAAGTTAGGTTAATGGATACATGTAAAAGAGCATTGATTTGACTGTGGAACTCCTTACCGGAGAAGGTAGGCTGCCCCCATGACTTTTATACTTCTGGTTGGCAATCTAAATAGTGCTGTTATGGTATTCAGTGTTTGAAATTTCTGTTTTAACTGTTTCAGAACTGGATTCTAGCATTGTTTTTAGATTTTAGGAGTTTTAGAAAAGCATTTTAATGTGTTTTATCCCTGAATTTTTTAAAATTGTTTTTTATGTGTTCATTAGCTCAGGAGCCCTTGTGGGCTGGGAGGCAATACAGAAATACTTTAACTAAATAATAAAATAAAATAAGAAAAGAGGGCTTACTGTGATTTGTATATCCAGATACATCCCAACATATTTTGATGCCTGAGGCCCCCAGTCATCCAAATTAAGCTGTAAAATACCAACAATATTTTGATACAAGAAGTAGAAAGCCCAGCAATCTTTTTCCCTGTTAATAAAAAAATACAATAATAAGTGAATAAATAATAATTTGCTGTGCTTTCATGGTAGTCAAACACTGCTGTCTCAGGAAGCTCCTTCACGTCTGATGGTAGGACCATTCTGTATGAATCAGAACATTCCTTTACTCATGAGAAAATCATTGGTCAATTACATGGTGTTTCTTGTATGATTATTTGACTGTGGTTGCTTGAAACTAGCAGCAGCTCTAACAATGAATTTTATTTCATGTTGCATAGTTCACAATGTTTCTTTGACTTCTGCGCCTTCTAATCTGCAGTCTTGGGCAGTATGGCCAGCTTTAGTAATATGGCATTTTCTTCTCATAAATTTATATAGGCCAGAAACAGATGGGGGGGAAATGATGCCTTCAGCATGGTTTGGGGGCATGGTGATTAGATGACACACACACACCACCCCCCAGTCACACTGGAACTGCCATAGGCAGCCCAAAAAGGAGCTGATACTTTCTACTTCTTTCTGCAACCCATTTGGGACTGCAGCAGTGGGGGCCCTCAGGGCAGTGACACTTCTGGCCACTCCTTCCTGTTTGTCTATTTTGCCCCATAGTTTCTTCTCGATTTTACTTCAACTAACCTAACAGTCAGTTGCATATATTTGTGTGCATTTATCCTATTGATGACATAGAACAGGGGTAGGCAACCTTTTTGAGCCGGTGGCCGGGTTGCTGTCCCTCAGACAATTAGGGGGCCGAAGCACCAAAAATAAATAAATTTAAATTTAAATTTAAATTTTAAAAAATATGCATGTGCATTCTCTCAGCCCCAGAAAAGCCATGGTAAAACCTCTGTGGAGATTTTGCCAAGAAAACCCCAAGAACAAGTAATAACAATAATCAATATCATCATGATGGGGGGGCGGCAGCAGTGGCGGCGGCAGGACTGGCCTGGTGCTGGTCCAAAGGCCTCGGGGGGCCGCATCCGGGCCTTAGGTTGCCTACTCCTGACATAGAATGTATTTATAGTATCCAATAATATACAGTTATAGTAATTTGGGATGACTAACTGCTATGGCTCTATTCTACAAATTCTGAAATTTGTATTTAGAAAGTGTCTTGAATTCTGTGTTAGGGTACTGTAGTTCAGGGAATGCAACAGAGCTCATTAGGAGAGAATTTTACTTCTTTCAAATCCAAGAATTTAGCTTTGTTGTTTGCATGGTTTACAGAACTCTTTCCCAGAATGTAAGCCTCCTTGGATCCTACACCAGGAAAAAGGCAGCATATAAATCCAAACAAATGTTGTTCTGATTCCTCCGTCTAGATTTTGAAGAGCTTTAATATGAGCTGTATACAATGTTAGCATCACAACAAAGCTTTTTTATTGTATTACTTGCTATTATATTCTTTTGTTCAAAATCATCTTCCAGTTATGTGTGAAACCTCATTCTACTTCCTGAATATCTTGAGTCATGGAGTGCTGCCCCCTCATTGCAATCAACGTTTTCTCCCTTGTGAAATTGGCTGCGTCAAATACTCTCTTAAGAAAGGCATAATTGCAGACTTTCATCATTTTATAGATCCTGGTAAGTTTTGAGAAACTGAGGGAAATGAATTTATTTTCCATATGTATGTGGAGAAAGTTTTTTCAGTCCTATTTTAACAAAAGGATTCAGTAGATACATTGCTGATAGTGAGCAATTTGCAGCTTAACAGCATCATTTGGTAATGTATTTAATATCAATAAACAGCCACCTTTGTGCATAATGCTGTCAAAGCAAGGTTCTTGTGCAACTCTGCGTTCTATAAACTTGTCTCTGGGGTACCTAGATAGTAGTTAATTTACAAAAATATAAATTATATTTATATATAATTAATATATATAAATTATATATATTAAGAGAAGACAATTGAACACAAATCCCATTCTTTCTATGAAATCAAAATACTGTATTTTGTAACAGGTAATAGACTGAGAAAACACTATGAAATTCATGTGGTTGCCATAAGTCCACAGGTAACTTGAAGGTAAACACACACACAAAATAGCTTGGCATCACTATATTTATATTTCTGTATTTTTCTGGTCTTCTGCAGGAGAGGTGCCACGAGGTTTTCGTTTTCATTGCCAGGCTGCAGGTAGTTATTTACCAAGAAGGTTGGAAAGTGATTCATATGTATTCAGTAAATGGTGTTCAGTGTATTACAGCACAGACATCCTGGCATGCTTTACTTAAATTTTTAATGTAATGTGTCCTGAGTAACATTGTGATTCTGGTCATAATCAGCTACCAACTAGAATCTTTTTCTCTTGTTTCCAGTCTGATACATGTCATTTGGGATGTATAATAATGGTTAAATTGGTTTTATTGCATGTTGTCCAGAGATCATGTGTTACAGAATGGGGTACACATATTTTAATAAAAATAAATATATTGATTTGAGATTGCATAAGACCCATGGGAGAGCCAGTGTATAATAGTGGTTTGGATGTTGTAATAGGACTTGAAGACCAGGGTTCTAATCCCTGCTTGGGCATGGAAACCCACTGGGTGATTGTGGACAGGTCACACACTCAGCTTCAGAGGAAGACAATGACAAAAAACCCTCTGAATAAATCTTGCCAAGAAAACCTAATTGTAGGTTCACCATAAGTTGGAAACATCTTGAAGGCACACAACAACAGTGATCTATGGATACCATCCTTTCTTGAACCCCAACTATATTCCCTATGTATATTTTGTGAATATTTCTTTTAATGGTAGCTAAAATATTTTAAAATTAATATTGCATAGAATAGTGTTCTAAACTAATGAAAACCAGTAACTTTTAAGCTATGTAGTTACCCAAATCAGCATCAAGTAGATGCCCCAATTCTAAAAATTCCCTTATGTGCTGACTAAACAATTTTCTTATTACCCATGAGGTTGGATTGACTTGTTTCCTTTTTAAATAACACAGAGCCAAGTTCTTAAAGGAAATGGTTAATCCTTTTTTAAATTTTAAAAAGGAGGGATTATTTATTCATTTAGTTTATGTTTGTGCCTTTGTGCCAACTCAAATGTACAGTTATCCTGTACATGATGGGATTTTGACAAGGTTTAATCAGAGAAAGTTTGCCATCGCCTTCTTCAAATGCAGAAAGAGTGTGATTTGCTCAGTGTTTTCAGTGGCTGAGTGAGGATTCAAACCCTCATTTCCCAGAATCCTAATCCAGCACTCAAACCTCACTACACAGCATGGATTCACAAGTATTAGATGTTGCTATGCTTAAATTGAATGTGTATAGCTATCTTTTCTTCTGAAAGATACTAGCTAAAGACACCAACTTTTTTCTATTAGGTGATGCTACACATAAAATTCCTTTATCGGGATTTGCAACTACAGATCCTTCTGTTGTGTTGCGTGAATTGTACACCTTCATCCAGCCACGTTGGGGTTCCTGGCCACCAGTATATTGTAAGGTGCAGTATAACATTTTCAGATGTTGCTTCATAAAAGGGAAACAGAAATCTCCATCCCAAGGCTTATTTTTTCACAAGTAATTAGTAACATCTGAACAGGTCTACTAATAAAGGTCCCCTCACAGCTTTCTGACATTAACAAATAGGTGTCTATCCAGTTATTAGCCTCAGTAGTGTAAATGCTGTTTGCAAAGCTTACACTAGTGCAGCCTAATATGAGTCCACTTTAAGGGTTAGAGTTAGGGAATCATGGGAACTGTCTTTTATTGTGGCACCAGAGCTCTCTGACAGAGAAGGCTCAATGTCTCAGGGGAAAAAAACAGTTCCCATGACTCCCTAGCACTAACCCTAACCCTTAAAGTGGATTCAATTTGCACTATTTCTGGCCATCTGCAAAGGCCCTAAGATAAAATGCCATTCTTGAATTAGGCAAAGAAGATAAAAATCAATTATTAAAAAAATCAGATTTCTAAATTCAATTTCATTTAGTTTCTTAGAAATGAGTGAATGATATTGTTGCATTTATACTTAACTTTTGAGTTTTTTGTTGTTAACTGCTACCAAGTCAACTTCAATTTATGATGACTCCATGAATGAGAGACTTCCAAGTTACCTTATCATCAACAGTTCTGCTCAGATATTGCAGACTCAAGGCTGTGGCTTCCTTGATTGAGTCTATCCATCTGGAATGCAGTCTCCCTCTTTTCTTACTGCCTTCTACTTTTCCAAGTATTAATTATCTTTTCTAGTGAGACATCTCTTCTCTTCTCCAAATACATCCAAAGTACAATAGTCTCAGTTTAGTAACCTTGAATTCTAGGGAGATATCATGATTTGTTCTAGGACCCATTTATTTGTCTTTTTAGTAGTCCACACTATCCCTAGAACTCTTCTCCAGCACCACATCTCAAATGAGTTTATTTTTTTTCCTGTCAGTTTTTTTCACTGTCCAGCTTTCATAACCATACATAGAAATGGGAAATAAGATAGCATGAACAATTCTAACTGTAGTATTCAATGATATATCTTTGCACTTAGGATCTGGTCTAGTTCCTTCATAGCTCCCCTGGTGAATTACCTACCAGTGAAACATAGACATTCATGTAATTTTTTTATTTCAAAAGCTTTAGTCAGCCTAACTGCCAGCTTAATTTCTTTGAAAATTAGAAGCTTTTAATTTGTTTTTCTCAATTGTGGTAAGTCACTTGTATAAAGGCAAGATGAATAAAAAAAGATTTAATTCAATAAAATGATTACTATTGTGGGTGTGTACACATGCATACACATGTGAGATTTAGATCAAGAAGCATACCCTTCTTATTGATGCAAAATATACTGTTCCTTGATTTGTAAATTAATATATTTTTGGTAATACATTTGTACTGTTTATCAACAACTTTGTGGATTATCAGTGGCAAGTTTGATGTAAATCAGTTTTCTCTTGATTAAAATCATCCTTGTGTTGAAAACGCCTAATCAGGTCCCATGTATTCCTCTTCCTGCAAGTGGAGGACACACTGAAGGGATGTAAAAAGAGGAGCAGAAAGGATCCACATTGGTTCTGCACTTTTAAAACTTGTCTATAGATATCTTGGAATTAAATGTATGCAATAAGATGACCTCTCATTTCTGACTCTATAGTTACTATGGAGTTAAGAGGAATGGAATATAAATTATTTCCAATTCTCCGTGTTAGAATCTTCTGTTAAGAGATCTGTTTGTGCTACAGTTGAAGCAGATATCCAACATTAGTAATGAACAAGAAGATTTGCAGTTTTTTTAAGTCTTTGTGAGAAAAGCAAACGTGATTTGTATAAGCAGCCATAATGGGCTCAAAATATGAGGTTTAAGGATAAAATTCTATTATATAATTGGATGTTTAAATATCACCTTGTATTTTTGCAGTCTGATGACCAATTTAAAGTCAGTTGGTGCTTGAAGCACATGGCTAAGAAAGCAGGTGAGAAAAAGATACTTTCTCATTCAACACAAAGGATGTCAATTTATGAAATATACTTCCTGCTGCTTCTAAAACTATTTTCTCCAATAGGTACTGTAAATCATCTGGAGATTCTCAATGTGGAGGATCTTATTATAGAGTTGTATTATCAGAAGCTTCAAAAAGAGCCTTCTAAGACTTGGGTGTGTAACACATTGGATGCTGCCAAGTGGGATTATTCAGCCAATACTAGGTATCACCCTCTTCATATTCTCATATTTTGATGCTGTTTATGAAGCTTACTACACTGAATTGTTCACTAAATCAGTAGTATTTGGTAAACCCTTAAATTCCCCACAGTACATTTTAAAATTTGCAGACTAAAACTAGATGAGTTTATTTCACTATAGGAACAGACCTGGTCTATATTAGACCAATGTCTGAATAAGAGAATTGTCTGAATGTAAAATGTGTTGCTTTGAGCACATGTAAGGAATGGCAGTAAAAACTCCTAAGAAAGTGTACTTCATTGCACTCCTGTTTTTTTTTTTTTTAATTGATTGTATACATATTGTTAAATGCCTGACAGTTACTGCTATTTTCCAGCCTTCTTACTGGAACGACGACTGTTCTAGTAAACATTTTAACTTTGTTGGTAGCCGTTCATTGTTAAGGCCAGTATCCAGTGTCAATTGCTTCTTTATAATCACTATTATATAGTGCAAGAAATACCATTCAGAAACTATTTCTTCAAATAAGTTAAACCAACATAATTTGCTTTAAAAGAACACCTTTTTAAAGAACAATTATTATTTAAGCTAGTGGCCATAACATCTGACCTGCATTTTTGCTATTTAATTTTCTGCTTTAGTCCTATATTGGTGTAGACTTACACCATATAAGCTACCAACTTTCAACATAATTCCCAAAGTTTTATTGAAAGATGTAAATCATATTAAATCTTAATAAGTTTTGATTGTTAATGTTATAGAACATTAAAATATGGTTGATCAAGCTTTCTAATACATAAATAATGTTTCAGGATATTAATACAATAAGCAGGATTCAATTTAAAAAAAAATCATTAGTGATTTATTTATTTAAACCAAAAGAACTTGGGGGGGGGGGGATATTGTTATTTTAAAATTTTGGTTTCAACCCCAACCCAATCCTGCTTCATTGACTTCATTGGTAACTGCACTGTGGTTCCTATTTTGGGACAGTTATTTATGGCATGAAGGCAGGATGTAAATGTAAATACATTTAAAAATAGTAATTGATAAAGCGATCCTCATTTTTTGTATATAAAGCAGACTTTAAAATTATTCCTTTTAAAAAAAACTACTTATTTTATATTCAGGTTAAAGTGATCAAACAACATTGTAGTCTATGTGTTAGCTGCTTATTACTGCTGTGTAGGTTGTCTTGCTTTCTTTTAAACAATCATATTTTGGTCACAGAGGAAAATTCCAAACATGTATGTGCTTTTTTAAAAAAGCATGGTGCTAATTTGTTTCAGCAAGAACCATTAGTTTAACGTGGTCATAGTTAATTGAAAAGTATGAATTTACCTTGAGTTTTGTGATCCTGAAATCTTTCGAGAGGGTTTTGCAAGGCACTGTTGTATAGAAAGAACATGGAATGTGGAAGGCATTGCAGTTTCTTGAAAATACAAATGGCAGGGCTTACGGGGGAAACTGTTAATCCTTTTTTATTTCATTTGACTTTTCCATGTCACCCTTGCATGGTCAGTATGTTTGTGTCATGGTAACATTCCTTATAACCATGGGGAAAAAACCCAAATCATTGGTAACATTTTTTCTTATGCTAATAGTTTAGATAGTTAAAATTAAAGTCCTGAAAATATTTTATTCTAATTCTAAATTATGGAGTAGATGAAAAAACTTTATTTTTCTGTAACAAAAAATATTCTCTCACTATTTTGGTTGTTAGCCCCCTGGGTTCTTTGGAGAAGAATGGGATATAAGTAAAATTAATAAGTAATTCTGAAGTTGAGATAAAAATATGGTTTATACTTAGGTGCCAGTGGCATGAAGAAAATGATGTACTATTCTGTGCCCTTGCTACATGCAAAAAAATTGCGTGAGTATAAAATAAAGTGAAAAATTTAGAAAGCTTTTATGCCTTATGAAATAAAGTAGTAGATTCTTAGAATCACCATTAACATTATTTGCAAGATAACATTGTTGGGAGTCACCTTGTCTATCTTCAAAGCATAATCTGTGATTTTGTACTCTTAAATAGAAAGAAATACAAGCTGTCTAGAGAACCAGCATGATGTAGTGATTTGGGTGCTGAACTAGGATTGTGGAGACCAGGGTTCAAATCCCTGTTTGGCCATGGAAACACACAGGGTGACCTTGGGCAAATCATACACTCTCAGCCTCAGAGAAGAGCAAAGGCAAGCCCTCCCTGAACAAATCTTGCCAAGAAAGCTACACAATAGGATTCACCTCAGGGTTGCCATAAGTCAGAAATGACTTGAAAGCACACAACAAGAAGCTGTCTGCTTTTATGGTAACTTGGTGACAGCTCATTTGGACTCATGTAACACACTCTGTGTGGGGCTGCGTTTGGAAATTTTTCATAAACTTTAGTGAGCCCAAAATACTGGCCAGAATGCTAACTGGAGCCAGTTAATAGGGGGAATGTGCCTCCCTTCATAAAAAGCTTCACTGTCTACCAGTTTGTTTCCGGGCACAATTCAAAATGCTGGTTATGACCTATAAAACCCTACATAGCTTACGTCAAGACTGTCTGAAAAGCCATATCACCCCCTGTGAGCCTACCAGAATTTTAAGATCTGTCAGAAAGGCTTTGTCTCAGTCCTGCCACCATCACAGGCTTGTTTAGCGAGCCATTTCAGTGACTGCGCCCGTCCTTTGTGTGAAGCTATACTAGCCCCTTCCCTGCTTTTCTTTGCCAGCAGACAAAAGAGCTTTTTGTTTAAGTAGCTTTTAATGTATAAACAGGGAAGCTTATTGCCATGTCTTACCTTTCTTTTTAAATGTGTGTCTTTTAAATTTAAATTTATATTGTATGTGATGTATATGTCTTTTAAATGTATATTGTATGATGATTTTAATTGATGGTTTTGAAATTGTACTGTTTCTTCAGTGACCTTTTCTGGGAGCTGTTTTGGGTCCTACTTTGGGTGAAAGGAGGCATACAAATGATATAAATACATATAAATAAATAAAATATCTACTATTAGAAGAACAGGATTTTAAAGCTTTTTTCAACAAGACCAAATTGATTCTGATTTCATTGTATAGACCTTTAGTTATATATTATCACCAAAAAGGTCTCTGAATTGCTGTTGTATTTAAAGGAGGAATTGGTCTTGCTGTTGCAACAGTGGTTTCATTTAGTTCAATATATTCTGGAGTGTAAAATGCGACACTGAATGGTGAGAAGCACCTCCCTTCTTACTCCATATCTCCAGACTCAGAAAAAGTGTGTATAGTATCTCCATGTTCCTATCTTCACATACTCCTTTCTATGCCCACTTGTCACTGTACTTACTCCATCCACCTGTTTAGCCTCTCTTGAAGGTAATCCGTTGTTACTGAGGAGGTCTCATTCTTTGCTCCTCATGGAGAAGATGCATGAAGTCCCAGTTTTTGTGAACTCCCATTGCTTTGTTGGTTCAGGAAGGAACTATCTTTATCCATAGTTGAACTGCTTCTTTCTGCCCACCATAGCTTATCTCTTTTAACACTCCAGCCTGGCAAAGTTCATATTCCTGCGTTTCTTGGTCTTAGGAGTATTCTTAACTTCCATATGTGTATTGTACAAGTTTGTAGCTTTGGGATTTCAGGATTTCTCTGCAATATATGAAAATGATAAAACTTTTGTCTTCATTTTGTTCTGTCCATTTATAGATACTGCATCAGCAATTCGCTAACAAATATGTATGGCATACAGCTAACTGAATCTCATTTACCCCTGCATGAAAACAACTCCAAAAAACCAGTGAACCCTAAGATGGTCATACTGGATGCGGGACGTTTCCAGGTCAAATTTCTTATTTAACAAACTGCAGTTTCTAATATAGCAGGTTTCCCAACCTGGTACCTTCAAAATGTTTTTGATTAAAACTCTCATCCATGACTATTTGTAATGCTGCTTGGGGCTGATTGGTATGAAAGACCAAAACATCTGGAAAGCATCAGCTTAGAAAATGCTCTTGTACAGTTACCGTATTTTTTGGCATATAAGACGCATTTTTTCTTCCCCAA
>JAIPUX010001232.1:124054815-124070050 GCA_020142125.1 Phrynosoma platyrhinos
CGGCTTGGGGCCGGTCCTGCCGCCGCCGCGCATGAGCATGGGTGCCATTTTGGTGTCCAAAATGGGGCTTGCGCACGCATGCACATGACGCAGGGCGCCATTTTGGAAGGCTCAATGGCACCAGCGCCATGCGAATACGGACGCTGCTGCTGCCGCCGTTGGGCATTCCAACATGGCGCCCGCCATTGTGCACATGTGACCCCTGACTTAGGGAGCGACACGTGGCACCATTTCAGAAGTCCCAACGGCACCGTGCACATGCGCACGCCACCGTTACGCGTTACAAAATGGCACCCCCCACGTGCACACATATGCGCATGACGGTGGGCATCATGCGCGTACATAGGCTCCCATCACCATTCCCCCCCTCCCGGCCCACAGCAAAAAAAACGTTGCCAACCTCTGCCCTAAGTCGTTCCTCATAGGGCTTGGTTTCCAGACCCTTCACCATTTTAGTTGCCCTCCCTTGGACATGCTCCAGTTTTTCCACATCCTTTTTGAATTGTGGTGCCCAGAACTGGACACAGTATTCCAGGTGAGGCCTGACCAAAGCAGAGTAGAGTGGCACTATTACTTCTCTTGATCTAGACCAGGGGTAGGCAACCTTTTTGAGCTGGGGGCCGGGTTGCTGTACCTCAGACAATTGGGGGGGGCTGAAGCATCAAAAACAAACAAACAAATAAATAATTGAACAAATCAACATATTGAACAAATCAACAAGTTAAAACATCTTAAAGCGTTTTCAAAAAGTGAAATCACCATCTTTTTGATGGTGAAAGCCTTTCATGATTCAGCAAAAAATACAGTGCCTGTAGGCGCAGAGTAGGGGAAGAATCTGTGTCTTTCTATCTTGATAACTATAAAATAACATTTGAGTTCTGTAGAGCTAGTTTCCACTATTTATTTCTTCTTACATTCTCATGAGATATGGGTGATCTTGAAGTAGATTTAGTTTATAAACTGACAGAAGTTCATTTTTTTCTTAGGTCATTATCCTACTGGAGTGAAGGCAATCTGTGAACCACCTACTAGATGCGGAAGAGGAATTGCACGTTTTTTTGGAAGCATCTCCAAGCAGTCCAGCAGCTAGATGGTCATATTAAAGCTCTTTTTTAAAGCCAGAACAGCTCTTTTTATGATCCCTGACATCTTTGAGAATTCAAAGTCATTACATTTCTGTATTTTTCATATTAGATGTTTGTTAACCTTAGTGGAACGAGGGGGAAAATACCAGTTCCATTGTTTAACATTTTTTTAAATGCAAAAAAGTAAGAATACTTTACGTTGTCCTTGAGCAAATTGCGAATAAAATATTTCTCAGTGCCTAGGAAAGTTCTATGGAAATTAGAGAAGATTACATGAAGTGAAACCAGTAGGAAAGCTTTCTTAAACAATGTCTTTATTAGTGAAGACTGTGAATTTTGCAGAGAAAAAACGTTTACGACTGGTACCCCATGGTAACAAACTTTGCCTAAAGCATAGGAGCCCTTCATTTGCCATTACTATTGGTTGCTTTAATATACCAATCCATTCGCAAAGGTTTTGATATGCTATGAAGTGTATTGTCCAAGGTGCAAGGTTTTATTATAGAAGAACTTAAATTAGCCAGGTACTGTGCAAAAACAGAATCAAAGAGGTAGTTGTGGTAGTTAAAGAAAGAAAGAAAGCTTCTCTCACACCCCACTCACTCACCTCACCAATTTTTTAAAAAAAACTTCTCAAGTAGAAGAACAATGTAATTACTTTTTTTATTTTTTTCATCTTTCCTTAAGGTCATCCAAGTCATTAAGCATTTGTAATATTTAGGTTGGTCTTAAACACGACCAACAAGCTTTGCTATAAATATATAATGTGTTCTGTGCATGTTTCTTGATGTCCAAATACAATGTTTTTATGTTACATGGAGAACAGGAAATCAGTGACTGTAGAGTTCCTTTATCGATAGGAATGAAACAAATTTAGAAATAATTTAAGATATTTGAAAGACAAGCGTTTGTTAAAAAAGTGTTTTCAGCTGAAAGAAATGTATCACAGGACAATATTTCTATATAAAATAAGGATATGTGACAAAGGACCAATATGTGAAATGGATAACTGCGCATAACAGCTGAATCTGGTTTTCTTTTTCTAAACAGGAAGAGGGGTTAACCTTTTCCCTCCCCCAACTGAAGATGTCATGAAAATCCCTCCTAAGCACTTACTTGCCATGAGAAGAAAGCTAGTAATGGTGTGGGGTGTATTTAGCCCCCTCTCCCGTGGCTCCCAAATTCCCAATTTCATTGCCCCTCCTTTTCAGTTTTTATTTAGCAGTACAAAAACTGTGTGTAAAATATGATTGCACATATCACATCTTGCTTAGTTTGACCTGATATTACTATTTTAAATTGTCATTAATAATTAACATGTTTTTTGTTTGTTTTTCTGAGAACTGTTAAGACAGTATGCACTCTCAGGATAGAGAGACTTGTACAGCAGAAGTTCCAGTCAGACTGAAATAGAAATAAGTTTTAAATATGCTTAAAAGTTTAAAAGTATAAACCTGTTGTCTTTGGATCAATCTTCCATCTTATACTGTCCTTTACCATTACTTGTTCAGTCTGCCGACAAGCGACTTTAAAACACATATGCACACACATATGTTAGTTAAAAATCATTAGGTTTGTGCATAATGTGCTCCACTCGAACTCTGCAAGAAAAGATGTGATATTCCTTGTGGTCTCATATGACCCACACAAATGGGGTATTTCTGCCTTCGTAATAATAGATCATTTGAAACCTTCTAGAGCTGATGCAAGGGTTGTGGTAGCCCCATCCACACATCTAACATACTTGCCATTGAAAGCCTTGGTTCCATGGACACTGGAGGAGGAGCCAAGGTTCTAAGAAGGCAGGGCATGACAAGATGAGGATGGACATGAGTTTACAGATGACCACCAAAAGAACAAAGTTACAGGTAAGTAACCTGTCTTCCTTTTTCATAGTCTGTATGATTCGCCCAAATAGGAGACTAGCGAGCTACTAACAAGAGGTGAGAGTGTCATGCCACACAGAAAAAAAGAATATAGCCCTGACAAAAGCTACCTCTGTCTGAGATCTGGTGTCCAGTCTGTAAAAAGAAATGAATGTTGATGGTTGAGACCACATAGCTCTACAGATTTGCACCACGTACTCAACTGAACAGGCTGGCCACTTGAAGTAAAGCCTCTAGTAGCTTGTCCCAAATCTCAAGACCAGAAAACCTGTTTCTGAAATTCTGCTTTCTGAAATGTTATGACTGAAAATCCAAGTCATAATATTTTCTTGAGAATTTGTAAGACTGGAAAGCAATCCATATGCCACAGCATGGAGAATTGGCATCTGGTGTTGCCACCTTCCCTCAAATCTTTTCCCTTTCATGGACATGTTGAGGAGCTGTTTCTGCTAGTCTTAGCCTCATTGCTGCCTTAAGCATGGGTGGGGGAAATCTGTCCCATAATGTTTTGACCAATAGCTTTTTTGTTAAATGAACCCATGGGACATCTTAGAGATCTAGTTCACTTTAACTCACAAGCATAGTTCTGGATGCACATACTGATTTTTCAATTTAACAGGTGTTGACTGAAGTTTGCTGTTACAGTGGGCACTTGGTATCTGCAGGGGCCCCTGTGGATACCAAGATCCATGGATGCTCAAGTGCCATTAAATACAATGGATAGTAAAATCGTGCCCCTTCTGTAAAATGGCAAAAGCAAGATTTGTTGTTTTTTTCACACCGTGGACGTTTCAATCCGTGGATAAAATATCCATGGATATGGAGGGCTGACTGTACTAGCTGGAGACCCACATTCAGTTCCTCTTAACAGTATCATGCCATGAAAGCTGATTGTTATCAGGCAAAGAATGAAAGTAGTTGCCACTCATTATTTTGTCCTTTCTCCTGTGCTGATGTGAAGGATAAATAGGTGAGTTGTATGGGAACTGAGTTTGAGACTTTGATATCTCCTCAGTTATCTGATGAGTGATAAGTTACTTAATAGTTTCTAGCTTTCTATTGCAAAAGTTTGAATCTGAAGTCAATATGTTAAAGCAAAGGAGCTTCATTTATGTACCGCTTCATATCGCGCTATGGGATGTCTAAGTGATTTACAACTGTAAGCTCATTGCCCATCAACAGTTGGGTACTCATTGTAGGGAGGGGAATGAATGTTTTATTACACATATACATGATCCACATATAGCTTGCAGAAGATACTACAAGAGTTCAACATGAATGCAATATAGTGATCTGTTTTACATTCTGACCAGGATAGGCATTAGGCAGTGAAGGCATCACTCGGGATATCTTCCTGAATGATAATTGACCATAAGTGAGGGATTTGCAGAGCTGTAGTCCAATGTCAATCTTTTCACCACTGTATCTTGCATGTAGCCTATATTGTTTAGAAATTGGCAGGGTGGGTGGGTTAAACAAAAAAAAATCCCATTTTATGCTTTTTGGCTTAAACTGTTTGTTTGTTTGTTTGTTTGTTTGTTTAAACCAGGGTGGGCTTTTTTAAATTAATGTTTTAATGGAAGAAATTTAATCCTGCTTATGATATAAAAATTATGAAACATTTTCTATATTACAAAGTTTGATCGACCATGTTTACATGCTTTCTAATACTAACAATTCAAAATTATTAAGCTTTGATATGTTTTATATCTTTCAATAAAACTTTGGGAATTATATTCACAAGCTGGTAGCCTGTATATAGGAGCATAGGACTTCACCAATATAAAACTAAATAAAAAAAATACATAGCAAAATGCAGTTCAGATATTATGGTCACTAACCTTAAATAATAATTGTTCTTTACAAAGTGCTCTTTTAAAGCAAGTTGTTTTGGTTGAACTTGATTTAATTGAAGAAACTTTCTGAATGGCATTTCTTAGGAAGAAGCAAATCAAACAGGAATGGGCAGGACAGAAGGAGAAACAGCTACTGGGCAGCAGCAGTAGTAATGGGTGACACTATAGCTAACACTTGTTAGCACTGCTCACAAGGAGGCCTGGTGACTCTCCTTACATGACCCCTCCACCAAGAAAACTCTGATGAGACAACTGAAGAGAGATATAGACAGGACCCAAGGGCAGAGAAAAACCCAAAAGATGGAAAGACAAACAGTAGACACGCTTAAAAATGCAAACGCTATCTGAAGCAATAGGAACATGGAATGTAAGAAGCATGAGCCAGGGAAAACTAGACATAATAAAAAAAGAAATGGAACGTATGAACATAGCAGCACTGGGGATAAGTGAGTTAAAATGGACAGGAATAGGTCACTTTGAATCAGACAATACACAGTGTTCTACTCAGGAAATGAAAAGACACAAAGAAATGATGTGGCCTTCATACTAAGGAGAGATGTAGCAAAAGCAGTCCATGGTTACAATGCAAAATCAGACTGAATCACTTCAGTAAGGCTCAATGGAAAACCTATAAATATCACCATAATACAAGTACACACACCAACCACAGAGACAAAAGAGGAAGAAATTGAAAGATTCTGTGAAGGACTACAAGAAGAAATTGACAACACACTTCAGGACGTCAAGTTGATAATAGGAGATTTGAATGCCGAAGTAGGAAGAAATGAAGGATCAAAACAGTAGGCAAATTCAGACTAGGCAAAAGGAATGAGGCAGATGAACGTCTGATAGATTTTTGTGTGGACAATAGCCTATTCATTGCAAATGCTTCATACAACCAGAAGGAAGGATACATACATAGAGATCACCAGATGGCCACCACAAAAACCAAATAGATTATATAATTGGAAGAAAAAGATGGAGAAGCTCCCTCCTGGTGGCCAAAACTACACCAAGTGCTGATTGAGGTACAGACCATGAACTACTTATATCTAAACTAAGAGTAGAACTGAAGAAAAAATCAAAATCAGTCATCATACCAAAATGTGATCTGAAGCCAAGGATGCAATAAAGAATGAATGCAGACAGACACTTGCAGTAGTCAAAAAGAAAGAGAAGAAATAGTAGATGACAGATAAAATGCTTCAAGCAGTAAAGGAAATAAGAGAAGCAAAACAAAATGGAGACAGGAACAAAGTTAGAACCATGAATGCAACAGTACAAAGGCTAGTGAGAAAAAAAGACAATTACTACAATGGCCAATGCAAGAAAATAGAAGACAATAACAAAAAAGGAAGAATGAGAGACCTTTTCCACAAGATTCAGGAAATTAAAGGGACATTCAAATCAAGGGCCGGGATGCTCCATGATGACACAGATAACATAATTCAACATCAAGAGGGAATAAAAACAAATATTGGAGGCAATACACAGAAAAGTTGTACAAAAGAGATGTAAAAATGAAGGACGCATAGAATGAAGAGCCATATGAAGATAAACCACAATTTATAAAAAGTGAGGTAGAAGCTACAATAAGATAAGTGGGGAAAAACAAATCACCAGGAACAGATGACTTTACAGTTGAACTACAACAACTCACACTGAAACAAAACAGTGCCAACGGATTGGAAATGATCAGTTTACATCCCCATCCACAGGAAAGGAGACACAAAAGACTGCAGCAACTATAGGACCATAGCACTAATCTCCAATGCAAACGAAATCATGGTAATAATTTTGCAACATAGACTCCAACCAATACATGGAGAGAGAAATCCCAGAGGTCCAGGCGAGGTTCAGAAGAGGCACGAGGGACCACATTGCAAACATGTGATGGCTAATGGAACATACCAAGGAATTCCAAAAGAAATTCAGCATGTGCTTTATAGATTATAGCAAAGCCTTTGATTGCATTGATTATGAAAGGCTATGGAATGCCCTTAAAGACATGGGAGTGCCAACACATGTAATAATCATGAGGAATCTGTACTTAAGACAAGAGGCAATGGTTAAACCAGAACATGGAGAAACAATTGGCAAATTGTTCCCAATTAGCAAAGGTGGTCAGACAAGGATGCATCCTGTCACCCTATTTGTTCAACTTATATGCAGAACATATTATATGAAGAGCAGGCTTGGACACAGAAGGAGGAGTGAAAATAGGAGGAAGGAGCATCAACAATCTAGGATATGCAGACAACACCATAGCAAACTACTGAGAAAGGTCAAGGAAGAAAGTGGAATGATAGGCTTACTGTTGAACGTAAAGAAAACAAAAATAATCACAACAGAGGATCTTCACAAGTTCAGTCTAGAAAATGAGGAAATAGAAATAGTAAAAGAATTCCTGTACCTGGAATCAAACATAGATCAGAACGGGGACTGCAGTCAAGAAATCAGAAGAAGACTAAGGGCCTCGGCAGACGGCTAATTGAGCCGTCTTCCGGGCCCTGAAGAGGAGGGGCAGCCGCACGAGCGGCGCCCCTTCCTCCTCCTGAGGTTGCCCTCGGAGTTGCCGGCCGTTCGCACGGCCGGCACTCCGGGAATGACCTCACGCCGCGGCGACCGGATGCGCCGCGGCGTTTGAGTCAGGGAAAGTGCGCCCGCCACTTTTAGGGCGCACTTTCCCTGTCTTGAGGAAGGAGCGCTGATTTAGCGCTCCTTCCAGAGCTGCCGCAGGAGCGCCGGGATGCGGAAGCTGCATCCCCGCGGCGCTCCATCCGGCGGCGGCTCCAGGGCCTCCATGTGCTGAGGCCCTTAGAATGGGAGGGCAGCTATGAAAGAACTAGAAAATGTCCTAAAGAGTGTATACAACTAAGCACAAAAGTGAGAATCGTACAAGCAGTTGTATTCTCCATTACCATGAATGGATGTGAGAGCTGGACAATTAAGAAAATGGGCAAAAAGAAAATTAAGATGTAGTGCTGGAGAAGAGTGCTAAGGATACCATGGACAGCAAAAAGAACAAATAGGTGGGTCCTACAACAGATCAAGCCTGAAATTTCCCTGGAGGCAAAGATGACTAAACTGAGGCTGCCGTACTTTGGTCACATCATGAGAAGACATGACTCATTAGAGAAGGCAGTAACGTTGGGAAAAGTGAAAGGAATTAGGAAGAGAGGAAGGCCACATGTTATATGGATGAACTCAATTAAGGAGGTCATGGGTATGAACCTGCAGAAATTGGGAAGAGTATTGGAGGATAAGGGGTCTTGGAGATGTCTCATCCACAGAGTCACCATGAGTCGAGATAGACTCAAGGGTGGTTAAGAACAACAAAAATAAAGTGATTAAAAAGCTATAAGTGACACTGGATACTGATCTAACAATGAATAACTGCCAATAAACTGTTAAAATGTTTAAATTCATCCAGTCACTGTTGTTTTAGTAAGAGGACTGGAAAATAGTAATAATAGCCAGGCTTTTTTTAGTGTGTGTGTTTGTATTAACAATCAATGGGGGGGAGTGGTTTTTTAAAAAGTTACTTGGTTTAAACCAGTCAACTCTGGGAATTGGTCATTGAAAGGTAAATATAGCCTTAATTTACAAGTTTGCTGAGATGCATATGTTTGAAAATGGATGGGTTAATCATAGAGAAGAGACATTTCCCCTCATGTCTACTTTGAACTCAGGGCTTGCCTTGTGTTCTATGGAGTTAACTGATCCATACTTGCTGCATAAGTAAGCTGATCTGAATACATCAAAGAAATGATGAGCATATTTGTAACTTGGAGAACTGTGTCTAATTTAAGTATGTTTGTGACAAATAGAGAAGAACTTACATTCAAAAGGAAGATTTTTATTTGCAGCACTTGTCATCCTGAAGACTTGTTCAGACAAGAAGAATGTTCATTTAGACTTTGGATGCATTGGTCTCTGTCTGTACAGAATTGTTCCTAGTATCCAAGAACCTCTGATATCCTGAGACACCCAAGACACCAGTATTTAACAATCACTTTATAAACTCCTTCAAATGAGAACAATGAATGCTATTATTAACCAAACCTTGTATTATCGCTGTTCTCTCACTTTTCTTTAGCTCTCACTTAAGGCTTCACAATCTGTTGTAATTGGTACTTTCAAGAAATTCCACACCCTTAGAACTGCAGGTGAAAGCAGGCTGCGAGATATTTTTCCAGATTTCTAGCTGGGACGTGGTATGGTACTCATTTAGTGCTAGAGCTCTTTGTATTCTGACCAAAGTTGTCTCAAAGATACAATCAAGTAAACACCTGTGTATTAAAGCTACTATTGAGTAGGGGACCAAAAACTTATTGTCTAGTATTTGGTTGTTTCTGAGCCAAACTCATTCTGCAAATGATTGTTAAGATTCTTGTTTCATTTATATTGTAGCAGGGAACCCATTTACAGTGCTATTCTAAGAACATGGGAGGTTCTCCACAAGCAGGAAAGTGTGTGTGTCCTATTTAAAGAGAGATTTCTTTTTAATTTAGGAAAATAATTGCATAGATCTGACCAGATGCTGCCAGCATGACTAATTTTCCTGGATTTGTTTTTGTATCTGTTGGGTAAGATCATGTAGGAAATCACTGATGTGCTGCTATTAGCAAATAATGCTGAGAAATAATGAACAGGGAAGAGAAGTTGCCTAAAAGATGCGTAGGTGTGACCATAAAGAGACATAAAAGCAAATTGGCTTGGATTTGAATTCTGTAGCTACATCTCTGGTACAACTTTCCATCGTGTACTTTCTTTAATTAATTTTTCATTAAGCACATAAAAGCATTTCTATGCATATACAAACATATATAGCAACATACATAGAGATACATAAAACATTCTACACCACTGCAATCTCCATAGTCTTCATATCTTCACCCTTCATATTCCATTCACTTCATATCATCCCAAACCATTCATCCACTTTCCTTCACCTGCAATCCTTATCTTCCCTCTTCTTATCATAAAACTTACTCTTTTATTTCCGTTCTACCTTCAAAATATCTTTCTACATACTCATACTTTCTTTTCCACACACACTTAGTATATTTTGTAGATTGTCTGTGTTTATTAGTGTAGGGTGCATATATTTTCTCCCAGTAATGTGACTCAAAAGTGGCTAACAAAACAATATTGAAAACAATATACATTAAAAACTGTACTAGACCATTAATAAAGGTAGAAATTTAAGAATGTTTTTAAAAGCAATTAAGATTTGAGGAAGTGTGTTCCACTGTCGAACAGCTCTTACTGTCAGGAAGTTCCTCCTAATGTTGAGGTAGATTCTCTTTTCCTGCATCTTGTATCCATTGTTCTGTCATCTAGTCTCTGGAGCAGCAGAAAACAAGATTTTAAAAGCAATTAAGCAATCTGTAAAGTTAAAACAGACATTAACATACTAAAATTCATTAAAAGGCTATATACAAACCTTTAAAATAGTACTGCTCAGCATTAAAAACCCAACCCTATTCAGCTTACAAAAACCTGATGTATAAAATGTTTTGACTAGCTAATGGAAGGAGAGCAAGGACATGACTATTCTGGCCTCTCAAGGGACAATTCCAAAGCCTGGGAGCAGCCACAGGGAAGGTCTTCTCTCTTGTTCCCACCAAATGAGCCTGAGAAAGTGGTGGGACAGAGAGAAGGGCCTCTGGAGATTACCATAGAGCTCTGATTGGGTCATGAAGGGAAATAATGGTCATTCAAATAACAGGAATGCAAGCAGCATAGGGCTTTATAGGTCAAAACCAGCACTTTAAATTACACCTGGAAATGGGCTAGTGGAGCTGTTGTAACAAGGAAGTTGTGTGCTCCCTGTAGTCTGCTCCAGTTAACAACCTTATGGCTAACTGAAATTTTTGATCATAGAATCACAGAGTTGGAAGAGACTATCCCTTTTAAAGGCAGCCCTATCTAGAGCACATTACAGTAATTCAAATGGGTTCTAACCAAACCACATACTACTATGGCCAGATCCACAATTTTGGGGGGAATGCTCACTTGGCTTGCTGTGCAAAAGCGCTCCTGGCCACTGATGAAACCTAGACCTCGAGGTTCAGAGTTGAATTGAGGAGTACCCCCAAACTGTGAACTTGTATCTTCAGGGGGATTGTAACCCCATCGAACACAGGCTGAATCTCTGTTCCCCAATATGTCTTTGAACTGACCAGGAGCAGCTCTGTCTTGTCTAAATTAAGCTTCAATTTGTTTGCCCTCATCTGGTCCAGTAGAGCTGCCAGGCACCTGTTTAGCACAGGGACAGTTTATTTGGCATTGGTTGGAAAGGAGTAATTGCAACAACCAATAATATAAAATAAACAAAAGGCTATGGTGGACATGCTCTGCTTAGATAAACTGTTTGCTAAACTTTATAAAGCATTAAACTAAGTCACTGTTCATATTAGTTAGTGTATCTTGTAATCTGACCTGGGTTAGGAATTAGTGATTTTCTACCACTAATTCCTAACCCAGGTCAGATTACAAGATACACTAACATATCTTGTCCTATGAAGTAATCCCTACTTGATTTTGCCTTAACAGGAGAGAAAAGCAATGTTGGAAGGCTTTCCAGGTCCTGGAAATCCCTACTTAATAGATGCCTTAACCGGAGACCCACACACATACGGTGTAATCCCCTCAGGGCCAGAAGTGATAAATCAGATGTTTTAAGCAAACAAAGAACAAATACTAGGGAAAAAAATAAAAGATTTTGACTCATAGGTCTGGAAACTATGCCCTATGAGGCTTAGAGAGCTGGGTATCTTTATGCTGGAGAAGAGAAAGTTAAGGGTTGACATGATAGCCATGCTTAAATATTTGAAGGGATGTCATATTGAGGATGGAGCAAGCTTATTTTCCACTGCCTAAGAGACTAGGACACAGAGCAATGGATTGAAACTACAGGAAAATGGATTCCACTTAAACACTAGGAAGAAGTTACTGGTGGCAAGAGCTGTTCGAAAGTGGAACGTGGCCTCAGAGAGTGGTGGAGTCTCCTTTATAAGGCTTTCAACAGGCTAGATGGCCATCTGTTGTGGATGCTTTGATTGTGTATACCTGCATGGCAAAGGGTTGGACTGGATGGCCCTTAGGGTCTCTTCCAACTCATGATTCTATGACTGCATGAGAAAAACCAAAGAATCTTGTAAGTTCCCAAACATTCGAGTGACAGCTTGTCAAAAAGTTCTTACTGTACTGGGTATGAGAAATCATTCAGAAAGAGTGAAGAGCTTATAAAGGAACTTAAAGGGTGCATGTCATGAAGGACATGGGTCTCTGGTATTCACTGCCAGGACCTGGAAGGCCTTCCAACATTTTAGTCCAGGGGTAGGCAACCTTTCCCCTTTAAGGGCCGAGGGACTTCAGCTCCCAGAATCCCAGGAGCTATTGGCCAACATGGGACTATTGGCCAACATGGCTGAGGCTTCTGGGAGCTGAAGTCCCTCGGCCCTTAAAGGGGAAAGGTTGCCTACCCCTGTTTTAGTCATTTGATTAATGCCCCCTTTCTGCCTTTTCGAACAACTTTCCTCTGAGGTAACATGATATGCAGATGTGGAAGCTGAATATTTTGTGAATACTGAGAATTCTTGCAAGAGCAATTGTGACATATTGATTGAGTTCCAGATTCAAGTCCTTGTTCAATCACAAAACTGAGTAGTAAGTATTGTCCGGTTCTTTCTTCTGTCTCAGGCTAACCAACCTCACAAAGGCTTCTCTCCCCGCCCCTATGAAGGGAAGTTGGAATATAAATGACAAACATCTCTGGAGCTAAATTGGAAGTATTAGCCATTATGTGTCATATTCTTCTCCTACATGCAGTCTGAGTTCTTCGTGACATTTAGTGGATCAAGCCTTTTCCATTTAAATCTGCACTGTCTTTTTTAAAAAGTCATATAGACCTCATGCAGACATCAGCTCATGCTTCCCCTCCATGCTTGACTGATGAAGGGATCTATCTCGGGTATTGTTTGCAGTTTTATGCAGGTTGGCCCTGGTAAGTGTTTGTACATGCTGCAACTGTTCTTATGGATGGACCAACAAAGGCTTACTTTTTAAATGTGCTTTTATCAGCTTGCAGTATCTAAAAGGCTGCTGAAATAATCCATTTGCTTTGGGACTCATTTTACTTCTAATGCTTTAAGAGAGCCAGCATGGTGGAGTGGTTTTAGCATTGGACTGTGACTCTGGAAATCAGGGTTCGAATCCTGGCTTGGCCATAGATACCCCAGTGGGTAACCTTGGGCAAGTCACACACTCTCAACCTCAGAGGATGGCAATGGCAAACCGTCTTTAAAAAAAAAAAACTTGCCAAGAAAACCCCATGATAGGTTTGCCATAAGTCAGAAACAACTTGAAGGCAGGCAACAATAACAAACTAATGCTTTGGGAACACATACTGCTAAAGTTTAACCAAAATGTGTTTTAAGATTGACACTTTTCTGTTTCACATGCTGGATAGGCAAGCTTCCATTTCATGTTTTCTCTGCCCTTTATTCCTTTTATTACTTTACATCACACACAGTAGAGAGTTAACTCTACTTTGTCAGGAGAGGAATTGCATAATTCTTTGTCCAGAAGTATTCAAAATATAAAAGGCTAATTTAAATTTATGTTGAATAGGCTCTTACTCTCCACTAAAGATTTACAGTTTAGATGTTGATTGGCATTTTGAGGAGTGATGGAGGACTGGAATTGAGCAGATGGACAATAATTGTACAGTATTCTACTTCTGAGCAATGAAAACTTGTAGAAGCTCCAGTGTCTACTCAGAATTTAGTTTCTTGTTTGTGGTTTCTATGACTCACACATTTGAGTTCACAGGTTACTGTAAAGAATCATAGTTACTGGTAAGCAGCTTGTTCTTAAAGACTTCATGGTGTTTCTGTGTTACAAAAGTTACACACAAGTAAAGGCTGAAAGTAAGATGAGGGCTCATCGCATTATCATTCCCAGTAGATGCCTTTGCTCCATCAAATTTCTTAGTGGGATTTCCTGCAGAGAGCAAAGTATGTTTCTGCCTAATTTTCATACCTGGTTCCTGAACACTAACCTCACTTGTCCTTCCCTTAGTGTAGTGAGGTAAAGACAGATATGGCTTATCAGAAAGGCAGACATTATGATTTATCACCTGGTTCTTGAACCATCTATAAATGCTACTGGTTATCAAGTGGCTTTGGAGACATATTGTCTCAGGGCACCCATGTTGAAATCTCTACATATAGAATTCTTAGGGTTAAAAATTACATCTAACTTATATGGGTTGCATAGCTAAACTTTGCTTGTATACCTGGCCTTTCCAGGACTGAAGAATTATTTATTTAAAACACACACGCACCTTAATACTGTGTGTAGAGAGATCTTGCAGCACCTTTGAGACACAGAAAGGAATTACCAGCATGATCTTTCGTAGACTTCAGTCTACTTCCTCAGATGCAATTGGTGGAGTGGAGGCCAAGCACAGATATATATGCCATGGGTGTGGTTATGTCAATTCAAATTCAAAATCCTTTGTGTATGGAAATGAAGTTTCAGGACCGGTTTTAACAATAGTCATTAGTGCTCAGAGTCATAGGAAACTAGTCTTTGTGCATGGAGATGAACTGGCAGATCCATTTTTGCAATGGGACTAGCCTGTGGTGAGGAGAATAGATGAATGTAGGGCACCCCATGAGGATGGGGTCAGCTAATGTTGAAATGTGTGTAGTAGGTCAGGAAGCCATTGTCTTTGTTCATTTCATTGCTGAGGGACTAGTTTGTGCATGAATTCATCCAGTTCTGTTATTTTTCTTTCTAATCTACTTTTGTAGTTCTTTTGTTCAAGGACTGCTGTTCTGAGGTCTGAGATGGAGTGCCCAGGAAGATTGAAATGTTCTGCCACCAGTTCTTCTGAATTTCCATTCCTAATGTCTGATTTATGTCCATTTATCCTCTGGCACACTGCTAATTTCTTTCTGTTAGTCTCAGAGGTGCTTCAAGATCTCTCTACACACTGATTCTACAGACTAACACGGCTGTATCTTTGAATTCTACACCTTGACTTAATGATGAGATGGATCAAACAAGTCCAGTTTTTTTTAAAAAAAAAACCATTAATTACAGCAAAGAATCTTTCATTTAAAAAGCTATCTTTAGAAATATGGAAGACAACATGAATAAATGAAATTCAGGATCGCATAGGAACTTGCAAGTGGTGCAAGGTTCTCTGACTGTTGAAGTCTCCAATCACCTAGATCTATCTTGATTGTCATAGACATAAAGGGCCTCACCCCTTCTTCATTTCCTCAGATTTTGTTTGACAGTTTTTTGTGGTTTTGTTTTTTCAGTCTTGGATTACAATGAAGACAATTTACTGTATTTTTCGCCATATAAGACGCTCCGGCATATAAGA
>JAIPUX010001232.1:124075422-124092658 GCA_020142125.1 Phrynosoma platyrhinos
GAACCATAGAGTTGGAAGAGACCTCAAAGGCCATCCAGTCCAACCCCCAGCTGTGAGGAATACACAGTAAGAGCATGTCTGACAGATGGCCATCCAGCCTCTGTTTAAAAATCTTCAAAGAAAGAGACTCCACCACACACCAAGGCAGTGTGTTCCACTGTCAAATAGCTCTTACTGTCAAGAATGCCATCCTAATGTTGAGGTAGAAAACAAGCTTACTCTAGACTTGATATGACATCACTTCAAATATTTAAACAGGGCTATCATTTCACCTCTTGACCATCTCTTCTCCAGGCTAAACATACCAAACTCCCTAAGTCAGTCCTCTATAGAACATGGTGTTTTTTTTTTCAGACCCTTCACCATTTTGGTTGCTGCCCTCTGGACATGCTCTGACTTGTCAACATCCTTTTTGAATTGTGTGCCCAGAACTGGACGGAGTATTCCAGGTGAGGCCTGACCAAAGCAGAATAGAATGGAACTATTACTTCCCTTGATCTCGACACTATACTTCCATTGATGCAACCTAGAATCACATTGGCTTTTTTAGCTGCTGCATCACATTGTTGACTCAAGTTCAGCTTGTGGTCTACTAGGATTCCTAGATCCCTTTCACCTGTTTTGTTGTTCAAGCCAGGTGCCCTCCATCCTGTATCTGAGCATTTCATTTTTTTCTGCCTAAGTGTAGTACCTTACATTTCTCCATGTTGAAATTTATTTTGCTAGTGTTGGCCCAGCTTTCTAATCTATTGAGGTCATTTTGAATTTTGATCCTGTCCTCTGGGGTATTAGCTACTCCCAATTTGGTGTCATCTGCAAATTTTATAAGCATGCCCTCTATTCCTTCATCTTTCCTGGTAAGCTGTGTCCTGGGTGAAGGAGAAAAGTAACAGTCACCCCACTGTTTTCTCCCCCCTCTCCATCACAAGCATATAAGCTATTGATAAGATAATGCAGTGATATTATCCAGCATCTATAGTTTCCACAGTGGCACTTGACTCCTGGTTTGCAGATTTTAGAGGCACACAATAGATGTAATCTGAACTGTTCATAGTAGGAGACTTCCATACCATGTCTGGCTTTTATTGAAAAGAAGGGAATATGAAGACTCTGAAAGTATCTTTCTTTAGTGTACAGATGTGCCATTTTGAAGCTGTACTGAAATACTTCTAATTTTTTAATAGGCCTGTGGCAGGATAAACAACAATGATGATCATCAATACCTTTGTTTTCTCAGCTGCAATAATAATTTGCCACTAAATTATGTTTAATATGTTAGAAATTATTCTCAGAATTGTGGAAACTAGCTAGATTTTATTTCTTGATGTAGCTATAATTCATAGTGATATAATTCATGTCATATTCATAGAAGATGTAACAGCAGTAGCTGATTTCTTCAATGCTGGAGCATCTGATGTATTCAATGCTGAACTCTATCTCCAGAATAGGTTCTCCACATTCATCTCTGTTAAATTTTGTATTATATCCTGGGGCAGATTCACCACTCCAGTGTCATGAAAGCCACTAACTGCTATTGCCGTGTAGCCCTGTGAAGAGCAACTAGTCTTTAACATATATATCCAACATAAAGAAAATTGATCTATTTACTGCTATTATTTGAGCTGAAATATGTCTGACAATGATTAGAATAGTGCTGAAGTATCTCTTAACTTGTTTCCAACATTGCCAAGTTCCAAAATAAATGTAGCAACTTCCACAAAAAAGGAATGTGCTTGAGGCTCTGTGGCCAGCTGCAAGTCTAACTGGAGGAAATTAAACATTTCTGAAATTTCTGGGGATGGTGGGGTTGTCTATTACTTTCATTACTGATTTACCTTCTCAAACAAGTGCTGGATGGATGTTTATACTAATATACCTAGCATTTGAAAAATAAATCTGAACAAAATGATGCAGCCAAGGGTGGAGCAAGTTACATGGACTGTCCAACAAATAGTTGTGAGAGTCAATCACATTCCAATCAGCAGACACAATAGATGAGTTGGCAAGGGAAGAAGAGTTTTGATAAATTATTATAAGGTCTGAATATTGGAAAAAAACAAAATCTTCATAACCAAGATGCAGTTGTGATGGATGGTGTCTTGAACCTGCCAAGCAAATAAGTAAAGAGTAAATTGTTGCATTATAAATGTAACAAAAAGGCCCTAGGTTTCATTTTCATATATGTAAAATATAATTGGTATCCTGTTTAAGTAGTGGTTTCATGTATTTGGGATACACCGTATTTTGTTAACAAACCATATCTCAGTATTTTGTTAGTTTCTCCCTTCTATCTTCAGTATTGCTTTTGCAATCTTTCTGTTGTGGTTGTACCATCATGATACACTTGCTTGGAATCAATGAATCTGGGACTTAAAAATGTTCCTCACACCTTCTGCATGGATAGTGTCAATTCACAACAATTCACAACACATGAAAACCTACAAGCATGTACTAGTGGGCCATAAAATGATTATAATGTGTAATGTCTGGCAGAGAAGATGATGCTCAATTGTTTGCAAGAGAGGACTAGTTCTCAGAAATAATTTCAGTAGTTAATACCTGCTAGGGACACTCTGATTGTGGTTTGTTTGTTTTTTGTCTGAATTAAGAAGGAAACAGATCAACCAAACTAGCCCCATATGGGGCTCCCCTGTGGGGAGACCACTTAGGGTTGACATTTATCCTGGAAAACCTGGAAATTCCTGGATTAAAGGGACTAAAAAATGCCCTGGCTTGCTGGGCCAGTTAAGGCAGTAAATCCCAGATTTCTCCTTCATCACAGGCATAGCGTTGCCACCTTATTCTTCCATTCCCTCCTCCCTTTCCCCAACAGATCCAGAATATGGGACAGGAAATGATACAAGCATAAATGGCCTTGTGTTATATGATCACTGTGTCAGCAGCTTGAGCCTAGGACTAGGCAAAATGGTGGAACTTCATTCCCAAACAACCTTGAGAGAGTAAAATAAGTCCTTTTACTCTCAGGCCGTTGGGAAGCCTCCCTTTCTTCACATCAGCTAGAGGGAAAAAGACGAAAAAAAGCTCATAGCTTAGTACTGTATTTAGGAGTAGTCATATTGGCCATAAGAAAAGTACAATAACATCCAAAATCCACAAAATATACCTTTATTTAGACAACCAAAATGCAAAAAATACATACTGAGACTGAAACATAATGGTAGAAAAAAGTGCAATGATTAATGTGTTGAATTCGCATTAGGTGCCTGGATATGAGGGACTGGAGTAGGACAGCCCTAAGACTGATAGCAGTGGCACTCTTCACAGGTAAAAAATGGGAGGAAGGGAAGACCCTCATTGGCCAGCTACCAAAGTCAAGCTGTCTGTGCACAGACGTTAAAATTGCCTTGTCCCATTTTGGGGTTTTTTGATGCTTGAATAAATTAAAGAAGCTATCTCCACTGAAAGTGCGAGAAGGAGCCTGGTAGCCACCTTGATTCTATCAATGGAACTGAGTGTCCTGAGTGACGGAAAAGTAAATTGTGCATAAAGTCAAAAAAATCAGACATGAAGGTAAAGGAATTATATGACTGAAGAGGAATTTAGATAATTAATGTTAAATCAATAAGTAAAAAAAAAGAATTGAAAGGTTGTTTTTTAAAAATATATATATATATCACGAGAACTCATTGAATTGACTGGGAGTTTGACATAACAATTGGATATTGGTGAACTGAGTGAATTTAGACTCCCTCTGCTACAATATATTGAAGAGAAATAGAAGTTGTTCTACTTAAAGAAATAGAGGAGGAGGAAGATCAGGCTGTCAGTGCAACTTGGCAGGAGATGTATATGCAAATGAGAATGTTGAGACAAGTAATCAATGAGAGGATATTAATAATTTTGGGGAGCAATCCAGATGAAGGATGCCATGGTATGGAAGAAACCTGGAAAAGAGGCAAGTCCAAATTGTGATAACAGCTCAAGGGATGGAGAAAGACTGGGATGGTTCTGTAACTTCAGAGAAGAGAGGAAATTAAAGAAAAGGAAGAAGCTGGAAAATTTGAAAAAGGCATACAGAAATTGGAAATTCTTACTTGGAATGGACTTTGAAAAAGGAAGGATTCTCATATTAAAAATGATATACGTTTTTGCCTTATCACTAGATGCAGATTAGAGCTGAAGTAAAGAAATTACTACATACAAAGATATTTCAGTTATATTGATAGTAGAGAAGTTAGCAATTTAAATCATTATAGGATTATAGTTGTAATAAGAGAAACTGTGGATAATATATATGGTTTTGTCCCAGTGTTGGATGGGAGAGTTTAGATATAAAGTAATGAAATTATTAATCAAAATAATTTAGTAGTAAGAAGAATATTATTGTCATGGTAGTATAGCTCACAGTTGAGGATAATTGACATTTTGAAAAAGAATGAAAATGATTTGATTATTGTCAATTTTATTAATTGAAATTAGTTAAATATATAGACGAAGTGTAGCAAATAGGTAAGAAAAAGGGGCAGAACAAAAAAAGTATACCTGCAAAAGAAGGGGTTTTTTTCTTTTTTTCTTTGCTGTTAGTTTGTTTTGTGTAGCGTGTGGTTCATTATGTTAATCCATCTTTTATGCTTTGTGCTTTTTATACAATAATTTATTTTTAAATGGTTATAATGTGATTTCCTTGCTCTTCCTTTTCTGGGGAAATTTGAGATGGAAACCTGGGACCTGGTTTGCTTTTGAACTGACTGTTCTTCCTGTGCTTCAATGAAATCCATTACACTAGTAGGTCCTTTCCCGCTACCCCAGAACTACTGTTCATAATGTCCTGGAAAGCCACACTAGAGAGGTGAGAGAGGAATATTCCATATATGCACTTTTATTTTTCATCCTCCCTGTTGGAAATGCTTGTTTCTAGGCCACAGCTTCAGAAGACTCTGCAGATGGTCTGAGGGCTGGTGGCATTTGTGGAGTGTGCTTCTCATCCTCCCTCTCCTCTCCCTCCTGCATCTCTTCTTCAGCGGGTCCTCGGATTTTTACAGGTACATGTGGTGGTTGGTACCGATTTTCTGTCTCCCTAAATATTTGGTGCAGAAGGAGATGGATTTTAGTTAACATAACAATGATTTTTATTTTAAATATAGGTATAAGCAGTGACTCAGTGCTGCAGGACTGGAACTGTCAATCACTATTTCAGTTTTATTGTAGCTTGAATCAAACTGTGAGTTGTAAGAGTCACAACATAAAGCCATTATTTCTTTTCTTCTTCTTCTGTTAAAATAGTGCTCCATAGTCAGCTTTCTGCTCTGGGATAACTATTTTAACTAAAAGCTAGACATTAAAATTATATAAAATTAAATGAATTTAAAATCCAATAAAAGTAAATTAACCATAGCCACATGTCAGTTATGAAATAGGTTTTCTAGTTCATTGACACCCATTCTATGCATCTTTCTTTCTAAATTTTGATTTATTAAAATTGGATTTGGTCATATTGCTTACACATTCCACAGTTTCAGTAGTTCTTGATCCATCATGGCTTTTATAAAAATGTCCAGAAGGATAGTCATGTTAGTCTTGCAAGAAAAACTAGAAAGAGTCTTGTGGTAACTTCATTGTTGTTGTGCACCTTCGAGTCATTTCTGATTTATGATGACCCTAAGGCAAACCTATCACAGTTTATTCTTGGCAAGATTTGTTCATAGGGGTTTGCCCTTGCATTCCTCTGAGGCTGGGAGAGTATGATTGGGAGAGTAGGGAATTCACTTCCAATTTAACTCTGCCCATTCCCTATGCACACTTTTAGTGAAGCAATGTCATGTGCATTGCTTCACGAGAGGCTTTCAGGAGCACAATTCTCTTGTTTGTTTGCTTGTTTTTGCAATGGTGGCTTTGGTCATTCAGGGAGAAGCCCTCTGGATTGGAAGACATATTCTATCCACTCCAGATCATAAGCATATCAACATATGCTCCAGATCCCATCATGTATGTTAAAACAAGAGCTGGAACAATGCACTGGATATTCCAGCATTCTTGCTTAAAGTCTATGTCTAGAGACAACAAGTATGAAATTGACCTTGAAGTATGCTACTGTAGATTCTGAATCACAATTTTCATCCAATTAGAGAATAAATAATCACAGAAATAATCTCTGTTTGCCCTTTAAACTTTAAAACATCTATATGCCCTATTTTCAAAAATAATGAATTAAAGATTAAACTTGCCACTGTTACCAAGCAAGAATTACTTATTGCATGAAACAGCTGTTAAGCCATCTGCATTTAAATCCACATTTTTAATTGTAGACGTTCTCTCAATATTATAATTGATGGAAGTAAAGAAAGATCATGGGGAGTTTTTTTCTGTAACGTAAAGTCTTGCATCAAAAAGTGATGGCAGGAAAAGTCTGGGCATGTTTTGTTTGAAAAGAGAGAGGAAAACTGTTCTACAGGGTCTCCCAAAGGACTGCTTAAACCACACTGATTCCATTGAGATTTAAATTAGTTCAATGCCGCAAGGGTATAAGAATCTCCCTTGTGTAGAATCTCTCATCCATCTCAAGAGGAGGCATTCTGCTGCTTTAATCCCACCCACACTTTCAAGTGAAAGGCACTCACGTTAGTTCATAGTCTTTATCCTTTGATTTTCTACAGCAACAACAGTAAACCACAATGGCGATAATAATGACTACAGCAACAATTCCACCAATAATTCCACCATAGAGGGCAAAATTCATGGATGCTGCAGAGGAGAAGAGCTACATTTAGTCACCCTACAATTGAGAAACCAGTTTCCTTTTGTGGAAAAAAAAGGGGGGCATTAGAACAAGCAATAAGGAGAGGGAGACATAAAGCAATCCAGTAGCACCTTTGAGATTGACTGGGAAGAAGATATTTCAAGCGTAAGCTTTTATGGACTCAGTCTACTTCATAGGATGCAATAAAGTCCACAAAAATAGTTTCAGAAAGGTCTTTTTTCCCAGTTAGTCTTGAAGGTGCTACTGGATTCCTTTATCTAATGCTAAAGGGGTATTCACACTCATTTTTTTGGTCCCGAGGAGATGCGGGTTGCTGTGTTAATACAAATCAGGTTTGTTGTTTCCATTTTTGGGGGGTTCATGAATCTCTTCGAGTCATTGTAACCCCTTTATTATTCACACATGCCATTGTTTTGGGATAAATGGAGCCGCCTCCATTCCCTTGAATGATACAGAGTGATCCAAATTGATTCAGAAGCTTATTCACATTGCTGAAAATGCAAATTAATGTGGATCATTCAGGAAAACTCGGGGGAGGGAATGGTATTGAATATCCAGGATGAGTGTGTTTTTTTCCACCCCTAGTGCATTGAGTGCATTCGGGATGTGTGTGAACAACAAGGATTCAACCCGGATTCATCCCAGATTCTTTTCATAGTGTGAATGGGGCCTAGAACAGACTGACATGACTGTCAACTAGTAACTTGTTTGGGCTAGTCTTCAACCAGTCATGAGTAGGAAAGGGAACGCAGTGAGGGATGGAATAACATGAATATTCTTTGCAATATTTCTTTTGGCAAGTTGTCATACTGTTGATTTCGGTTGCTGACAGAATGGCAGCTCCTACCATCACCCAATAATTAACCTTTTGCTGTTAACTACATGCAGTCCAAGGTTTTGTTTTTGGTGCAGTATAAATAATGTGACTGACAGAACTGCAGCTGATTGCCCATGCTTGGTGAGGGTATAAAGAGCTTTCTGTATATTCCTCTTTTTCTCAGAAAGTCACCTAACTGCTATTTTTGTCAATCAATGTTTAAAACACTTAATGTCAATGTTTTTGTATAGTTATCTAATATTTAAAAACAGAGCTTGGAAATGTTACTTTTCTAGACTACAACTCCCAGAATACTCCAACTAGCAAGAATTTCCCACTCCAGTCAAACGTAAAATGAAATGGATTGGCAAAATAGTTTTTAAAGAGTGGTATGAAAGTAATCTAAGTTCTACTACACAAATATTTCAATATGTTTAATAATTTAAAATGCATACAAGTGGGAAAGCACAAATAAAAGATTTGTTAAAAGTGTATGGCAAACAGAAAGTTAATCATAAAAGGTTTGCCAGGGCAGAGAGAACGTTGGGTTCACCCACCCAGTTCAGTGCTATATATCAAAGCCAATCTTCTTAAAAGACACAGGTTTTGCATCAGTGAGAGCTATTTAAAAAAAAAAAAGGGGGGGAGGGGGGAGGGTTATAATGCAAGAAAATGGAAGTCCGTGGGGAAAAACATATTTGATGACAATGTTGTGCAGAAACTGCATACAAAGTAGTAAACTAGTATTAAAGCCAAGTATGGAAGCATCCTGGGAATCATCTTTTATTAAGTCTTGAGCATATTCTCAGTTCTAGCGAGCTGTGAGTTTTACATTAAGAAAAAGTGACAGAATAGCCCTCCAAATAAGAAATATCAGTATTGGGTGGCTTCCATGTTTTGCCAGGTCAGTGAGATGTTTCTTTAAGCCATCCTACCCCTTCCCAATCAACACAAGCTCTTACGGGGTGCCACAGCAAGACTGATGTTGCATTTTTCTTGTCCAACTGAGTTTTGGGAAAGGCATATGTAGTACCCAGTAGTGTCAGCAGAAACATTCTTCAGCATAAGCATTCCTTCTGTTGCAAAAGAGGAAACAAAAAAAAGGTTGCGTTAATATAGCAGATACAAATGAATGACACATGTCCATCCATCTCACTATTTTAAATCCAGTCTTACAAATTACTGATTATTAAGTTTTTCAGTCTTTGAAAACCCAGCCTGGGGAGATGTGGGGAATGGATTTGTACTTGCTATAATGTACTTGCTATAATGGATTTTGCTGCACTCACTCTTTAAAATGGGGCTAGCCATACAGATGGCAGAATATTGCATTGAGTGGCCTTCTACACCCAAGTGATCTTCAGGATCACTTGGTATTTACAGAATGTTACATTAGGGAGAATGTGCATAAACCAAAGTGAGCCAGTACAGTAGTATCCTACTGTAGTAAGTCTTCTTATACTGATAAAGCGCCATAACCAGGAAATCCTTCACTTGAGGGGAAAAGCAGATTGACAATAAAAATAATGTCTTGGATAATACTTTATAGTAGTGCTTCTCAAACCATTTGATTTAATAAGCCAGCAGAGTTCCCCCCAGTGTGCCAAACTTGTGCCCATTGGCTACAATTGTTTATTTCCTGAAAAATCTGCTGGAAACTAAAAGCCAATGGCTTGTGGACCAGACTACAATCTGCAGTCCACTGTAAGCAGCACTGTTTTACAATAATTGGAAAATAGGCACATTGACCTAATAGCACACAATGGCCTGTTGGTTCCCATTTACCATCTTTTATATGAATTTGTACAATTACCAGTGTTCATGCAATTACATCAGTGATAGCTCTCCAAATGTTGCTGGACTGTAATTTCCATTAGCTATGCTGCTTAGAGCTGATGAGTGTTGTAGTCAACTTCCAGAGGGCCACAAGTTGCATATATAACTTAAATTAAACTCAGCCGCAGCCTGGAAATATTATTTTTATTTGGACTGTGAAATTCTGGCAGCTCTAGTCCAAAAAAAAAGTAACTTGTCTAGGTTCTGACCCCAACATCAATCAGCCTTCTCCAGATGTGTTGGATTTTTGCTATTGGGGTGTTGGAAGCTGCAGGCAGAAATTTGAGGAGTGTGTGGGGGGGCAGCGGTTTTGGACTGCAGTGCCCACAATCCCAGAACAGCATGAAAAATGATGAAAAAGGTAATGTTTTCAAGCTTATTTTATAGCCATATAGATGTAGAAGGCACCCATTTAGAGAAGGTTGATATAGATACACACACACAAAAGAGTCCACATCTCTCTTGACTGTACCAGTTCTTACTCTAACAGCTATGTTTTACATGTTCCAATTTGCCATTACATTTTCATTAAAAAATTAATATATATAAATTATATAAATGTTAACATATTAACAAATTCTCTCATTTGAGAAGGAAAAAATGCAGCAATGATTAGCTCTTATTGAGAATGGACAATGTGTGAGCACTTAGCAGCACATCGCAAGGGGGACGTATTTTCTGGTGCACTGCCTCCATCTGTAGGTCAAGCTGGAGAACAACAAGAACGTGCTGTTCAAATTTTTCTTTGCAACTCTCCTGAGCTATTTTGAGAATTTATTTAGACAACTGAGGAAGTGGTCTTCTAGACAAATTTGGGGAAACATTTGTACAACAGGCTTCTTTAGTGGGAAGAAGGAAAATAAACTATGTGCCCTTGTTTCTGTTCCTCTATAGGAACATTTTGATGATGCTTGTTGTAGGTGTCTAATTTGCACTTGCAAAATTTTAAGTAATCAAGCAAGAGTGAAAGGGGCAACATAAATATTCCCCAAAATATAATCCAGTGCTGTGAAGCCTAGTTGGGTACCAAAATACCAAACCTCCTCTTGTTGTTTTTTTAAAGGATGGGGCAAATAATCTCACACATATGTCATCAGTCACGAAAGGAGAAACTTGTATTATCCTTTCTAGCCAGAACCAGTGACAATTGTGCAGTTCCATTTGACACAAATTACAAAACCTTAATTTCACATGGGGGAATTTCACCATTAGCAGTTTCATGGTCAAAGAGAGCAACATGATTTGCAGTGTGTGATATCAAATTTTTCAACAAAAATATCACAGATTAATGTTGTCTCTTTCAACAACCCAAGATGATGAGTAGGTTGAAAATTTCTGCATGCATTCATTGTTGTTGTTGCTGCTGCAGGCCTTCAAGTCATTTCTGGTTTATGGTAACCCTAAGGCAAACCCATTATGGGGTTTTCTTGGCCAGATTTGTTTAGAGGAGGTCTACCATTGTCTTCACCTGAGGCTGAGAGCATGTGACTTACCCAAGGTCACCCAGTGGGTTTTGTGGCCAAGCTGGAAATTGAACCCTGGTCTCCAGAGTCATAGTCCAACACTCAAGCCACTATGTCTCACTGGGCTGAAATCTATTCATTCAAATGTCATTTCATATAGAAGGAGATCTTAAATGTGTACAGCAATAACTGGGCAAACAAGAGAATGATTATCTCCACCTCTTGGAAGGACGGTATAGACAACTAGATTATCAAATGGTTACAGGCAGCTTGTGGTAAGTCTCCACCTGTTGGTATATGATTATCTATATATGTTATTTTTGTTCTGTGACTTCAAGTCATTTCTGATTTATGGCACCTGTAAGTTGAACTTTACAAACACAGACTTGGAACAATTTCTAATCATGATGGGGAACAAAGTGTGAAGCAGACTTAATGCTGAACTTAAAGAATACAAAAATAATGATAATGGAGGAACTACATAAATTCAGCCTAGACAATGAGGAAACTGAAACAGTAAAAAAAGTTCCTGTACCTTGGATCAAACATTGTTCAGGATGGGGAATGCAGTCAAGAAAACAGAAGATAACTAGGAATGGGAAGGGCAGCTATGAAATAACTAGACAAGAATCTAAACTGTACAGATACACAACTGACCAGTAAAGTTAGAATCATACAAGCCATTGCATTCCCCATCATTGTGTATGGATGCAATATCTGGACAGTGAAGAAAGCTGATAAGAAGAAAAACAATTCATTTGAGATGTGCTGGACAAGAGTGCTGAGAATACTATGGGCAACCAAAAAGACAAACAAATGGGTTCTAAAACAGATCAAGCTGGAATTCTTCCTGGAAGCCAAGATGAAAAAACTGAAGCTGTCATACTTTAGCCACATCATGAGGAGATATGAATCACTAGAAAAGACAATGGAAATTATTGCATGCCAAATCCACAATGGGATAGGTGTGGGCTGTAACTGTCACTAATGGACCTTACCGCACTGCCCTGTGCCCAGGCAGTAGGCACCCTGTATCCAAGCCGGGCTTTTCCCGCAGCTTTTCAAGAACAGGAAAATCCCATTAATGAAAAGCTGCGGGACAGGCCCAGCTTAGATACGATGAGCCTACTGCCTGGGCATAGGGCAGTGAAATAAGATTTGGTGATGGTTACAACCCACAACTATCCCAGCACGGATTTGGATTAATCAAAGAGGTCATGGGTCTGAATTTACAGGACTTAAGCAGACCAATGAAGGACGGGATCTTGGAGTTGTCTCATCCATAGGGTCACCATGAGTTGGGATCGACTCAAGGACAGTTAATGACAACAACAAGGTGAACATATCACAGAATTTTCTTGGCAAGATTTGTTCAGAAGGGATTTACCTTTGTGTTTCTGTGAGGCTGAAAGAATGTGGCTTGCCCAGAGTCATGCAGTGGGTTTCCATGTTTGAGCAAGGATCCAAACCCAACACTCAAAGTCCAACACTCAAACCACTACACCACAGTGTTTCAGCTATATTTACCATGAGTTTCTTAAGATGCATTTTGGAAGTAGCTTTTGTGTGGTTTTCAGTTATCATGAGAAAAAGAAGCAGGCCATGGTAATTATTCTGGATGTATTACTGTTATGTGTAGTAGTACTATTTTTCAGCAACTGTGAGTGGAATCATGAGCCTGTATACCATTAGAAATAAAAGAATCAAGATGTGCTTTTGACATTTACTTGTTAGCAATGTAAGGCATCAAGTCAACATCTTATATTGGTTTGAGTTTTGAACTAGGACTCTGGGAGGCAAGGGTTAAAATCCCCACTCAGCCCAAGGAAACCCACCAGATGACATTGGGCAAATCACACTCTCAGCCTTAGAGGAAGGTAATGGCAAACCTCCTCTGAATAAATACTTCCAAGAAAATCCTATGATAGGGCTAGCATAAGTCAGAGCTGCCTTGAAGGTACAACAAATGCAAACATCTCTAGATTACAATCCTGTTGGTTACACTTTCTGGCAAAATGCATCTTTCTACTGTATTAATAGCATTCTTGTGGACCACACATGTGCATTCTTGTTGTGCACCTGTTGTGGAATGCACAACTACTGCTACTTCCAGTCCCACAAGCATACACTTTTGTTATTGCTATATGCATTGTTAAAAAGTTTCTCTTTAGTAACTTGTGGGAGGTATATTAGAGTTTGTTGCAGGTAACCCTTTCCCACCAGATTCCATAAGCCCTTTAAGAAGACATAATACATGACTGCCTTATTCCCCTGAAGCAGAACCCTGCTATGTATTGCTTGGGCAGTTTCTAAATACCATTGCCTCTTTGAAAGTTGCCCCTTTTCCTTCCATTGTGCAGTAAAGAGTAGGGGTGCCTTCTCAGTGTTCCCCAGTTCTGGTAAATGCAGGAACCCATTTTCAGCTATGTCTACCATTAGCTACTCAGATTTGGGGAGAGGACCATCATTTGAAGCCAAACAGAGGTTTTTCAAGGTCTGACTGCTCTGCACTGGATTCCTCAGATTCCACAGGGGTGACTTATCACACAGCCCAGCCAGAATAACAAATGGTCAGTGATGACTAAGTTGTAGAACATCTGGAAATCAATGACAGGTGGTGGCTTCCATGTCAATGTACCTCTGAATCTGCTATGTGTTTTAGTTTGAACTTTGAAGGAGCTAACTAAACATGGGAATTACTTTGGATATAACAGGAGCTCTTAAACAGCTCCTCTAAAATTTGAACTAAGCTCTTGGATGGATTCACCACCAAACTGAACTGGGAGCCACCAGCTACTAATGCAAGGACCCCCTGGTCCAAATCCTCTACCCTACTGGATGTTCCTTCAGAAAATTTCTTTCTTTCATTCATCCAGAAAGGGACCCAAGGTGGCTTATTTAAAAGATTTTACAATAAAAAGGAAAAACAATTAGAATCATCTAGCTAAAACCAATATAAAATTACATAAAACCATTCAAAAGTTTTTGGTTTTTTAAATGCCTTGAGAGTTGAGATTCATTAATCACAAATTCTTCTGAGTGGCTCTGTTCTGTGTTAAATATGAGCACATAAAACACACCCACTTTTCCTGTTCAACAGGACAGGAGGGTTTTCTTTTAGAAATGAATTCAAATGATTTTTCATTCCCTTTATTATGATAAATAGAGTTCAGCAATATGTCACTGCATTTTGAACCTGGGAGAGATGACTGGTTTTTTTTACGGAGTACTGCAATCTAATTGAATTTTGCATACCTGGCAGTTGTGTTCCTCCAAGTTGCCGAAGTTGATTTTGTGCATCATAACTTTGCCAGGTATATTTAGGTTGTGGAGATCCTTCCACAGAATTGCAGGTTAGATTAATATTTTGTCCGTATTGTGCTTTCCCTATTATTGTGCATACAGGTTTAGATGGAGGCACTATGGGAATGTGAAAAAAAGAAAATAAGCAGAGCAGATTTAACAACATAACAATGGAAGCTATGCTAGTTCTTGACAGCCTAATAAGTCACATCATGCTGCTCTTCATAAACAACAGTGGTCCATAATGATTTTCTGTTAAAATCTGCAATATATCTTCACAATTTCTCTTGGACTCATGCATTTAATAGTAATGGGGTGGGAGAGCAATTCAGTAACAGTGCAATTGTTTCACATGCCAGAGGGCTCCAGGTTTTACCAGTACCTCCAAGTTAAAAAAGATTGAGAAGTTTGCACTCCTCCATATGAAACTTCCAGCAACTAGCTAGCATAACCAATGATAGGGAATGCTGGGATTTGTAGCCCAACATCATCTGAAAGTTCATTTCATTTCCATTCCTGAGTTTAGCTAGCCTGCGATGGGTAAGACTTGTCTGAGAAAATGACAGGTACTGCCAATCTGAGCAGTAGCTACTCTCACTTGGCATAGGGCAGTTTTCCTACCTTCCTTATATACCACTTGATAAAAAATGGGCTCAAATATTTGGCTAATCACATTACTCTTCCATTAGTCATAAGAACACTGTCTGTAAAGTGAAGTAAAGCAGAGGTTTTCAGCCTTTGATCCTCCAGACAGTTGGGACTTCAGATCCTAGTAGCCACAGCCATGGACCCTGGAACAGTGGGAGCAGAGGGCTGGAGTTCTCCTCAAGACTAGGTTGGGTGTGTGTGTGTATGAACTCTCAGTGAAATGATCTGGAAAAATTGGCCTCCAAGAATCTTGTGTAGTTTAGCCTCCCTGGTCATTATCGATCAGAAGTGTAGTAAATAACCAAGCACTAAGAAATATTAAGATTGTGATTATTGTTGCTCCCTCCCAGGAGTAATAAAGGCCTCCAATTTATGCTATGAACACTTACTTGGAAGACATGGAGAGCACTTCTCTATATTCACTGTGTTTGTAAGAGCCCTTATATTTCAGGATGTTTGAATGTTAATGGATAAGAAAAGCAGTTTGTCATCCATCTACAAATGTGCATACTTAATAACAATCTGCCTATCTATACTGAGCTATCCCCATCTCAAAAACATCTGGGATTCCTGGCCCCATCCCCTACATCCAATGGTACTGTATGGTGAGAACAGGAGTCCCAACTATTTGGAGGACCAAAGATTGACAGCCATTGATCTCTGATATGGACACCACACAATAATATAACCTAGAACATGCATGGATACATGGCTAAGGTTGAAATGCCACAGGAGAGGTCCCCCTAATCCTGTATAAGCCAAACAGTGGATATGGAAGGGATGTTTCTCTCTCTCTTTTTAATGTTCAAAGGCTGCTTCAGAATGCTAAAACAAAGAAATAGTGGGGAAAGTGACTGGAATACCCCACAAAGCAAGAATTTGTTGTTTTATGCCCGAGAGGTGTTTTCTGGCCAAACTTAGCATTTTAAACTGGGAGTTGGGAAGGGTTAAGGTCTACACGGGAATGTTCTTCTTCAGCCTCATAAAGACTGCACAGTTCTCATTTCTGATCCAAAACAACAATGCATTGCTGTTTCATGTTACACCCAAACACATGAAACAGCAATGCATTGTTGTTTTGGATCAGAAATGATTTAGTACCTTTTTAGGGAGCAGATTGCTTCCTGACTATCACAGGCATGACTTTCTGCTTGCTGTAATGTGCTAGTAAATTAAGATATGGGGCTGGTAGTGATACAAAATATAGAACTCGCCTTACCAAGAACTACAAGTTGTATTTCTACAGTCCGCATGGGAGGTTCCTCAAGAAGACGGACAGAACACTCATAGGTTCCATTGTCTTCCATGGTTACCTGACTGAGAGTGATGCTGACATTGTTACTGTTTACATTGCCAGAGAAAGTCAAACGTTTCTTGTAATTGTCTCCTTTATATTCCAAACCAGTACCAAGGTCCTTGTTGGCAAATTCTTCCTAGATAAAGAGAGGAAGGTACCATTTTAAAAGATGTTTAAACTTAATATTAAAGTTAATTTCTGTGGAACAAATCTTTGACTCGTCAACACCATTTCTTTTCCATTCTACCTCACTGTTGAAATATGTAAAGGATGAACCCTTCCATTAGGCTCCAGAGGTCCAAAAACACTGCAGAAATAATCCAGTTTGAGACCACTTTAACTGCCCTGACTCAGTACTAGGAAATCCTTGGAGTTAGTTTATTCTAGCATCAGAGCTCTCTGACAGAGAAGGCTCAATGTCTCACAAAACTGCAGTTCCCAGAATTCCCTAGCATTGAATGAGGGCAGTTAAAGCGGCTTCAAACTGGATTATTTCTGCAGAGTTCCCTTGCAGTTCCAGCAGAATCCAAGCAGCAGCCTAGATGTCTGTTTACCACCCTTTCCTCAATATAGTGGGCTCTTCATAGCCACTGGCATCTGTTTCCAGGAATGCCCCCCCCCCCGATTCTAAAATCCATGGGTGTTCAAGTCACATCATATACAATATCATAGTAAAATGGTGTCCTCTATATAAAATACAAACTCAAGATACGCTTTGGGAATTTATATATCTTTGAAATATTTTCAACATATGGATATAGAAATCTGACTGTATTTAATAACTGCATAGCCTCATCTTGGGCTGCTTTCCACAACCTCTAATCCCACAGAGGCTTTTGGCAATACTGGCTCAAAGTTATAAAGGCAAATGGAAAAGTCACATTTCTGTTACCTCATGTGGTGTCCTCTGGAGTCTTCTCTCCCTCACCCAATATCTCTTGTGAAGGAAATGTTTATATGAAAGGAAGAGATTCAGCTCTCCACCATGCTACCAGCTGCCATTTTGTTTATTGCATTTTGAGAAAATAAAAAATGACCACATCTCCTACCACTCACTTCTCCATTATAGGCAATAGTAGTTGAATATCCAGCATGGCAGCCGGATGAGATTTTATAGATAGATAGATAGATAGATAGATAGATAGATAGATAGA
>JAIPUX010001232.1:124092758-124110492 GCA_020142125.1 Phrynosoma platyrhinos
AATTAAAGAGCTGCAGTGTTACATACTGCTCCAAAGAACAAAGAGTTGTTAAAATCAAGATATTCACTATGTGGTTTTTATTCCACTATTATTTTTAAGGTTGATATAGTGGGGAAAGCTTCTTTTACTAGATCTTTTAAGGTCCCTGGTTGTTCACAGGAATGAGAGGATTTCAAGTACTTGAACACAGGTGGTATTCATGTATTGCACTTTTTAAATATCTGCATATACAAATATGCATTTTTACCCAAGCTGATGCAATTAAAGAAAAAAAATAAGGAAATAGCACTTTTTCATGTGGGATTTTCTATCTAGATACATAAAGAGTCTTGTTTCCTGCTCAGTATGCCAACATGTGCATAGAATGCTTTATTTTTAAGCTACATTTGTGTTTCTGTCTTTGGGGGGGGGAAAATTCAGAAACACTTTGAATACATCCTCTTTCTCATTGATTTTTTTTAAATGAATGTTGTACTGTTAGCCAAAACTTGTAAACATGAAATCTGTTTACACAAAAATAAGTTCTACTTTTCAAGCAGATGATACAGGATGATACAAAAGAAGTTCAAACCAAGGGCTGGGATGCTTTATGACAATAAAAAGAACATACTACAAGAAGTAGAAGAAATAAAAAGACATTATATGCAATATACAGAAGAGCTATATAAAAAAGATGGGGGAAAATGAATGGCACATGGAATGAAGAACCATATGAAGATGAACCCCAAATTCTAAAAAGTGAGGTGGAAACTGCAATAAGACAAATTGGGGAGAAATAAATCACCAGGAATAGATATTCCAATTGAACTGTTGCAAGCCACACAGAAAGAGTCAACTCCAGTATTAATCAATATATATCAACAAATATGGAAAACAAAGTGGTGGTCCAGAGATTGGAAGCCATTAATACACATCCATATCCACAAAAAGGAGACACAACAGACTGCAGCAGCTATGGGAGCATGGCATTAATATCCTGTGCAAACAAAATTATGCTCACAATTCTGCAACATATAGACTCCAACCATACATGGGGTGAAAAAATCCAAAGGTACAAGTGGGGATAGGAAAGGAAGAGGCGCTAGGGACCACATTGCAAACATAAAATAGCTAATGGAACACACTAAGGAATTCCGGGGGGGGGGGGGGAGCCAGCATATGTTTTGTAGATTAGGAAATGGGAATGCCATTGCATCTGATAGTCCTGATGTGGAATCTGTACCTAAGACAAGAAACTACAGTCAGAGCAGAATATGGAAGAACAGGATGGTTCCCAATTGGCAGAGGTGAGGCAAAGCTGCAATCTATCACCCTATCTGTTCAACCTGTATGCAGAAAATACCATACAGAGACACAGAAAGAGGCGTGAAGATAGGAGGAAGGAATATTAACAGCCTAAGATATGTGGATGACACCTTACTACTAACAGAAAACATCACAGGCTTGGAACAACTATTAAAGAAGGTCAAATAAGAAAATGCAAAGGCAAGCTTAATGCTGAACATAAAGAAATAAAAAATAATGACTACAGAAGACCTACATACATTCAACCTAGACAATGAAGAAACAGAAGTAGTGAAAGAGTTCCTGTACCTTGGATCAAACATCAATCAAAATGGAGATTGCATCCAAGAAATCAGACAAAGATTAGGAATGGGAAAGGCAGCCATGAAAGAGCTAGAAAAGATCCTGAAGTTATACAATTGAGCACAAAAGTTAGAATCGTCCAAGCCACTGTATTCCCCATCCCCATGTATGGATTTAAGAGCTGGATAAGCTGATAAGATCAATAAGATCTTCATCTTTATTACGGTCATAGACCAGCACAGGTTAAAAATAGTATTTAATAGTACCGAATAAATACAAGGTAAAAACACAGGTTAAAAATAGTATTTAAAATATCCTTTTAAAATCCAGTGTGGTAGGGCAAGATTAATATTAACCTACTGCCTCCCTACTGCGGAAGGCAGTTAACAACAACAGGTTCTGCTATATCCCAGTTAAACAGCCTTGCTAATGCTGGAAGTAACATAGTAATATTATTACATCTAATAGAACAATTGTGGACATCATTGATTTTTAATGCAACATTTTCACATATTTTTATTTTATTTATTTATTGTATTCATACCCTGCTCTTCAGCCACAAAGGCTCTCAGAGCAGCATACAGGTAGTTAATTAGACAGTTCCCTGCCCTCAGGCTTACAATCTAAAAAGACATGACACAAAGGGAGAAGGAAATGGCGGTGGGAAGGGGAATAATTCCAGAGGTTCTTCTCTTCCCTCTGAGGCAGATGCAATTTTGTCAAACAAAATTTTCAAGCTACTTTTTTTTTTAATTTTCAAAGTATATTTTACCCAGTTTTGGAGATATATTGAATACATGTTTTTCATTTTTTTTAACCATTGTCACATAAATTCAATTTTTAATAAAGTAACAAAAAAGTACCAAGAAATGTAATATGCCATCAATTCGTTTTTTGAAGGCTTTAGTTGGTGTTTAACAAATTACCTTTGAAATAAGTTGCATTACCAATTTACAGGGTGTGGGGAGTTTCTGTGTAAATGACTATTTAATGCAACTTATTACAAAACCCAAGAAAGTAGCTTGTTACTATTAATGTCACTTGTTACATTTACTTGTTAAAATTGTAATTCATTACATTAATTGTTATATTGCCCATTGTTTTTATTGACTTTTGATTGTTCTTTTTAAAAAGTGTAAAAGTTAGAAAATGGCAATCAAACCTCAAAATGCCACCAAGAGCACATCTTCCCCCCAAAATGTAATGAGATATACTGTAGTAACAACTAGGTGCTAAATGTCAAACAGAAAAAGTAACAAGATTGCCAAACATTACTTTTCTTTGGGAAAAGAATATTATTGTGCCCTTGATTCACCAGATAATACTTAAGTTGTCCCTCCGTTTTTGCGGACTTGAAGTCTGTGACCCTCGCTTATCCACGAGGGACGTATGAAGAGACACAAAATGGGGGGCGCACCCGCTCACCCGCAGACATGTGCCTCCATTCAAGCCAATAGGGCTTGAATATTTGCGTTTTCCCTTTTTCGGGGGGGGGGGGGGTCTGGAATGGATCAGCCGTGAAAAAGGAGGGGTGGCTGTACTGCAGGCAACATTGTTGCATGTTACTTTTAAAAATAAACGTTCTATGTTCTGCATTCTTGGGGTGACTTTATTGTATAGCAGACTTAAAATATTTGCCTCTTTTATCAGACAAATGTAGCTACAGTGAAGGCAGATCTGATATCCTGCCTTGTGTTGTGCAGATGGCTAAACAATGCTAGTTAATGCTAGCCTTGACTTCCTTGTTTGTTTGCTGGGCTGCTGCCACTATAACAACAAAAATGCATTTATCTTTTGCACCTACCATCAGCGGGATGAAAGACCTTCAAGGCACCTTAACTGGAATGTGTAACATTCCAAGACATGAAAATTAAATGAAAGTGAAAGTAGGGCGGCCTAGAAACAGCACCCCCCCCCCCAGACCTCTATTTGGCCATTAATTCAAGCAGAAACGTTTCAGATAATCAGTCTGGCCAACTGCTATTTTCCTCTAAACAAACTCCAATTACTTCAGCTTCTATGGGGCATTATTCTATGTTTTCAAGTCATTCTCAACTTCTAGCAACCTGAAAGTGAACCTGTCATGGGGGGAGGGGGGGCAAAATTTCTTCAGAAGACTTTGCCTTTGTTTTCCTCTAAGGCTGGGATAGTGTGACTTGTCCAAAGTCACACAGTAAGTTTCCATAGGGATGTGTACCCCAGTCTTACTCATAGTCCAGTGCTCAAACCACTACATCACACTGGCTCTCAAGTGCATCTTTACTCTCAAGTAATGTATGGGTTTGTTTTCAAAGGTTGCAGTATAAATCTTATTCTTTTTTCATCCATAAACCTTGCCTGACAGCTTTGCCATTCCCTGTCCTAACTTTTTAAAAGGTTACTATAAGAATGGTGGTTATCTATGAATTTCCCGTGGACAATAAGAAATTCGCAAATCTGACAGATATTTCTTTCTGGACTGGGTTCTGAAACCAAAGTCATGTGTTGCAACTGATATGCCATCTCTCCAATCCGCCAAATGCTTTTCCTCTGATCTCTGAAGCACTAAAAGGCATATGTTTTTGGGGCACAACTGTGGAGTAAGCATAATTTTGGTCAAGGAAGTTTACTTCCATGTAATGACAGATGGAGTTGGGCTACATGGCTGCAGCAACATGTGTGCTTGTTTGGCAGCAGTTCCTCTTGGACAGAGAAGAACTTGCTTTTGAGTCATCAGTCTCACGTACATCATGTATCTTCTGTTTATAGTGCTATGTATTCTCATCTTCAGGCAACAGTTAAGCAAGACTGAGGGCAAAGTGGTTGTCCTATATTATGTGATACAATACTAAGTATATGGGACTATGGAAACAGATTTTAGGCTACTGTCTGCCCTCTTCTGATTGCTACCAAGGACGAAGAAACCCTTGATTCATTTTTTCTAGGTTAGATCAAAGAAATTCTGTTTCTTTGACACACGTATTTCTTCAATGTTTATTTCCCAAGATACTCATACATATTAATACATCACAAGCAACAACTATATAGCATAACTGCTCACCTTGCTATGTATTCTTTGCCAGGAAACAATGTCTCCATTTTTTCGACTAGTAACTGAGTTGTGGAAAAGGCACTGTAGGGTGGCATTGTCTCCTCTTTTCACTTCCACTTTTGGCTGAGGTGTTTCTATTGTGAAGGTATGGACAGCTGCCACAACTAGAGAGAGACAGACAGAGAGAGAGAAGACAAGAAAGTCCATTTTGATCTCTGTCCCTTGACTAGAAAACCATACAAGCACTGAAGTAAATGAGACTGAACACTCAACAAAAGTAACACTGTTAACCCTGTGGTGTATCTCTACAGTTTCAGCATCCACCTTATCCTTATTTGCGCATGAGAAGGATTGATGAAACAGACAAATGCACCTGTCTTGGGCCAATTTTTGAAGCCATTCAAGACAACTGGGCAATTATCATCACCATTTGGGGAAAGGAGGTTTCATGTGGTGCAAGAAGGCCTGAATTCTCATACAATTGTATAAAGTGGTTCAAAAAGTACATTCTGTACATTTTTTGCCTCCCCCAGGCCTAACATGAATTTTTGTCTGCTTGACAACACTTGAGTGTCATTTAAAAAAAAAAAAGTCTCTATCAACTAGCAACAATAAAAGAGAGCCATGGCATTAGAGTGATGTCTCCTCTTTGTTTCCTATCTGCTTTTACCAGCCTTCCTCAATTTGGCATTTTCCAGATGTGTTGGAGTGAGGCTTTTATCATGCCATCACTCTGCCTTGTTCACTGAATTCATCCTCCACCTGTAACTCTGCCTTATTTTTCCATTGCTGCTTCCATCATTTTACTGTGACTCACCAGGCAACAATTGATTCAATGGGTCTCTCCTAGTTGGACTAAATAGAATTCCACTCAAACTGTCTTTAAGGGAGAAAAGGCAAAATTGCTGCATAATGCTTTTTGACTACTTGGAAAGCATTGCCCATCTGGAAGCACCCTACAAATCTCATCACCCACAGTTAGCATAAAATCTTCAAAATGATGTGGCACTCCTTGTCTGCTACTTGGCCATTAGCCATGCTTGCTGTGAATGATGTGAGCTGTAGTTCAATACATCTGAAAAGTATTGGATTGAGGAAAGCTAGCATAGATGCCTCCTCTTAATTTAATCTCATAATTCATGGCTTCCTTCTCTATTAGTAGGCCCTCCTTTACTAATGGAAGTATCTATTTGTTTTTCCAGCAAAGGGAGAAAACTGTGGCATTTGTCATCTGAGCATGCTTCATTCACAGTAGCTATTTTATCTTGATATAATTCACCCAGGCAACAGTGCTGCAGCATTCATATGTCTCAGTCCCCTTAACAGAGCAGTTTTAGTATCTTCCCCATATTGTAGGTAGCAAGCTGAGGTGGCAGGACATCTTATTTCTAGCCACTTGGCAAATTCATAATAAAAGCAAAATCCAAATGAAAACTTTTTCTTAATCTTATAGCATTTCAAGAGCTTGACACAAATGTTCTTGTAAAAAACTGCCTTATATTGCCCAGAGCTTGAAAAAGTTATTTTGCCCTTACTAAGGGCCTTTGCAGACTGCCAGAAATAGTGCAAATTGAGTCCACTTTAAGGGTTAGGGTTAGTGCTAGGGAGTCATGGGAATTGTATTTTTTTCTGAGACATTGAGCCTTCTCTGTCAGAGAGCTCTGGTGCCACAATAAAATACAGTTCCCATGATTCCCTAACCCTAACCCTAACCCTAAAAGTGGACTCAATTTGCACTATTTCTGGCTTCTGCAAAGGCCCTAATACACCTAAATTTGTCCAGTCAGAATGACCGTGATCATGGCAGCTGGAGTATTCTGAGAGTTGTAGTCCAAATAAATAATATTTCCAAGCTCTTGGTCCATCTGCCCAATATTATAACCTCTACTGGGCAGCTCTTCACAGAGGTCTCAGACAGAGATCTCGGAAGTTCTTAGACAGAGGTCTGGCCAATCAACTTGATCCTTTTAAACTGAAATGCTAGGAAGGAAGATGAAACATCCTGTATGAAGGCATGTACTCTACAAATCAGTCATTATGGCCCTCCCCCTTTAATAAAATACTTCCTTTTCATAACATGGCAGTCACCAGTCTTAAAACTACATGAACATGGTTCTATGATGCTTGGAGATTATAGTTAACCAAGTAGATGCATTCCTGAGCTTTACTTCTTTACCAAAAAATTTGGTACCAGAGGCAGAAACAACATGGAAAGAATATGGATAGGTCTCTGCAGCACAAAACAGAAGACCAGTTCAACATATATCCAGTAGTGTCACTGGGGGGTGCAGGGGGTGCGGACTGCACTGGTGACATCCCAGAAGGGGGTGTGACACCCAGTCAGCTTCCTGCCCCACACAGAAGCTCCACAGGCCTTCCCAGGCACTGTGAGGGAACTTCTTGGGGCCATATGGTCACTGCCCAGGGCCACATGGGCACCCCTCTGGCCCGCGCAGACACTCCCAGGCATTCCCCCACCCAAGAAACCTTGCTGGAAGCCTCAGCGCCAGAAATCCTGCCCCCCCCACACACACACCCCAGGTGTCATCTGGTGCAGGAACGCCACTGCAAATATCAGCAAATATTTTATCTAAAACTAACAATATGTACATGTGAAATGAAACAACCAGGTCAGGTAAGCCTTGTATTAGTAAAACAACAAACAAACAAAAAACAAAACAAAACAAAAAACATTTTGAACCTTCTAGAGGTACTTGAAAACTTTTTGCAAAATACATCCAGGTTTGTTTGTTTTTTTCATTCACTAGCCTCTGCTTTTCATCTGATTTCCATTTTGATGACTGAAGGTATAGATCTATGCTTCTTTAACACACTAGGACATAGCTGGCTATGCCAGATTATTTCCCTCATTTTTTCCCTCTATTTTGCTGTTTACATATGCTCAGTAGGGGATTCTGAAGGCAGGTGCAATTTACCTTGCCAGTTGTATGCAGACAAATATAGCTGCAGTAGGGACTGGCTAGAGCAGAATTCTATTCTTTCCAGCTCAAGCTTTTATTGCATTGTTTATTGCAGCGACACTGCTGGAACCTGACACTGAAAGTTCAGCCTTCCTTTGTAATCCTCCCAATGATGATGCTGATTTAAAAAACCCAACCAGCTTGACAGAAGATAATGAAGAAAAGGGAGGCTGGGCAAGAATAAAAAGATTTTGTAAAATGGAGCTCCTTTGTCAGAAGTTTTGTTAACTTAGGTATGCCTGCATTTCCACTGCTTTTTTTCTCACATGCATTGACAGCATAACAAGGAAAACAAGTGTGCCAGCCCCAGCAGATGTATCTTCCAGTATTTTCCAGGCCCTTATTGTTGCCATAGGTATCCAGAGACTTGCCTCCACCCTCTGAACTCTGGCAGAGATATGGTATTTTAATTTTTTTTTTTTAAAAGGTACAGTCTGAAGAGTTCACCAGTCTAAATCAGACACTCCTGTCTTGCCTAAGATCACATGAAATTACAGACTAAAAAGATAACACAGAGTTTGAAAGGACCTGGACAGCATTGTATTCTTGTATTCATCTTTCTTATATTGCTGGTTCCCTTTTTCCTGCTTGCTTGATTTCATTGACTCATCACAATAAAGTGTGTACACTGGACTGAAAGAGGAAGTTACTTTGAGAGGACAAGGTCCTCTTTACCTTATATTTTTATTGACACATCACACCCAGCTACCACCTTTATATATACACCCACATTTTATGGCTGGTTCCAACCGTCATCACTTGATTTCAGCAATAAAAACAATTACCCCTAGGATGTATACTGCAAATTTCAGACAGAGGCTGGAGACCTGCCTGTTGGAGATTGTAGCTCTCAGGCTGAAGTTGTTTCAATATCCCCAGTTCATTATTCACAGAAAGCTTCTAAACACAACACACTCATTCAGCTGAGTGATGACCTGATAAGTTTTTGACCCTTAGCCCCAAATTCCAGCTTTTAATCCATCAATATTGCTTATCATAGAATCATAGAGTTGGAAGAGACCACAAGGACCATCCAGTCCAATCTCCTGCCATGCAGGAACTCACAATCAAAGCACCTCCAATAGATGGCCATCCAGCCTCTGCTTGGAGGTTTTTAAACAGAGGCTGGATGGCCACTTGTCTGGGATGCTTTGATTCCTGCATGGCGGGGGTTGGACTGGATGGCCCTTGAGGTCTCTTCCAACTCTATGATTCTTTGATCAGCATGATTAGGAAATTCCCCCCTTCAAGATAAAATGTCTTCTTTTTTCATAAAAATGTGGGTAAATGCATGATGACTCTAGATGACAAGGATAAATAAACTGGCACATTTTTCTCTCTGAATCCCCTGTCCAGCTCTCTGGATGGTCATTAATTAGATCAAGCTGGAGGAAATGCTCATTTGCTGTCAATGGGCAAAGCTTAATTTTCCTCTCAGTTCCTGTTCACCAGGTAGCCAGTTTTGTGTTTTCTGCTATGTACACTATTATTTTGTGAAGTGGCTGAGTTATGCTAGAGAAACTGGTTCCTCCAGGTTTCAGTTCACAATCAAGTCATAAGACCTGTCTTGGGGGGGGGGGGGGGGGGGGAGGAGGAGAAAGAGCTGAACTTCCAAGGCAAGTCAGCCTTCGCGCTGCATCTTCTTTAGCCATTTCCTGCAAGTGAATGGCTCAGTGGCAGAGAACAAGATTTCTGAGGAGTAGGATGTAGGTTTGATCCCTGGCACTTCCAAGATCTCAACTTGAGACCTTGACTATCAGAGCATGGAGTACCGGGCGATGTGGGCAAATGGTCTCATTTGGTAATAGCTTTCAAAGTCTCACACCAAACATGAAGGCTAGACTTTCTGCATCTTCTCTCACCACTTAGCACTATGATCTACTTAGGGTTGCCCATTTTCAGGTTGAGAAATGGCTTTGGATTAAGATCATGAAGTCCTGTATTAGCTGGCTGAGTTCTCAACATTGAACTAACCTATGTGGCATTTGTGTGTGTGTGCACACCTGAGCTTGGAAGTAACTAGTTGCAAATAAATTATTGTGTGTGTGCCCAGCTTCAAAAAATTCCAAAAAGATATACAGTCCAAAAAGATATACAGTCCAAAAAGCAAACCTTAATTTTGCTGCTTTATATAAGGGCTACCATTTCACTACATATTTAATGGGACTTGAGCATCTATGGATTTTGGTGTCCACAGGCGGTCCTGGAACCAAACCCCAGCAGATACCAAGGGCCTAGTGTATTGCAATGGTAGCCTAACACGAGATAACAAAAGTAACTTCTCAATTACAAGAAATGATTAAGAGTTGCTTTTAAAAATTATAAATGTATCAGTAATATTGGTGCTTTGGAACTGTAACAACAACTGCTTACTTTTAAAGTAACACCCCCTCTCTTTCTTTCCCTCTCACATATACAAAGAGAGTTTGAGGGAAAGTATCATTTATATATAATAACAAGGGAAGAGGCATACTAAATAATCATTTTCTCTGTTCATCTGGAAGAGAAAGATGCTAAAAACTCCTTTGCACATTAATCAGATGAATGGGTCTCCTTGAGTACAGGAGCCTGTGCTAATGCCCTTGATCATGATATAGCATGATCACACCTCTGGTGCCTACACCTTGAGCATGGGTGTATGCATAGAGCAAGCATAGGCAACTTATTCCCCTCCACAAGATTTTTTTGGGTTGCAATTTCCATGCTCCTTCACCACTGCTAGTTAAAACTGCTGAGACTTTAGGCTTTGGGAAAGCCTATACATCTCTGTATGTTGTTGTTGTTGTGTGCCTCCAAGTCATTTTTTACTTATGGCAACCCTAAGGCATACCTGAGAGCCAGCGTGGTGTAGTGGTTTGAGTGTTGAACTACAACTGTGGAGACCAGGGTTGGATTCCCTGCTCAGCAAAATGAAACCCACTAGGTGATCTTGGACAAGTCACTCTCTCAGCTTCAAAGGATGGCAATGGCAAACCCTCTCTGAAGAAACATTGCCAAGAAATCCCCATGATAAATTCACCTTAGGGTTGCCATAAGTCAGAAACTATTTGAAGGCACACGACAACAATAACAATGTCAAACTTATCATAGGGTTTTCTTGGCAAGTTTCTTCAGAGGGAGTTGCCATTGTCATCCTATGAGGCTGAGAGTGTCTGACTTACTTCAGTGGGCTTTTATGCTTGAGCAAAGTATCAAACCCTGATCTCCAGAGTCATAGTCCAACACTCAAACCACTACACCACACTGTATAAGTGGTTCAAAATGTTATATAAACCAGAGACAGATCTTCTGTTTAGAATGATCTGAAGCTCTATGAACTAGCCAAACTTGACTCATAACCTCTCAGTAAAAAAATTAAAATTAGACTCTTTCTGCATATGACTGCTAAATTTGAATAAAATGCAAAATACTGTTAAGAATCAACACATGCACAACAATTTGGAAGTAGTCAGCCTCAGAGGATGGCAGAGGTAAACCCCCTTTGAACAAATCTTGCCAAGAAAATCCCATGATAGGTTTACCATAGTGTCGCCGTAAGGCAGAAACAACTTGAAGGCACAAAACAGCAAAGAGAATGCTGGAGGTTTCTCTGTGGTCTCTGGACTTCAGCAGCAGCCCATGCCATAATCCAGATTTGAGGATTATGACAATGAGAGCTTCCCAAACTGCCTTCCCAAAGTAGGCTCACAATACCTGTTGCTTGAGGATCAAGTGTGTATAGTTCACCTTCCCTCCAAAATGCTATTTGCTAAGCATCAGGAATAAGTCTGTCACTTGGCCAACTAGGAAGAAGCACAAAAAGAAAAAGCCAGCAACAGTAAAGAGTGGCAGAGAATTGAGATGGCAGTCTTTAATGAAATAAGGTGTTAGATGGATCCAGGGAAGAAAGTGGGCTTGTGTCAGTAGCAGTATTGTAAATTTGTGTCACAAAGCCTGATCTGGCTTGCACTATCTGTGACCTACTCTATTAACAGCATTCATCTGTTCAGATTTACTTGGCAGAAGGCAAGATATGGGTTAATTTCTTTAAAACCTTTATTTTTATCTCACCCTTTGCACTGACATTCTGTGATTGGCTTATAGTCTTTTTTTAATACTCAGAGATCTTTGAGAACAAAACCTTCTTGCCACATTTTTCACTGAGCTTTGACAACCCCATTTTGTTATTTCCCTGCATGCCTCCTTCTGTGTCTATAGTATTTCTTTCTTCCTAGAATATCCAGAATAACATGTCTTACTTTTTCATTAATGGCTACTTGATGCTTTTTGTTACCCTCAGCTAAGCAAGGAAGTTAAAATAGGTTATACATCTGGAACTGGTTGGATATGTTTGGAAATACAGTAAGTTGACTGAATCATTTCAGATCAAAAAATTCAGCAGTAGGTTAGGAAGTCCATCAAATCTCATCAAAATAGCGGCACTGAGAGGATGATGCTATAGCTTAGGGATGGGTAGGGTGTAGGCAACACACAGTCCCAGGCCACAGTTTTGCAAAAAATGCAAAAACAATTCTAGTCTCTACAGGCATATCCACCCAGCACTTGCCAATACTTCTATTGTCAGTCTTCATATAGCTTATCATTAAAGTATTGTATTAATTTTATAAAATTCCCACAGAACATTCTATGGTACCCAAGAAAACAAAGGCATGTTTCATGTCTTACAATACAACTAAGGGCCTTTGCAGACTGTCAGAATAATGCAGCTTGAGTCCACTTTAACTCCTCTGGCTCAGTGCTAGGGAATCATGGGAACTGTAGTTTATTGTGGCATCAGAGCTCTCTGACAGAGAAGGCTCAATGTCTCAGAAAAAAACTGCAGTTCCCATGATTCCCTAGCACTGAGCCAGGGGAGTTAAAGTGGACTCAAGCTGCATTATTGCTGACAGTCTGTAAAGGCCCTAAGTCAAAGAGATGACTACATATATTACAATTATGCATAAGGAAGCCCCAGTACTAATCTTTTTCAAAAGAAAAATAACATATTTGGGAAAGAACAATGGGCAAGAAAGAAATTTTGTCCTTGTCCTCCACCTGCTGTGTCTTTACTCCTAATCTTACCCAAGTGGCTTTTAGTCTCAATCCCAGAACTGTCCCTTTAGAATAGGGATGTAAGGCAGCCCTGGTGACACAGTCATTAAATGCCTGTACTGCAGCCACTCACTCACAAACCACAAGGTTGTGAGTTCAATCCCAGCCAGAGGCTCAGCGTCAACTCAGCCTGGCATCCTTCTGAGGTTGCAAAAATGAGTACCCAGCTTGTTGGGGGCAATTGGCTTACACATTTAAGCTTGTCGCACTGTGTTCTCAGAACGTAATGAGAATGGAACGGAAAGTATTTTATCGCATGGTATGATCCTCATCGAGTTCCCATTCTGTGCTCTGACAGTCCCTAGCCTGCTCTAGCAGGAGAACTGTAAAAATGCATCCTCAGCCAGCAAGAATGCTTACAGACCGTTCTAGATGATGTGTGTGCGATAATCCTACCAGTCTCAATCTGTCTTCATGTTCTGATTGGCTAAGAATATCTCCTCTCCTACCATCCTAGAACATCCACAAACTCAACTCAACTCAACTCTTCCAGTGTTGATGCAAGGAAGGTGCCACAGGCAATTTTAAAATATTTTTATTTATTTTTGTAGATTGAATTGTGAATGAATGCTCGCTACCTAAACCTCTTGATAGCATTTTTTCCAATGCAGACATAGGGGTTTTCGCAACAGTGAGCATGTGCCAATGAGGGACAGCTGAGGAACTGCTTTAGCGCTGGTACCGGTACAACAGTAAATGCTGTACGATAATATGTTTTCTCATAATGTTACTATTGCATTATCAATAGTCTAATGCGGTAACACCCATTCCCATATTGTTACGTTCCAGGGACTCGATGGGAATGTTACAGGTACTAGTGTGATAAGCTTAATTGTGAATTGCTTAGGGAGTGCTTATGTGCACTGATAAGCGGTATATAAATGTACTTGCTATTGCCATGCCCCCCTCTGAATGTTGTTAGACTGCAAAGTGCATTTTTCACCATTGGCAAGGCCAGCTAATGCTTCTGGGAGTTTCAGTCCAACAACATCTAGAACAAGGTTGGGCATAGCCCAAAGACTATATGTAGCCTCCAATACTGTTTTTGTCAGGGCCCAAAGGAATCACAAAGTCCTCCAAGACCATTTTAGACCAAGCAATGCTTTTTTAAAAAATTACAGGAATTGAATAGGAATGATTTCTTGGTCACTTCCTGTTGTAAAATGATCTCTCCTGGGCCTGAATGATCCAGGGAGACCTAAATATTTGGCAAAAATGCTCCTGTGCACGCAAAGGGTGTTTGTAGGCATTTGGGGATGAAAATGTTATTTTTATTTTTAAAAAATAGGGGCACAGGGTACATGGCCCTCAAAGTGCTCCTGGGCAGCTACTGTAACCCCTTAGCTTCCAGTTGTTACCTACCACTGCCTAAAGGGCTGGACCGCTGGATGGTTCCCACATCTGCTTTAAATGTAGAAATGGTATGAATCAAGAGGACTGCTTGCTGTACATTCCACCTCACTAAAGCTGGCTAAAACCTCCTATCCATTTCATGCCACACAATTCTGCTCAAAATCACCTCCTCTGTGTTTTTCTTTGAAAATGGGGGGGGGGGGAGAGAGAGAGAATGTCTGTTAGCACACGTTTCCACATAATGTGTTGTTAGCATCTTAGCTGTTTTCAACTAGAGCATCAGTAGGGTGATACAAGTGTAGGACATAGAATATTAGAGGAAAGAATAAAGATCACAACAGTATAAAACTTCTGTATTTCATAAGAACATGAAAGGTGTGCTTTACCTTAAATATTTATTTATAACACTGAAAGAAAATCCATCAAGAGCATCAATAACCATTTGATCTAGTCAGAAACTGTGCCCAGGGAATGCAGCGGGAAGAGCAGGGCCATGCCTGCTGTGTCTGCTCCTGAAATACAGGTATTCAGTGGCTCTGTGTGTACAGAAACTGTATACTTTTTTTTAACTAGTATCCAAATGGCAGTGTCCCTGATCATCAAGGCATTTTTAAAACAAAAAACTCTGCTTGGTTCCAGTGGCATCACTAGGGGTGTGGGGGGTGCAGACTACAGCAGGTGACACCCTTAAAGGGAGGTGACAACACTGCTCCTCAAAAACCTATCTTTTGGCAGAAATGAGCTGTGGCCTTCATCTGCTTCCCTTTAAAATGCTTCAAGAGATGGTGACAGTGGAGTGAAGCTCAGTGGGAGGAAAAAGAAGGGGCCCAAATTTCAAAATTCAAAATTTGCAAATGTTTTTTTTTAAAAAAAATAATTTTTAATTTTTAAAATTCTTTTTAAATTTTGTTTAAAAACATCACATTTTAACCAAATATTCACAAGGTATATGTAAATACGTTTGGGTTGTGTGTATGATATTGTAATTTGAAGGGATAATTTTAATATTGCTGGTGGTTTATGTCACAGCTATTAGCATTACATTCAGTGGTATATGGGAATTATGATTTATGAATACCATTAGTGCAAAAAGGCATTATTAAGGCTTCTATATGGTGTGAAATGGGAGGAGGTCAATGGATGTGTATGTGACACCATGGTGACACTGACCCTAGGAACATCACTGCTTGGTTCATGGTATTTTATAGAAAGTTTAGACATTGCTTCTTCCATTTGAATATGCACAAACATTTCACAGATAAAAACCGGGACCATGTGGCCAAGCAACATCAGCAAAAGTTATTAAAGAGAAAGAACAGAAGAGCAGTTTGCTTTTGCATGAACCTACAGAGAAGGGCAAGATTCTGCCCGCTCCTCTCCTCCTGCCGAGTTAATTGAGTGCAAAGTACATTTGCACTTTCAGCTCAGTTTTCAGCAATTAAAGTAAGCTAGGATTAAAGAGGAAAGTAATAAGAGCAGAAAAAACCTGGAACAAAGGCAGCTGAAAGAGTGAGATGACAAAGAATTAATCAGGACTGTCCCTGTCAAATCATTGCCCTCACTGTGTTTTCTCATTACTTCATTCATCTTTTTTTTTCCTTGCTAGGAAAAAAAAATAACATCTGTCGGATCTGCTTTTGAATTTTTGTTATTACTGCAATTGCGTACTCTCAGTGAACAATACTGCTGTTGCACCCTGTTATAACCCCTAATATTGAAGGCAAGATTTGGAGAGAAAAGCAAAGCAAATGAACAATGCCTTCTAGCTGGTAGCGTAACAAGCCGTCCATCTGAAAGTAACTCTGGATCCTGAACAGAGCTTGGGAAAGGTTCTTTCTTTCTTTTTTTCCCTTTTGTACTACTGTTTACAGAATCCTCCAGCCTGCATGACCAGTGGCCATACTGTTTTCAGGATCTTGAGAACTTTAGTCCAAAAATGTTGGTTTTCAAAACACTTGGCCCTACACAGAAAAATCAGTAAGAAATTAACAATGCTATGCTTGTTGAATGACAAGGGTACAAAATGTGTACAAAAGTACACATTTGTACTGTGAAAAATCCACAGGCAATGAATCTTATTTCCACTGAAAGGCACACCTTCATCCCTACCTCCTGCTAACATACAAACTATTGATAGGATAGTAGTTCTACTCACCTGCACTGAACACAAATAATTGAGCCTCCTTGTATGTCCTCATGATGTCTCTTTTCCCTCTCCCAAACCTTTTGAATGGTTGCCAAATAGTTCTTAAGTGATGTTTGTGTGTCTGGTGTTAGAGAAAAGACGAGCTGCCTCCTTGGTTGCAGTTTCAAACTATGTCCCCACTTCCGGCCTTACTTGCTTTTTTTCCACTCCCTTTACCTTTTCACCCATACTCACCTCCCCACATTTTATGACTAGAATGACAAGACATGTCACCACTGTTTCTATCTTGATCTATTCCTCACTAACTGAAGAAATAGACTGTGCCTTTTTACTTTGCCCTACCCTCACCTAAGCAAACAAATAATTATTCCTGATTCTGCCTGAAGAAAGAACTGAGAAAAATAACTTACACAAAAGAAGAACTGAATTTCCCAAAAGTTCAGGTGAGCATGTTGCAACAAACACCATGAAACAATGTATAGTGAAATGACACAGGTGCTGCTCCAAGCATTACATTTTTAAAAAAATGTGATAGTGAAACAGTGCTCTGTACTTCAGCCATTAAGACATCATAACACTTTTCTAAATACTGGGTATTATCTACGGCATCCTGACCCTTGGGTCCTTTCATGATACACAGTTATAGGACTTTCATTCCACTTTAAATCCCATGGCTGCATCCTCTGGAATTTTGGAGATTGTAGTTTGGTGAGGCACTAGATCTCTCTAGCTGAAACTTCTAAATCTCTTCCCTGAACTGCAAATCCCAGATTTCCATATAATAGAACCATGGCAGTTAAAGGAAAATAGTGCTTTACAATGTAAAAGGACCTCTTTTCTAATTTCAACTCACCTGAATTCTGCTGCCTTCTTCTGTTTATTGTTTTGTTTGTTTGTTAATATTCCTATTAAAACTATATTCCTATCCCACCCTCTAGCTATAGATGTTGGGGGGAGCATACATTCAAACCAACCTCACTAATTTAAGATAGTATCAACATTAAAAAATAGTTGCAAAAGGCTAAAACATATTAAACAATTTGACGTATTAAAAATACAGATTAAAGCTCATTATACTAGTTTACAATTATGTTTAATTTACTAGATACCATTATTACATTGTAAACTCTTGCAGACTTTTTTTTTGCATTTTACTGACTAGATTACATTTATAATTAAAGCCGAGAGTGTTGTTATTATGTTATTATGTTCCTGATCTTAGTTCTCTTTAATTTCCTGAGACCAGTACTTTGTAGGTTCATGAAAGAGTACAAAGGGTCGTATTCTCTCATTTTTTGAGAGATCATTGTTATCACTGACCAAATCAGTAATGGAGAACCTTTTTCTCTGCTGAGGACCACATTATGAATAGGGTAAATGCCTAGGCATGGAGCTTTTCCTTTTTAAAGCTCTGGATGGCCACCAAGAATATGCCTTGAATAATATAATTGGGTTAGGAGGAAATCTTCTACAGATTCCAGCAGTCCCATGCTCAATGCCAGGGGTAGGCAACCTAAGGCCTGGGGGCCGGATGCGGCCCCCTGA
>JAIPUX010001232.1:124110592-124142837 GCA_020142125.1 Phrynosoma platyrhinos
TTCTTCATGGTCTCTGTGAATCACACAAATGGGTTATGTCTGCACCTGCACAGCTAGTTCAGAAAGTTCTAGTATCACTGGGCAAATCTTGGATTGCAACTTTTTGGCAGTAGCTCCACCCATTCCTATAAAGCCCCTGGCATTCCCGCTCTTTCTTCAGTTCCTTTCATCTACCAAGTTAGCAGCTAGCAAGGAACTTCGCTGTTAGAGTTGCTCATTCCTCTTTGGAAAAATCTTGACCTATGGCTTTTTGACCTGTTTTTTGACTTGATTACTCTTTTGGATTGCAACTTCTGGTGTCCATTTGCGAATCGTTTGACTTAGGACTGGACTATCGACCTTGATTTTGCCTCACAGACTTGTTTGTTAATGGAAATGGCATCTTTTAAATGTTGCTCCAAATGTGGCGGGAAAATACTGACTTCTGACCGCCACGACCAATGTGTCTTGTGTCTCGGCGAGACACATAATCCCAAGGCCTGCCCAATGTGCAAGGGCTTGACCACTCAGGCCTTGAAGAATAGGATGCTCAAACTGAAGGCTGCCCTATGGGAACAAGCACTTCAACCTACTTCGGAACCAGCCGGTACCTCCCCTAGTGAGGGAATTTCTTCTTCTGCCATGGAGAAGGACCAGGAGAGAGGTAGGACCAAGGAGAGGTCCAAGGAGAAATCTTCTAGGGAGAAGAAGACTTCCAAAGGTGAAAAGGACCAGGGTGATGGTGGAGGTAAAAAGTCCTCCAAAAGGATACACATTGAGCCCTCCAATAATGGGTCTCTGCATCCATCCCCACTTAAGAGAGCTCGATCTACCTCTCCCAAGAGGCAGTCAAAATCACGCTCTTCTGGGACAGCTAAAACACTACCAGCCTCCTTCGGTTCCAAATTGATTCCAGTCTCCTCGATACCGAGACCTTCAACCCCATCCATGCATGTCGACTCGGGGTCTGAGTCTGAGGGTGAGATATGGGAGCAGGAGCCACTGCTGTTAACTCCCCATCTGTTTGCCTATCCGGTACCAGTTGTTGCTGCACCAGACATTTTGGAGGTTCAGGAGAGCTCTCCAGCTCATCGAGGTGAGACCATCTCCCTCGGTCTTCAAGCGGATCAGTGTCATGGTCAGCCACAAGAGAACGAGGAGAAGGTCTTGGCTCCTCAGGTGCAGGGGGATCTTGAGGCTGTGCCAGGGTCCAATTCTGCCCTGCCAGGTCCCAGTTCTGCTCTCCCAGGCCCTGCAGAGTTGACTCAGCCTAGTCCTAGCTGCGTGGAGTCTCCTTCAGGGGACTCTGGGGCTCAGCAGCCAGCTTTGCCCCAGGAGAGGTCCCAGGCTTGGGAGACATAGAGCAGCAGGACATGGGAATCCCTACCTTCAGCCAGAGAAGATCTGAAAGGGCGTGCCTTCGGCATTCCAGAAGGTTCACTAGAAATGCTCATTCATCACTCAGCAGCTGTGATAAGAGAGTGGCTCTGTGATTTAAGGCACATGGGAAATGCTAAGTTCCCTTGTCAGAGATTATTATGCTTTCCATTTAGTGAACGCTGCTGGCTCTGGCTTCCCTAGAACTTGTCCCTTGATACCTTGTCTTGAACTGCTATTGAACCTGCAACCTTGGAACGGACTCGTCGACCAACCCTCTGGCATCTTTGACCTCACATTGGACTGGGAATTGTTGACTTCTGGAATCCTGAACCTGGACTGGCTTGTGGCTTATTCTATTCGGATAGAGGACAGGTCTGTTATTTGGAAACTGCCTGCTGGCAGCTTGGGCTTGTCTTTGCTGAGTCTCTCTTATCAGCCATTTTTGTGTGTGTGCTGACAGCATTCCCGAACAATCAGCCAGGTTGGAACAAAGGCATGAGCAGACTGATCCTCTCATACAACGCTATCCTGAGCTGATTTATAATGCCCAGGCTGGGTGTTACTATCTACCTGTACCACCCGACCAACTCAACCAACATTGGCTTCATTAGGCTCCTCCATCCCGAGAGCCCTCACCACCTCCACCGCCTGTTCCGCCCCGACATGCTTCTCTGCTGGCTAGCAGGTCACTTCCTAGGTCCCCAGAGGACTCCCTGGCTTCGAGCCATTCACCACCTCAATCCCAATAGCTGAGAGAGCATCCAGCCTGATGCCAATGGTGAGCCTCGCCTTGTCTTCACCTATAGATGACATCAGGTTGTTCACAGACCAAGTAGTGAGGATGGTGAATGCCCTCGAGCTGGAAGTTGCCCAGGCTGATGAAGAGGCACTGGATCCAATAGAGCAGGGGTAGGCAACCTTTCCCCTTTAAGGGCCGAGGGACTTCAGCTCCCAGAAGCCTCAGCCATGTTGGCCAATAGTCCCATGCTGGCCAATAGCTCCTGGGATTTGGGAGCTGAAGTCCATCGGCCCTTAAAGGGGAAAGGTTGCCTACCCCTGCAATAGAGAAATGAGTCCATGGAAGGGTTCTGACCCCACGGGCTATCCCTTATCTTCCCTCTCTTGAGAAGATTGCAAAAATATCCTGGCTAACACCAGCCACAATTCCTTCAACTTCCAGGAGGATCGAAAACCTCTACAGGATTTCTTCTCACAGTCCCTCCTGGTTGTTTGAGCATCCATGCCAGAATTTGGCTATTGCTTGCATTCACACCCCGAACTTCCATCTCTCTCATGGACAGAGAGGGCAAGAAACTTGACGCCATATCAAAGAAAATCTATGCTTGGACCTGAAGGTGGCGAACTGCAGCACCTACATGGGTGCTTATGTTCAACACCTGATGGAAAAACTTGAATCTCTTCTCGCCCACGTTCCTGATGAGGACAAGGCCCTGGCAATGGCCATCCAGGCCAAAACACACGCATTGGATGGCCAACAAATAGTTTCGGGAAGAAATTCCATTGATTCTGCCACCAAAATCTTATCTGGAGCCATGACTCTCCACCATCATGCCTGGCTCAGGGCATCTGACTTGACCCCTCAAGCAAAAACCACCATAGAGGACATGCCCTTCGATGATTCCGGTCTCTTTAACAAAGAGATGGATGAGAAGCTGAATTTCCATTACTGAATGAAGACAGCGGCATGGAAACACGGCATGTCCTCTACCTTCCAGTCACTGAGGCAGCGGTAGGTGGGTCAACAGCGCTCCTGGTACCAACCATTCCAGCATCAGTACCAGCAGCAGGAGCACCAACCTCAGAGCCAAGGTCAGTCAAGACAGCACCAACCATCCCTCCTCTTCTTCCTCGGACCAGCGTCAACAACCACAGCCGCAGTACCAACAAGACTTCAGGAAGAAGCCCTATGACTCGGGCAAGAGGAGGTTATGAGATGGGGCCGCGCACTTTGCCAAACCTCCCTTTGGGGACAGATTAAAGGCCTTTTATAACACCTGGGCCTCAATCACCTCTGACTCCTGGGTGTTAGACATTGTTTGTAGGGGCTATGCCCTCGAGTTTGAAGAGCTCGCTCCCACCAGAGCCTTTCTGTTCACCAGCCCCTCAGACATTCTACTCAACGAAGTGCACACCTTGATAGAGAACAGTGTTATCGAGCCCATACATCCCTCTCAGGCCCAACACTGTTTTTTCTCAAGCTATTTTACCATTCCCAAAAAGGACTTGGGCATCAGACCTATTTTGCATTTAAGAGGTTTGAACTCATATGTTTGAAACCGATGATTTCCGGATGGTAACCCTCTCTTCTATTCTGCCACTCCTACAGGAGAGCCACTGGTTCACAACTATCGATCTCAGGGACGCATACTTCCATGTGAGCATCTGAAGAGATCACAGGAGGTTCCTTGCCTTCGCAGTCGGGACCAACATCTATCAATACAAGGTCCTTCCGTTCGGACTCTCCTCAGCCCCGAGGGTCTTCACAAAGTGCATTGCACTAGTGGCAGCATATCTCCACCAACGAGGGATCACAGTCTTCCCTACCTGGACGACTGGCTCTTCTTGTCGCTGTCCCAACAGAAACTTCAGCTAGACATCCAATTCTCTCTATCCCTACTGGATTCCCTTGGGCTGGTGGTCAACAGAGAGAAATTGAACCTAACACCCTCATGATGTGTCAAGTTCATTGGCACCATTCTGGACTCAATACAAACCAAAGCCTTCCTCCCAGAGGACAGGTTCCAGGCCTTGACCAAGGCCATCAACACTTGCCTTAAGCACAGACGCATCAGGGTCCACTATGTGCAGGTGGCAATGAGGCACTTAGCATCAACGACCTTTGCCACACCTTGGGCAAGACTCCACCTAAGGCCAAGACAATCCTGGTTCCTGTCACTATTTGATCCTACTTGCGACTCTCTGTCGAAGTGGCTCACAGTCCCGAGACCTGAAGCCCTGTCACTGCATTGGTGGCTTGAGTCAACCAATGTGTGCATTGGGATGCCCTTCTTGACACTGCAACCAGAAGTCAACCTGACAATGGCTGCATCCCGTGAAGGATGGGGAGCACACTCGCAAGACTTGACCATCAAGGGCTTGTGGTCCCTGGAAGAAAGAGCACTCCACATCAATGCTCTAGAAATGTTGGCAGTGAAGAAAACACTTAGAGCATTCCAAAAAGAACTGACCAGCAAGGTGGTGCTCCTTCTAACAGACAACACCATCATTATGTTTTATTTGAACAAACCAGGAGATACAAAATCCCCAACTCTTCTGCAAATTACCATCCGCATCTGGAACTGGTGCATCAACAACAAGATGCTTTTACAATTGGTGCACCTGCTGGGAGAGAACAAAAACCTAGCAGACAAACTCAGCAGGTCCAGCAACCCCTGCCACCAATGGCGCCTCCATCCTGAAGTGGTGTCACATCTCTCTTCCATCTGGGGCAGACCGGAGATCAACCTCTTTGCTACCAAGGAGAACATGCAGTGTGTAGAGTTTTGCTGTCAGACTCCAGCCCTGAACTCTCTAGGTGATGTCTTCCAGTTTGAGTGGTACGGGAGGATGTTCTACACTTTCCCTCCATTTCCACTCATCATGAATGTCATCGCCAAGATGAGGACAGATGGGATGGACACCATCCTCATCACCCCATGGTGGCCAAGACAGCCATGGTTCGCCTCCTTGTTACACCTTGCCCGGGAGGGTTATCACCGCCTCGAGTTTCGCCCTGATCTCCTCACAATACACAATGGTTGGATGTGACACCCAGATGTGGACTCCCTCCCCTTGGTAGCATGGAGGATTCATCCTTAACAACATTACCTACCTCGGTACAGACTGTGATTCGGGCTGTGCAGAAGCCCTCCACCAGGAAATCCTATGCATTTAAATTGAAGAAATTCCTGGACTTTCTGTTGATGAAGGACCTGTCCCCATCTTGTGTTTCAGTACCAACGGTCCTGGAATTCCTAATGTTTCTTGTGGATTCAGGCTTATGCCTCAACTCTGTTAAATGTTACCTATCTGCTATTTGTTCACACTACCAACTTGAAGGCAAGCATTCTTTTTTGTGGATCCGTTGGTGAAGAGATTCCTCAAAGGACTGAACAATCTCCACCCCCCATCTTCGGTACCAACCTCAGCCTAGAGCCTAACTCTGGTGCTATCTTACCTCTCCACAAAACCGTTCAAGCCCTTGGCCACCACAGACTTAAGGTTGCTGATGTGGAAAACAGCATTCTTAGTGGCCATTACCTCTGTCCGCCAGGTGGGCAAATTGTGTGCCTTGCGGATGGACCAACCATACTGCGTTTCCACAAGGATAAGGTGGTCCTCCGTACTGATATCACCTTTTTACCCAAGGTGGTGTCGGCCTTCCACATTAACCAGGACATTGTGCTACCGACTCTGGCCCCCAACCCGACAACTGATACCAAACGTAGACTGCACACACTAGACATTCGAAGGGTACTAACCTTTTATCTGGAAAGGACTTTGGGTTCGAGGCGCAATATGAGGCTGTTTGTTTGCTACTCAGAGTCCAAGAAAGGACTGCCTGTCACACCCCAAAGACTGTCTAAGTGGATGTCATCAACCATTCATCTTTGTTATGAACTGGCAGGCAAAACTCCACTGGTCTGGGTGCGTGCACACTCCAGGGCAGTAGCTGCATCCTCCGTATTTTTGACTGGGGTTCCTTTGGAGGATGTTTGTAAGGTGGCTGTCTGGTCCCAGCCAATGACTTTTATTAAGTACTACAGGCTGGATACAAGGACCAGGCAAGAAGCCTCTTTTGGGAGGGCAGTGTTACTATCTGGTTCGCGTTGATTATTGCATTATTCTTGTGTGCTTGAATCAAATGCAATGACACTTGAATGCAACTGCAGTTTAAAGTTTACAGTTTATTGCTGTTAATAAAGACTTTCTTGTTTAAAACTTACAAGACTGATGTCAGGACACTCCCTCCTCCACAGACCGAAGCTTGTCAGTCTAGATAATCCATTTGTGTGATTCGCAGAGACCATGAAGAAAGAGGACAGGTTGCTTACCTGTAACAGTATTTCTTCAAGTGATCATCTGCAAATTCACACAAATCCCGCCCATCTTCCCCTCAGCCGTGTCCTGCTCTATTTATAAAAATTCCTGCTGTCGCTTCTTAGTGGTGTACTTTTTGGAACTAAGGAAAGAGCAGGAACGTCAGGGGCTTTATAGAAATGGGCGGAGCTACCGCCAAAAAGTGGCAATCCAAGATTTGCCCAGTGATACTAGAACTTTCCAAGCTAGCTGCACAGGCGCAGGCATAACTCATTTGTGTGAATTCGCAGATGACCACTCGAAGAAATACTGTATATATGCCTGATGGTCAAACTAGACATTAAGACAATGCCTGTTCTCTATGAATAACCTGTTTTTCTTTCAACCGTGGAATTTTCTCATCCAGCCATTTTGCAAATTAAACCCAGTGACCAACAAAGTACGCCCAATGCAAGATACTTAGGTGAGGAAAACATGTACTTTGACAAACACACACCATTCACACTTTGTCGAAGCACAACTACCAAAAAATGGTAACAGATATATCATATAGTTTGACCCTCATCTTTTACTTGGCATCCTTTATTTGGCTTATACAGGCAATGTGGGTTTAAAAAAAATATTTTAATTGATTGTTAACAAGTAATAATTATTTGAATCATGAGACCAGTAACAACTATCATATAACATTCTCCTCATAAGGTAATGGTGATGTTGTTGTTGTTGCTGTTGTTGTTGTCACCAACAACATAATGCATAAATAATACAGATAAATAAATAATACAGGCTAAGAGAGATTCCCTGATTAATGGAAGTAAAGTTTAAAGGCCAAATAGATGGTGAGGCAGTGCATTGCTTCCCCTGCTACTCAACAGTTTGTGTCTGGAAATGCTATATTTAGAAGGATGATAAAATGTGAAGCTGACAGTTGTCCTGCCTCTTTGAGATGAAATTAGAGAGAGGGAAGGAGGGCCACTGAGCTTATCCTAGCTGTGCTCCCTGACAATCCCCCTTTTTGGTCCAGTGCTTCTGTTCCTAACAAGGAAAAATTTACTGTCGAGGAGACACGCACTCCCCTACCACGAACGGTAAGTTACTATTGGGATATCACAACAACTTCCTAATTTGATCTTGCTGGGTCATTGTGTGGTGGCATCAACTCACTCCTCCTTCATGAAGGCATGGCTGCATTCCTGACATTTGAGACCAGCTGCAAGGGGGGTTGGGAATGGGAACTGTGTAAGGGAAAAGATGTTAGAGGCCTTGTGCGTTGAACCAAAGGAGATATTATTTCTATTAAAAAGGGGTTCAGAAGCAATTGCTGCTTCTATGGATTTACCTCTAACAAGAATAGGATCCTGGGGTACCACTTCAGATTAGAGGTGTATAGCAAAGTGATTTTAGTGTAGTAACATAATGTAATGATTCACTCTTCTGTAACTGCTTATATTAATACTCAGGTGTGCAGAGCTGTCGAGTTGCTCAGAAATATATTTTATCTATCTATCTATCTATTTGGAGTAATTATACCCCCCTCTTCAGCCTGTGGAGCTGTAGATGTTATTGTCCAAAATAAATAACTTTACCATCTTCTGGATTATCTTGCACTCTCTTGAATTGGTGGTATCAACTATGGCAAAGGACTATGGGGTTTAAAGTTCCCTGGAACCAAAGGACAAAGTATCTTGACTACTTTATTAAGGACACCATCTTGTACCATACATACTCAACCACCCGCTCCTTCAGCTTTGGGCAACTTGGCAGATGGCCCCCATTGTGGCACTCTGTTTTAGCACATTCTGACCCCCTAATCTTACCCTCTCCCTAATTCCAGCTGGATCCCACAGCAGCTATGGCAAGTGGTATAGATTCAGATGGTGAGCAGGTGGTGCCAGATGAAGAAGGGCCTGATGTGAAAGCAGTGCAAGCCCACTATCTCCGAAGCCCGTCTCCCAGCCGGTGAGTGGTTTTTGTTTTTGTTTTGGAGTTTTATCCTTTTTTTGCCAAGGAGGCTTCCATAACTTTCTGACCACATGAAACAAATCGTAGTTGTTTTCTCTTCCCACCACTCAGCTTTTTAAAGCTTAGTCTGGCACATTAGCCAAACCCTGACCAAGAAAATACATGCAACTATTGTTGTTTTTTTCACTCCTTCCAGAAGTCAGGATAGAGAGCTCATGCATTATTTAACTAATCTAATTGGTTCAACAGAGATTTTCTACAAAAATGTTGGAGAAGGATTATCAAAGTTTGGTAAGGGCAGAAGGAACAGTGCCCACACACGCTGTTTCTATTTATTTTACACCAGTCTTTCTACAGTTCTGATAAGTTTGGATTCAAATGTTGTGAATTGGTTATACATATTTGGGATCCATGGGCTGCAGGACAGCTGTGTCTGGTAAAGAGGGGTCCCCACATGGTTTTACCCTGGTTGCACCCTGCAGTGTGGCATTCAAACTCCAGTTATTTTTGAGGTTTAAATTGCTCAGTTTGTTATAGGTGACTAGGAGCAGCCTTCCTCAGTGCCCCTCAGTGTCTCTCAAACAATATATTTCCATCTCTCCATAGTTATTATTTGCTTTCAAACAAATGTCCAAGTGCACACTTACTTGGGGAATATGTTGTATGGAACTCAGTGACACATACTTTTTAATGTATATCTGCTGCATATAAAAGTAAATGTGATTACATTTTCTTTCTATTGCTTTTAAGACATTAGAAACAAATGTGTTTCTTTAATTTTAAATATGATAGTTCCATCCTATGGAATCCTGGGATTTTTAATTTTTTGTGAAGTATAATTCTCTGCCAGAGAGCTCTAGTGTGTCCCCAAATGACAAATCCAAGCAGTTCATAGCATGCCGTCATGGCAGTTGAAGTAGAATCAAAAGGCTATAACTGCATTGTGAAAGGGTTCATGATTTTAACTGGTGGCTGTTTCAATTGTTTTTTTCCTGTTGTTTTTTTTAATGGAGAACTTTTCTATCCCTATACTGAAGGAAAGTGTTTTGAGTTTTCATTCACAATAACATTTGACCATTAGCAGAATGTTATCAAGAAAAATATAAGTCTCTATCCAGGTTTTTATTGCTCAAGCCAAGAACACTGATCAACCTAGTGAGTAAACACACGTGACAAGTCATCTCCTGTTATTGCTCAGAGTCAAGACAATGTCTTTGCTCTTTCACAGTCTAACGTACCATGTCAGGAGTTTTGTGTTTTGGGTGAGAGAGATTATTTGGAGTACTGAATATTAAAGCAAGCAAGAGGAGATATTGAAAAGTACATGAAGTGACACTTGGAAAGGAGAGGATGTTATCAGCTAATCCTTAGAATGGAGAGTGTCTGGTCTATATGTGTAGAAGTGAACTTAGGCCAGAAGATTACTACAAGGGTGGGGAATCTTTTTCAGCCCAGAGGGATCCACTCCCTCATGCATAGCTTTCAGGAGCTGCATGCCAAGGCTGGGAGAGGGCAAAATTAAAAGTGGGTGTGACTAAAGTCATATATATATATATATATATATATATATATATATATATATATACAGCTATCCCTTTTATTCCCATTCTTTCATCCAGTCCATTCAACACATCTTTGTTACTGTGTGCCTTCAAGTCATTTATGACTTCTGACAACCCTAAAATAATCCTATCATGGGGTTTTCTTGGCAAGATTTCACAGTAGGTTTGCCATTGCCCTTCCCTGAGGCTGAGAGCATGTGATTTGCCCAAGGTCACCCAGTGGGTTTCATGGCTGAGCTAGGAATTGAACCCTGGTGTCCAGAGTTGTAGTCCAACACTCAAACCGCTATGACACATCCCACATGCACACAAAAGTGCCCACCATCCACACACACCCTTATATGCACACACTCCACCCTTGCTCTCTGTTCATATCCATGTGGAAAATGCTTCCTTGCAGCATGAGCTGCCCACTGAGGAAATGGATCACTCCTTCCATAGTCAGCTTGGCAATGGGACTCTGCAGCTATGACCCCTTTTCCCCATTTCTCAGCTGTTTCTCACAGATCAGCTTACCCGCAAAGGGTGGGGGACATGATCTCTAAACACACACTACTTCTCTGCTGATTGAAAAAATTTGGAGCCAACAGGAATTGAGTCAAGGTATAAATAAGGAAGGTGCAATTGGCAGTAACCATCCTTCAGGTTGCTGGTTCCCACCCATGGATTACTAGTTCTAATCCTAGTTACCCCACACTTCAGTTTGCTGTGGTTTTGTTTCCATTGTTCTTAAACAAACAGTCTATTAAGTATGAATAATTGTCAGTAAAGTAAAACTGACACCAAAATGGTATGAACACTGACTCTAATACTATACCTACACAATGTTGTTAGCACAATATGATGGCAAAATGTTCATGAGTAAGTGGGAGCCAGGTCTTCCCTGCTCTCTTCCATCCAATGTTCAGCTGGAAGTGCTAATAGAACTGGTGCCACTATGGCTGGTTACAGCTGGAAACATATAAACTGTAGTCAGACTGTTGAGTGGCAGTGTGGAGGATTGGACTAGCAACAGTGAGTGCAATTGCCTCTGCCCTTGTGCATTGGCTGCACATGTGAAAGGGACGTCTATTCTCTGGAGTGTTCTAAGGTCCCTTCCTAAGACAGATAAAAGGGTAAATGAGGCTTTTTAGCCATGATCCATTCCCCCCCCCCCTTTATCTCTTTCCCTATTTCCATGACTAGGGGTGAGAATGAGCACTGCTAGCCAAGACATCTGTTGTTGTCACAGCTTAGCTACACTTGACCAAGTTCATGGGTTTTTTCTACTTTGCATACAGTTCATTTGCATAGACATTGTCAAGAAACGCTAAACACACTTGCAGTTGCTTTTTAAAATAGTTTGGAATACTTCAAATATATATGTGAGCACTGGATGGGGCTCTAGAAGTTATGGGACATTAATCCACAACCCAATAGAAGGAAGAGAAGGTAGTTTGAAGACTATCAAGGTGAATTCTCTTCACCAGACCTCTGGAACAGGCTTTTTTCCCCTACATCGAAAAGGTAAGACTGCATGACACCCCTATTTCTTTGAGGTGTGGACTGTAAGAGTAATCAGTTATGGCTGGTAGGATGGCTGAGAAAGGATAGTTTAGAACACTTGGAGCTATGGTCCCTATCAGGTAGGAGTGTAACTGTTTGGAGGTAGTTTTCAAACTGCTCTGTCTTTTAGTGAAATGGGGTTATTGTGCATGAGTGTGGATGTAAGTGGGGCATTGGGGAGGTCCTTCTGAGAACATTTGGAAACCTACAGCAGAATCCGAGCATAATCAAGTCATCTTGTGTTCCCCAACAATTGATATTCAGAGCACAGTGTCTCTTATAGGAGTGAGAATTGTCATATATGAATTTAGGGCCTTTGCAGACTGCTAGAAATAGTGCAAATTGAGTCCACTTTAAGGGTTATATAATTGGAATGGAATAAAATGTACTTCCAACTAAACATGAGACAGATCAGGTTGTTAGATATAATGCCCCAACCCATGCAACGTTGAGGTGGCTTTCAATATGTCACTTTGGTTTGTTGGTTGTGTATATAATGATGTTACATTTACATTGTTTTGTTATCTTTCACACTGAATCAAGTTTCTTATGTTTATTTAGTTTGCTTCAAACAAGTATAATGCCTTTCTCTTTTGATTTCAAGATGGTGAACAACTAGTTATTATTATTATGAAAGAATAAAACACAGATAAGATCCTTAAAACAAAATAAAAATCATAATTTAGATTTAGACTAGAGCAGGCCTCTCTTTGTAGGAAGTTCTACAACCCCTAGCATCACTGTTGGTGACTTCAGGTATCTGTGTCCCAAGTCCTTTTGGGCTTCCCTGACCTAATGCTCTCCAGATATATTGGATTACAACTCTCATCATCTTAAGCCAAAAGGGGAAACATTGGGAAAGAGTGCTACTACTGAAAGTCAAATTAGTAGTTTGATAGATGCGAATGGAGGAAAACAGTACCTATACCATAGTTCTAGCATTCAAAGACATAGTCATGTTAGTCTGGATCAGTATGCAAAGACATCTTGTAGCACCTTTGAGACTAACCAAGAAAAAGAAGTTGGTAGCATAAGCTTTTATGGACTTGAGTCTACTTCATCAGATGTATGGAGTGAAGTGCCTAGAAACAGACCTTTAATAGCTATAGATGATCTGGTTGTACGTGTGAACAGCAATAGAAATGCAAAGGTTGTGGATATGGTGATGGTGGTGACAAGTTCTGTTTTTACAACTTAAGTCTAGGAAAGTGTGTTACCAATGTCTTTCTCTTATTCAGTCTCAAATTGCATTAGTTCTAGCATTAAAATATACTGTATAAAAGTATGATGTAGCACCTTTGAGACTGAGAAAAAGCATTTTCTAGCATAAACATCCATGGACTCCAGTCCACTTCATCAAATGCTAGGATTCTTTGAATTGGACTGAATGGCCCTTGCAGTCTCTTCCAACTCTACAATTCTATGATTCTATGTTAAAGTTGGCAAGTGGATCTATCAAAATTGTGAACTCTGTTTCTCCCTTAGTTTGTTTGTAGGTAGCAGGAAAGTACTCTGGATTACCTTAATTTTAGGATCTTCAGTTGCTGCAAAGGAAGGGTCAAGATAAAAGCTGCAGGGTGCACATATAGTAAAGGTGGGGGGCCTTTTCCCTATGCTGCAGAGCCATTGGAAAAGTTAGTTGGAAGCCAGAGCAGATGGTAGGTAGAGGTCATGTTGGCTGAGGCCATATTTTAAAGTGAATGGAACTACAGCCCAAACTAGGTGGGAGTTACAGCACTGTGGACAGTGGGGCTTCTTTTCTTTCTCTTTGCTCACACCTTGTGTTTTATCTGTTCTGATATAACAAGATGGTAGAGTAAACCATTTCCAAAGAGGTAGTCCTCAAAGTGGTGATTGCAGTTTGGATTAAATTACAGCTATCAGCTGCTACTGACAGAGAACAAGACTGGATTTGCAGTGTCCAGACAGCATGAAATTGTTGAGAGAGCAGACAGAAATCAGACAGATTCTGTTGAACAGCAGGTCTCTCACACAAAGTCTAGAGGATATTACTGTTGTTGTGTGCCTTCAAGTCATTTCTGACATGTGGCGACCCTCAGGGAAACCTATCATGGAGTTTTCTTGGCAAGATTTGTTCCAATGAGGTTTGCCATTGCTTACCCTTTAGGCTAAAAGTGTGTGGCTTGTGCAAAGTCACTCAGTGGGTTTCATGGCCAAGCTAGGAATCAAACTCTGGCCTCCAGAGTCACAGTCCAACATTCAAACCACACAATGCCTGAAGAGAGAAAGATTCTACATTGGCCCAGGAGAACCAGGACAAGGGCTTTTAGTAGCCAGACTCTGAGTAATGCAATTAGAACCTCAGTTTTGAAAAATCCCAAGACTTTTCAGCAAAATGGCAGTCTTGACTTCAGAAGGGCCAGGATAGGGAAGCATAACGTGTTGTCTCTATCTTAATATGCATTAGCCCCCAAGTGGAACTCTCTGGTCTTTGTGCTTTGCAAACCGAATGCAGGCTCCTTGCTTGCCTTGGCCTTCTCAGTTGCCACTGGCTTAAGAAACTGGCTGTCCACATAAGGTTTCATGGCCAGTTGCTATGGAGACCAATTTTGATTAATTCAGCTGTCAAGGAGGCCTGCATTTCTAGCACACAGAGACATATGGACCCTCTAGTGGAGGGGAAAAGAAGCATCTTCCCCTCTTGCAAAAGGAAGAGGAGGAAGGCGAACATATTCACCTCCTTAACTTTAGCACAGTGGTAGACACTTGTGAATAGAGGCATGGGGAGTTTGCAGCCTTTTTTGATTATTTTGTTCAGTGTTCCACTTTATTTCCAGGGGACGAATGTTGAACTGATAACCCAGGAGCTCTAGGGAGATAGAAAGGCGTCATTTGCCTCACAGCTGCCCTATGAATTTTCCTCAGCTCTGGTTCCGAACACTTTATGCTCCAATATTCCAGAACTTTTTTTTTTCATTACTGTATATCAGGATTTTACAGAGAATGTTTTATGATATCTGTGCATTGCTGTAGCTGTTATAACTATGTGAGCGTTACTGCTCCCTTTTTACAAAGGAGAAACGAGACTAGGAGAGAGTGGGTGCGTTTATACAAGATGTTTTCCTCCCAGGGGAATTTCTATGAAATGTTTCCATATTTTTTCCCCATGAGGTGTGTCTAAAAGAAGGAGAAATGTGACATTAATATTCTCTAAATGAATATTATATTGCACTACCTCATGTTGCTAATTTGTGTGATGGGCACATGATCATAATAATGATAAGTAACAATAGAAGCATTGCAGAGATATTTTTCTTTAGAAACATTATCTGTATGCAATTATGCCGTCACTTACCAGAGGTCCTGTCCAGATACCTTTCCCTTCCACTCTTGTTTTGAAACTACTGTGAAAAGCTGCAGTGTGAGTTTCAAAAGACTTGCCAAAGCCTACTTCATGCAGTTGTCATTGATCAACAGATATTCAGTGATATCAGACACAGACACTGAGAGCATCTTCATGGAGCCCATCCATCTGTCATCTGCTGTGGCTGCAAAACAGATCATCAACGAAGGTAGGGGACAGAGGGAAAAGGTAATGTAAGTAGGCTTACAAAGAGAGGAGAGGCTGGCAAATAGGTGGATCCACTTTGGGTTAAAAGAACCCTGTTCCTTTCCAAAATGCTTGGCCCATTTGCCTTGTTCACTTTCATTCCAGCAGCATAGTCGGAACTGCTGTCCTTTCTTCACTTACTCTTTAAAATATAGAATTGACGCAGTGTCGGTGCATTTGTGTATTATATTCTCCCTCCTTATCCTGTCTCTTTTGTAATAATTTTTAAAAATTAAAACATTGAAATCTCAGCCTGACTAGTGAGATATTCTATGTTTACTGTGCATTTTATTAGTAATTTTCTCTCTAATTGCTTCTCATGGCAGCAGAATTACTGGGGGAATTGCCTCTGGACTATGCCTTCCTGTTAGTCAGTCCCTGTTACTTGGGGTAACAATTGGTTTCCTCTCATTTTTAAAAAAAATGCAAAAAAGTACTATGAGAAAGAAACAGTAAAGGCCAAAATACTCCAAATGTTTATCATAATGTAAATATATACTATACTGGATCCTGCTATTGCCTAGCCAAATGTGTGATACATGCCAAGGCCTGGAATTTACCTTTTGCACAACATTAGTTCCTCACCCATCAACTCACAAGTATAAGAGACTGTAGAACAACAGTAGGGACTATACTTACCCAACCTCTAAGAAAGCACAATCAGTTGTGCAACAAATTTTAAACTAGTTAGATGTCCAACAGAGTTGCAGCCACTGCCTTCCTCCATTGTCTATAGGTGTTGGCCAATTCAAATACGATGAAGAGGTAATTTATTAGCAATACTGCTGAATGTGAAGCAACTGGGGGGCAAAAACTGCAAGGTGAAAGTTCCTCAGTAAAGTTGATAAACAGGGCTTATTTATGAATTAAACACTATAAAGGAGTCTTGGCCATGGGAACTAACACTGTTAAATAAAATGACTATATTAAGTACCAAGTGGACAGGCCATTCTACTTTCAGTGGACTGGGGAAGAAAAAATGCCACAGCATCACTGAAGGGGCATAGTATGAAAGAAATATAAGTTTTAACAAAACCTATTTGAAGATCAGTAGAGTATTTGAGCCATTTATCTTTTGTGTTTTACTAGCAAAAATACATTACCTGGTTTAAAAATCAATTTAGTCCCACCTTCACCCCTGTGCTCTCACACCTCAATCTTTTTTATGTTGTGCTGGTTTCTCTCTCTCACTTGCTCACTTGCTCTCTTTTTCATCCTGATACCCATTTACCCTATACCAGTTCTGCTTGCGTTACAAAACCTTGTGTCTACCTCAACCCCATGTTATTTCTTTCCTTTTGCATGCTTCAGTTCCGCCCCCCCCCCCCTGCTCTTTCCTTCCACCTTGCTATTCTTTCAGCCTTACCAGCTCCTAACTCTCCTCCTCACCTTTACTGGGCACCAAGAGTTTTTCTCTCAAGGTAGTCATATTCTAGTTCCCCAAATCCAAATGCCACATTTGCAGATTATGCAAATTATTTGCTCTTCTGAAAATCAGTCATGGTAAATTGGCCAGCATACACATGCAATACTCTCCATAGTCAGCAGATTTCCAGCCAGAAAACTGGGTTTGGTTTTTGTTTTGTTTATTTTATTTTATTCTTTAGATTCTTTATGTACTGGAATGTTGCATAACCTCAACCTAAAGTGTTTGTGTACTGCCATGACCCCTTTTCTTTGCCACCTTTGTTCTTCACAAAGTCCCTATATATTTAAAAGCTGCATGAGTTGGAAAAATTAAAGAGGTATAGCCTTCCCAAGATGGGGATCCCCACACTGTGCGCCTTTGTTGAGTCATTAAAATATTATCCAGTTGTGCTTATGCTCAGCAATAGCAGTAATATTTTTATTTGTATGCTCTTTTTCCATGGTATGGGCATGGAACCATCAGGAAAAAGGTATATCCTACAAAATTCACATACAGGTGTGATTTAAACTGTCCCAGGATAAATGTTGTCTCAAGTATACATAACACCTAAAGAACAGCCTACTCTCAAGGTCTCTTGGAACCACTATAGCAGCCTTTTTAAATTGGAATCAGCCCCACCCTCCCAGCCCAATTGGAAATGATCAAACAGAAAACCAATGTCTAATCTTGCAAAACTCACAGCTAAAAGGATCTTCAGGCACCTTCAGTAGCAGCTGACACCTCATTTATAGCTAGAATTAATCAGGGCACTGCTTTCCCAGGCCAATGTAGAAAACATGGTTTTTAGGGTTCCTCCTCACAACATGTTTAAAATGCCAATAATTTTTTTTAGCATTGATATATAATATCAGTAACAAATCAAATAATCTGAGTACACTTGTAAAAATGTAAGTAGGCTCTGTTTTCAAAGATGGACCTGAGCGCTAATTGTCTCAACATGTATGGATGGCTTCTTGGCTGGGATAAAGTTACTGTCTTTTTAAGACATCAGTTTACAATGCAATCCTATGCACAAAATAAGCATCACTGTGTTCAATGGGACCAGACCCTGGGTATGTGGATATACATGGATTACAGCTTGAAAGCCAAAAGTACCTTTTACTACGAGCTCTTCTCCCACACACCAATTTCCCTTTCCCAAAGCAGGCAAAATTCAAAAAGCTGCTATCTAGCTAAGGAAGAGAAAATATGCAGCATGTACCAGGAGCAGGAATTCACATTCTGAATGTGTATGTGTGTGTGTGTGTGTGTGTGTGTGTGTGTGTTATATATATAAATACATATATACACAAACATACATAGGAATAAAAAAAATAAAAGGTTCACCAGGCATTGCTTTTGCACACTAAGTAAGACCTGTATTGTTCCAGCTGCAGAAAGACCAAAAATGAAAGATTTTTGTTTTGTTGTTTTGTTTTTTGTAGTTCGGATCCCCATAGTTCCACTTGATACCAACTGCAACCATTTGGAACAAATGCCAAGACCTCCTTCTCTTGAGGAGTTCTTTTACTCCTCAGGAGTCTGTTAGCTGCCACCTGTTGGCCTTCAGCCTCAGTGTCACAGTGACCCAAGCTGGTATTACTACCTACAGACAGATTTTGATTATTTATAGTCAGCTAATCTAGATTTCAAACAAAATACCCCTGAGCAGCATATCTTCACGGTGGAAGGCCTGTACAAGTTTTAGCAGTAGTTTCACAGTCTCAGGATGAGAGAAAGAAACACACATTATTGCAAATTACTGGAGTCAACAGGCCCTGGTTTGTATTCAAGGTGTGGCATTGGAATGTCATGCAAACATTCTTAAGTGAATGCAAACGGATCTTGTAGCACCTTTGAGACTGAGAGAAAGAAGTTGTGGCTTAAGCTTTCATAGACTTGGGGGGGTTGCAGACTGCCAGAAATAGTGCAAATTGAGTCCACTTTTAGGGTTAGGGTTAGTGCTAGGGAATCATGGGAATTGGTTTTTTTCTGAGACATTGAGCCTTCTCTGTCAGAGAGCTCTGGTGCCACAATAAAATACAGTTCCCATGATTTCCTAACTCTAACCCTAACCCTAAAAGTGGACTCAATTTGCACTATTTCTGGCAGTCTGCAACCCCCCTTGGTCTACTTCCTGAGATTCACAGAGTGAACTGTCTAGAAAGGACCTTTATAATCAGACTATATGACACCAGTTCACTCCATGCATCTGAGGATGAAGACCAATTCTATGAAAGCTTAGGCTACAGTGTCTTTTGTTCAGTCTCAAAGGTGCTACAAGATCCTTTTGTATACTAGTATTCTAGACTAACATGGCTATGTCTCTGAACATTACTAAAGTGTGTATGTGCCTTCAGGTTGGCTGTCAACCTATGGAGAACCCATGCATTCCATAGCATTTTCTTAGGCGAGGAATACATAGTGTGTTTTTGCCACTGAAATACTAAGTGGCATACCTAAAAACTAAACAAACTATATTTCTCCATCCATTCAGTAATGGAATGTGATTCTGCTTAACAGTACACACACCCCTCCCCATTTGTGGTTTTGAATTTTCATGGTTTTGAATTTTCATGGATGGTAAGCCAGGAGGGACAAAATGGTGCACACACTTCGGGCTCATGCACAACAGCACACACAGCAGCACGCCACCATTATATCCAATGGAACTTGAATATCCGCGACATTTCCCATTTGTGGGGTGTGTGTGTCTGGAACAAATCCCCACGAATGGGGAGGGACAACTGTATATTGAAATACTATGATATGGGAGTGCACCCTGATATTATAGAATAATAAGGCCTACCAGTTCATAAATACTATAACTAAGGGCCTTTGCAGACTGTTAGAAATAGTGCAAATTGAGTCCACTTTAAGGGTTAGGGTTAGGAAATCATGGGAACTGTATTTTATTGTGGCACCAGAGCTCTCTGACAGAGAAGGCTCAATGTCTCAGAAAAAAAGCAATTCCCATGATTCCCTAGCACTAACCCTAACCCTTAAAGTGGACTCAATTTGCACTATTTCTGGCAGTCTGCAGCCCCCCTAAATGTGTCTTTCTTGAAGAGGGATGTCAACAGTAAAGAATCCCAAAACAGTCTTTGCAGATATGAAAATGAAAGTCTTAATTAATTTCAGAATTGAAGACAAAGGAAGTGAAGGTAGATGCCACATGTTCGGGAATGCTGGAATCTGCAGAGCAATTACTGGTGGAAGACCTGTACAATCGGGTTAAGGAAAAGATAGATGACACCAGTTTATTCAACACACCTTGTGTCATGGACTTGCAGAGGGCACTTGTGAAAGACCGTCTTGAGTCCCCAAGGGATGCTATTGATGAAGTCTGGCCAAATATCTTTATAGCAGAAAAGTGAGTAGGCTGACTCTTTCTTCTTAAGTAAAATTCCTAGATTCAAGCTTCTCAATTTTTGTTGTTGAAAAGGATTAACAATTAAAATCACACAAATCTTCACAATGTGCTCATCCTAAGATAAACATATGGTAAGGAGGCAATGCAAATGTAAAGGAGATTACTTTTAAAAAATCAAATACAAAAAAGGATATGTTGAACATTCTAATATATGCTAGAAGACATCCTTGAAATCTAGGAACTTACATATCCTGTAGACAATTTATTTCCCATGTATCCCACAGTGCCCAGGGCAACACTATTTTATCAGAGGGCCACTCAAGCTGAATAATAAAGTGAAACAACCTTCTGAACTCCCTTATTTAGGGCTCATCCAAACTGGCGAAAAGCCTCAGAAGTTGGACTTCTACATCTCAGGGTTTTTTAAAAGATCCAAATGATGCAGCTCCTTTTCGGTTCTCTTTCTCATGAATTCCTGGGCCTAGTTGTAACATTTTAAACCCAGGACTAAAGGTGGGTTTTTACTGCTCCCAGAATTTTCTGATGCAGTCAGGGGTTAACATTCACACCTGTCACAGTTGTCTTGGTTCCTCAGGTGGCTACACCGATGACATTGGGAATGAGGATGTGACTGTTGTCACAGAGACCTTCTCTCCCTTATTAAATTTCCCAGGAAGGAAGCAAACTATGTCCACACTACTACTTTGTTTCTTTTTTCCTGCACTTCAAGCAAAAAAGAAAAGAAAAGGAGGGGAAGACAAAAATGAATAAACCCTGACTGGATGCAGGGAAGAAGCAGAATAGCCCAAGATTTACCAAAATTATTGACTGGAAGAGCCCTTAGTTTTTCCTTCTGGAATTAACCAGAGGACCAGCTTTTCCTATTTGAGCCTTCATGCTTATAGGAGGTGGAATCTTCACATTAATTTGCTCCCCTCAGTCTTAAACATCCCTGCCTGGACAAGACATTTTTATTCTGATAGCATTTGGCATGTCACATTAATGCACTTTTAGCAGACCGACCCCCTTAGACCCCGTAGTCTATGACTTGTTTGTATACCTTATTCCTGTCCCTTGGTTCCATTGTTCTATTATAATGCTTATATGAATGAATTTTATAGTTGTTTTAAATTTTGATGCTTGTCACTCTGAGCAGTATGATTACAATACAAGGGCAAGATATAATTCTGCTTTACGAAAATAAAATACCTATGAGGACCTTGAAGGGTTAAGGTATATTATAACATTTTGCTCTCCATCAGATATTTTACACACCTTCTGAACCTATTCTTTTCTTGGCATTTCTTATCCTACTTTGACCATCTAAAAAATAGATCACATATAGTGCAGGTTGTAAAACTTTGCTGGGTCTATACTGATTCTCCATTAGAATCTCATTAATCAATTTTCTGTTGTCTGTACTCTGGGCATAAGACTAGCTTTTAAACACTCAAGATATACACCAGTATTCCATTTCTTTTCCTTTGCCTTGAAGGAGTGTTGCTGTGAACAAAGGTCGGCTAAAGAGAATAGGAATTACACATATCCTTAATGCTGCTCATGGCACTGGTGTGTATACAGGACCAGACTTCTATAATGGCATGGATATCCAGTACCTGGGCATAGAGGTGGATGATTTCCCAGATATGGACATCTCTAAACATTTTCGCCAGGCTGCAGAGTTCCTTGATGAAGCATTGCTAACTTATAAAGGTAAATAAGCCAAATTCTGTTCTTTGTTTCATTATCATTTGTAAGGTATTAGTCATTATATATATGAATAATATTGTTCTGTCCTTCAGACAGTGTTTTTAAATGCTATGATCATCCTTTGAAAATATGATTATGATAGAAACTAGGAAGACAAAAAAAATCACATTTATACATTTGTCTCCAAGTAATAATGGGAAATAATGGGAAACATTTGAAACTCAAAAATGTTTAATATCAGGAAAGAGGAACCAATTTCTTTTCACCCTGCCTCCCCATCAGATTTTTAGTATTATCCATGGAATTTAGACAGAACGTCATACCAATTCCAGTGACCAAAAAAAAAAAACTTAGAGAAGATTTTGTTTTCTCCAAAATGTGAGGAAACATCCCAGCTCCCACCCTGAATTGAGAGATAATGTTTTAAATAAATATTATGCAACATTTGCTTTCTAGAGTTTTGCCTTAACATGAATTGATTGGAAAATTTGTGAATTTCCAGAAATGGAGAACCCTTCCCCTCTCTTTCTAAAATAAAATTCCTGGCTTTATTTATTTTATCATTAAGACTAACAATGGCAAACATTAAGCACTGTTATTTCATTCAGAAACTGTTTTAAAATGTCCTAGTATACCTTTGAGAGTAGTTAATCACCTGCATTATTTTACTTTTAGGAAAAGTTTTGGTTAGCAGTGAAATGGGAATCAGTCGCTCAGCAGTACTGATAGCAGCTTACCTGATGATCTTCCATCACATGACAATCTTGGAAGCCTTGATGACTATACGTAAGAAGCGGGCCATTTATCCCAATGATGGCTTCCTAAAACAGTTACGGGAGCTCAATGAAAAGCTTCTGGAGGAACGACAAGAGGAAGATGCTGAAGACACTGATGACACAAGTAGTCAAAGTTCTGTAGTTAGAGCTGGAAGCTGTTCCTTGCTGTCTGAGAGAGGGGATTCTGGAAGTATTATGGGAGCCAAGGTCCACTCTATCACAGTTGAAGAAGATGACACAACAAGCCTCCTGGGAAGTGTAATGAGTACTTCTTCAATTGGGAAATCAAGCTTGGCTTCCAAACAGCCTACTCTAATCAGTGAAGAGGAAGAGGAAGAACTCTATGAAGAATGGAGGAAAAAGCAGGGCTTGTCTGCCAGGGAACTTCCAAACAAGGATGGACAGAACAAACCTTCAAATCTTACATTTCCAATGCAGGAGAAATCTGAGGACACAGATCAGTTGATCCAAGAATGGCAGCACAAAAATGAGAAGTGCCAAATGGAAAGCTACTTGTTTCCCAAGGAGGAGGATGGAGTTTCTAGCGTGGGAGAAAGACTATGTTCTGTAAATGATATAAGTGATACTGAAAGTGTGAGTAGCCAGGAGATCAGGATGCTGAAACAACAACTGGAAGCAAGTGGCATCAACAGAATGAGGAGAGGCCGCACAGATTCTATGTCTACAGAAAGTAGTTGGGATATGTGGAATGAGAGGATGATGGAGATAGAGAAGGAAGCTGCTCAGAGATATTGTTCCAGAAGTGAATGTAGGAGTGAAAATCTAAGGCTGGATGGAACAAAGGGAAGAGATGTGGATGAGGAAAGTGTGCTATCTGATGCCAGTTCCTTTTATAATTTCTGTCAAAAGAACAAAGACAAACTGACTGCTTTGGAAAGATGGAAGATCAAAAGAATCCAGTTTGGTTTTCATAAAAAAGATCTGGAAGGCTCTGAGCAATCCAAGGTTGAAGATGGCAGCCAACAATGTAAAGAGGCTACAGAGGAGGAGAAGAACTTGTCAGATATCAACCTAACAGCCTACCAAGCCTGGAAGGCTAAACACCAGAAGAAGGTTGGCAATGAGAATAAGGACGAGATTGTAGCACTTGCTAAAGGTGAAGATTCTGCTTCCGCCAGGAGAAAACAGAGACGAATGGAGCTACTTGAGCACTCAAAGAAAGTTTTGGAGGAAAGCCAGTCTCTCTGCAGCTGGGAAGCAGACAGCACAATGAGCGGAAGCATCCCACTGTCAGCCTTTTGGCCATCAGCAGCTTCTGTAAATGGCTCTGAGGATTCTGCTTCAGCACTGAGCATGCAAACCAATCGCTCATTATTCTCTCAGGCCAGAAGCACTTGTGGGGCCATGTCAGGTCATGCAGTAGAAGCAAATGTGCCAAACCTCCCCCTTGGTCCAGACAACACGATATCAGTAGCTAGTATTCAAAATTGGATTGCCAATGTTGTTAGTGAAACTATTGCTCAGAAACAAAATGAGATTCTGATGTTGTCACGACCATCTTCTGTACTGGCTTCTAGTATCAAGTCAGGTGATGCAGGCAGATATCTGGATGATGACAAGACATCTCTGCTTAGTGCACAGAGTGGATTTTCTCTAGCTAATTCCTTGCATCACCAGCAAAATATGCAGTATGCTGACACTCAGTCCATTCTGTCTTGTGGCACATCAACAAGTAGAAATATGAGAGGATCCAGTTCAACCAAGAGAGTGACACAAACAAGTAAGCCACTTTTCAGTCTCTTTGCTGATGAGGTTGACCTCAAGAATCTTAGCAGAAAGGAAAAGAAGATGCAGCTGGAAATGAGAGAGAAAATGTCAGATTACCAGACTGAGAAGGTTATCAGTGATAATAAACGCAGCACGTTATTTAAGAAGAAGAAGATTAAGGGTGATGATGATGAGGAGAAGACAGAAAATGATATAGAGAACATGGTCAGTGGACTTAAGTTGCCTTTGCAAACACGTCTTGACCACAGTGACACAGCTTCCACTCTCTCAGGCCAGTTTACTGGTCTTGGTGGTGCTAAGTCAGAAGTGGAGAGTAGTATAAACAAGTGGCTTAAAGGTTTGAAGGCAGAAGAAAAATCTTCATACCAAAACTGCTCTGACACTAGTGAAGAAAAATACAAGAGATCCTCCACATTTAGAGAGGTGGACACTGAATCTTCTAGCTACAGGATTTCCAGATCCCAAAGAGAAGAAATGGATAGATCTTCAACATATCAGTGTAAAGATGATTTGCAGAGAGCCTCATCACAGTTTTCTTCCTCCTCTGTAAAAGAAGGCAAGGAGGCATATACATTTACACGGTCAAAACTGAGTGAGTCAAGTTCCAGAGAAGAAAGTCCAGAGCCATATTTTTCCAGGAGAACCCCAGAATCGTCCTGCAGCTCAGAATCCTCAGAACCATCCACACGAAGTAGGGTCAGATCACGTCACTTGGAAGAGTATGAGGAGGAAACCAGTTCAGATGTGGCTGAGTTTGGTGCCAAAAGGAAGTTCACCCAGAGCTTTGCAAAGTCTGATGAGAATGGAGAGAAAGAGGGAAGGGAAGAAAAAAGGGAAGAGTGTTTTGCATCAAGGCGTTCATTTAGAAACAAGCAAAGCACTCGCAAAGAAGAAGAAATGGATGATGATGCCATCATTGCTGCCTGGAGAAGTCGGCAGGAAGAAACAAAGGCAAAGCTTCGACGAAAGAGGGAAGAGTAATGGAAAGCAAAGTTATACCTGCACTGTATTTCCCCATTTGAAGAAAAGCCGGAGGGAAAAGGTTGCAGATATCTGATTTTAATCACTTTCCATTGTATTTTACATCATCTTTATCAGTAATCAGAGCACTTTTTAGTCCTGCATATATTCTCTTATTCTTCATTCTCACCCTGTGAGAAAAAAAGTAATAGTGCCCTTCCCATTATGTAGCAATAATATTCAGTTCTTTATGTATAGAAATGTTTCAAGTGCTCTTTGACAAAATGTTTATAGTAAGAATTGACAATAAATCAAAGAAAACACCAGAAACTCAAATAATTTGTTTGAAATATATAATTTAACATGTTTTCTTAAATATCAGAATTAGTTTATTATTTATTTTAATTTAACCATGATTAATACTGGAATGATATAAAGAGCCTTTACTTTTTTGAAAATGTAGCAGTTCTTATAGCATATATGCCCCATTCCCATGTGGAAAGTATAACTGAACTTTTAATATTCCATTGCTTCCAAATTATAGAGCCTTTTCCATCCCCTGTGTGTATCAATATAGTGGAAACTACTGAGGGAATAAATGTAATGTTTGTTCCCATGACAACTCATAACTGAGCAAAATATCAATCATCAGTCACATGGGATGACTTTAAGAATTTTTATTTTGCTTGCTATATAAAGGAGACAATGCCAGTTATAAATTTTACCTTTGGAACTGAACGGTGTGCCTAACCTTATAAAGCATGTACTATAATAGTGTGTATCACTTTTAAATCAAAGTGTATCTAGGCTAGATTCTAGTAAATAGAAAAGGAAAGCACAGTGTATAAAACAGAACAACTTTGCTTCAGCATTCTAGTAAAAGAAATATCAACATGTCTCTTTTGTTTGCTGTGCATAAATTGCAAGAAAGTCTGGAAGACAACAGAATAAGAGTTTCAAGGTCAGACCATTTTCCTTGGTCTCACCAGCAAAGCAATACTGCTTGCTGCCACTCCCTACCTTAGATTCACCTGGCATTTCTCTCTGCACAGATTCAACTTGCTTCTCAATTCTTACTACCTCACTTAAATTGTTGAGAGGAACCAGGCCCAACAGTTCTATAGACCTGGATTTCACAACAGAATAAAGTGGCAAGTAAAACACAAGACTCTCGAGCTGGTGGAATAGCTATAAATTATATAAGCAACACTGGGTGAGAAAATTGTGTGTTTGAATGATCTCTTACGTGAAAGATGTTCTGAAATCAAAAACCTAGCTCAATTAGGAAATGGAAAATAACATACCCTTCAGCATTTCACAGATGAAAACCAGGACACGTGGCCAAGTGACATCACAGTGTGATCAAGATGACAAAAGTTATTAATGAGGGAAAACAAGCAAGCTAGAGAGGCTGCAGCAGTTTCCTTTTGCCTGAGTTTGTTGGGAAGGACAAGATTCTACCCCTCTCCTCTCTCCCACCTGCGAAGTTGAGTGCATACTACATTTGCACTTTGAAATTGGTTTGTAGCAATCAAAGTAAGCTGAAGAAAAAGGGGGAGAGGGGGAGGAGGAGAGAGAAACTGGCATTTTAAAAGCAGCTGAAAAAGTGGGACAAGAGGGTTAATCAGGACAACTGGAAGGTATGATATGATAATTTTTTCTGTGATATGCAAAACATGTTTGTTTATTTATGTGCAGGAGGTTTGACACAAGAGAAAATAATCAGAAATTGCCCCTACACCCCACCTATAACCTAAAGTACAGTCCAGTTTCAAAGAATATAGGACTGGCTCCAGGTCTGAGAGATCCTTCAACAAAGTGCCTCCTGATGGACCCCTTCCTACCTGAGCGTGCCCCTGACAGTACCAATGCATGGCTATTTTAAAAACCTCCCACAATGTCTCATTGTCACATTGTGGGAAATCTAAAATATCAGCTTATTAGCCCAGCCAGTGGCATCACTAGGGGGTTACGGGGGTTGCGGATCACACCAGGGGACACCCTAAGGGGGGGAGTGACACCATTGCTCCTCAAACATTTACTTTTTGGAAGAAATGGGCCATGGCATTCATCTGCTTCCCTTTAAAATGCTTTAAGAGATGGTGGGAGTTTGGGGGGGAGGAAGCTCAGTGGCAGGAGAAAGGAGAGGCTCCAGAATTTTTTAAAATTAAAATTTCAAAATTTTAAATTTAAAAAATTGTTTTTTAAAAAATATATTATTTTTACATTTTGTTTAAAAACATCACATTTTAAGCGTTTAAATGTAAGTGGGAACAAACTCCTACTTTCTTGGGATCCTATCACATCATTCTGCTGCAGGTGTAGACTAGTCCTGAGATCCAAATCTAAATCACTGTTACTATTCCAAAATGCAAATGTGTTTCTTTTTTATCTGTCCCCCTCCCAGTTTTGATCAGTGTTTGAGATTGCCACTTGCTCTGCACTGAAATGGATATATAGATATAATTACAGCAGTCCATCATTCTTGGAAGGAGAAGTTTGTTTTAAGGCAAAAGGACATTTATTTCTTTTTAAAATGGGCAAAGATGATTCAGCCTTCATCTGCCCTTCACATGCTCCCACTCCCTCTGCTCTCTTTGGAAAACAGGTTTAAGTCCATCTACTTTCATATTTCAAACAAAACTCATGAAAGGGCCATAAATACCATGACTCCTTAAAATGAAAGCTGTTTTCTCTTCCTCCCACGGGACCCCTTCCTGCGAGAGGGGCAGAGCGAGTTCAACCCTTTGAAGAATTCTTCTTCTGTTAATATAGCTGCATCTGAAAGCTGTCTTCTGGGCTTTGTTCCTCACATCATCTTGACCAGGCTGTGCCATGGCTCTTCTCTATTGCTTTCTCAAATGTGAAGGAGGATTGGCAGTAGACAGGGAAAACAGCTTAGTTTGCAGAGTTTAGGAGGCTATTCCTGGTGGGGCGGGAGAATACCTATCTTTGAAAAGGAGGGTTTCTTTGTTTTTGTTTTTAAAGGTTCCTCACCATCCTGTCAAAGAAAGAAACTTAAAACTGTTCTACCATGATAATCTGGTAATATACCAGACTCACAAAATGAAAGTTAGCAGACTGAGGCAACCAGTTACCTGAAATGTAATCCACAAATGACATTTCTTTCTGTTAAGTGGCTTGTCCCTCTCATGGGTTTGTCTAAAAGATACATCTTTGCAAGAACCAGAGCAATCATAGACCATTTTTGACATATCACAAGCAGGCTGAATGACACTGAGAATATTCTTGTACTTTGTTGTCGCTGTGTGCCTTCAAGTCATTTCTAACTTACGGTGACCTAAGGCGTACTGAACACTGGGTTTTCTTGGCAAGATTTGTTCAGAGAGGGTTTCCTGTTGCCTTTTTCTGAGACTGAGTATGACCCAGTGGGTTTCTTTGGCTAAGCAGGGATTTGAACCTTGGTCTCCAGAGTCATAGGGCCTAAGCAGACTGCCAGAAATAGTGCACATTAAATTGAGGTGCTACCCTGGCTCAGTGCTAGGGAGTCATGGGAATTGTATTTTTTTTCTGAGACATTGAGCCTTCTCTGTCAGAGAGTTCTGGTGCCACAATAAATTACAGTTCCCATGATTCCCTAGCACTGAGCCAGGGCAGTGCCTCAATTTAATGTGCACTATTTCTGCCAGTCTGCTTAGGCCCATAGTCTAACAGCTCATTCTGGAAATTGCTCAAAGAAAAGTCTTAAATGGTTCATTTTGTTAGGTTCTTTGCTTTCTAGGCAAGAGGGAATAGAGCCAGGTGTAGAGATATGGTAGTGAAAATTCAAACTTACTTACTGTGATCTCTGTGAAAGGGCAAGAAATATATTTTGTCAGCCTGGAGCACTACAGTCCTATAGAACAGGAAAGATTTTGTGTACAAGGCGGGCTTTAGAAAATTAGTCCCTTTGCATTTGAGAAATTAACACTGACAGCAAGACTGAGGGAGTTTTCTATTTATGAAGAGAGTCCCTACTATATCTAACAGTTGAACTAAGGGAAATGTGTATTCCTTATAATTAATGTGGTTTCACTCCCAAATAAGGTTCCTCAGAGATATGTGCATCAATTATGAGACTTGCAAATTAAATCCATGTTTACTTTCCAATCACAAAACAAAGCTTACTAAATCCAAAATATGTAGTGAGAACAATCTGTGCTATGATAGACCTCCCTTGACACTTGTAGGAGTGTATCGTCTTGTTCTATACTTTCAGAACCAAGGAGAATGCTATTTTCTCTGACAATTATATCAAAGGATTATTTTTTTTTAATAATTGTGGATTCTTATTCAGCAATGAAATGTCTTATCTTTCATGAAGTAATAACTACTCCTCAGACTAAGGGCCTTTGCAGACTGCCAGAAATAGCGCAAATTGAGTCCACTTTAAGGATTAGGATTAGTGCTAGGGAAACATGGGAATTTTTTTTTTCTGAGACATTGACCCTTCTCTGTCAGAGAGCTCTGGTGCCACAATAAAATACAGTTCCCATAATTCCATAACCCTAACCCTAACCTTTAAAGTGGACTCAGTTTGCACTATTTCTGGCAGTCTGCAAAGGCCCTAACATGAGTAAGTGGAAATCTCTGCTTGCTGGTACAAACCAAAGCCTGGTTTTCACAAATAGCAGATGAAATGTTAAAACCAGTATCTCAGTTGTATCACCCCAAATGGTAGGCAGAGGTTCATGGGGTTGGAATATTCTTCCCGCTAATAAAAACCAAGGAGAAATTTAGTTTAAATCCCTTCTACCTGATGCCTAGTTTTCATCATTCAGGAAATTTTTGCAGCATTTGCAACTGTCATCCAAAGAGTATTTTATTTATTTATTATTTAATTAATTTATATCCTGATATTCTTCCAGCATAGGATCCAAGGCAGCTGGGAGTATGTTTCAAACATGGCTTTACCTTCGCATCTAGGAAAAGTCCACACGCATTTACATAGAAGACATTGCTTCTGTGCTCAAATTTTTGTTTTCTTTGTCCTTAGGTGAAACACTGGATTTTATCACATTAAGTCGCAAACCTCCAGCAAAGTAGGAAGCATACAGCTTTCTTATCCAGAACCTGTACTAGTATGTACCTTCATTGCACCAGTGAGGCATTAAAAGAGGAGAAAGGATATTGTAGTTTCCAGCAATTTTCTTAAGGGGATAAATTCAGCACTTAATGAGATATATTCAGCATCCACCCACATTAGCAGCAAAATGTTCTTCCCCTCCCTTACTTCTCTTTGCCACCCAAATACAGCTCTGCAGTGTTTCCCAGCTGTGGGTTGTTGTTGTTGTTATTGTTTTGAGGTTTTTATTTGTGAGATGGGTAAATGTACAGGGGCTTGCAATGGGGAGGGGAAATTGTCTCCTCCTATTTCAACTGTATCCTGCTATTCTACCCACACACACACACCAAACACCACTATTAGATATTGTCTAATCTGTTTGCACTAGAGGAACTGAGAGAACTGTCTCCCTCCACCAGGTTTCAAGTCTACCCACTTACACCCATTCAAACTGGTATTTATTTCATGTAGCTTATGACTCTGATCAATAAACCTCTATATGTTTTATATGCACACATTTTTAAAAAAATCAGTCCTGTGGCAACATACAGTTTAGATCAGGCTTAGCAAATGTTTGGCTTTATCCACATGAACAGTTACTTTAATTAAACAACAACAATACACTGGAAGCATTTAATATTGTTGAAAAACTCTTGCACTGTACATAATATAAGAGTTACATAAGGAAGTTTTATTTAGATTTTAGGTTTATTTATGAGAAAATTACAAGAGAAGGATCTGCAATTCTGCTACCAAGAGCATTTCCCTTCCCCTCACCACATTACAGATAAGAGCTCTTTGCATTGCAGAAAGTAAGAGCAGGAAGAATTCTGGGCTATCTTTGTACAGTTCAAAAGAAAGGTATACTCTTTTATACAGGAGTTGTTAAGTGTTGTTAAGTCAACTTAAGCATATGGTGATCCTATCTTAAGTTGTAATGTTTTTGGAAGACTTATTTACCCTTTATCCAGGTAAACTACCCAGAGACACCAACTCTTTCTGATCTTGGAAGCTAAGCAGTGTCAGCCCTGGTTAGTACATGGATGGGAGATTGCCAATGAATACCAGATGCTGTAGGTTATATTTCAGGGGAAGGAACTGGCAAAACCACCTTTCCTTGCCTAAGGATACCCTATGAAATTCACAGGGTCACTATAAGTTGGCAGTCAACTTAAAGGCACATACACACACACAAAAGCATAGTACCTTTAATCTCCTTTTCCCAGTGACAGTTTTTTCTTGTGTTACTAATCTTGCGCCTCATAAGCATAAACATGGATGATGAGATTAGGGGCAGGTTACCAGCAGGAAAACATATGCATGGCATGGATGGTGCCTTTAGGGAAGGTGGCAAGGCTCCAACATACAAGCTGGGTATCAAGATTAGCACAGAACACAGACATAAGACAGTAGCTTGCATTTTATTCATTTGCTTTTATAGTAATGGACAACGAAACATGCTATTGGAGTGAATATTTATATATTTTATATATTTATGAATTAAAATATTTTTCTTCCACCCTGCATCTAGAAATTTGTGTTTTCTCACTGCCCCCTCCATCTTTTCTCTTACCAGCAAAGATTTATATAATAAGGAATGGTAGAACATATGAACAATGTTTTTGACTGATACCACACAGAACCTTTTCTTGTGTGCGTACCTTGAAGTTTCCTATCAAACTTATGGCAACCCCATTAAATTTATAGGGTTTTCTTAGGCAAATAATACTCAGAGGTGGTTTTGCCAGTTCCTTAGTGCACAGCACCTGGGATTCCCCAGTGATCTCCCATCCATGTACTAACCAGGGCTGACCCTGCATAGCTTCCAAGATCAGATGGGACCTGATGCAACTTAAAATCTTCCAAAAGAGCATTTTTGAAGCACCCAATAGCAAAATATCCCATTAGCGGCCAACAGTCGCAACCAGACATGGCTTTCTTTGAAAATCCCAAAATGCTTTATTTTATTTTTTTAACAAAATGATTTATTTAATAAATCAGCAGTAATGCAACAAATTAAATTCCACCCTCCCAGCATTTACAAAAAGAGGAAAAAAACTAACATTCCAAGTCCTGGGGCTGGAGAGGTGGGATTGAACATAGGGCCTTTACAGACTGCCAGAAATAGTGCAAATTGAGTCCAC